>JAABKJ010007545.1:91661250-92277816 GCA_011634705.1 Andricus grossulariae | reverse complement strand
AATGAGTAAAAAAATGATTCACAATTAAAAAATAAATTTCCTACTAACTACTTTGTTGAAAATCAATTTTTTCATCTAAAAATGCAACTGTTCCAGTATAAAATTGAACTATTATGCTGAAAATCACTTTTTTTTTTGTTAAGAATTAGATTTTCAACAAAAAATTTAACCATCCTAGTTTTGGTTGAAAATTTATCTTTTTTAGATGAAGATTCAACTATTTCGTTAAAAATTAATTTTTATTTAATTTAGAAATTAAACTAGTTGTTTGAAAATTTGTGTTAAATTTTCGAACAAAGTGATGAATTTTCAACCAAGAAGATTAATTGTTACCAAAAAAGATCAATTTTCAACTGAAATAGTTGAATTTTAAACCAAAAAGATGAGATTTTAACTGAAGCAGTGAATCTTCAACTGAAATAGCTGAATTTTCAAAAGCAAAAATGATTTTTTTCTTGAAAAGATAAATTGTCAATCAAGACTTAAATAATTAAATTATAAGTTCAAAAAATTAATGTTCAACCAATACAATGTTTGTAGTTATGCATTTGAAAATTCAACTACTTTGTTGCAAATAAAATTTTTCATTTAAAAATGCAATAATACCAGTAGAAAATTGAACTATTATGCTGAAAATCCGTTTTCTTTTTTTGGTTAAAAATTAGATTTTCAACAAGAAATGTAACCATTTTATTTTTCGTTAAAAATTTATCTTTTTTAAGAAGAAAATTCAACTATTTAGTTAAAAATTAATATTTTTTATTTCGAAACTAAACTAGTTCCTCAAAAATTTAGGTACTTTGTGAAAAAATCTTATTTTTTTGTAGAAAATTAATCCTTACGGTTGATAATTAATCTTTTTGGTATAAAATTCAAATATTCCACTTGAAGATTCATCATTTTAGTTTAAAAATCATCAGTTTAGTTGAAAATTTAATGTCCATTTTTGTCAAAAGTTCAAAAGTCAAAAGTTGAACTCTTTTCTTGAAAACTTTTTTTTTTATGAAGATTCATCATATTAATTTAAACTTCATCTCGGGTTGAAAATTTAACTACTTTGTTGAAAATGAATTTTTTTGTCTAAAAATTCAACTATACCAGTAGAAAATTTAACTATTTTTCTGAAAATCCATTTTTTGGTTTAGAATTAGATTTTTAACAGAAAATTTAACCATTCTATTTTTGATTGAAAATGTATTTTTTTTAATGCCAATCCAACTATTTGGTTGAAAATTGATATTTTTTATTTACAAATTAAACTAGCTGTTTGAAAATTTATGTACCTCATGAAAACTGCGCCTTGTTTTGTAAAAAATTAATCTTTATGGTTGAAAATTAATCTTTTTGGTATGAAATTCAAATATTCGAGTTGAAGATTCATAATTTTGGATAAAAATTCATCAGATTAGTAAAAAATTAATTCCTTCAACTGATAGTTTGAATCTCCATTTTTTGTTGAAAATTGTGTTTTTTTCTAGTTCAAAATTCAACAATTTGGATGAAAATTTGTTTTTTTTTTCTTAATTGAAAATTCAACTATTTCGTAGAAAATCCACGTACTTTGTTAAAAAAATCAATTTTTTTTAGCAAATTATCTTTGTCTTTTCAAGTTAATCTTCTAGTTTGAAAATTATTCTTTTCGGTTAAAAATTCGAGTATTCCATTTAAATATTCATTATTTTACTTGAAAATTCATCTTTTAGATTTGAAATAAAATTACTTGGTTGAAAGTTACACTCTTTTGTTAAAAATTAATTTTTTTGGTTGGAGACTCATATTTTTAACTGAAAATTTATTTCTTTGGTTGATATATGAGCTATTTGATTGAAAAACTAGTTTTTTCTTTTGACGAAAATGGTTTTTTTCCGAAAATTGAACTGTTTTATTGAAAATTTGTTTCTTCTTTGGTTACTAATTATTTTGTTTGATAAACTGAAAATTTAAGTATTATTCCAGTTGAGTATTCCATAATTCTAGATAAAAATTCATCTCTTTGGTTGAAAATTCATCTTTCTGGTTTATAATTCAATTATTACAGTTAAAAATTTACAATTTTAGTAGAAAATTGATCACTTTCTTTGAAAATATAAGTATTTCTTTACAAGTCAGTTCTTTTGTTTGTTGAAAGTTAGTTTTGTTTTGTGGCAAGTAATTTTTTTAACTACAAAATTAACTTATTCCTATTGAATATTCCATAGTTTGAGTTAAAAATTCATCTGATTAGTTGAAGATTATTTTTTTTATCCTAAAATTTAATTATTTAAGTTTTGATTGCCAATTCATCTTTTTAAGCAAAATTAAATTTTTTTGTTTTTGAAAATTCAATTATTTCAGTTGAAGATTCTTTATTTTAGTTGAAAACTCATCTTTTTGGTTCAAAAAATTCAATTATTCCAGTTAAAAATTCATCATTTTAGTTGAAAATTGATCTTTTTTGGGAGAAATTAATCTTCTTGGTTGAAAATTCATCTTTTTGGTCAAAAATTCATTTATTATATTTGAAGATTCATCATTTTAGTTGAAAATTCATTTTTCTAGTTTATGATTCAACTAGTCCAGTTAAAGATTTATAATTTTAGTTGAAAATTCATCACTTTGTTTGAAAATGTAAGTTTTTTCTTTAGGTGTGTTTTTTTTGTGGAAAGTAATTTTTTAATTGAAAATTGAACTTATTCCAATTGAATATTCCATAGTTTTAGTTGAAAATTCTTCTGTTCGGTAGAACATCAATTTTTTAAACTCAAAATTTAATCATTTAATTTTCGATTGACAATTTATCTTTTTCAGTAAAAATTAATTTGTTGTTGAAAATTCAACTATTTCAGTTGAAGATTCAATGTTTTATATTTTCTTTGGCTTTTAACTCAATATTGAGTCAAAGGCCAAAGAATATCACTTGGTTTTACAAAAAAATCCAAATCTTTGTAGTGAAAACTGACAAAGTTACGTATTTGTTAATTAAAATTGTTTAAATAATAAGAAAGTGCTGCGCAACGAAGACTTTTCACAACAGTAGAACAAAAGCAAAATTATATTAGTTTATTTAGGGCCAAAAACGAAATCTCTGAAATAAAAACTGAGAAAGTTATGCAACTGTTAATTTAAATTGTTTAAATAATTGAAAGTTTTCGTGAAATATCAAGTTCACACTGCAAAATACCATTGAAAAAATATTGACAATAACACCTGAATTTTAAATGCATTATATGTATTGAATAATAGCCGAAATGTGAATTTGTTTATAAAATTTGTTCAAACTATGACTAGGTATATAATAGGTTTATAATAATATACAAATATTGTCTAATCAACTAATTGGACACGGATTTTCAAGAAAATAGTTTAATTTTCAACTGGAATCTTCAACAATTCTTCTACAATCTTGAACAATCTTCAACTGGAATATTTTAATTTTTAACCAAAAAGATAAGTTTAAAACAATGAATCTTCAACTGAAATAGTTGAATTTTCAACGACAAAAAATTAATACTTACTAAAAAAGATAAATTGCGAATCAAAACTTAAGTAGTTAAATTTTAAGTTTAACAAATTAATGTTCAACCACACAGAAGAATTTTCAACTAAAACTATGGAATATTCAATTGGAGTAAGTTAAATTTTCAGTTGAAAAAATTTTTCCCCACAAAAAAAATAAAAAATTACATTTTATAACAAACTGTTAAATTTTTAACGAAAATTGTAAATCTCTAACTGTACTAATTGAATTATAAACCATAAAGATAAATTTTTAACTGAAATGATGATTCTTTACCTGGAATAATTATATTTTTGACCAAAAAGATGAATTTTTAACCAAGAAGATTAATTTCTACCGAAAGAGATGAATTTTCAACTAAAATGATGAATTTTTAACTGGAGTAGTTGAATTTCAAATAAACAAAAAAATTCTCAACTAAAACTACGGAATATTCAATTGTAATAAGTTAAATTTTCAGGTAAAAATTTTTTTTTTTTCACAAAAAAAACTAAGCTTAAAGAAAAAAATTACATTTTGGAACAAAGTGTGGAATTTTCAACGAAAATTGTCAATCTGTAACTGGACTAGTTGAATTATAACCCAGAAAGATGAATTTTCAATTCAAATGAGGAATCTTCAACTAGAATAATTGAATTTTTGACCAAAAGATGAATTTTCAACCAAGAAGATTAATTTCTACCAAAAGAGATGAATTTTCAAATGAAATGATGAACTTTCAACTAGAATAGTTCAATTTTAAACGAAAAAGATGAGTTTTCAACTAAAATGATGAATCCTCAACTGAAATAGTTGAATTTTCAACAACAAAAAATTAATTTTCACTTAAAAAGATAAATTGTCAATCAAAACTTAAATTACTAAATTTTGAGTTCAAAAAATTAATGTTCAACCAATCAGATAAATTTTCAACTGAAACTATGGAATATTCAATTGGAATAAATTAAATTTTCAGTAAAAAAAATTTTTTCAACAAAAAAAAAACTAAGTTTCAAAAAAGAAATTACATTTTCGAAGAAAGTGTTGAATTTTCAACGAAAATTGTAAATCTTTAACTGGAATAGTTGAATTATAAACCAGAAAGATGAATTTCCAATTAAAATTATGAATCTTCAACTAGAATAATTAAATTTTTGACCAAAAAGATGGATTTTCAACCAAGAAGATTAATTTCTACCAAAAGAGAGGAATTTTAAACTAAAATGATGAACTTTTAACTGAAATAGTTAAATTTTCAATAACAAAACATTAATTATTACTAAAAAAGATAAATTGTCAATCAAAACATAAATAATTAAATTTTAAGTTCAAAAAATTAATGGTAACCAATAAGAAGAATTTTCGACTAAAACTACAAATTCGTCATAATTTTTGAATCAATAGGAAAAATTCATAAATAATTTATTTAAGTGCTATAATTGCTTTAATTAATATTCAATAATGGGTACACTTAATAATTTCAGAGAATTTTCCGGATAATTCAAATATTGTATTTTCAAATATTGTATATTTAAAGAGAAAAGGGGAAAAAGGGGAAGTTTTTTGAGAATAGGGGAAAAGGGGAATTTCAAGAAAAACGGGGAAACTAAGAAAAAAAGGGGAAGACTGTGCACCCTATATTAACCAAAGAAAAACACTTCAGTATTGTTAAAAACAAAAACGAATAAAAAAATCGGCTTTCTAACGTTTATGAGGAATAACTTGCACATGAAAAAATACATAAATTTAAAACGAAAAATCAAAATTTTTTGACATTATTTACACAAAATTTTCATTTTTTTCTGCTTCGTTATTATAGAAAAAAATATTAGTGAATTCTACATAACACCTATAAATTTTATTAAAATAAGTTTAAAATTTCCGAGATACCGCATTTTTAAAAAATGCATTAAAAAATGTAAAGTAACGTATCTCCCACATTTTTGTAATTCTGTCCACCATAGAAGGGGTAAAGTATTTAATCGAAGTTTCTACTTCGTGATTTTCATATGCTTCTTTTTACTTTTTTTTTTAAATCGTTGCTTGATAGGCAGAAAGACTGATAACCATTCGATTCAAACGTCACATGCGAAGCAGCCGCTCCCACTGTTGCCAATGAACCTTTATGCGGTAGGATGAAGATTAACTACGATTTTCCCATGCATTCATTCCAGACATTAACTCCAGGATCTTTAAATTTTTTTCTCCAGAGTGCTAATAGTATTTTTAAATTGATTAAATAGAAGAAGTATTTCAATTGTATTCTAGACTTACAAGGGGAAACCGCCAATTGTGAATTTTAGATTCGTTTCATAATTTTTTTTCAATGAAAGCTCGTTACCTGAGTATTAATTTGCCAAAACAGTAATATTCGCCTTTTCGCCGTTTTCGATCAAATCGACTTTGAAATATTAGCCACAGACCATATAGAGTTTGGCGAAAAATACTTTCAATCGGTCCGTAGCTCAGGCAATTGCGCTTCGGTTTCACAGCCGGAAGGTTGTGTGTTCGATTCTCGCTTTCTGCACTTTTTTCATATATTTTTTATTTAATTAAATGTTTATAAATATAATTTCCTTCGATGCTCTTCTAGTTGTATTTGTATGCTAGTGTAAAAGTAGACTGTGAATAAATTGTATACAATTTAAAGTTATTCTTAATATTGTGTTTAAAAATTCGGATTACTAATACAATTTTTTCTCTGAAAACCCCCGTTCATACTTCTTATTTTTATTGCAATTGGCAAACATTATGAAAAAAGTTAATATCATTTGTAGACAAAAATTGGTTTGTGAGAAACGTGATAAAGTTAAAAAAAACTCAGTTTTTCCGTGAAAAAAAGGCATTCAAAAATTATTATAAATAAATAAATAAAACAGTGCAGGCAGCAATAATCGAACATGCAAGTTTGAAATCAAAGGTACGAGTACGTTAACACACATAATCCTCAATGCAACCACACAAAGGAAGTTCAGAATGTTCATAACATAGAAAATAGATTCTTATCTTATAGATCTTCTCTTCTGGATTGAAAAGCATATTTTTCTCCCAAGAACTCGAGTTTCTTAATCAAAAAAATAGTACAAAAAGGTAATATGAATTTCTAGATTGAAATATGACACTTACAGGATTCTCCTTCTCATGCCTCTCGACGTCATTGTTTTCAAGAAGAGGAGCACTGCTACTTTTACCACCCAACTCAATAGCGAGGGGTTCAGATTTAAGTTGGAGGCTCGCCGCAGATGGCGAGGAAGGAGCACGTGGCGGAGATTCTAATAATTCTCCAGAACTCAAGGAGCTACTTGCAGTTATCGAAAGACCTGGAAAATGATAATGATCATAAAATAAATTTATTTCTAGAAATCTCTAACGGATTAGTTTCGAATTGGTTGCGAATCTCAAGGTTGGAACAAATTGTTTTGTTAGTTTCACAAATTTAACTCTGTATAGGGTTTCGTAGCCCTGGCATAAACCCTTAAAGTTTCGGTCGGGTGTCCGTATGTCCGTTGTACTTTTTTCCGGAAGGGGAACTAGAAGAAGGAACGGCACGTAGGGGAGGGGAGGGGAAGGGGAAGCAGGGTGAATGAGAGTAGAGTTTGATAAGATATGATCGGATAGGACAGGATAGAAGAGGAGTGGAGAGAAAAGAAGACAAGAGAATGGAAGAGGAGAGGATAGGACAGGAGAGGACAGGATAAAAGAGGAGTGGGGAGGATAGGAGACGGCAGGATAGAAGAGGAGAGGAGTGGAGAGGAGAGAAAAGAAGAGAATAGAAGAAGAGAGGATAGGACAGGAGAGGACAGGATGGAAGAGGAGTGGAGAGGATATGAGAGGACAGGACAGAAGAGGAGAGGAGTGGAGAGGAGAGGAACGACTTAATTAACGTCTTAATAGGCCACGAAACCCTTTTTTGTAGGCGCACGCGCCTACTTCGACTAATTTTTTCAAAATCTTAATAATTTTGTTACGTCCTCGCTGTGGTGAAGATACAAAATGATAATTCAATCTTACCCAGAGGTAGATTGCTGGGTCTAATTGGTTTTATTCTCGGCAAGGAATCATCCATCTCACTACTACTGTCTACAGCATCTTGACAATACTGATCCTCACTTCTTCGAGTTTGTGTGTGAACACTCTCTCTTTTTACCCAAACGTCCTGTGATCCTTTTTCCAATCTAGAATTTAGCTTGGAGGGACGACGACGAATTCTCTCCCAAGTCTCCTTACGGTGACACTTGTTTGATGTCGTCGCTGCAAACAAAGCGAGGACGTAACATATTTTCCATGAAAAACAATTTGTATCTTCTTCATATGTAAAAGTACGGAAGCTAAACTCTAAATAAAACATTAGAGACTAAAAGTATAGTAATAATATACGAAGAGATTGCTTTGAATTTAAATTTCGCGCCAGAATAAACTCAAGATCAGGGGCGGGAAATTTAAAATAGAAAATTTAGAATTAAAAGAAGATAAATAATAGAATAGGGACTTACGCTTGATTGAACGACGTTCTGTACTTCTTGGTGGACTAGCAGTGCCAATTCCACTTTCGAGAGGTGAAGCCCGATCAGTGGTGTCTGGCGAGACACTTCCGGAAGAAATTTCGTCCATACTTTGTAGCAAATCTTGCGAGGAGGAGGATGATCTATTATCGTCATCAACCGTATCTTGTGGAGAGGCTTGATCCAAGGTCGTCTCATCTTGAAACGATTGCGCATCCACTCGAGAACCCGCTAGAGGAATTCAAAAATATATTTTAATATTCACAAAACACATTTCGAAAATCTTCTCTTTCGTCTCTTTTTTCACTATTTAGCATATTTTTGAAGATTACCTCTATTAATAACAAATCTGCTTTAAGAAAATATATTTATTCGTTGAATGCGTACCTCGAGGAGATTCGCAGTCACTGACCCAGGTAAAACTTGAACTTCTCGAAATTGCTGGAGACGTTTGGGTAGCTATATCAGCACAAGCGAGGGATTCTGTAGGAGGACTGCTCGTGCAACAGGTGCCAGACCCATTTCGAAATCTTGAGAGCAGAGAATGCAACGAAATCGCATACTGGAATAAAAGAAAATTTATAATAAAGTATTTATTTAATAATTTAAAAAGGGTTTTAAAACTATTCCTGTTTTCTTTTTTTTTGTAACAAGAAAAATATTTTTTTCATTTAGAGAATTATATTATACTACCACTGAAAATTACCTACCCGTCTGTTTTTCGAGCTGTTGCTAAAGTACCTTAATTTTTATAATGTTAACATGACCACAGACCAAAATCTTTTAAATAAAATTAATTTATAGGTACCATATTGAATTCAATATGAGACGCTTAAGATTTCAAATATAATTATATTGCATTTTCAATAAAATAGTTGATTTTTTAACGATAAAATATTAATTTAATACCAAAAGATATGAATTTTTAAGGAAAGAGTTGGGTTTTAAAGTTGAAAATAGTCAACATTTTCTGAAAGTAGTCAATTTTTAAACCCAAAAAGATGAATTTTTAACAAAAACATAATTTTTTACCAAGACAGGTGATTTTTCAACCAAATAGTTGAAATTTCAACCAAAACAATTACTTATACATCAAGCGGTTGTATTTACAACCAAATGGACGAATTTTCAAACAAAAAAGATTTAACTTCAACTTAAAGACAAAAAAAACGAATTTTCGGAAGAAGGTTAATATTTAACAAAGAAAGATAAGTTTTCACCTCAGAACTTTTCTACTAAAAAAGATAAATTTTCAATCCAAAAGAACAAATTTCCTATTTTTAAAAACATATTTTCAACAAAAAACAGTTACATTTTCGACCAAAAAAGATGATTTTTCAACTAAATAGTGGAAATTTCAATCTACAAAAATGTATTTTAAAGAAAATAGTTGAATTTTCAACTAAGAAAAATAAATTTTCAATAAAAAAGGGAATAGTTAAATTTTCAAGAAAAAAGTTAAATTTTCAAGAAGAGAGGAATTTTTAACTACAACGCTGAATCTTGAACAAAAAAATGAATTTATAAGAAAAGGGTTACTTTTAACCAATTAGTTGAATTTTCATTTAAAAAAATATTTTCATTAAAAAATATAGTTGATAGTTCAAACAAAAAATATTTTTATTTTAAATAAAAAACAGTTGAATTCAACAAAAGGCGATGAATTAAAAACAAAAAATGTAATAGTTGATTAATTTTCAACCAAATAGTTTTATTTTTAACCAGAAAACATCATACTTCCACCAAAAGAGATGAATTTTCAACAAAATAATTGAATTTTCAATCAACGAGTTTAAGTTTCCACCCACAGAGTCAAATTTTCAACAAAATTGATGAATTTTCAAACAACAAAGATTTAACTACAACTTCAGGACAAAAAGATGAATTTGTTAGAAGGAGGCTGAAAAATTACCCAAGAAAGATAAATTCTCAGCCGAGAATTTTTCTACCAAAAAATATGAATTTTCAATCTGAAAGAACGAATTTTCTATTCAAAAAGTCGAATTTTCAACACAATATTTGAATTTTTGACCAAAAAAGATGATTTTTCAACCAAGTAGTAGAATTTTCAACGTACAAAGATTTTCAACAAAATAGTTGAATTTTCAACTAAAAAAGATCAATTTTAAATCAAAAATGGAAGAGTTAAATTTTCAAGCAAAAAGATGAATTTTTAACTACAATGCTGAATCTTAAAAAAATGAATTTTTAACAAAAGGGTTTAACTTTCAACCAAGAAGTTAAATTTTCATGAAAAAATTAAGGATTTTCAATAAAAAAATGTTGATATTTGAACCAAAAAATATTTTTAGTTTTAATCAAATACAGTTGAATTCAACAACAAAATTGAATTGAAGAAGAAAAATGTAATAGCTGATTCATTTTTAACCAAATAATAGAATTTTTAACCAAAAACATTTTTTAACCAAGTTTTTACAGAGTACTTTAAATTTCAACCTAGTAGTAGAATTTTCCACCAAAAAAGATGAATACTCAATTTAAACTTTAAAAGTTATATTTCCAGTTAAAGAAACTAAATTGTATTTAAAAAAAAAACGAATTTCAAGAAAAAAAATCAATCTTCAACTAATAGAATGAATTTTATACAAAGTAGTTTATCTTATTGGGTTGTATTAATTAAGTTCAAATTTAAGAAAAAACCCGAGATACAGGGAAAAAACGGGAAATATCTTGAAAACACGGAAAAGAGAGGAATTCTTTTTTTTTAAAAAGGGTAAAGAGGGGAATAGAGGAGAGAGTGTGAAATCTGTGAACATTTTTTTCCTCATAACACCGCAATTTCTGCTCATTTTTATGGTAAGTCTTCAATGTTCTTTTTTAATTGTTAAAATATTTGTAGAATTTTTTCCCGAGAATCTGCCCTGGGGCCAAACTTGGTGCAAAAAGTGTAAATACTTACAACATTTTTGTTAAAATAATTTTGATCATCTCATACTTTAATCAATTTTAAATATTATTATAAAAAATTATTGTTTCCATTTTGTTTAAATTATGCGATGATTACATCAGTACAATCATTATTTGAAATATTGAAACCTTTTGTATTAAGATTGACCCTAGGGTAGAATCTAAGGAAAAAATTATAGAAATATCTTAATAACTTAGAAACGAACTATGAAGACTTCCCTTTAAAATGAGCCTAAAAAGTTTCAAAAATGTTAATTATTTTCAGTTATTCCAATTTTTCAAAATTATCGAAATTTTACATTTTCTTTCAATATATTTTTATAACATTGTAGGAAATTTTGAAATTGGTTGAAAACTAAATTTTTTCTATATATGTTGGAAATATCAAATTCATAAGAAAAATCAAGTTCAATTAGAAAAAGGGTTTATTCCAAAACTTTAATGTTTAAGTTTCTGGTACGTGCTGGAATTAAAAAAATCTTTGGAATTCCTGAATTGAATTTGTTCAACTAAAACGAAACTGAGTTTTCGCTGACTTCATCTCCTCCACGAATAAGGAGTGAGAGAATGATAGAGACTTTTATGGTAGCGCGTAAGAACCTTTATTAAAAGAAGCCAGCTCATTTGGATGGTATTTTGCGATAAAATCTTATTCTTTTTATTACTCTCACATTTTGGTTAGAATACCTCGTATCTGCTTGAAATTGAGAATCCTGAAATGAACACTAACAAACAACATTCTTTAAAATCGTATTATCTTATTCTCCCAATATAAATTCAAAGCATCCGAACTAAATGAAAGGTAATTCCACCCAATTCTGTCTATAATTTTAAATTAATTCGAGCAAATCTCTAAATTCCTGTACTTCGACAAAACCCATACGAAATGGACTCAATATAGTTCGAGACACTAAAAAAAATATTATTGAATAAGTTGAAACTCACCGAACCCTTGGAACAATCTTCATCCAGCCTCTTGTCACTCTCATCTTCAATTCTTTCCTCTTTTCTAATTCCACTTTGCGAATCGTCTCCCTTTTCCACGACCGGAAAATGGCACTCAACAGCCACATCGTTGCTCTTCGATCTCCGAAAAGGAAACTTCTTCAAATTCATAGGACTAACTCTCCCCACATCTTTGTTCGACTCCGAGAGCCTCTTCGCCGTCAGGTCTGACTTTAAGGTCAAGGGGGAAAGGTCCCTGTTCCTCACTGATCCATCTTTACTTCCACCCTTCTTTCCTGACTTAGACAGTTGCTCATTTGACAGATGCAGCAGATCCTGATCCGGTAAAGAAGACACTCTAACTAAAACTGCTCCCTTACCATTTTCATGATAAATGGGAGTATGCTTCTTCCTCAAAAACCTGGAAAAAGGCATTATCTTCTCCTCAGTTGGAGTGACAGGCGCTGATCTTGGCGAATAATTCTCCAAAGATTTAGACCTATGAGCAGGCTCATGACGATTGTTTCGCTCGTCATAATCACTATCATGCTCCTTCGCCCTTTTAATCCTCTCGTAATTAATTCTTCTTCGTTTATGATTGACACCTTTTGATGAGAGACTCGTCTTCCTCCTCGATTCCTGGCTCTGTCTAGGTGGAAGCTTCGCCCTGAGATTCTCCAAATTCTTCAATTTAAATCCACTCCAAGGTCCTCCATTCGAAGTACTCGAAACTTCTGCATCAAGACCATTTTCATCTCGAAGTTTCTCTTTCTTTGGTTCATGACTGCTTCCTGGAAATTTAGAGACGTCCTTCGAATCGAAGTCGGTCGGTAGACTAGAGCTGTTTCGATTGAGACGCAGCGAATTTCCTTTCGGATCCATCGAAATTTCACTGGGCGGAATCCAGTTGGAATTTAGAAGTTCCTGTCGATATCGACGTCCTCTTCCTTCAACATCTTGAAGATTCTCGGGCAAACTTCCGCTCAAGCGACGATTCTGAATGACGAGTCTGTCCTTCGAATCAGAGTTCGAATGGTCGAAAGAATGTGAATGGTCGTTCGAAGCTTTTTCATCCTGAATTATATTCTGGGTCGTTTGATTTCGTTTTATCCGGGTTGATTTTCGATCTAGCTTTCTATCCGGTCTTAGAGAGTCGATTCCGTTCGGAAGATCCTCTAAACTGTTTGAGGAACTAGAATCGGAAATGCCGAATTCGTTAAGTAGATCCTTGTACTCGACTCGATTGGCTTTCAACTTGGCACGAGTGAGTTCGTTGATCTCTTTGGCAATGATGTTGTTGAATTCGGCAAGTATGTTCTCGGACCAGTCGCTAATATCGTCCTTCCCGGGTGCGTTGGAGGGTTTTTTGGAAGATGCTTGTCGTAGCGAATTCGACCTTGATGGCAAGGAATTTGTACCGTAGGAGCGATCCTTTCTCATAGGTGTCGGAGAGTGCAAATTTTTGACATTGGAATTCGGTTGACATTTTGGATCCTGGGTGTTGATCAGTGGCGAAGGCGGTACTGATTCAATTATCTCGCTGATTTCCTCCTGGAAAAAGAAAAAAAAAACTTTACTTTTTTGTATTTTGGAGGAAATTAAACTTGGGAAAATTGTGAGTAGACATACTCTGACAAGAGCATCTCCACAAAATTTTCTCCTTTATTTCAGACTTCACAGCCAAAAATGCCCTCAAAAATGAGGAAATAGGGTGATTTTTCATGAAAATAATAAGGGAATAAATTCTTTTAAATAAAATTGGTATATCGCTTTAAATTCCTAAGAACTCAACAGATGAATTTTCAACAAAAAAGTTAATTTGCAATCAAGAAACATGAATTTGCAAAGAAATATTTGAACTTAAAAGCAAAAGATTAATTTAAATAAGATTAATTTTTTGCCATAAAGAGTAAAATTTAAATCCAAAACGTTGAATTTTCTATCTAAAAAGTGGAATGTTCAAAAGAATAGTCGAATTTACGACCAAAAAATGTGACTTTTTAACAAAATAATTGAAATTTCAACCAAATAGTGCAATTTTTAAATTAAAAAGATGAATTAATAACCTGAAAAGAAGAATTCTCAACCATAAAAAATCATTTTCAACCGAAAAAGATGAATTTTCAAACAAATAATTCAATTTTAAACCAAGCAGTTTATTATCAAGCCAAAAAGCGAATGATTGAAAATATTGTTGAATTTTCAACAAGAAAGACAAATTTTAACCAAGAAAGATAAATTTACAACCAAAAAATTACTTTTATATCAGAAAAGATGGATTTTCAATCCAAAACTACCAATTTTCTAGTCAAAAAGACGATTTTTTACAAAGACAATTGAATTATCAACCTGAAAAGATAAATTTTCAACAAAAAACATGATTTTCAACCAAGAACGTTGAATTTTCAACCAAATAGTTTCATTAAAAAAACAGTCCAACAAACAGTTGCATTCTCAACTAAATAGTTGAACTTTTAACCAGAAGAAAAGAATTTTCAAGCTAAAACGACAAATTATTTTGAAAACAGTTGAATTTTTAATAAAAAAGTTTATTTCCAACCGAGAAAGATGATTTTCTAACGAAAAAAGATTACTTTTCTACCATAAAAGATGAATTTTCCATAAAAAAACAGTCTACCAAAATAGTTCAATTTTCAATTAAAAACTATTTTGGTCAATAAATTTCGATTTTTCACAAAATATGTAGTTGTATTTTCAACCATGAAAAATTGAAAAAATTGAAAATGGAATTTTCAACCGTTGAATTTTCAATAATATATATATAAACTTTGTACTTCTATAATTGGTCAAATGACTGTTGGGCTTATAATTAACTTTAAAATAAAAATTACTGTATTTCGTTATCGGATTCTATTAATTTACTTCGCATTTAAGCGAAGAAGCGAGAATAAGAGGAAAAGGGAGTATGAGAAGTTTCTTCAAAATGAAATATCTTGAACAAAAACTATGACTTTGTAATAAAATAACTAAAATTAGAGCCAAATGGTGGAATTTGTAACCTACAAAGATGAATTTTTAATCAAATGGTCGAACTCTCTCAACAAAAAAAATAATAATAAAACGTCGACCAAAAACAGTTGCATTTTCAATCAAATAGTTAAATTTAAATGAAAAAAGACGAATTTTCAATGAATTAGTTGCATTTTTAACCAAATATCTTAATTTTTCAAAAGATAGTTGAATTTTCTATAAAAAAGTTAATTTTCGACCAAGAAAGATGAATTTTCAATTAAAAAAATTACTTTTCTACCATAAAAGATGAATTTTCAATCCACAAGGTCAAATTTTGCTATCCAATAAAACGGGGTTCACAATTTAGTTGAATTTTCGACCGAAAAAATATTATGAACCTGAAAAGGTAAATCTTCAACAAAAAATATGATTTTCAACCAAGAAAGATGAATTTTTAGCCCAAAAAGGTAAATTAACAAAAATCTGCAATTGAACAGTTGCATTCACAACGAAATAGTTGAACTTTCAATCAAAAGAAATGAATTTTCAAGCAAAAAAAAAACGAATTTTTCAAAAAAACAGTTGAATTTTCAACAAAAAAGTCAATATTCAACCAAGGAAAATGTCGACATTAGTTAAATTTTCAACAAAATAGTTGCGTTTTTAACCAAAAAGTTGAAGTTTCAAAAGAAAAAGAATGAAATTTTTCAAAAGATAGTTGACTATTCAACAAAAAAGTACATTTTGAACCAAGAAAGATGAATTTTTGATTCAAAGGATCGAATTTCTTATCCAAACAGGCGGCGCTATAAAACAGTTGAATTTTAGACCAAAAAATACGACTTTTCACCAAAGTAATAACATTTTTTATCAAATAGTTTAATTTTCGAGTACAAAAGAAAGAATTGTTTAAAAAAATCTGAAATACTTAACCTGAAAAAGTGAGTTTCCAAAAAAAAACATCACTTTCAGTCTAAAAAGATGAATTTTTAACCAAATAGTTGAATTTTCAACAAAAAAATCTTTAACACAACAGATGAATTTACAACCAAATAGTTGAACTTTCGACCAACAGAACTACATTTTTAACCCAAAAAGACGAACTTTTTGACATATGGTTGAATTATTATCAACTAAAAAGTCAATTTTTAACCAGGAAAAATGTTTGCATGATTTGAATTCTCAATAGTTGCATTTACAACAAAATAGTTGCATTTGCAACTTAATTGTTGAAGTTTAAAAACAAAACAAAAAATAATTTTTCAGCAGATAATTGAATTTTTAACATAAAGTAAATTTTCAACCAAGAAATATGAATTTTCAACACACAAGAAATTGTTCTACCATAAAAGATCAATTTTAAATTCAAAATATCAAACTTTCTACCCAAACAAACAAGGCCATTAAATAGTTTAAATGTCGTCAGAAAAAAAAAGAATTTTTTAGAAGATAGTTGAATTTTCAACCTGAAAATGTGAATTTTCAACAAAAAACATAACTTTCAGTCTAGAAAGATGAATTTTTAACCAAATAGCTGGATTTTCAACAACAAAAATCTTCAATCAAACAGTTGAAGTTTCAACAAAAATAAGTTAATTTTCAAGCCAAAAAGATAAATTTTTAAAAAGACAGTGGAATTTTCAACAAAAAAGTCCATTTTTAACCAAGGAAGATGTTGACATCTGTTAAATTTTGAATAGTTGCATTTTCAACCAAAAAGGATGATTTTAACAAAATATTATTATTTTCAACAAAATGATTAAATTTTCAACAAAATAGTTAAATTTTTAACCAAAAAGAATTAACTTTCGACCAAAAATAATTGGATTTTCTTATTGGGTTCTGATAGTTTAGTTCTCATTTAAGCGAAAAGAAAGAAGAAAAAAGGGAGGTTTCTGGAAAATAGGGGAACGATAGTGCAGTCTGTTACTTCTAAAAGCAGACAAAAATCTGTGGGATTAATGTACCTGAAGTTCTGAACGTTCAAATGAACGAAATATTTTTTCCGCATTCTATTTTATCTACAAATATTGTTTCAACTACAATTTAAAACAATGCAATATTAATTTTCTTTGTAATCAGTAATTTGCAATGTAAATAAATTAGTATTTTAGCACTGTTTCTAGTTTAAAAGTCTAGAGTAAAAAAATTCTGTTTAATAGTTTCTTGTCTGCATGGTCGATAATCGATATTTTTGTAAATATTGATTATTAATTTTTTAAAGTTGTGAAAAAAATCTCTCTAGCTCCGCTGGGATTCGAACGCCAGATCTTCTAGATTTACGGTCTGATGCTCTAACTAATTAAGCTACGGAGAGACGAGAAAATTTTCTTCACTACTTCTACAAATTGAATGTCGACGTCATTCAATGTACTTGCAAGATTTCAAACATGAGAGTTTTTATTATTTGATGTTATAGTTTTCGACCAGTGAATAATTTAAATTATATGATGTTAATGTTTTTTGTCTACATGGTCGATAATCAATATTTTGTGAATATTGATTATATATATTATAACGTTGAAATCAATTTGTTCATAGGCACTGTCTTTGCCCCAGGCATTCAATTCTGTGTTCGAGCTTGCATGCCCTGCAAAAAACGTCGGATGGAAAAATATTGTAAACTTTCAAATGCGATACTTCGCATATAATGTCTAAATTTTGAATGCGACTAAACACGAAATAAAAATTGCAAGTAAATGAATCCTGTCCAATGCCCGATTTCGCGTTCATTAAGGTATTATTCAATCCGAACCAAACCGAAGACAAGTCAATCCTCATCAATGCGAGATTTCTCTTTCATTTGAATGCTACTGAATTCGATTAAATGAGAGGAAAGTTTGGAGTAGAGTGAAAACTTTTTAATACGAGAGTTCGCATTCAATTCAATGGTATTGAGTGCGAATGAATGAGAGGAAGATTAGAGCAAGTTGAAAACTTTTGAATGCGATAGTTCGAATTAATTTGAAAGCGAATGAATGAAAGGAAAGTTTATAACAAAGTAAAAACTTTTAAATGCGAGGATTCGCATTGGTTTAAATTTTTCAACTTCGTAAGGCGATTTTCATACTTTTCAAAGCGGAGCGGCTAATTAATACATATTTTTTAATGTATGCTTATTTTTTCAGCTTGTAAACAAATTACTTCTGTTTTTTCAAAAAGTGAGAGACTTATTTGGAGACTATTTAGTACAGTTAAAGTCTGTGTTTACGTAGGTTTCTTATTTAATAAGTAAACTGTAAAGAAATTCGAAACATATTTTGTTCTGCAATTATTGTGCAAATGGTAAATAATAATAAGTCCTAAAGAATGAAAGTTTGCTAAGAATAATAATAGCTGAATAACGTAAGAGAAAAGTTTCGTAGCTTATTATTATTATGAATTTTTTATATGACAACATGTGATGACTGGTGATATTTACACGCACCTACGTTTACGCATGCGCCGTGTGATTAAAATTATTTATTTTTAGAAGTTTCAGTTCGTCCTTTCATGAATAAGTTAATAGAGTATCGCATGAAAAATAAAATTGCCACCGTTAGACATGTATAATTTATTTATTTGGAACTTTTAAATAATGAATTTAAATTTTAATCAACTAAAACTAAAACTTCTAATTCCGGTTCTGTTTTTTCAGCACTCCGCATGCCGGCTGGGTTGTTTGGTTATTTCGCACGTCCATGAAATGTGCTAGAACTTTCGATGAGTGTTCTTCTTAAGAAGTGTAGATGAGCGAAAACTCAAGTGGAAAAAACGTTTCCGTATGTATATAAACGGGTCGCGAAACAATACGCGACAGTCCCTGCTTTCAAAGTTCCACTGTTTAAGCAGCAGAATTACGCACTGGAGAACAAATACTTCCTGAAAGAAAATGGTATCGATGTCCTGTGCAACGTGCTGCTTTTTGTGAGGAAGTACATATTTTCATTTCTATTTCATTCTTACAAGAAAGTCGCACCTTTTTTTATTTTTATGTGAAAAAATATTACCAGAACAATCCAAGAATGCCCAGGGTGGCGCCTTGACCGGGAAACCGGGAAAGATCGACAGAAAAAAGCTAGATGTATACACGCACACACACATGGACATTTTATAAAAATTGTATTTTCGAACTCATGGGTTTAAATTATATCCCAATATGTTAAAAAAGTAGATTTGAAAATTTAAGTCATTACAAACCTCCCTCTATGAGGAAGCAATTCACTTCATATTAAAATAAATCATTTTTGGAATAGTTTCTTGATAATACCTGTTTAATAATTTATCAATAATTAATCGCTAATACCGAAATCATTTGCAATGTTTTGAAATCATTCTAAATCACTTTTTTACAAATTTTGTTGAATCTTTAAAAATGTTTAATTATATTTGAATCTTTTTAAAACTTCTAAACCTTCTTAATATCTTATTTACATAATTTGAATTTTTCCTACCATTTTTTTTTAAGTTCTGCATAAACTTCTACACAGTCTAAACATCTTCCAAAATGATTCACATTTTTCCTAAAATTAAAAAAATTCTACACCCTAAAAAAAATAAAATCTTCCGGATTCTTTTTTTACAATTTTTAAAATGTTTTCAAATATTCTATTAAAATTATTTTTTCAAAATAAAAATGATTTGAAATTTTCCTACAAATCTTAAGAAAATTTGTTTATTTTCTTAAAACATTTCAAAAATATTAAAAGGCTTCTTTTTTTCGAAATTATTAAAAATCGACATTTGTTTGAAAAGTTTTGAAATCTTCTCAAGATTTAAGATATTTTCGAATCTTTTCAAGACTTTCAAATATCTTTTAAAATATTTAAGTGTTCCTAGAAATATTTAAGATCCTGCAAAATTAAAAAAAAAAATTAAAATTCGTCCATTTCGATTGAAAATTTGTCTAACTTGCTTGAAAATGAATACCTATGTAAAAAATTAATTTTTTTGGTCGAATGTTCATAATTTAAGTAGAAAATTGGTCTATTTTGTTGAAAATTCACTGTTTGGTTGCAAAATAATTCGTTTTGTTTGACTTTAACTGCTTTTTATTTCAAATTAAAATATTTTTTGGTTGTAATATCAACTTTTACATGTTCCTTGAGAATTCATCTTTTGTGGTTGAAAAATCAACCACTTGGTTGGAAATTAAATTACATATTAATTTTTTTTTTAGTGGAATATTCATCATTTTAGTTGAAAATTCATATTTTCTTTGTGGTAGGAAATTTGTTTTCTTGGTTAAAAATACATGGATTTAGTTTAAAATTCGAACTTTTGTTAAATAGTTTCTTTTTTTTTTTGTCGGAAATTTAACTGTTTTGGTAAAAATTATTCTTTTTAAATAGAAAATGCGTCTTTCTGATTTTAAAATTGACTATTTGTTTGAAAGATGATCTTTTTAGGTTGAAAACTCATATTTCTTGGTTAAAAAATTAATTACTTCGTGAAAATGGAACTTCTTGATTGAAAATTACATTTTTTGTATAGAAATTCAACCACTTGGTTGAAAATTTAACAATTTGTTTCCAAATTCTACTAATTTATTAAAAATTCCTTTTTTTCGTTCAATTCAATTGGTTTAACATTCATGTTTTTATAGAAAATTCATTTTTTAAGATAGAAAAGTCATCTCTTTTGGTTAAAAATAAACTTTTTTTATTGAAAATTCAACTTTTCGGGATGGAAATTCAATTATCTTCTAAAAAATTTGTCTTTTTTGCTGAAAAATTCAAGTGTTATTGGTTGAGTTTTAATTTTTTTTTTTTAATTCGGCGATTGGAAAGACTTTTGGATTACGTCACTTTGGGTAAAGACTGGGGGTAAAGACAAACCTAAGGTAGTCAACCAGAAGGAGCGGGGGGTCAAAAATAGCCCAAAATTGATGAAAAAGTATTTTTTTAAAGTCGACGCTATTTTCTTAATTTTTAACCATTTCAAAACTTTCCATCTGATTTTAAAAGGAGTCAAAAAACATTATCAAAATTTACAAGAAAAAAAAAGAAATATCTCAATTACGTTAAAATGTATACAGGTCAAAGTGATTATTGGCATTTTTTATGGCAAGCTTGAAAATTCAAATACTTATAAAATCGCTAAATTTTTTTCTCAAATCAGAAAGATACGTGTTTTGAAAAACGTTTACTTTTTAAATTGTTCCATTTTAAAGGCAACCTTTTTAAAATTTAAAATAGTGTTCCAAAAAAATGTTGTCTCATAAAATTTTTGTTTTCGAAGATTTTTGTTATACATTTTTTCAAAATCTTTTTTCCAAATTTGTTTTTCCTACAATTTTTTTGTATAAAATTTTGTTCCAAAAATTTTTCTTTCATAACATTTTTTCGTCAAAAATTTTTGTCATACAATTTTTTTGCATAATTTTTTTTCAAAAAATTATTTTTCAATCAAATTTTTCTTTCAAGATTTTGTTTACAAAATAAAAGATATTTTATTTTTAGATTCTGTTAAGACTTACATTAACGTCTTAATAGGCTAGAAAACCCTTCCTTGTAGGCGCTCGGCCTCTACTTTGACTAATTTTTATTTTAGCAGTGTCTATATGTACCGAAAAAATCCGGCTATTTGTATTGAAATTTCGGTAAAAATAGTCCCTTTTCCTGGTCCTATTATTTGAAAAAAAAAAGAAGTCCGGCTGTTCGCACCAAATTTCCATACACGCAGCGATGACATTTTACATATTTTATTTGAATATTTTAAAAATAACAAGGATAAAAAACAATTTTACTTAAGACCGTTTAAAATCCATCATTTCTCGATAGTATTTTCTGTCTTCTAGTAGATTTTCTTTTTTTGAGTAGTAACTTTTTAAAAGTTTCATGGTTTTGGAGTTTTTATGATGCCGCTAAATTTTTTTCATTAAGGCCAACTTCATTTCTGCTTTACACAACTCGAATTTACCCTTTCTGTCGTTTGTTTTCCCATTTGTCAGTTTCCATACGGAAAATCAAATTCCTGTTTCTTGTTTTAAAAAGTGAGAAAATTATATTCCGACGAGGGGTTGAAAACGCGAATTCACTTGAAATCACTTGAATTGACATGAAGTCACTTGAATTCACTTGAATTCACGTGAAATCACTTGAAGGCACTTGAATTCATTTGAAGTCACTTGAATTCTCTCGAGCCACCCATATACCACGTGGACAGTTGGGGGGGGGGGGGGGAATGGCTAAAATCCACGATTGTCCAAGAGGGAGGCCGGGGTCTATCCAAAGCCCACGTGGACTAAAGGGGTCTAATTTTTTTTTAATTTTCATGCATATTGCCCGCAAATTTGTTCAAATTCACAAAAACATAAATGCGTTAAAAAAAACTATATATATATATATATATATATATATATATTATCCGCAACCCGAGGACGCGTTCGGTGGCTTTGTCATAGGCCCTTCGGCTCGATTCCTGAGGAATCAAAACCGAAAAAAAAATATATATATATAACTGCTCACTTTCAAGCAATAAATTGCAGATTTAAACTACTGACTGTTGTTCTGTAAGAAGTCACCACCTGGCTGTTTCTTTTTAGAATCCCGAGGCGATCCCGAGCGATATGTGGGTTTCCCGATACCAAAATGATACGATACGTTTCCAGAAATTTGCAAGTTTGTGTTATTTTGGTTTTAATCTGTTTGAATGGATTGTTCAAAATATACGGAAATTAAATGTTGAATGTTACCACTTTTCTACAAAAAAAGCTCAATAACTCAGTTAATATATTTAAACGTTACTATTTAAACCTGAATTAGCAGTTTTTTTTTTAAAGAAATAGTACGAAGTTGTTGACAATTAGATTCGGTAAGCATTTCTACTAATACTTTGTAGAAAGCTACCAATTCACTTAGTAATGCTTAATAATGCAAGTAGTAGTTTTTTACTAAACGTTAGTAGAAATGCCTACTAAATAATCGGCAAACGGCTTCACACTATTTTATTTCATATCGAGTAAAAATAAATCATAATATCCTTGACTGTTCAAGGGGAATAAAATATAATATAGACAATGTTACAATTTTCTAACGTCTTGCGATGGTTTCAAGTTTTGGGACCATATCTTTGATTTTTGATAGGAAAGTTGATAATTATTCTTCTCAATAAATGAAAGACGGCTTTACGAACTTTGATGTACAGATGCGAACTCATGTTCCTGTAAACATTTTTGTTAAAATTCGATTTGGAAGTGTATTTTAAATTATTCTCAGCGATACATAGATTAGGTAGGAATTTATACAAAATAAAAAAAGTGACACTCGAAACCATATTGACCTTTTTTCCTTCCACAGAACACAGTTTTTGGATGTTTTAATGTCACAATTTTTCAGAACCTCACAAGAAATCATGCTCAAACTAAGTTTCTTTAATGTTTTTTTCAGGCAGCTGATAAGTTTCATTGAAATCAGTTGTACTGAGAATTTTAGCTGACATGAGTCATGGCCATTAAATATGTATTGAATTTGACAATTTTCGCACAAAACAACCTAAATTGTCTTTATTTGATTCAGGAATCCTAAAATGTCCAGTCACATTCGATTTGGAAATTAATGAAATAAACAAGCAGTTTCATCATAACGTTATAAACGCGAATGATTATCAAAAATATTTTTCCTAATACTGTGTAATCAACGTCAAAAAGAGCATTTGTTATTGCGAATTTAAAAAATGAAAGCTGTTTCTTTTACAATGAGATGGTTAATGGGATCGCTGATTTCGAATTTGATGTCATTTCATGTCCAAAGTTATAAATTTAAAATGGCGAATACCATATGACGCACAAAATTGTTTACTTTCTACATTATTGTCTGCACCTTGTTATAAAAGGGTCTTTGGGGTCAATGATTTTGAATTTGACTTCAAATGTAACTAATTAAGAATGACGGTCACAATATTTTGGATATTTGTTTTTGAAAATGCTCAAAGTGAGTACTACAATTTATTATTCTGTTTTTTTTTTCTTTCGATGCTTTCTCCATATTGATAGAAAATGAGTGAGCATAATAATAGAGTTATAAAAAAAATTAATTATGGACATTTTTGAAAGAAATACAAAAGTCATACTTCAAGGTTTTTTCATATTTTGTATCGTGTTCGAAGTATGCTTTTGAAAAATAATAAAATATGAGATTGATGTTTCGAAATAGCGGATAAAACTGTTTTCTGGATATTTTGAATTTGTCAATATACCTGTAATTAATTATAATTAGCCTGTTATAATTATACTGAAAATAATCTTTCAAATGTAGTTTCCAACGTTTAAAGCGTGAACAGAAAGTTGAGAAGGAATAATGAATGAATTTATGAAGTTACATGAAATTATTTCAGCAAGTGATGATCTTGCGATTCTAATGATATTACTTCTACTATGTAGGTATGCTGCTGATATATCTATAGAGCGCAAAGTGAACATGTTATGAGATTTCTTCAAAAGTATTTTTTTAATGGAATTTAGAAATAGCTTTTTTTCAAATTTGGGAATTAATGTATTTTTTATTCCGAATGATTTTCAGAAAATGTTATTTTCATATTTATGTCCTAGAGTTTTGAATTTGAAAATTTCGAAATTTCACGATTTATTCGGACGAATGATTTTCTTTATTTTCTTGTTCTATTTTTGCATTAGGATATAAAATAGCGAAAAATGGCGCCTCTTTTTATTTAACTACACATCCTAAGAAACAAATTGGTGCCTTGTTCTTTTTATATCAAGGGGAATGCCGAGAAATGGACGATCGACAGAAAAGTCTTTATGGGCAAAAAAAATGTTTACAAATTGAAAGTCGCAAAAATTTAATTACAAATAATTTCGATTTTTTTGTTACCTTTTTAAATTGATTGGTCTATATTAAATGCGTCTGAGAAAAAAGCTTATATTTTCAACGATTATCAGATAATATATTCAATTTCCATAAAATCTAACGTTTGCAATTAAAATTCAAAATTTGATGTTTGCACATTTGCCAAAAGACAATAAGAAGTCAAAATGACGTATCACGCCAAAAAAACATCGACATTTTTCACCCCTGGTTTTGGGCCAATTTTTGTGGTTCCTGGCCAAATGTGCACTCGATACTGTTTTTTCTGAGTCTCATTTCAATGCCTAAAATTATTGCTGGAATAATAATGTCCTCTTACAGTGAGTACTTAGATTTGCAAAACTTATAAATATTCAGCTTCCTCCCACCCTCCTGAAATGGTTATAAGCAGAGTGAAGAGGCAGTGACAGAGCTCATTCCGTACTTGTTCATACATTTAAACAGAGTACGTGAAAAAAATCTTAATTCACAGAAAATTTAAAAGTGTATCATTTTACGTGAATTTCTCTTTATTATTTGGAAAGAGATCCTTCAAAAATGACGGGCGATGAAATAGTCATCACGGGGATTTCAGGAAAATTCCCAAACAGTGGAAATGTTAAAATTTTTCAAGAAAATATATTAAATATGGTCGACTGCATTACGAATGATGATCCTCGATGGACACTGGGTAAGTCAAAGAGATAAACTTTCTCAATTGCTACGGCTATTAACGAGAAATAAATAATAATGTTCAAATATTATCTATTTATCTACATATAATTTTCTAAAAATGGAAAAAATTATCTTTTGTGAACTTACAGAAATATAATATCAAACAGAGAATAAAATAATTTTTTGTTGTACTAAGCAATGATTAGCGGATTGAAATCCTCCGCTCAGTTTGCGCTAAGTCTGCGAAAATGAATTTTGTATCAATAATCATTCTCAGACGTGACAAACTGGTTTAAATAAACTCTGGGGTGAATAAAAAAGTCAACATGCCCGCATTTATTGATATACCCCCCACCACCGCTCGGTCTTTGTACTTCCTCCATACGTATGCACGGACCTTTTAAAATTAAAGGTAAAAGCATCGACAACTGTGATTTGGTGATTTTGAGTTCTCTTTTGTTAAAGCTACTTCGGCTTTAACGAACAAATTCTCATCACGTATATCGTGCTTCGCACTCGATTTAGTCCAAAGTGGGAACTTTTCTACACTGAGTTCGAATCTATTATTTTAAATGTATATTATATTTATTTCTGTACCAAGGTCTGGGACTGACTAGTCAGATATTGCAGAATAAGGTACAAAATTTATTTTTCATGATTCCCTTGATATTTTTACTTTATTTTGTATGAATTTTTATTCTCAGCTACCCTGAACAAGATATCATTTCATTAAATTTATATTATTTCAATTTATAATATGCATTGATATTGAAACAAATGTAATTTTATGGTCTTGTTTTTATAATGAAAAAAGTGCGCATCCTATAAAAAAAACAATTTCATTAAAGAACATATTCCTTCGCCTTGTTTCGTTTTTCCAAAAAAATAATTTATTCATTTTCAATGCTTTTTTTAAGATTTGAATAAAAAATACGCATTTTACCAAAAAATAATCAGCGCAAAATTTGTAGATCTTTTTTGGGTGAACAACTTTGTCTATTAATTTTTTTTCTTACCTTGTTCGTTTTAAACAATTTGCGAAAATTTTCACTGTTATTTTTTACAACTGAAAAAAAACTACGCATCCCATCAAGAAGTGATTGATAAAAAATTTGTTGATTTTTTTTAGGTGTACAATTTGTATCATTTCTGCAGGTCATCCAATGATTCCAGAGAGAATAGGCAAAATTAAAGATATAAACAAATTTGACGCAGTTCTATTTGGTGTTAATCAGAGATTAGCAGATTTAATGGACCCTGTGGCAAGGATTTCAGTCGAATGTGCATATGAAGCTATTGCTGATTCTGGAAACAATCCTCAGCAAATTAAAGGGAAGAAATGTGCCGTTTTCGTAGGATACAGTTCATCGGAAACCGAGAAACGTTATTGGGATAAAAGAGGCGGATTCGTAAGATTTGTTCACCCATAAAACATTACCAATTTCAATACTCTTGACGTTTATTTATAGTTCCTCTCATAGCAATTTCCTGACTTTTGCAAGTTTTTTTTTAAATCCTTGATGTTTCCATGAATTTCCCTCACCAACCAAATTTCTTGACCTTTTCATGATTTTCACGTCTTCTCTGGCACGTGACCATCCTGATTAGGTTTAAATTTTCATCATTATTTTCGGTTTTCAGATGAATAATTTCGCTCTACTTGGCGCAGCGAAAGCTATGATTTCCAATCGTATTTCTTTTTCTTTGGGTGTCAATGGACCAAGCGTTACTATTGACAATCTTTGTATTGGAAGTGCTACAGCTTTAGAAGAAGCATATAAACTAATTAAAAGTGGCGTAGTAGATAGTGCAATCGTTTGCGGGGGAAATACGGCTCTTCATCCAGAAGTATCTTTGCAGTTTTTTCACTTAGGTAAAAGGGTTGCCCTCGAATAAAGTTATTTCATGTCATCTTGAAATATATTTATTACGTTCTTTTCTTTCAACAATTACATTTATGAAATATATATTTCAGGTCTTTTATCACCGGATGGTATAACAAGGTCTTTTGACGATGCAGCAAATGGTCATGCTCGAAGTGAAGCTGTTGTAGTTCTATATCTACAAAAAGCTTGTGATGCAAAACGAATTTATGCAGAGATAAAGGGCGTACGCTGTATGAATGGACCTTCCTATGAGCGAAATTCTACCTTACATCCGACCTGTGACTTTCAAATGGAAATCATGAAAATGACTCTTGAAGATAGTGGAATTTCCGGAAAAGATGTGTCATTCGTTGAAGCTGATGGGATGGGAGTCAAAGAAGCTGATGCCGAAGAAGTCAAAGCGATTGATAAGGTTTACAATAAAGGTCGGAAAACACCTCTCCTTATTGGATCTGTGAAGTCAAATGTTGGCTCATGTTCTGCAGCAAATACTGTAATTGGAATTGTCAAGGTTGGTAGATACATTTAATTTTGGGACATTTCAAATTATCATTAAAATTCGTCATTATTAAGCATGGAATTTTCAACTTGTTGATTACAATATACAGTACACTTCCAATATCTGCCCTCCCTGCATGTTCCTGCTGTACGCCATACGCATTTTGACGCACACATTATTTTGTCTTCTAGTTAAGCGAATATAAGTCTCTCTGTTACCCTTCACATGTTTAAAGGTGCGAGTTCCAACCTGGAGAATATTAAAGTGGGGGTACTCTCTAAGTACCTAATTCTTGAAATTATACTCTCCCAGATCCCTGTCAGACAGGCAGATGCAAGGAGTGTACTGTATGGCTGTGAGAATATGCTTGATAATACTTTTTAATGTGTAATGAGAGTAGTGGTAGGGAGAGGTTGGGTAGCTCGGGCTACCTCAACTTTGTTTCTTCATTGACTCAAAATTATTCTTTAACGAAGAAATTTATTCTGGTAGCAAGAAAAGCTTTTAGTTTAGTAGCAGTGTGCAAACTCTGATTTTTGAATAATTACTCAGTAGAAAAGTTATTCCTGGTTTTTTCAAAAAGTACGAAATACCTAGCTTTGCCTCACCGGTGCGATAGGGCAGAATGAGGTACCAACTTGTAAATTCACAAACTGCGGAAAAACATTACGACATTACATAAGTGAACCAAATGAAAAATTCTCATCTTTATTCAATGTGAGAAGCATAGAACAAAAATTATATTAAAAAATTAATGAAGTCAACAATTTTTCATTTTTTTTTTTAGAAAAAATAGAGGTCAAAAAGGTAATTTAATATTTTAATTCATTGCATGAAAATTTTAACAACTTGGATTATATGTGAGTTCAAAAACGAAAATCATATGAAAACCCGAAAAGTTCGATTTCTTGCAAGACACGCTGGTACTTCGGCCCCGTATCGACCCACATGCACTCTATCACGAAATATAGCGTCACTAAAATCTGAAATGCGCAAGCAACTTTTTTAATGTCCTAAGTTAATCCTAATCAGGTAAACTTAAATGCATACATGTAGTTGCGTGTGTAGTAAAAATGTTCTTGTGTTTAAACTGAAGCTCAGAAAAGTGGGCAAAATTTCTACACGGAAAGTAATTCTTAATCAAAATCACTGTTAGCCTGCACTCTTTCGTAATTCTAATAGCTCAGGAAACCGTTCAACTAATATATATATATATATATATAATTAAAAAATAAGATTAACAACCACCGCAGGGTCCCGCTGGGAGCAACTTCCATCTAAAAAAGACATCGGCTCCCAGTAGAACTGCGGCAAATCACACTTATGGCCACGTCTCAAGACCGTCAGACGGGTGGCATGATGAAATAACGACGACAGGCCAGCGAAACCCACGTGTGTCTTGAGGACATGAAGCGACCCAAGGATGGCAGCTTTCTGCATCCATCTCGCAAGTACCTTGACGTATTTATGGCAGGCGGGAATAGCTTCAAGGTTACGGATCAGTGACAGTTTCGCACCTCGGACAGCACTGATTACAAGAATAATTACTTTGACCAAATATTTTGGGTACAGTCGTTGCCAGGTTTTGATACCTCTCCTCCTTTTCCTTTTCCTTGGCAGTGATGTTCTAGTCGGTCGGAGCCGAGAATTCAATCACGAACATGGTTTGTTTCTCGAAGAATTGGTGAACGATGTCAGGCCTTGAGTGTGCAACGGAGACTGCTGTCCGAAAATCGTAGTTCCAGAAAATTTGGCACTTCTCGTTTTGGACAATTGACTCCATAATATCTCTTCGAGCGTTCGGCAGGGCAAGGTTGCGGCAAACACCGCAAGAGCGACAAAGATGGTAATAAAGCAATCTTAGGGTCACATTATGTCTGTGGATACACATTGTTCCCGCATGTGTGTGAAACCCAGGTAGTATGTGTTCTAGGTACTCTGCGTGTGCATGACACGCTCTGCACCTATCGCTGGGAACATCTTGACATGAAATGCGGTTGCGGTATACTAAGGTGGCAATGACACCATCCTGGCATGCGAAAATGAAACCTTTTGTACCTGAATTAGGCCCTGATGATCTGAAAAGAACAAAAGATGGCTCCTTCGATAAGAACTTTTTTTCTACATTCCTGTGAAAATTTCCATGCATTTTCTTGCCGAGTAGCTGTTGGTGGAATTTTTCAACCTCTGCTTTCTTCACCTCGGCTTCCAGAAGTGATGCATCTAGATGGAGTAATGCACTTTCCTCACTTCTGATGTTAAAAATCAGGCCAAGGGTCTCAGACGCCGTATATCTACAGATATGATGTGGCCCTGAGAGTGCCTTATTTTCATATTTGTCGCTCTTATGGTGTTGGCCATTACCCTGCCCTGCTGAATGCCAAGGGAGATAGAGTAAATTGTCTAAAGCGAGAAGTGCCAAATTTTCTGGAACTACGATTTTCGGAGAGCAGTCTCTGTAGCACACTCGAGGCCTGACAGTGTTTTCCAAGACTGAAAAATGAACTATATTCGTGATCGAATTCTTGGCTCCGGCCGACTACAGCATCACTGCGAAGAAGGAGGAAAAGGAGGAGAGTTATCAAGACCTTAAAATATTCCATTAAAGTAATTGTTCTTATGATAAGTGCTCTCGGAGGTGCGAAACTATCACTGGTTCGTAACCTTCAAGCCATTCCCGCATGCCAAAAGATGCCAAGGTACTTGCGAGATGGATGCAGGAAGCTTATGTCCTCAAGACACAGGAGAGTTTCGCCGACATGTCATCGTAATTTAATTATGCCACCCATCTCACGGTAGTGAGACGTGGCCATAAGTTTCTATGATTTCTGTCCTTTTTATTATTAAACATCCGAAAATTTCTGTATCATAACATATTTTTTCGCAGGTACTCATGATGATGAACTCTGGTTCTATACCTCCAAATATGCATTATGAAATCCCTTCTAAACAAATTCCTGCTCTAAAAGATGGTCGTATCGAGGTTGTTACAAACCTAACTCCCTGGAAAGGCGATTATGCAGCAGTGAATACGACTAGCATCGGTGGTGGTTGTTCTACCGTTATTCTTAAATCTTATAAAAAAGAGAAAAAAAATGCCGAACAACCTGATGATGATCTCCCACGATTAGTTACAGTTTCGGGTGGTAGTGAAGAGGCTGTTGCTGCTATACTTGACGACGTTAGTATTTGAGCCTATAGAAATACAAATAATCCGAAGGTTTCTAAATTATGTCGATTTACTAAAGTTAATTCGAAAGTAACTCCACAGATTACATAAAATCTTATGCCAAGCATGCCTAAGCCTTGCAATGTGAGGTTCGAAAGCTTGCATCACAAGGTTCAGTCGAGCTTCAGGCAAATAAGAGAATGTCGATCATATCGCAACATTACGAAGCTAGATTGAGGAGAAATTTTCTGGCAATCTTCAACTTGATCCGCTGCGCAGTACATTTCTGTAGCACCTAGGGCTGCGCAGTAACTTTTTCCAGTTGGAGCAGAATTCCGCCTTATATGTTTTCAAAAGTGCATCAAATTTAGAATTTAAAAAAATCTAAGAAAAGTTTTCAGGAAGCTTCTTGCAATCTCCCCTTAATCTTGCGCCGCACCGTTACCACATATCGGTCATTTTATTCGCGGGAGACTTGCTCGAACTTTGCGATGAAAAACTCTTGTGATATCTAAATCAAATCACACAAAGCAGAAACTGTAACTACAGGAATCATGGGACGAGCTATAAACAAACAGTATTTTACTTTAGGTGGAAGGTAGACCTGTTGATATCGAGATGCTTCAACTATTGAATGACATCTTTAAGGAAGAAAATCCTTCTCACTTATATCGAGGTTACTCATTGCTACCCCCCCATGGGATAGTGAAATCTCAACTTCGCGACATTCAGTACAGGTCGAATAGCAAAAGAGAGGTTTGGTACCTCTTTTCTGGAATGGGTTCTCAATGGGCTGGCATGGGTAAGTTTATTCAACATGTGAAAGGCATTAATTAAAAGAAATATTTAAAAATATTTTACCGGTAGGGGATGCTTTTATGAAACTTCCTGTATTCGCGGCCGCTGTACATAAGTGTGATGCAGTTTTAAAACCATATGGTATTGACATCATCCGAATTCTAACGCAAAAAGATCCAACGATTTTTGATAATATAATAAATTCCTTTGTAGGGATTGCCACATGTCAGGTTATTACATGGTGTACATACATAATAATTTAGATATAATTTTGTTCGTACAATACTGCATATGAACATATAATTATTTTATTCAGATTGGTTTGGTGGATCTTTTGACTCATTGCGGAATCAACCCAGATTTTATGATTGGTCATTCAGTTGGGGAATTGGGCTGTGCTTATGCTGATGGTTGCTTTACTGTAGAGCAAATGGTTCTATCAGCTTTGTCTCGTGGTATGGCATCAGTTGAGTCAAATTTACTAAAAGGTTCTATGGCAGCAGTTGGTCTTGGATATGAACAGATAAAACCACTCTGTCCACCTGATATAGATGTAGCTTGTCACAACAGCTCAGAAAGTTCCACAATCAGTGGCCCAGTGGAAAGTATGCAGAAATTCGTTGCAGATCTGACGGTTCGCAATCTACACAAAATTCCGAATATATCCTCAGTTTCTAACCCTACCCAATTATACCATGCTGTTTCCTTTAATGAGATTAGCATACAAATCTGCGAATCCAATTTATTATTATATTTTCACAGGCTAGGGGTATCTTTGCTAAAGAAGTTGCTTGTAGTAACATAGCATTTCACAGTAGGTACCTTGCACCAGCTGGTGTAAAATTGAAAGAGTATCTTCAGAAATTAATACCAAATCCACGAACACGTAGTGTTCGTTGGTTCAGCACTTCAGTTCCACGCAACGAATGGAATTCGGCCAAAGCTCGATTGTGTTCTGCAGAATACCACACAAACAATCTTTTAAGTTCTGTTTTATTTGCTGAGACAGCCAGAGTGATTCCAGCCAATGCCATTGTCATCGAAATTGCACCTCATGGTCTACTGCAGGCTATTGTCAGGAAATCCCTGCCAGAAGGTATCATCAATGTTCCTCTAACCAAGCGAGGCCATCCAGACAATGTTGAATTTATGATGACTACACTTGGAAAAATTTACAATGGTGGTCTCAATATTGATGTTTCAAAATTATATCCCAGGATCAAATATCCTGTATCACGTGGAACACCTTCGATATCGCCATTGTTGAAATGGGAGCACTCGAAGGATTGGTAATTTTTGATATCTTTTTCATATATAAATGATTTTATTTATAATAATATATTATTCAGTGTAGCTTTATACATTTTTGAAGAATACTAGTAACAAGAACGTTTTTAATTTTAGGAATACACTTTTCTTCGTGAAACCCAATGTATTCAAGGAACGAGAAATGAAATTCAAAATAGACTTGAATAGCGATTCTTGGAAATTCTTGAAAGGAAATAAAATTGACAACAAAATAATGTTGCCATATTCTTTATATCTAAAACTTGCATTGTCAGTGATGGATAACCTCAGTGATGAAATAAATCAACCAATAATATTCGATAATGTACAAATACATAGAATACAAAATATAACCGAACATGAAGTTCTGGAATTGACAGTCATGGTTCAAAGAGGTACCTTTGAATATTTTTAAATATTCGAGTAAGTCTGATACATATTTTTAATGTGAGTAACTAAACTATCTGTGTCAAATTTAATTTCCATTTTGCAGGTTCTGGAACTTTCGAGGTAACTTTAGACGGCATTTTGTTATGTTCGGGAGTTTTGCGAGAAACTCATTCCAAAGTTCAGGAACAAATACAAATTTCTAATAAACTTGAAGAAAGTCCAGATGAAATGAGCAACAGTGATATTTATAATGAAATGCAAATGCGAGGGTTTCAATGCTCTGGGACTTTTAGAAGTATTCAAAAAGCAAATTCAAATGGATTAAGTGGTGTTCTCCTAGCCCAAAAAGAGTGGATTACCTTCGTTGAGGGAATGCTTCAGATGTATATCTTCGGTAATAAAGTGAAATTAACACAAATTCCACTGAAAATCATGAAAATTATTTTCGATATGAAGCAATATAGAGGAGAATCCCAAAATACAAACCGTAAGTAATTGCTAAATATATAAATATCCTCTTCTCAAACTACTTTGTGAATATTTGCATACAAAATAATTTTTATTTTATCAGTTATCCCAGTATTGGTTGATCAACAAGTCAAGGTAGTTCATTCAGGCGGTATAGAACTTCAAGGAATCAGTCTAATGCTCATTGAACGCGATTCCATTAAGGGCTTTGTGGATATAAGAGAAATAAAAATTATATCACGTTCAGTTGAATCAATCAACACTCAATTAGTTCCGATTGTTCAAAAAGGTTGCAAGGTTGCAAACTGGAGAGCTTGCCAAATTGACCCCTATGATCTGAATTCAATTGATTGGGTTGAAGACCAATCTTTCAATAATGCAGACGGTAACAAAATCGTAAAAGTCGAATACTCAACGATTGACGAATCCGATTTACTTCTTGCAACTGAAAAGATGACATCAGATGTCACCAATGGAAAAAAGGACACTAAACAAGTCATATCAGGGCTAAAGAACTTCGGATTAGAATATTCTGGAATCGATGCAAAAGGAACGCGTGTGATGGGAATATCAGGAAGTGGAACTCTTTCAAGTATTGCCATACCTGATCCAGAATTGATTTGGCAAGTTCCAAAAACTTGGAACCTACAAGATGCAGCTACAGTTCCATTAACTTATTCAGCGAGTTACATGGCTCTTTACTTGAAGGGTGAAATAAAAAAGGAGGAATCAGTTTTAATTTATGATGGCATTTCTGCTCTTGGACAAGCTTTGATCAATTTGGCTTTAAGTGAAGAATGTGACATTTTCACGACTTATGCAACCAACGAAGAGAAAGAATTTCTGCAAAAGCGCTATCCTGCTATTAATGAGAATCATCTCTTCTCGTCGAAGGGCTCATTCCAAAATGATACCTTATCAGCAACTAAGGGCTCAGGAGTCGATATTCTTATTTATAATAGTAGCAGTTTGAAACAAATCGAGTCTTGTTTAGTGTGCGTTAAAAGTCATGCTCGTATTATTATTCTTGGGAATCTGTTGAAGGCTTCTTGTGAATCTGTGGGAATGGAAATTTTCTTTGAGGAAGTTGTTCTTTATTCAGTTATTCCGAAGAATTTGGTAGATGCTGATGTAACCACAAAACAAAAATTGGTTGCTTTGGTCAAAGATGGAATTAGTAGAGGCATTGTCAAACCTTTACCCTCAAATTTATATTCAAGAGAGGCACTTCGAGAAGCTTTTAATAACAGCGTTAAAAGAAGTTCAGGAAAAGTAAGTACAAATTATGTATATAGTTCTAAAATTTGTTGTTTTTATTCAATTTCCCACTGATATTTATAATTTTCTTTAAGATTGTGGTTAAAGTTCAACCAGAAAACTCGACCAAAGAAGCGTTAGTTACTTCTCGTTTTTCGTTCTCAAATAAAAGATCCTATTTGATAATAGACGATTTGAGCAAATTTGGCCTCAATTTAGTAAACTTTTTAGTTGCTCGTGGAGCAAAGGATATTTTTATTGCTTCAGCCAGAAAGAATAGCAAAACGCTTTTTAACTATCGTAAAAAAATTTGGCAAGAATCCGGGGCACAAGTGATTCTTCGCGATAATTTAGATTTTTCTAAGCAGCTCAATGCAAAAAACCTGCTTTTAGAGGTTTCTGAATTGAGTCCAATCGATGTCATATTTGATCTTCAACGAATGGAAGAATCTTCAAAGAGTACTTCTTCTTCTAAATATCTATTTACAAAGAATCTGGCGGAGGAATCTACAAAAAAATGTACAAACCTTCGACAGTTTGTCATCTGTTCGACTTCAAAGTCTGCTGATGAAAATTTGAATAATATTCTATTGAGGGATATTAATGACGTGATGCTTTGCCAAGAGAGGTCAAGGGATGGTTTACCAGCAATTTTGATCCTGTGGAGTCCTACAGAGGAAATAGTTGAATCAAAAGGTACAAAGGAAAAGAACATTCCATTGTTTACAATTTCACAATGCGTGGAACAACTTGAAAACTTGATAGGATTGAATACTTCTGTGGTTGCTGCATCCTATCGTAAATCTAAGATTTTGAAAAGTCAAAAGGTAAGATGATAAAATACTGGGAGGAATAAAACAATTGAAATAATCAAATACAAAATAATTATATATATACAGGGTATCCCAGTACTCAAGGTACATTTTTATATTCTGGGATTCCTTATAAAAAATGGAGTTGAAAATAATAATAAAAATTTATTTTAAAGTGATTAATTAGTGAGTAATTAACAATTAAAGATTAACCAATTGGAAGCATGCGTTAGATGGACGACAGTTCATAGGTCACTGATGAGGGTGTATGTGCAAAAGAGTAATTTTAAATTTGCAGAAGGTTTTCAATTTCAATGGTGCAACTTCACAAGCAAATGAGAGACGAGATTCTTAGAAAATATCTTTTCCTTTAAAATACACGCTGAATTATTTTAACTTCGGTCATGTATTTCTAATTCTGCAGAATTCAAACGAATTCTTAGAATTCACTTGTGCTCCTTTGAATTCTTTTCAAGTTTTTTGCAATTCTCTTGAAACCTTTACAGTACACCTTGAATGACTTCGAATTTCTCCAAGTCTTTTCTATTCTCTGAATTCCAAACTCTCTGAAATCTTTTGAATTCTATGAATTCTTCTGTATTTTCTAAATTCTTTTGAAATTTTATATTTGTTTTTAATTCTGTGAATACTTTTGAAGTTTCTGTATTCTTTTGCACTCTGTGAATTCTTCCGAATTTTCTAAATTCTTCCTAATTCTTTGAATTCTTTTCAATTCTATGAATTCTTCCGCTATTCTCTGATTTTTTCCAAATTCTCTGAATTATTCTGAATTCTTTCAAATTCATTCAATTTCCTGATTTATTCTGAATTCTCTGAATTGTTTTAAAATTTTCTGAACTCTTCAAACTGTTTTGAATTTTTCGAATTCACGGTATCACTGAATTTTTCAAATGTGTTTTGATTATCTTGAAATCATTATAATATACGTTGAATTATTTTAACTTCCTTTGAATATTTTGAATGCTGTAGAATTCAAAAAAATTGTTGACAATGAAATTTTCTTTTAATTCTCTTGAAATCTTTACCATACACCAGGAATTGATCTAACTTTATACAAGTCTTTTGTATTCTTTGAACTCTCCTGACTTATACTGAATTCTCTTATAGATTTTGAAATGTCTGAATTCTTTCCAATTCTCTGAAATATTTTGAATTCTACGAATTCTTTCGTATCGTCTTTTTTTTTTAGTTATCTGAATTCTTTTGAAATTTTGTGAATCATAATTATTCTATAGAATTCAAACGAATTTCTAGAATCCACATGTCCTCCTTTAACTTCTTTTGAAGTTTTTTTGAACTCTCCTACAGCCTTTACAATACAGCACTAATTATTTTGAATTTCTACAACTCTTTCGGATTATTTGAATTCTCCTGAATTTTTTTGAATTCTCCTAAATATTTTGTACTCAAATAGTCTTCTGAATTCTTTTTCAGTTTTTTGAATTCTTTCGTTATCTTCAGAATACGCGTTGAATTATTTTTAATTCCTTCAAGTGTTTTAAATTCTGTAGAATTTTTTAGAATCCTGTAGAATTCTACAGAATTCTGCAGGTTTAAAAATATTCGAAGGAAGTTAAAGTAACTCAACGCATATTCTAAAGATTTCAAGTGAATTGAAAATATTTGAAAAAGGAGTTCAAACTAACTCAAGGTGTATTCTAATGATTTAAAGATAATCAATCAAATTTTTTTAAACATTCAGTGTTATCGTGAGAATTCGACGAATTCAGACTAGTTTGAAGAGTTCATAAAATTTCGAAACAATTCAAAGAATTAAGAAGAATTTAGAGAAGTTAGAAGGATTCTGAGAAATTCGAAGAATTCACAGATTTCAAAAGAATGCACAGAATTCAAAATAAATTGAGATAATTTAAAAAATTTAGATAATGCAAAAGAATTCATAGAATTTAAGATATGTCGCAGAATTCAAAAGAGTTCAGACAAGTCAAAAATTACCAGAGAATTCAGAATAATTCAGGAGAGTTCACAGAATATAAAAGACTTGCAGAAATTCACATAAATTCATGGTGTTTTATAAAAATATCAAAAGAATTAAGAAAAAAACTTTAGAATTTTTGTAGAATTCGTGTGAATTCTACAGAATCAAAAATATTCAATCAAAGTTAAAATAATTCAACGTATATTCTAATGATTTCAAGATAATTAAAAAAGCATTCAAAAAATTCAGTGATGTGAATTCAACAAATTCAACACAGTTTAGAGAGTTCAGAAATTTTAAAAACAATTCTGAGCATTCAAAGAATTTGGAAGAATTCAGAGAATAGCGGAAGAATTCATGAAATTAAGAAGAATTCATAGAATTAAGAAGAATTTAGAAAATTCGGAAGAATTCACAGAGCGAAAAAGAAATGACAAACTTCAAAACAATTCACAGAATTAAAAAAAAATTAGAGGATCTCAAAAGAATCTAGAGAATATGAAAAAATTCAAAAGATTACAGAGAATTTGAAAGAATTCAGAGAATTTAAAAGATTTCAGAGAATTCAAAAGAATTCAGACAATTGAGAAGAATTCAGAAAAATTCCGAGAATTTGAAAGAATTCAGAAAATTAAGAAGAATTGAAAAAAAAGAATTTCGAGAATTCAGAAGAATTCACAGAGTGCGAAAGAATTCACAAACTTCAAAAGCATTCACAGAATTCAAAAAGAATCATAGAACTTCAAAAGAATTTAAAAAATACGGAAAAATTCATAGAATTCAACAGATTTTAGAGAATTTGAGAGAGTTCAGAGAATTCAACGAATTCAGACAATTGAGAAGAATTCAGGTAATTCAGAAGAATTCAGAGAATTAAGTGAATTATAAGAATTCGTTTGAATTTAACAGAATTAGAAATACTCAAAGAAAGTTAAAATAATTCAACGTGTATTCTAAAGGAAAAGATATTTTCCAAGAATCTCGGCTCTCATTTGCTTGTGAAGTTGCACCATTGAAATTGACAACCTTCTGCAAAATTAAAATTACTCTTTTGCACATACACCCTCATCAGTGACACATGAACTGTCGTCCATCTAACGCATGCTTCCAATTGGTTAATCTTTATTTGTTAATTACTGACTGATTATTAACTTTACAACAAATTTTTATTATTATTTTCAACTCCATTTTTTATGAGGAATTCAAAAATATGAAAATGTACCTTCAGTACTGGGACACCCTGTATATATATCGATGAGCCTATGACAAAGCCACCGAACGCGTCCTCGTGTTGCAGATAGAGGGTCTCAGTACCACGGGTTTTTGATGAATATGGTTACAATAATTAATAGGCATTCACAGACAATTATCCAGGGATGGTCCCAAGGGAATAACCCCTAAGCCGAGGCGTGATAACCGTGCCAAAGGCTGAATGGCACCTGAGTGAGGTGTCGCAAACGGTGAATCTGGGATACCGGACAACCTCTCAGAGTGTGCAGCCTTATCTTTGCATGCGGGGCTGCACAAGGATGGACCAACTCTTTTCCCTAGCTGCTCATGGAAACAGCGATGATAACACCAAACATAGTTGCAGTAACCTCTGTTCAAAACAATCGAACGCTCAGGGCTCCCGACAATGGGTCAGACAACAATGCCGACTATCCTAGAGTTGGGGGGAAAAACATGTATTTTGTCAATAATTGATCTTTTTTGGTTGAAAATTTATCTCTTTTGGTTAAAAATGCAACTTTTTTGCTTGAAATTAATCTGTTTTGGTTGTGGATTCAACTATTTTGTCGAAAATTCGTATTTTTTAATAAAATTAAACTGGATTTTATTTAAAATCAAAAGATGAAAAAATCATTTTTTTGTTGAAAAATTAAGAACTTGGTTATTGATATATATATATTTCCATTACTGAGTTGACATTTGAACTACGCACTTTGTAAAAAATTATTTATTTTTGTGGTTGAAAATTCAACTATTTGGTCGTAAAGTAGCTTTCCCTGAAAATGTATATTTTCGGGTTTAAAATTCAGCTGTTTTGTAAAAAATCGGTCTTTCTGGTTTGTCCATAAACTCTTTTTCTCTATATCAAATAATTCTTACTTTTGCCCCTGTTTTCAAGAAACTTCCCTTTTTTCTCGTTTTTTTTTTGAATTAAATTTGATCTGAATTATTAGAACCCAAGAAGAAAATCCAACCATTCTTGGTTAACAGTTAATTTTTTTTTCTTGGTTAATAATCTGCCATTATATTTTTGGTTTTGGAATTCATCTCTCTTGATTAAAAATTCTACTATTTGGTTTCAAATTTAATTATTTGGTTGAAAATTCACCTTTTTTAGTTAAAAATTTGAGTACTTGGTTGAAAATTTATTTATTTTATTCATAATTATTATTTTTTTAATTAATCTTTTTGGTATGAAAATAAACTTTTTGGTTGAAAATTAATCTGTTTTAGTTAAAAATTCAACTATTTGGCCGTAAAAAAACTTTTCCTGAAAATTTATATTTTGGTGTTAAAAATTCAGCTGTTTTGTAAAAAATTAGTCTTTTTGGTTTGTCCATAAACTCTTTTCCTCTCTATCAAATAATTCTTATTTTTCCCCCCGTTTTCAAGAAACTTCCCCTTTTCTTGTTTTTTTTAAAATTAAATTTGAACTGAATTAACAGAACCCAATAAAAAAATCCAATCACTCTTGGTTAAAAGTTAATTTTTTTTGGTTGTAAAGTCTACCATTGTATTTTTGGTTCGGAATTCATCTTTCTTGGTTAAAAATTCTATTGTTTGGTTTTAAATTTGATTATTTGGTTGGAAATTCACCTTTTTTAGTTGAAAATTTAAGTAATTGGATGAAAATTCATGTATTTTGTTCATAATTCATATTTTTTTTGTAAAAAATTAATCTTCCTGGTAAAAAAATAAACTTTTTGGTTGAAAATTATTCTGTTTTGGTTGAGGATTCAACTATTTTGTTGAAAATTCGCCTATTTTGGTTGAATTCAACTATTTTTGATTTCAAATTAAAATCTTATTATGTAGAAATATCAAATATCAATATGTCCTTTCTCGTTGGAAATTCATTTTTTTTCTTTGGTAAATTTACTACTTGCTTAAAAGTTGAACTACTTTGTGAAAAATGAATTTTTTTTGTTTGAAGATTCATTATTTTATTTCAAAATTGAACTATTTAGTCGAAAATTAAATGTTTTGCTGATGTTTAATTAATTTGTTAAAAATTCAAATGCTTCATTAAAGTAATCTTTTTAATCGAAAATTTATCTTTTTTTAAATTATTCTATTTAGATTGAAAATTCATCTTTTATAGTAGAAAAGTCATCTTTCTGGGGTGAAAAGTTAAAATTTGCAATTTTTTAATATTTTTTTTCCATTCGAAAAAGATGACTTTTGAACCAAAATAATTGAATTTCCGACCAAGTAAAATGATATTTTCACAAAATAGTTAAATTTTCAACAAAATTATTAATTTTCACTCAAAAAGTAGAATTTTTAACTTATCTTCATATAACCTGCAAAATTTCTTTCTAAAAATACCTATCTACCTAGGTATTTCTAAAAACAAATACAAAGTTAAATTTTTTATTCTTATACTCTTTGATACTAAAAAAATTATTTTCGCATTATCTGGACCATTGAAGAAAATTTGTACATACTTTTATTAAGAAACGAACATTTTGATACATAATTATCCCGACGGGAGTGTAAATGTGGATTAAACTATGATTATTAATAAATTCTAAGGAGAATTAAAAAAATTTTGCAGGACTTCAGATGAATCTTAAAAATACCTTTAAAGGTCATATACAAAATTGAGCACATTTTCAAGAATTTTGGTCACGTTACTGAGCATTTCGCGAAGCAAAATTATTTCCCGAGGCGATCTTCCTTATTCTCTCGTCTTATTTGCCAAAGCCAAACAAATACTGAAAATAAAGAGTCGCAACATGAAATTTTGAAACCTATGAAAATCTTATATTTTCAGAAACAAAATAAAACTTTTTTATATTTTGCTCACAAATAGAAAAAATTCACTTTCCAGAAGGAGTTCAAGATCTTTGTTTAATATTCTGTTTTCTCATTTCAGGAGAATTTCTATAATTTCTCCTTTTCACCTCCCTTTTGTCTCATCTGGTTGCTATAAGTGCTGCAATATTCGTATCTGGTTTTCCATTCTGAACGCTTATGCCATCTTCCATTTCATTTACATCTTCAGTCTGATTATTTTCTGCTATCCACCTTTTCCTTTTCCATTTCGCAGATACGACGTTATTGTTATGTCTTCTTTCCTCATTTTATTTTTGCGTATCGAATAAATGAAAATGCATACATTTTTCTAACTTTAAGTAAATAAATATGTTTTAATAAATCATCCGAAAGTTTAAATTTTCAAATTTTGACATTGAATTCGAAGTCAGTGAACCCAAAAATGACCTTATACAATGTTTCATACAAATTTGTAAACATTTTGAAAATCTGGCCGCCATATTGGATAAGATACTTTGAATTTTTCAACTTTGACACTAAATTCAAGGTCAGAAACCTTTAAAATCCTCTTATATCAAGTTTGATATAAAATTGTGAAAATTTTTAAATTTCAGTCCCCATATTCAATCGGCCATTTTGAATTTTTAAATGTGAAGATTAAATTCAAAGTCAGCGACCTCAAAAACCCCTATATGTCAAGTTTTATGCAAATATGTGAACACATTTTATTTTGGTCTACATATTGGATTGACATTTTTTAATTGTTAATTGTTGACATCAAGTTCGAAGTCAGCGACCCTAAAACTCCCTCATACCAAATTTCATACAAGTATGTAAAATTTTGGAAATTTTGGCCCTCATATTGGCTCGATCATCTTGAATTTTTGAATTTTGGCATGAAATTCAATGTCAGTGACCCCAAGAAACCCCTTATACCAAGTTTCATACGAAAATGTGAATTTTTTAGAATTTTTGTCCCTATATTGGATCGGCCATTTTGAATTTTTAAATTTTTGCATCAAATTCGAAGTCAGCGACTCAGGAAACCACCATATATTAAGTTTCATTCAAACATGTAAAAATTTTGAAATTGCGTCCTCCATATTGGATTCGCCATTTTTAATTTTTAATTGTTGACATCAAATTCGAAGTCAACGACCTCAAAAATTCCCCTATACCATGTTTCATACAAATATAGAAAACTTTTTAAATTTCAGCTTCTATCGGCCATTTTAAATATTTTCATGTTGACACAAAATTCGAAGTCGGCGACCCCAAACCCCCTCATTGCAAATTTCATACAAGTATGTACAATTTTTGAAATTTTGGCCCCCATATTGGCTCGATCATCTTGAATTTTTGAATTTTGACATAAAATTCGATGTCAGTACCCCAAAAAACCCCTTATACCAAGTTTCATACACATATGTAAATATTTAAAAATTTGTGTCCCTATATTGGATCGGCCATTTTGAATTTTCAAATTTCGGCATCAAATTCGAAGTCAGCGACTCAGAAAACCAGCATATACTAAGTTTCGTTCAAACATGTAAAAGTTTTGAAATTTTGTCTTCTATAGTGGACTCGATATTTTGAATTTTTGAATGTTGACATTGAAATTCGAAGTCAGTGACCCCGAAAAACCCCGTATACCAAGTTTCATAGAAATATGTAAATTTTTTAAAATTTGAGTCCCTATATTGGATCGGCCATTTTTAATTTTTTAATTTTGGCATCAAATTCGAAGTCAGCGACCCCGACAACCCCCTCATTCCAAGTTTTATAGAAAGAGATGTAAAAATTTTGAAATTTTGTCCGCCATATTGGATTCGACATTTTGAATTTTGATATGTTGACGTTAAAATTCGAAGTCAGTGACCCCGAAAAACCCCGTATACCAAGTTTCATAGAAATATGTACATTTTTGAAAATTGTAGTTCCTATATTGGATTGGCCATTTTGAATTTTAGAATTTTGGCATCAAATTCGTAGTCAGCGATCCCAAAAACCCCCTTATACCAAGTTTCATACCCCTTTCCTCACTTCCTCAGCTAATAACCATTCCCCTACTTTCCTTCCCCAGACTTTATTTCCCCTCACTAGCCTTCGCTTTACTTCTCTTAGTAGCCTATTTCATTTCCAAACATTTTCCCTATTTCCCTGACCCTCATTCTCCCTACTCTTTCATATATAATTTATCCTCATTCTCCCCACTTTCCCTCTAATAATTTTCACTCACGTTCCCTCACTTCACCTACTTTTTCTCTCCTCACTTCCCCAACTAACGCACCATTTTCCGCTATTTTCGTTCCCCAGGCCTTACTTTTGCTTTCCTACTCACCCGCACTACCTAACTAGCCCTCCCTTCACTTCCTTGACTAGCCATCTTCACTTCTAAGTATTTTCACTACTAACCCTACCCCCCCTCATTTCCCCTACTACTTCACTCCATACTTCCCATACTCTCGCACACCTAATTTACCCTTGTTCCCTTTACTTTCCCTTTACTAAATTCACCTCACTTCCTCTCGCTTACCCCAGTTCCTCTCCCCTCAGTTCCCCTTACTTTACCTACTCCTCCTGTATTCACTTCTCCAGATAACACTTCTTTTCCGCTACTTCCCTTCCCCAGATATTACTTTCGCTTCCCTACTCACTCACGCCATCTAACTAGACCTTCCTTCACTTCCCTCTCTTATTTCCAATAATTTCCACTAACCCTTTCCACTTTTTCTCTCCTATTTTCATCTTACTTTCGCCCACTATTTTTCCTCGCTTCCACTACTTCCACACTCCTCATTTTCCCTCACTTCTCCTACCTGCTCTCCTTAAAATTCCCCTACTAGCCCACCTATAATTACCCCTACTCTTCAACCCCTACTCTTTCGCCCCTTCTCTTCCAACCCTAATTTTTTTTAATTTTCTCTACTTCCTCACTTCTAATTTCCCTTTACTTGCCCTTGCGTACCCTACTTTCCCTCCCCTGATTTCTTCTCACTTCACATATTCCTCCTCTCCTTAGTTCTCCAGCTATAACTCCTTGTCCCCTACTTCCCTTCCCCATACATTATTTTCGCTCCCCTACTCATCCGCACTACCCTACTAGCCCTCCGTTTACTTCCCACTGTCACTTCCAATCATTTCCCCTACTTCCCGTCACTTCACTGACTTCCCCTCTCCTCACTTCTGCAGCTGATAACCATTTCCCTAATTTCTTCCACAGCCTATATTTTTCCTCCCCTAGTTACCCGTACTATCCTATTAGCCCACCCTTAACTTTCCTGACTAGACTACCTCATTTCCAAACATTTTCCCTATTTCCCTGGCCCTCATTCCCCCAGCAATTTCACATATAATTTCTCCTTACTCTCCCTACTACCCTCTACTAATTTTCACACACCTTCACTCACTTCAACTAATTTTCCTCTCCTCGCTTCTCCAACTGACGCACCTCATCCCCTACTTCCCTTCCCCAGGTATTACTTTCGCTCCCCTACTCACCCGCATTACCTAACAAGCTCTCCCTTCTCTTCTCTCACTAGCCACCTTCACTTCTGAATATTTTTCCTACCACTCTTACTCCACCTGCCCGAATTTCCCCTGCTATCCCACTCCATATTCCCCTACTCTCCCACACCTAGTTTAACCTCGCTCCTTTTACTTCACCTCTACTAATTTCTCCTCACATCCTCTCGCTTACCCTACTTCCTCTCCACTCAGTTTCCCTCACTTTACCTACTTCTCCTCTCCTCACTTCTCCAGCTAATACTCCTTTTCTGCTACTTCCATTTCCCAGACATTACTTTCGCTCCACTACTCACTCTCACCATCTAACTATACCTCTGTTCACTTCCTTCGCTGGCCACCTTCACTTCTAAGTATTTTCCCTACTTCCCCTACTCCCAGTAACCACATTTTCTCCCACTATTTTTCCTTGTTTCCACTACTTCCACACTCCTATTTGCCCATCACTTCCCTACCTATCGTCCTTTTAATTCCCCTACTATCCCACCTATAATTACCCCTACTCTTCCACCTCTAATTTTGCCTCACTCTTTCTACTTCCTCACTTCTAATTTCCCTTTACTTCCGCTTGCGTACCCTACTTTGCCTCGCCTAATTTCCTCTTCCTCAACATACTCCTTCTCTCTTCATTTCTCCAGCTAACACTCCTTGACCCCTACTTCTCTTCCCCAGACATTATTTTCGCTCCTCTACTCACCCACATTACCTAACTAGCCGTCCCTTCACTTCCCTCACTAGCCACCTTCACTTCTGAATATTTTCCCTACTACCCCTACTTCACCAACCCGTATTTCCCCTGCTACCTCACTCCATATTCCCTCACTCTCCCAAACCTAATTTAACCTCTCGCTCCTTTTACTTCACCTTCACTAATTTTTCCTCACTTTCTCTCGCTTAACCTACTTCCTCTCCCCTCAATTTACCTTACTCTACCTACTTCTCCTCTCCTCACTTCTCGAGCTAATACTCCTTTTCCGCTACTTCCCTTTCCCAGACATTACTTTCGCTCCCCTACTTACTCGCATCATCTAACTAGACCTCTATTCACTCCCTTCACTAGCCACCTCCACTTCTAAGGATTTTCCCTACTACCCCTACTTCCCGTCTCCGCATTTCACCCTACTATTTTTCCTCGCTCCCACTACTTCCACACTCCTATTTTCCCGTCACTTCCCTACCTACCCTCCTTTCAATTCCCCTACTAGCCCACCTATGATTATCCCTACTCTTCCACCCTTAGTTTTCCCTCACTCTTTCTACTTCCTCACTTCTAATTTCCCTTCAATTCCGCTTGCGTACCCTACTTTGCCTCCCCTAATTTCCTCTTCCTCCACATACTCCTTCTCTCCTCACTTCTCCAGCTAACACTCCTTGTCCCCTACTTTCCTTTCCTAGACATTACTTTCGCTCCCCTACTCACTCGCACCATCCAACTAGACCTCTATTCATTTCCTTCACTAGCCACCTTCGCTTGTAAGTATTTTCCCTGCTGCCCCTACTCCTGTCCCCGCATCCCCCCCCTTATTTTTCCTCGCTTCCACTACTTTCACACTCCTATTTTTTCGTCCTTTCCCCACCTACTCTCCTTTCATTTCCCCTAATAGCCCACCTATAATTACCCCTACTCTTCCACCCCTAATTTTTCCTCACTCTTCCTACTTCCTCACTTTTAATTTCCCTTTACTTCCATTTGCGTATTCTACTTTGCGTTCCCTAATTTCCTCTTCCTCCACATACTCCTTCTCTCCTGACTTCTCCAGCTAACACTCCTTGTCCCCTACTTCCGTTTCCCAGACATGACTTTCGCTCTCCCACTCACTCGCACCATTTAACCAGACATTTATTCATCCCCTTCACTAGCCACCTTCACTTCTAAGTATTTTCCCTGCTACCCCTACTGCCCGTTCCCGCATTTCCCCTCATTATTTTTCCTCGCTCCCAATACTTGCACACTCCTATTTTCCCATCCTTTCCCCACCTACTCTCCTTTCAATTCCCCTAATAGCCCACCTATAATGACCCCTACTCTTCCACCCTTAATTTTCCCTCACTCTTTCTACTTCCTCACTTCTAATTTCCCTTCAATTCCGCTTGCGTACCCTACTTTGCCTCCCCTAATTTCCTCTTCCTCCACATAATCCTTTTCTCCTCACTTCTCCAGCTAACACTCCTTGTCCCCTACTTTCCTTTCCTAGACATTACTTTCGCTCCCCAACTCACTCGCACCATCCAACTAGACCTCTATTCATTCCCTTTACTAGCCACCTTCACTTGTGAGTATTTTCCCTGCTACCCCTACTCCCCGTCACCGCATAACTTCGCCGCCCCTAATTTCCTCCTACTTCACATACTCCTCCTCTCCTCACTTCTCCAGCTAACACTCCTTGTCCCCTACTTTCCTTCCCCAAACATTATTTTCGCTCTTCTACTCACCCGCATTATCCTACCAGTCCTCTGTTTACTTTTTACTCTCACTTCCAATCATTTCCCCTACTTCCCCCACTCCCCATACTTCTACTACTTGCCCTACTTCCCCTGCTTCCCCTATTTCCCCTGCTTCCCCTACTTCCCGTACTTCCACTAATTCCACTAATCCCCCTTCTTCCCCACACTTCTCCTCACTTCCGTCGGCTCATTCCCTAATCCCCGCAATTTACCTACTATCCTTCCCCTCATTTTCCCTCTCTGCTATTATTTCCACTCCTCTCTTTTCCTCTCACATCCACTACTTCCCTTACCCTCATTTCTCCTTGATGCCCCCACCTGCCCTCCCCTCATTTCCACTTACTTCCCCTAATTACCCTTTCCTCATTTCCCCTCCTAGGAAAAAGTACGACGGATGGATGGACACCTGAACGAAACAGTAAGGGATTATGCCCGGGCCTATCAAATCCTTAAAATGGTTAAATAACATTTAAACAAATGTTAAATTGATGATTTTCATTTATTTTTAACTATTTCAAAACGAATATTTCTCACTAATCATATTTGTGTTGCAACCTGTTTTTTATGTTTACATTCTTGACACTAACTTTATGCAGCAGCTGAAAACTGAATAAGTTTATCTTGCAAATGAAAAAGGTGAAGTGAAAACCAAGCACTAAAGTAATATTTGAATTGGTTTAATTCATTAAGGGATGAAAATAAGGAAGGCAGAAATTTCCTTTTTAACAAATTAGGCGATCTAAATTAATAACACAAGCTTATGCTGAAAGTCTTAATAAACAAATCAACAAAATTAATCAACAGTATTAAGGATAAGTGTCAATTTTGCAGTTAAAATTGAAATAATTGAATTTTGAAAAGTATAATCAACAAGTTGTTAAAAAATTATAATTTACTTTTTTTTTAATTTTGAATTATAATATCCCATAGATTCTTATACTTTTAAATTGCAGACTTTAGAATTTCATGAGAGTACAGTTTTTTAACAAAGAAACTTCAACTCTATATGTATATCTGAGCGACATTTCTTAAGGTTTTACTTTTCTTGACAAAAATACAATGAGCTTGCCTTTACATTCAAGCTCTCACTTGTCGCATTTTCTTTTTTTTTTTTTTGCCATTTTAATAGCAGTTTTCCGAGAGCAAGACGTTGTTGCATTTTCTTTTTTTTTACATTTTGATAGCAGTTTTCCGAGAGCAAGACGTTTTCAAAAGCATATAATAGTTTTATCTCTAAAATTTCTTAAATAAATAAATAATATAAGAAGCAAACAAAAATAAGGGTTATTATTTATTTTATCAAACATATTCATTCAAAGTAATTAATGATTGTCTTTTTCTTTACCAAAACTCAATTGATAATTATTGAACAACTTTTTGATTATGCTTGTCAAAATTTCACCATCGAAATTGAAACTTATGAAAGTGAACCATGGAAAATTTAGAGTTGAAAATGAAAATTCAGATCTCTAAAATTGTTGCTATTGAAAACTAAAGAAATTTTCCAATAGTTCAATTTTGATCTATTTTGATTCTCAAAAACAGAATTTCTAACTTTTCAATTTAAAATTGTTTAATTTTCCACACTTTTTTTAGAATAATTAATTCTTATAGAAATTTTCCAATCAAATATTTTTCAATTTTGAATAAATAATATTTAAAATATTCAACCAAAAATCGGACAAGCTTAGGATTTTACATTGAAAATTAATAATTAAAAAAAGAATATAAAAGAAGATTACTGTATATGAATCGTATGATTAAAATTGCACAATTTTAAACCTCTCAATTCCAAGAATATGTATGTCTCTATAATTTTTTAAATAAGTAAAAAATATAAAAAGCAAACAAAAATTAGGATTCTTACTTATTTCATAAAACATATTTATTCAAAATAATTAATGCTTGTCTCTTTCTTTCTTAAAAATGAATTTATAGTTTTTTTTTTAAACTTGTTGATTATGCTTTTCACTTTATGAAGATTATTAGTTATTATGGAAATTTTCCAATCAAATATTTTCCAATTTTAAATAATTTTTTTTTTAATATTTAACCAAAAAGCGGACAAGCTTACGATTTTACATTGAAAATTCAAAATTAAAAAAAGATTACTATATTTTTTTTCATGTAAAGTTTGAAGTGTTTTTCGAGAGCAAGGCATTGTTGAAAGCCTAGAATATGTTTATCCCTAAAATTTTTCAAATAAATAAATAATAAAAAAAGCAAAAAAAAATTCGGGTCATTACTTATTTCATAAATCATATTTATTCAAAATTATTAATGATTGTCTTTTTCTTTTCTAATACTTGATAAAAAATTTTTGAGCAACTTGTTGATTATTCTTTTTAAAGTTCCACCATTCCAATTTTAATTGCAAAATTCACACTTATGAAAATGAAAAATTGAGAATTTAGTGTGAAGCATAAAAATTAAGAACTCAAAATTTGTAGCTATTCAAAATTAAAGAAATTATTCCGTTACTGAAATATCAATTCCAGATAGTTTAATTTTGATCTATTTTGATTTTTAGGAACACAATTTTTAACTTTTTAATGTCAAATCTTTTAATTTTGAACACTTTATTTAGAATTATCACCTAATCTGGAAATTTTACAATAAATTATTTTTCAATCTTAAATAACAAATGATTTGAAAGAAAACATTAATTTTTTCAATGCATTTTACAACCCTTTAAGATACTTCAAGGATTTTAAGGAATTATGACAGATTTTTTTTTTTAATATTTCAAAAAAAGGGGATTACAAAGTATTTTAATGGATTGAACGGATTATAAGAGATTTGAAGAGTTTTCAGTTCAAGGGATCTTAAGGTATTTCAAAGGAATACAAAGTATTTTTTTCAAGTACATATATTTTCCTCAATTTAATAAGATTTTCAAAGCTTCTTAGGGATTTCGTGAGATTTGAAGGGATTTCAAAGATTTCTAGGGATTTTAGGAAATTTTGAGAGTTTTTGAAGTATTTCAAGGGATTTTAAGGTATTTTAAAGCAACACAAAGTATTTTTTTCAAGTAGAAATATTTTCCGAAATTTAATGTGATTTTCGAAGCTTCCTAGGGATTTCAAAGATTTAAAGAAATTTTATGCGCTTTTGAATAAATTTACGGGACTTTAAAATATTTGCAAAGATTTGAAATGATTTTGAGAGATTTAAACGGAACTTAAGAGATTTAAAGAGTTTTCGATAATTTCACAGGATTTCGAAGAATTTTAAGGGATTTCAAAATATTTGAAAAATCTGAAGTGACTTGAAAAGATTTGAGCAGATTTTAAGAGTTTTTAAGGTATTTCAAGGGATTTTGAGGTTTTTCAAAGGCATACAAAAAAAATTTTAAAGTACAAATATTTTCCTGAATTTAATAAGATTTTCAAAGCATCTTAGGGATTTCTAAGGATTTCAAGGGATTTTAAGTGATTTCAAAATATGTCAAAAAAAGTCACAGGATTTCAGGCAATTTCAATAGGATTTCGATAATTTGATACGATATGAATAAATTTCACAAGATTTCAAAAAATTTAAAGGGATTTTAACGGATCGACAATTTCACGAGATTTTAAAGGATTTTAAGAGATTTCAAAGGACTTCAAAGTATACCCCAATATTTTAGAAGCTTTTGTAAGATTTAAAAACATTTTATGTAATTCCTAAATATTTTTGAATGTTTAAAAAAATTTTGGATTGCAAAGAATTTTATTGGCTTTTAAAATATTGTCACGGATTTTGTAATATTTTAAGGGATTTTAAATATTTTAAGGGATATCGTAATATTTCACGGAATTCCAAGGGTTTTAAACGATTTTTAGAGATTTGAAGCTATTTTAATGAATTTTTAAGCATTATAAGGGATTATTATGGGATTTTCAATATTTTAAGGATTTGAAGAGAATATTTAAAGGGATTCAATTTTTTATTTAATTTAATTATTTCAAGAGAATATTTACGATATTCATGGAATTCAACGGATTTGAAGCAACTTTCACATTATTTAAACAATTTTAAGAGATTTTAAAAAATTTCAAAAAAATTCACGGCATTTCAAAGAATTGCGAAAATCCTTGACACTAAATTTAATGACCGTATGTAATATCAAATATTACATAAAAAGTAATTTTAACAGTTAAAACAGGTTTCTCGAATATTTTTAAAAAATAAGTATAAAGAAGAAATTTACGAAAAAAATGCTTTGGACTCTCTAAAGAGATTAATTGAAAAAGAGCGATCTATTTATTAGTGCAACAATCCATATGACTACTTAGAAATGTTCAAAAGTAAAGCAAAAATATCAAATCTATTTAAAATTAATTGAAATAAAATTAACCTAATTAAAATTAATGCAATTAAAATTAGGATTAAAAAAAGTCTTTCAAACTCCGACTTTCAAGTTTGGACTTATACCATACTTTGAAAGCCTGAAGTTTCAAAATAACTTTATGAACACATCCATTTGAGACCGAAAACGGTATTTGCAAGAGGAATTCTTTGAAAGTAAAAGAATTTTTAATTAAATTTTGAAAATATTACAAAAAAAATTATTTATTACAAAAAATGTTGAAAATCCTGCATCTTATAATAATGAAACCTTTCGAGGGAATTGATATTAATAGCACTGCTTTTCCAACTGTGTTTATTATTTCACTGAAAACGTTTAATCTTGTGAGATCAATGATACCCTGTGCACTTTCTGCGCCACTGAATCTTTTGATTTCAAATTTAGTGAAAATAACGACTGCTTTTGATCCATTCTTTTCTTGCAAAGAATTCTTTTTTGAATTAACAAAAAAATTCCTTTACCCTTTTTTACAATTATATTACTTTTTTATTTTTTATGTTTTTTACTATAGAACAGCAGTAAATACAAGCGCGCAAAGCGCTCATTCAAGTCTCTGGATTTTTATTTCCTAACATTAAATAAAAAAATCTATATCCATTTATAAACAAATTTTTAAATATTAAGATTAGAAATTTGTTGAAACAATATTTAATAATTTCGAATTGAAAGCGTTTGAAATAAAAAAAAAATGTGGAACGAAATTTGGTGATAATAAAGACTTCATTGGCGGGCTGCTTTTGATCCTTTCTTTCATTGCAAATAATTCTATTTTTAATTTAAAAATGAAAATTTTCTTACTCTTTTCCATAATTAAATCACATTTTTATTTTTTATTTATTTTACTATAGACCAACAATAAATGTGCGCGCTCTAAGAAAATGGTCACTTCTCTGGATTTTTATTTCCTAACATTAAAAATATAAAAAATTTGAAAATCCATTACTTAACAATTTTTTAATTATGACGATTAAAATTGTGTTGAAACGATAATTAGTAATTTTGAATTGAAAGCATTTGCAATATAAAAAAAAATATTGAATGGAACATAGTGAAAATAAAATCGTTCATTTTTTTACTGCTGTTAATCCTTTATTTCATTGCAAAGAATTATATTTTGAATTTGGAAATAAAAATTCCTTCACGTTTTTCTACAGTTGAATAACATTTTCATTTTTATTTTATTTTATTATAGAACTGCAGTAAATGCACGCGCGTAACGCGCACGTTCATGTCTTTCGCTTTTTATTTCATAGCATTAAAAATATAGAATATTAAAAAATCCATTAATAAACAACTTTTTAAGTATTAAAATTCAAATGTTGTTGACACAATAATTAATAATTTTGAATTGAGAGCGTTTAAAATATTTAAAAAAATATATTCAATGGAACTTAGTGAAGATAAAATTGTTTATTCGCCTACTGATTTTAATCCATTCTCTTATTGTAAATCTATAAGAAAAATTTTGACAAAAAATGGAAGTTAAACCTTTTAGTTAAAAAATTAATTTTCTATAAAAAAACTCATTTTCAAAAAAAGAAATAAAATTTCAGCCAAAAAGATTAATTATCTACAGAAATTTTTTTTAGCAAAATACATGAATTCGCAACCGAGGAAATAAAAATTGCAACCAAAAGGATTAATTTTTTACCAAAAAATTTTCAACCTTATAGTGTAATTTTCAAGCAAAGAAATGAATTTTTGATACCAAAAAAAAAAGACAAATTTTTAACAAAATAGATAAATTTTTAAATAAAAAAGAAAATTTTTCAACAAAAAATAGTATACTTTAATTTTAATTCAGAGAAATAAGTTCTTAGCCAAATAAAATAAATTTTCAACGAAATAGCTTAGCTTTTCAACTAAACAGATAAATTTTCAGCCTAAATGATAATTCATTTTATTAATTATTTTATTTATTTTTATTATTATCTTATTATATTATCTATAAGAAAAATTTCGACACAAAATGAAAGTTAAAGTTTTTAGTTGAAAAAATTAATTTTCTATGAAGAAAACTAATTTTCAAACGAAGAAATGAAATTTTTGCCAAAAAATTAATTATCTACACAAAATTTTTTTTAGTAAAATACATGAATTTTCCACCGAAGAAATGAAATTTCAACAAAAACAATTATTTTCTACCAAAAAAGAATGACTTTCAACAAAATACATGATATTTCAACAAAGCATATTTTTTTAAATAAGAATTTTCAACCTTATAGTGGAATTGTCAACCAAAAAGATTAATTTTCTATACGAAAAAAAAAATTTCAACAAAATATATGAATTTTCAACTAAAAAAGAAAAATTTTCAACAAGAAATAGTATACTTTGATTTTGAATTAGAGAAATAAGTTCTGAACAACTAAAATAAATTTTTTAACGAAATATTTAACTTTCTAACTAAACAGATGAATTTTCAATCTAAAGGATTAACTGTATATAAGAAAAATTACGACAAAAAATATAAGTTAAATTTTTCAGTTAAAAAAATTAATTTTCGATAACAAAAATCATTATCAAACGAAGAAATGATTTTTCAGCCAAAAAGACTAATTATCTACTAAACAAAATTTGTTTAGCAAAATACATGAATTTTCAACCAAAGAAATAAAATTTCAACCAAAAAGATTAATTTCCTACCAAAAAAGAGTGATTTTTAACAAAATACATCCATTTTTAACCAAGTATTTTATTTTCAATGGAATTTATAATCTTGTGGTGGGATTTTCAACTAAAAACATTAATTTTTTACACCAAAAAAATACAAATTTGTAATAAAATAGATGAATTTTCAACTAAAAAAGAAGAATTTTCAACCAAAATAGTACACTTTAATTTTATGTTAGAGAAATAAATTCTTAACCAAATAAAATAAATGTTTTCAACGTAATAGTTAGCTTTTCAACTAAACAGATGAATTTTCAACCTGAAAATTTAAATGTATATCAGAAAAATTTCGACAAAAAATGGAAGTTAAACTCGAAGTTAAATTTTTTAGTTAAAAAATAAATTTTCGATATAAAAAATAATTTTCAAACAAAGAAAAGAAATTTCAGCCAAACAGATTAATTGTCTGCAAAAAAAAAAAGAAAATTTTAGCAAAATTCATGAATTTTCATACAAGCATTTTAATTTTTAATGGAATTTTCAACCTTATAGCTGAATTTTCAACCAAAATGTGATTTAGTCACTAAAAGAATAATATTCTACCAAATAAAAAAAAGTTTCAACAAAATACAGACATTTTCAAATAAATAGTTAAATTTTCAACTGAAGATGATTGATGTTCAATCAAGCATAAAATAGTCAGTTTTTCAGTAAAAAAAAATAATTTTGAATACAAAAATTAATTTTTAAGACAAAGAAATAAATTTTCAAACAAAAAGTATTTATTTTTCACAAAATACATGCATTTTCAACCAAAATGGTCACTTAGTCACCAATAATATTAATTTTTTACCACAAAAGACAACATTTCAGCAAAATACAGAAGTTTTCTACTAAACAGTTTAATTTTCAACTGAAGAAGATAAATGTTCGACGAAACATGTAATAGTTGAATTTTCAGTTAAAAAAATAATGAAAAAAATGTCAACAAAATCGATAAATTTTAAACAATAAAGGAAAGGATTATTCAACTAAAAGTGATAAATCAAGCAAAAAAATAAATTTTTAGCAAAGTAGTTCTACTTTAAACTAAGAAGTTGAATTTTGATCCAAAAAATATTTTTCAGTCGCTATTCACGATTCGCGAAAATCTTGAAAATTTCATGAAATAATTACTGTAGAAGAAAAATTCTAGGACCAAAGTCAAATCTGTCATATTACAGGATCAATATAATTTTGACTTTTATTTTTTTTTCTGCAAAAAAAATTGGTCTGTAAAATCCAGCCCTTCAAAGTGAAAATTGTGCAAGTATCAAGTCTTTCAGATTTATATTCTACGATTTCGAAGAATTGGAAAAAAACAGAAAATTTTGTACGTTCAAAATTGAAACTAAACAATTTATACATTTTTAATATTTGAATTTGAAACTATAAGATTGTGAAGATTTAAAACCAAGGATTTGACTGACATGTGTTCAAAGATTCCAAGGGATTTTTTATGAGACTTACGAGGATTTCAATAATTTTTTAAGAACTAAAAGTATTTTAATGAATACTCCAGGATTTTAGGATTAGTATTACCAAATATTTGGAAGAACTTTATAGATTTTAGGATATTTTAAAATATCTCAAGAAATTTTCAAGTGATTTCAATAATTCGAAGGTATTTCAAAGAATTTTAATAATTTTGGGGCATTTTCAAGAATTTATAGAAATTTTTAAGAGCTCAAAAAATTTAAAGGGATTTCAACAGATTTGAAAGGATTTGAGATATATTAGGGTATTTTTAGTAGAATTTCATTCGTAAAAAAGATCTTCTTTCACTCCGCTGGGATTCGAACACCAGGTCAACTGATTTCTGGTCACGAGCTCTAACCACTGAGCTACAGAGAGATCGGAGGAAGAATTCTTTTTTCTGAAATACGCTTTATTTAGCAAGATGTTAATATCAATTTTTATTAGAAATCTGTATTATCATCGGAGAAAGTAACGAATCGAGAAGAGAAATCCACACATAAAATGGAAATCTACAATATCGACCAAAGTTATATTCCAAAAGTCGATCATTTATTGCGGTCGATCAAAATGCACTTAATTTCGGTATCATTTTTGTTGCATATCAAAATGATGCTGATTTCGGTATCATTTTGAACAATTTTTTTTACTGTGTATAAGACGATAATATCTATATGTAACGCTTAAAATATCCTATAATTTTAAAAAACAATCACGTACAAAAATTGCATTTTCTATAGTTATTAACTTGAAATTTGTAAACATTGTGAGGAAATCTAATAAATTAATATAAATTAAATGGTGGGCAGAAAAATTTTGAAAAAATTTAAGATGGCGACCAATTAAATAGTCCAAAACTAGCTCGTTTTTGCAGTTTTCAAACAAATATTTTTAAGATTTGCTAGAAAAAAAAGTTCAACCTTAAAAATCATCCTATGCCTCTAGAAGTCCCGATTTTTTAACCAAAATTTTGAAAAAATTCAAGATTCAAATATTTGATTGTAAGATACAGAAATAAGCTATTTTTAGATTATTCATTTGGCCGCTATCTTGGATTTTTTCCAAAATTATTACTTTTTCTGTTCACTATTCACTTTAAATTATTTAATAGATTTTTAAAAAATGTTTAAACATTCTAAATTTCTAAGTTAATAACTATAGAAAATGCAATTTTTGACCCAAACTGGTAGGTTCGCAATATTGGAAATTTTGAAAAATTAAAGTTTTTTAAAATTGGATAAAATAAAAATTTAAAGACATTCTACTTTCGGGGATTCGCACGAGAATCGCAAGTGGGAGCAAACATTTTTCAACCAAGTAAAATAAGGACCATCTTAATAGACCCTGCTTTAAAAAAAATATTCCACAATGAACTTTGTTTATTTATTTATGTTTATCCAGAACTTAAAATAGAAAATACTGCCATTAATGTTACTGAACTACACAACTAAATTATTTTTATGTAACACGAGTATAGTTTCCTCATTTTCTGGACGTGGTTTGGAGCAGCAAAGTAGGTCTTTGTTGGTGGTGGGGTACTTTACCGGCCTAGACCTTAAAGTGCACTTTATTGCCCGCGAGAAATGCGCGCGCATGCGCGTTCGTTACTTCGACCCACGCGCACTGTTCTGCGCAGTACTTGTCCCTTTAAACTAACCTCAAACCTGAGACGCAATATCATGAGAAAACTCGGAAACCATACTCTTATTACATAAAATATCGTGAGTACCGAGGCAGCGAAGTCTTTTTCTGGTCTCGCGTGTTTGCAAAAACATACGCTCTGCCGTAAAAAGATTATTTCGTTGCCTTGGTGCATAATATACTATTATTCTAAAATTAAACAGAAATTTTTGAAACGACTCGATTACTTTCAATTTGCAAAAAGCAGGGATCACAGCTGAAAATGAATTCAAAACAGGGGAAGTAGGGTGATTTTTTCCCGAAAAAGGGGAACAGTAGGAGAAAGATTAAACTTTTTTTTATATTTAGAAAAGAACAGGCAATCTTTTTATAAGAAATATTATATTTTTTAACAACGTTAAATGATTTTTTAATGGTTTCTGCCATTAAAGAATATATTTTAAAAGATTTCATATACATACAGTTGAATTTTCCAAATGAAAAGTTGAATTTTCAACCAAGTTAGATGAAATTTCAACAAAAAAAGAATGATTTTCTATCATAAAAGATGTGTTTTCAATCCAAGAGGACGAATATCCTATTCAAATAGACGAATTCTCGGCAAAACAGTTGCATTTTTAACAAAAAAGATTACTTTTTGACAAAGTAGTTGAATTTTCAACAAAATAATTAAATTTTCAACCCAAAGAGATGAATTCTGAACCAAAAATATAACAGTAGCCTCTTCAACCAAAAAAAATTAACCTAAAGCCAAAAATAGGTAGTTTTCTTTATTGAGTTCTATTAAATCAGTTCGAACTTAGGCAAAAAAAACTGTAAATTGTTGAAGTTATTGTTTAACTTTGCAGTTGATAAAATTGTAATATTCAATTTTTTAAATATTGAAATTTTTACATTACAATTAAAAAGTGTTCAGCTTCTAATACTTCTTTTTAAAATTATAGTATATTTTTAACTGTTCCAATTTTAGATTGGATAACAATTTCTGCATCCGGTTTTCACATTTTCAACACGCTTTAAAATGTTTCAGCTTCAAGTATTTTTAAAGAGTGGTTATTTTTAATGTACTACATTATATCTATATATGATTTTAAATTATAAAATTATTAAGAACATTTTGAATTTTAATTTAAAAAAGTTAAATGAATTATAATAGATAAATCTGTAAGTAAAAAGAAAATTAAATTTTCACTTCACGAGATAGGCTATTTTAATTTTGAATAGAATAATTTTATAGATGTAAAACGAATAGTGGTTCTTTTAGTTCTTACTTACATTTACTAATTTCAGAGAAATTTCTGCCTGATTCGAATATTGTATTCTTTAATTACACAGGACCACAAAATCTAAGCCCTTGCAACACGGACCAGACTAGGTGGGTCTTATATTTTCGGGGTTGCTGAATTCGAATCCGTTGTCTGTTTGGTCCCATCAGGTCAGGGTCAAGGTTAGTTCAAGGTCAATCTTACAAAATTCATCGCTAACCAATAAAGTCAGGTTATCTGAAGGTTCCCGGGGTCGCTGAATTCAAATCTGTCGTCCGTTTAGTCCCATCAGGTCAGGGTCAAAGTCAATTCAAGGTCAAACCTACAAAATTCATCGGGGTCGCTGATTTTGTTTGACATTGAATTGACCTTGACCCTGACCTTGTGGGACCAAACGGACAACGGATTTGAATTCAGCGACCCCGAAAACCTATAAGTACCCTGACTTAATTGGTTAGCGATGAATTTTGTAAGTTTGACCTTGACCCGACCTTGACCCTGATCTAATGGGACCAAACGGACAACGGATTCAAATTCAGCGACCCAGAAAATATAAGATTTATCTAGTCTGGTCCGTGTAGCAAGGGCTTAGATTTTGTGGTCCTGTGTTATCGTATACTTAAAGAGAAAAGATGGAACTTTTTCGGGGAATTTAAAACAAGGGGAAACGCAGGAGAATAGGAGAAGGACTGTAATCCTTGAAAATGTCTTTATTTTAATATGTATAATTTAAAAAAATGTGAAACCATCTATAAGCATAAATAATAATGAAAGTATTAATTTTTGATTGCAGCTCGCTGAGAAAGCCCCAGAGGATAACCGGGCCGTAGCATGCGGATCATTTGCGGGAAGGACGTTTTTCTGACCCCGCGTCGATCATTGGCCGAAAATCGGCGTCAATCGTCGAGGAGCCGCAAGCGATCTAGAAGAACGGAGTTCGATACTAGCGACCGATGAGCACGGGGGATGGCGGCTCGGTGTTGGGCCCTTTACAAGGAGGGGCCCAGCCCACGGCCGCGACCCCCTCCACTGCCACCACTCCTCTTCAGCAGTCCCAACAGGTTGCCCAGTCCGGAGCCGTCTCACAAACGGGTCCCGGAGCCGGAGCCGCGAGTGTGGCTGGTCAGGCCGCAGTCAAAGCTTCGGCTCCGAAACGTCCGGCTCGTCGTGGCGGCAAAGCAGCCTCCGACAGGCCCGTCAGGGCCCTCTTCATTCTAACTTTGAAAAACCCTCTCCGCAAAATGTGCATCGATGTCGTCGAGTGGAAGTATCCTTTCAAATATAATCTAATAATTCAATTTGTAAATTTCAGATTCGGCTCCCTTTGAAACGAAAATTGGGCCTGAAGTAAGCCGGCCTTTTTCAATATAAATGCACGAAGAAAATTGATCTGAGAAAAGATTCCGAAAAATAAGCGTAAAGAAACTTTCAGATGCAGTTAGGCAAAACGAATTCCATAGAGAGAAAAAAAAAAATTCTTTAGGTATCAGGACACGAATTCTGGACCCCTAGGATTAAAATTCAACACTCTTACCACTCCGCTACGAATCTTGATAAATATTTTTTTTCTTCAAATTTTCTCAACTCAAATTTGGGTTTTCTTGAAAAGGTTAGTAGGGTTAATGAACCCTACCTAAATAATGTTACACTTCCCCCAAATTCCCCTATGTCCTGGCTTTGGGAAAATTTTGCGGACTCTTTCCCCAATCAATTTTCTCCGTGTGTTAGGATGTGTTGCAAGAGAAAATTGCATATCAAAAACAGCATAGCACTAAAAAATTTCATTTTTGGTCCCTTATAATCTGTGTGAAATTTTAAATAGGTCGATCATTATGCCAAGGATCCACGGGACCAAAAATGAGTTTAAAAAATTTGTGATTCTCAGAGTTTTGCAAGAATCAATAATATTATTTTTTTTTCGCAATCCACATAATAAGCTATACATAATTCAATAATCGTGTAAGATTTCAATATTTTCAGTTTTTCTATATAAATAATTTTTAAAAGCTTAGCAAACTGTCCTAAAATGTTTTTGAGCCTGTAGACAAAATCTCATTTTTATAAACATAAAAAAAACTAAAATAATTTTGAAAATCTTTCAAACAAGCATGTAGAAACTTTATCGAACTCAAAATTTACCTAAAAAAAGTAGAAGATTTTAGCAGTTAAAATGGCAAGAACCTGAATTACATAAATAAAGATTTGAAAATTCGCAATTGTCAGAGTTCGACAAAAATCGCTAATATTTTTTTTTGTCATCTGCATAATATGCCCGATGAAAAAAAAATCTTGAAAGGTTTCAATATTTTATGTTTTTCTAGGACAAAATCTAATTTTTGTAAATTTCAAATAACCACAAAATTTTTTAAAAGGTTTGCAAACTATCCAAAATGTTGTGTAGAAACTTCACAGCACTAAAAATTTACATTAAAATGATAGGAATATTTTGGCCATTATAGTGGCCAGAACCTGAATTAATTGCTCAAATTAAGATAATTAAAAAAGCTTTTAAAAACTATTTTAGCTTGTTGAAGTTTACAACAATGAGATTGTGTCCTATAAAAGCTGAAAATATTAGAATCTTACACGATTTTTGGAAATTGAGCATATCATGTGTAGATGATAAAAACCATCAATATTAACCGGTTTTGCCAAACTCAGAGAATTATGAATTTTGTAAACTTATTTTAACTCCGCTGAACCTCAGGATATTAATCAAATTATTTCAAATTTTACACAAAAAAGGGCGGAAATAAAGTTTAACTGTTTCACAAACTGAATAATAATTTTCCTGAAAGTAAATTTGAAAACTTGTATAAAGATGAGGTTGCAAAAATTGTAGTCTTCCAAATTTCAATGGCCTATACAAATTTTATGGATAATACCTTTAGAATTACATAATCAGGCTTTGAGACATTCCTTAATCGAGAAAAGCTCTTTCCCAGAAGGTTTCGAATGAATAGAGAAATCGCGTCTAATAAATTACTCTTCGACTCTTCCTTATATACTGCCGGATTTCAAAGTGCTCGCGAATCCAATATAGTTAATCCTGTCATGGAATGTTTTTCTGATGGAAAATTTAAAATCGGCCCCCATCGTTCGATTTTCTACTATCTTCATGTGATTTCCCTTTGAGAAGAAACGGAACGATTTCTCATCTTAAAATGGGATGAACTTACAGATTCTTTGAATGCGCTGTTTTCTAAACCTGTCAGATATTCTGCCTAAAAGTTGATAATAAATGCGTTAAATCGTCACTAAAAATTGTACATTTTGAGCGAAAAATGAATGTTACGTAATTTATGTGAAAATATAATAGGATCATCCACAAAATTTTTCTTGAGCAGAAATCACCATTGAATATACAAACAAATATTTTGTCAAGATTATCAACTCTGGAATTTGTACACCAGTCTTAGCTTTATTTCTTTATTTTTTATTTATAGCTTTATTTTTATTTATTTATTTATAGCTTTATTTCCATCACATATAGGTGGCGACATGGCTTGACAGAAATACAAGTTTGAAAAGGGTATACTTTTTTTCTAAAAAAAATGCGAAAAAAAAACTTTTTTTAATTATACTCGTATTATTAGTGTTTTTAGAGAGATCAGTTTCATATTACAAAATAAAAAAATTATTGAATGACCCTTTGAAAATATAATTACATGTCATAAGTTCCCTTAGTTTATTTTCCGTTTATATTGGCACTCTGAATGCACTCATTTGGTCGTTATCCACTCTTTGGCTGACCAAAACCGCAGATATCTACTTGCGGCATTCTCGCGTACCTGCTTTATATTATGTGCTTTCCTTAACACATCTTCAATATTCAGGCCCTTCGAGTGGCTTATTCTTATGACGATTTTCGCTAATTGTGTAGCGTTAGCTGTCTACACTCCATATCCTTTCGGTGACTCCAATGTGACCAACTTTTATTTGGTAAGTGATTTTAATTTTTATATTATGGGGTAAACAGGTATACATTCTCTTATAAATAGGATAAAAGAAATTTGTATGTTGAAAGAAGTGAAAAGTCACCTATTTAAACCGTAAAAGTGAATAATTGATATCCCAAAAAGTGACTAATGTGCATTAATAATGTGACTAAGGTTTTTTTAAATTTAAAAGAATTCGATGGAATTCATAAGTCTTTAAAACAATTCAAGTTAAGTTCAAATTAATTGGAAAAAATGGTAAAAATCCAAAATATTCCATTGATTTCAGTATAATTGAATTGAATTTTGGCGAAATTTGAGGGAAATGAGAAAAAATCGATGAAATTTATAAAAATTGAAGGTAACATTTTAAAAAATCTACGTGAATTGGCAACAATTAGAACATATGAAAAAAAATTGAATTCAGTAAGTTTGAAATGAGTTTAGAAAAAATCAAGGCAATTTAAAAAAATTTGATGAAATGCCTAAGAATTCAAGGTGAGTTTAAAAGACTTCAAGATGATTTGAAGAAAAACTAAGGATAATTTTAAAAAAATCCATTGAATTGAGTTGAGTGAATTTAGAAGAGTTTAAAAGAATTTAAAATAATTAGGCCTGAAATAATAATTATTCAATGTGTAAATTAATTCAAATGAATTGCAAAAAATATTTGGAAAACTCTTCAAATCTTTGATTTCAAATATTTATTTTCTAAAATCTCGGAAAATTGAAAATACGTTGACAGTTTTTAAGATCCCTTAAGATCATTTAAATCTTCGGAAATCTTATAAAATCCCTGAAAAGCATTAAAATCCTTGAAAATCTCTTGAAATTTTGTCCTAGGAGTCATTTAAAATTCCCTAAAATATTTCAAATAGTTTGAAATCTTTTGAAATCCCTTGAAACTTTTTGAAGCTCTTCAAAATTCCTTGAAAAACTTAAAAATATTCTAAAATCCTTTAAATCCTTTAAAATCTTTTTAAATTCCATGAAACTTTTTTAAGCTCTTGCAAATTCCTTAGAATATTTAAAAAGACGCTAAAATATTCTAAATCCTTTGGAATCACTTCAAATTATTGAAATCTATTAAAAATTCCTTGGAATCTTTTGAAATACCCTAAAATATTAAAAATCTCTTGACATCTTTTGAAACCTTAAAAACTTTTTAAAGTGCTTTCAGATTCCATAGAATTTTTAAAAATACCATAAAATCTTTAAAACCCTTTGGAATCCCTTAAAATTATTGGCATGTATTAAAGATTCCTTGGAATTTTTGAAAAACCCTTAAATATTTAAAATACTTAGTAGTCTTTTAAAACCCGTGACGAAATTCCTCGAAATTTGTTTGGATACACTAAAATCTTTCAAATCCTTCGAAATTATTTAAAATTATTGAAATGTGTTAAAAATTTCTTGGAATCTTATAAAATACCATAAAACGTTTCAAAATAATTCAAGAAAATTCATAAATAGGTTTATAGACCTGAATTCAATAGTGGTTAATCAATGGATTAATTAATTGAAAGAATATGGTGACTAAAGTGATCTTTGCATTAAAAAAAGCGCCTATAGTGACTTTATCTAAACAAAGTGACTAAAAAGTTATTTGAGAAAAAAGTGACGGAAATTGCCTGACTTTTGCATTTTTTCAAAATCCCTGACTTTTCCATGACTGTCCCTTACCAACGAAATTCCCTGACTTTTCCCTGATTTAAAAGTTTTCTCTGATCTTCGGCCGCCCTGGTAAAGGAACCGATTATCGTATTCATGAAAGTTGTCTGCTAAAGTAAATTTGAAAAAATCTTGGTTTTTTGAAACGAGAAATTAAATTAAAATCAGGCACTCCTGAGCAGCTTACTGGACGAGTAATTTTCTTGGTTTCTCATTTCCGTTGCTTGATTGCTTTGTGAACTGCCTGTACCCAGTTATATTTTGTATGCAAAACTACGAGAACGCCTAAGAATTTCCAGGTCTGTGCTCTGCATTAAAATAGAGGGAAATGTACATTTTCCGTTTCATTAAAACTCGAGATATTATTTATAAACACAAAATTAAATTCAGAAACGATCCTGAATAATCTGCATTCAAAATTTACAACAAAAAATGAACAACTTCGAAATTACTATTTCAATGGGCTGAGAATTCACAATACTCTTGCCCTAAAGGTAGATAAAATTAAACCCTAAAAGCTTTTTGACTGGCTCATGAATATAAAGTAGCTCGTATTCCAGAAGATTTAAGTACCAAAGTGAATAGGACATTGTACAAAAAGATAGGGGCCAGAACATTTAAAATAAAAGTCGAATACACCAGTAACTCTACGGTAGGAAACAAGAATATCTACAAGAATATATACGTAAGTTCAAGAATACTATTTTGGAAACGATGAAAAGGAACTCAAAAAAAATCAATCACTGCATTCAAAAGTGTTATATTTATATGCAATACTGTTTATATACTCATAATTCCCTACCCCTATCCATCATTTCATTATTTTATTTCTAAAATGTACGTATATAGGGATATATCTAATTTATTATAAAATATATAATCTTTTTATAATATTTTATTTTTATTCTATTTATTATATATTTATAAACATTATTACATACAAAAATTAACATTGTCGAATACACTGATTCATTTTCTTTGATTTCCTTTTTATTATTTCCAAAACAGTATTCGTGAACCTTTTTAAATATTAATTTTATCATAGAATTAAATTATTCAATTTAATAAATTAAATAATGAACGTTCTGGGCCATTCATGCATTTCCTTGTTTCCTACCGTAGAGTTACTGTCGTATTCAACCTTTTTTGTTTAAATTTGTTTATTTGATACCTTTCAGTGAATTTTTACGAAAAATGTTATCATTTAAGAAAAGTATTATTTATTAGCAAAACAAGTCCACAATGCATAAGAATTCACAACAGTAATTCTCAGATCTTTTGTTTGGCTTTTCTTTCATTATGGTAATGCTATTGTTCCAGCATTTTTTTGTGAAAAATTATATAAATTATACTTATGTATAATTGGCATCGCCAAGGTATGGTTTAGCAAACTATAAACGCGTGGTTTCTTTAAATGATGGTAATAGGGTCAAATATAAATGAGAGCTGGAGTTTTCCAAGTTGAAATAAGGCCAACTATAAACAAATGTTTTTTTTAAATACTGGAAATTGGGTCAAATATAATTGGGGGGTAGATTTTCCAGAATTGGGGTATGACCAACTATAAAGAAGTGTTTTTTTGTAATAATGGAAATGGGGTCAAATATGCATGAGAGGCAGATTATTCCGAGTCATAGTACGGCCAGCTATAAACAAGTGTTTTTATTATTACTTCAAATCGAATCAAATATAATTGAGATAGATTTTGCAGAATTGTGGTATAGCGAGCTATAAACAAGTGTTTTTTTTTAAATACTGGAAATGGGGTCGAATATGAATGAGAGGCAGATTTTTCCGAGTTGTAGTTTGTCCAGCAGTAAGCAAGTGTTTGTATTAATACTTCAAATCGAATCAAATATAATTGAGAGATAGATTTTCTAGAATTCGAGCATGGCTAACCATGAACAAGTGTTTTTTTTCAAATACTGGAAATGGGGTCAAATTTGAGTGACAGGTAAATATTGCAGAATTGGGGTATGGCCAACTTTAAACAAGTGTGTTTCTTTGATACTGGAAATGGGGTCAAAAATGAATGAAAGGCAGATTATTTCGAGTTATAGTACGGCCAGCTATTAACAAGTGTTTTTATTAATACTTCAAATCGAATCAAATATAATTAAGAGATAGATTTTTCAGAATTGGGGTATAACCAACTATAAAGAAGTGTTTTTTTGTAATACTGGAAATGGGGTCAAAAATGAATGAGAGACAGATTTTTCCGAATTATAGTACGGCCAGCTAGGAACAAGTGTTTTTATTAATACTTCAAATCGAATCAAATATAATTGAGAGATAGATTTTCCAGAATTGAAGTATGGCCAACTATAATCAAGTGTTTTTTCAATACTGGAAATGGGGTCAAATATGAATGAAAGGCAGATTATTCCGAGTTATGGTACGGCCAGCTATAAACAAGTGTTTTTTTAATACTGCAAATGGAATCAAACATTTATAATTAAGAGGTAGATTTTCCAGAATTGGGGTATATCCAACTTTAAAACAGTGTTTTTTAAATACTGGAAATGGGGTCAAATATGAATAAGAGGAAAATTATTCCGAGTTGTAGTATGGCCAGCTCTAAGCAAGTGTTTTTTTTTTAAATATTGGAAATGGGGCCAAATGTGAATAAGACCAATTTTTCCGAGTTGTAGTATGGCCAACTATAAACAAGTGTTTTTATTAATACTTCAAATCGAATCAAATATAATTGAGAGATAGATTTCCCAGAATTGGGGTATGACCAAAAACAAGTGTTTTTTTAATACTAGAAATGGGGTCAAATATGAATGAAAGGCAGATTATTCCGAGTTATAATACGGCCAGCTATAAGCAATTGTTTGTATCAATACTTCAAATCGAATCAAATATAATTAAGAGATAGATTTTACAGAATTTGGGTATGGCCAACTATAAAGAAGTGTTTTTTTTAATACTGGAAATGGGGTCAAATATGAATGAAAGGCAGATTATTCTGAGTTATAGTACGGCCAGCTATAAACAAGTGTTTTTTAATACTGCAAATCGAATCAAACATTTATAATTGAGAGGTAGGTTTTCCATAATTGGGGTATATCCAACTTTAAAACAGTATTTTTTAAATACTGGAAATGGGGTCAAATATGAATGAGAGGAACATTATTCCGAGTTGGCCAGCTATAAACAAGTGTTTTTTTCTAACATTGGAAAAGGGGTAAAGTATGAATGAGGCAGATTTTTCCGAGTTGTAGTGTGACCAGCTATAAACAAGTGTTTTTTTTTAAATACTCAAATCGGATAAAATATAATTGGGAGGTAGATTCTGCCAAATTTGGACGTGGCTAACTATAAACAAGTGTTTTTTTTAAATATTGCAAATCGGATCTTATATTGATAATTGAGAGGTAGATTTATCAGAATTGGGGTATGGCCAAATGCAAGTGTTTTTTTTTAATACTGGAAATGGGGTCAAATATGAATGAGAGGCAGATTATTCCGAGTTGTATTATGGCCATATATAAACAAGTATTTTCTTAAATACTGCAAATTGGATCAAATACCATTGGGAGGTAGGTTTTGCAGAATTGGGGCATAGCCAACTATGAACAATTGTTTCTTTTTCAATACTGGAAATGGGGTCAAATATGAATGAGAGGTAGATTTTGCAGAATTGGGACATGGCCAACTTTGAACAAGTGTTTTTTTTTTTAATACTACAAATCGAATCAAATATTTATAATTGAGAGGTAGATTTTCCAGAATTGGGGTATGGCCAATAGGGTGACCAGAAAAAAAACACTTTTGGGTTTTTTAGGAGTGAAGGACAAATAACGGTAGTTTATGCGATTTTAGGAGCCAGATTTTTTTTTCAATTTTAAACAATATTTAGAGGTGGCCCATCGTCTTTGAAGTTCTTATGTAATTAACATGGGCAAAACCAAACTTTTTTTCATTTAAGATTTTAGCCACGAAGTTATCCACTTGTTAATTTGAACTTTTAATATGTTGTTCTTCACGCCCTGAGAATCCACATAAAAGCATTTTTTTATTAAAAATGTCATAAAAAATATTAATTACGTTTGTTTGAAAAGTGCCATTTTCACTGTTTTCTTCTGCTTTCAAAGTCTGATAACGGCCCTAATAATTTATATCTTATACTGAAATTTTTAGAATATGTTCCTCAAAGGTTGCAGATAACATTTTTTGAAAAAGCAGATTAGAAAAAATATAAATAAGCGTGCTACAATGAAAACAAATCTGCGTACATTTTCTAAATATGACAGTTTTCGAGGCGGATCCCCGAAAAGCTCTTCAGCTCGGTCATAAAAGTCGATCACAGTGGGTCTTGACACCATAAACTCATAAAGCAGACCCTTTCACGACAAAGCGTTCTGTGGTTATATTTACCTTTTTCAGAAAAGGCAGTAATCATAATTCAAGGGACGCTAACTAATCCTATTATAAAGTCACATCGATGAAAAGAGCTGAGATTGCACTTTTACGATCTACTCTTCACTTAACGAGATTCTCAGCTTTTGCAATGACAAAGTTCAAAGACGATGGGCCACCTCTAAATATTGTTTAAAATTGAAGAAAAAATCTGGCTTCTACAATCACATAAACTACCGTTATTTGCCCTTCACTCCTAAGAAACCCAAAAGTGTTTTTTTCTGGTCACCCTAATGGCCAACTCTAAACAAGTGCCTTTTTAAATATTGGAAATGGGTTCAAATATGACTGAGAGGTAGATTTTGCAGAATTGGGACATGGCCAACTTTACACAAGTGTTTTTTTTTAAATACTGGAAATGCGGTCAAATATGAATGAGAGGCAGATTTTTCCGAGTTGCAGAGTATGGCCAACTCTAAACAAGTGCTTTTTTTAAATATTGGAAATGGGATCAAATATGACTAAGGGTAGATTTTTCAGAATTGGGGTATGGCCAACTATGAATGTTTTTTTTTTAATACTGAAAATAGGGTTAAATATAATTGAGAGGTAGATTTTGCAGAGTTGGGGGATAACCAACAATGAAGAAAAGTGTTTTTAAAGTTTTGACCTAGAAAATGAATCCATAAACGATTATTTATGCAAATCATTCAATTTAAAGTCTAAACATTATAAAAATATAACTTTTAATATATTTTTCAGAATTCTTAAAAACAATGAATGATGTATGAAATTCATTTTTACCGGTCTTTTATTGTAACGTTTTCGTGTTTGCACTTGGCAGAGTTTTACCAGCATGAATCTTTATGTGCCTATAAGATAATCCACAAACAATGATCTTATGAGAACTTTTGTAGAACTTCAAAATTTATTATCCAGATTAACTTTCTTCGGACCTTATTAAGATTTGGATAATTTATCGATAAGGAGAAAAGGAAAATGTTTTGTTAGTTATCTGTTCATATAAGAATAAAACTTTTATTTCAGAAATAAATAAAAGTGTTAATACAATCTGACGTTCCGACATGACTTTGTGTCTTTTTCAAGGCTAAAATCAGAAAAGTGTGTGTTATATGCTAACATTAAATACTAATACGTACGAAAGAAAATTTTTAAAAGAATTGTAACAAAATTGAAGAAACGATCGAAGTTTCAACGCCAGTAGAAAATAATTATAGATGATGATACAAAATTACCTGTTTCGTAGAATAAAAATTTTATTATATAAGATTTTTGAGGTATACATAATGTCATTTTTTGAATGTCATATTGACCCGGGGTCATGGGGGTTGGGTCTCTGAGACCCGGCACATTTTATTTTGCTGGAATTTTTGTTTCTATGCGTGCGACACGACGTTGCCGTTCTTCTCAGTAGCTGGAGCTGCATATTACCTTTTTTATTAATAAAGTACTGGTATAATTTATCTCTAATAAGCGGGTCTATATGACCCACCTCTACGTCCGTGTAACACTTTTCCACCCCATGACGCCGGGTTAATAACGTCAAAATGTGAATAAATTAATTTACCTCCTGTGTTAAAGAAGGTGGTAAAACTAACTGAAGATCTATATGTTAAAATAAAGAGAGCAACGAACAAAACATTGAGAATTTGTATCAGATAATGACGGACATAATAATCAAACTGCATACTAATTGATAAAATAGAAGCTACGGTTAGGATATAGAAGTGGGCGCACCAAGAAGCTTGAATTAAAAAAATACGTAGTTCATTTAGAAGGCATTGTTAATAATTATCGATATGCCGCCTCTTAGTTTCAAAGTTAACACGAGTATCAACATATTTTTTATACAAATTTATTCCAGAAATGTACTTTTATGAGAGATATTATCTTTCGCTTTTATTTTAATATTGTTATAATCAAAATCGAAAAAATGGCTACACGTCCACGCACATTTCGAAAGAGCAGTTTTATTAGTTTTAATTACACAATCAATATTTATGTGCTTCTGTCACTCGCACCATCATTACCTACATTAAAAAAAAAATTCCTGCCAGTATGTCAATCCTATCTCAAGTTATGGTGAAACATAAACGACGAAAAAAATTATAAGTATTCATTTTGCTGCGCATATTTGACAAAAAGTAGCATTCTACTTTTTTCGAACTCTAAGAATCTTAGAGGAAAGTCATTGAATTATCAGCGGAGTATATCTATATAGTTTCTGACGATAAAAGTATAAAGAAATATTAACTCCAATACAGAAGGAGTAGGTGGTCATCGGCTTGTTTGAGCGGAATGTTCAATAATTGTTCAATCTTCCTCTCAGCAACCTGCATCCTGCTGTGATCGAATACCACGATCTACAGCACATGCGACATGCTACATGCCCTTCTTCGTATTCTCTCATATATATTACAGATGAGCATGTATAGATAACCTTTTCACGTTGATTCTCACGAGGGTGCTTGTCGCACGTTGGTGAACGAGCCAACAAACACAAAGACACATGGTGTTTCCACACACTGCACGAAAGTTGTTTCTCCTATATTTGGTGTATGTGCATCAGTTTGCATAATGGAATTAGCTGTGACGGCTTGCCAATAATAATCCATCAATTTCGAAAAGTCAATGCAATTGAGGCTGTCTGTCCTGTTATCCGGTTATCATGTTGTCGATTCTGAGTGTTGATACGGTTCACATACGTGTCATCGCACTTATTTACTCATTAGAGGTTTCTGACAGTACGATAGTATACCTTAAAGTTTTTGATTTTATTATATAATTAGCTTTATTCAGATTTTTATTTCAACTAATTCAGACTTCACGCTACCTCCCCTATTCCCCTCTTTTCCCCTATTGTAAAGAAACTTACCATTTTTCTCGTGTTCTCGATAAAATGCGAACTGAATTATTAATAGAACCCAATAATATAAACCAAATATTTTAGGTTAAAAGTCAATTCCTTTTTATTGAAAAGTCTACTGTTGTATTCTTGGTACAGAATTAATCTCTTTTGGTGAAAAGTTGTACTATACGGTTGAAAATTAAAAATTCCACTATTTTGTTAAAAAGTCATCTTTTTTGGTCGAGAATTCAACTGCTTTGTTAAACATTCGTCTTTATGGATAAAAAATGCATACTTTTTGGTAAAAATTGTTCATTGTTTCGATGAAAATTTAATCATTGTGTTAAAAATTCAACAATTTTGTTATAAAAGGTCATTCCTTTTTACTAAAAAGAAAACTGCTTTGTTCGAAAATTCGTTAATAATTCAACTATTTTCGTATCAACTTGAAATATTGGGCTCATATCATCTCACATGCGGCAAGTCTCTCTGCGGCAAGTCACACCTGCGGCATGTCACATCTGCGGCATGTCATACCTGTGGCATGTCACATCTGCGGCATGTCACATCTGAGGCATGTCACATCTGCGGCTAGTCACATCTGCGGCATGTCACATCTGTGGCATGTCTCATCTGCAGCATGTCACAACTGCGGCATCTCTACCTAGCCGCTTCCCTCCCGCGCGGCACTTCTCACAGTGAAATTGACATTTTTGTGGCATCTCTCACCAGTGTCAAGTCTCCCAGTGGCATCTCTCCCAGTGGCATCTCTCCCCTCCAAAAAAAATTTAAGTCCACTTAAAAATGGAAAAACTGCGGCGAGTCTCCCAGGACATATTGTCTCCTCGGCGGCATCTCTCACCCGGCAAAGATTTTCAAGTCCATATTGAACTGACAAAACTGCAGCAACCCTCCCAGGACTCATTGTCACATCTGCGGCATCTCTCTCCCGCGGCAAGTCTCCCCAGCGGCATCACTCATCCGAGAAAAATGTTCAAGTCCACATCAAAGTGGCGAAACTGCGGCAAGTCTCACAGGACTAATTGTTACATCTGCGGCTAGCCTACCATAATGGATGGTCACATCTGCGGCATCTCTCACCAGCGGCACGTCTCCCCAGCGGCATCTATCGCCCAAGAAAATTTTCTAAGTAGTCCTAGAGATGGCAAAACTGCAGCAAGTCTCTCCAACGGCATCTCTCACACAAGAAAATTTTCTAAGCAGTTGCAAAGATGGCAAAACTGTGGCACGTCTCTCCAGCGCCATCTATCACCCAAGAAAATTTTCTAAGTAGTTGCAAAGATGGCAAAACTGCGGCAAGTCTCTCCACCGGCATCTCTCACCCAAGAAAGTTTTCTAAGCAGTTGCAGAGATGGCAAAACTGCGGCAAGTCTCCATAGCGGCATCTGCCGCCCAAGAAAATTTTCTAAGTACTTCTAAAGATGTAAAAACTGTGGTAAGTCTCCCTAGCGGCATCATTCCCCCAAGAACATTTTCTAAGTAGTTCTAGAAATGGAAAAACTGCGGCAAGTCTCCCTAGCGGTATCTATCGCCCAATAGAATTTTCTAAGTAGTTCTAAAGATGGCCAAACTGCGGCAGGTATCCCAGGCGGCATCTCTCACCCAAGAAAATTTTCTATGCAGTTGTGAAGATGATCAAACTGCAGCAAGTCTCCCCAGCACCAACTATCGGCCAAGGAAATTTTTTGAGTAGTTTTAAAGATGGCAGAACTGCAGAAATTTGGGTGAGAGATGATGCTAGAGAGACTTGCGGCAGCTTTTCCATCTTCACTACTGCATAAAAAATTTTCTTCGGTGATAGATGCCGCTGGGGAGACTTGCCGCAGATTTTCCATCCTTGCAAATACTTAGAACATTTTCTTGGTTGAGAGATGCCTCTGGAGAGACTTGCCGCAGCTTTGCCATCTTTGCAACTGCCTAGAAAACTTTCTTGGGTGACATATGCCACTGGAGAGACTTGCCGCAGTTCTGCCATTTTCTCAACTACTTAGAACATTTTCTTGGGTGAGAGATGCCTCTGGAGAGACTTGCCGCAGTTTTGCCATCTTTGCAACTGCTTAGAAAACTTTCTTGGGTGAGAGATGCCGTATTGCTAATTGAATGCTTTGCAACTCTATATTATCAAAAAACAAAAACCATGCTTCGTTGATAATTAATTCATCACTTATCTTGTTTAGTTAAGAAATAAACTATTTATTGGAAGAATTAACTTTTTTTATTTTTTAGAATTTTTTTCAAAAGTAATTTTCTCTATACGTTCAAAATTCAAGAGTTTTCAATAATAATTCTTTGAAATTGTAGAACTTTGAATTCCCATACAGAAAGAGAACAGGACACGGAAGCAAAAATAGCCCGTATGAAAAAGAAGTTTTGGGAAGTATTGGATCCAGTACTTTTTTCGTGAAAAGTATTGGCTATCCAATACTCATTCGCGAAAAAAATATTAGATCTAATACTTACCAATACTTCTTTTTCATAAAGGAGGACTGTTGAGAAAAAAAATTGTGCACTACACAGATTTCTGTCGGTAGTGTGAAAGAGTACGAGGGCATAGAGTAGTTTTATGTGCCTGCAGAATGCAATTCTCTCACAGCCCGAAAGGTATCTCAGGGCTGGGGAGAAGAGCAGAGAAGGAACGGAGGGGCAATCGATGGCTATTCTGACCGCGCGAAGGAACTCCAGTGCATTCAAAAACTCGACCTTCGATTTTTGTTTTAAGTGGGAAAAGCTCGCTTTTCGAACAACTGAAAAAAAGATAACTTCTTATTTCGATGCCACCAACCCCCTATATTGTGATCAGAATATGCCCGAAAAAACGCAAAATATCCATTTTATGTGCAATTCATGCTAAAGGTGAGATATTTAGGAACATCCTCTACCATTCGGCAGCCTCCCTAGCAAGCCGCAGAAGTAGAATACGCCCAGGTTAGGATGGACGTAGCGTTCACTCTGAGCTCATCACTTAGATGCACGGATTCGAAACTCTGTGCTGGTGTGTTATGCAAGTGCATATGCTCGTGTTTATCTTCAATGCTCGAAATTGACTAGCGATCGAACAAATAAAGCTCCGGAAGAATTAAATAGAAAAATGTCAATTGTACCAAGTCAGGCATCGAACCCCAGTCGTCCTGCACGGAAGCCTGACGCGCTATCAATGGAGCCACCGAGGCTCTTCGGGATAAATGATACAGTCGATGAATAAAATAAAAAAAGCGAAGGTAAGACAGAAAATCCTGGGGGAGGCTATCACCAGTTTCGCCGTAAATTATCATAGATTTTCACAAATTCCAATAAATGTGTACAACTTTCTCAAATTTTTATGAATTTCCAAAATTATAGAAATACGTTTTTTTGTGTCTGCAAAAACGGTGTTTTAGAGTTTCCTTTGGAAATAAAAAAAGCTACAGTATTTTATCCAAAGAAAAAAGGTGAAATTAATTTCCTATAGGAATATGTATTTTTTTAGTTGAAATTCAACTGCCAAGGATTTTGATTATTTTCCCCAAATCTCATCAATTTTTTCCAAGTTCCAAAAATTATTATATAATTACATGCTGGCGTATACATCGTCTCCGCATGCGGCAAAGTGCCTGGTCGTGGTGTATCTGCACCTGTAAAATATAATATAGGGATTCTTATTCAAGAAATTTTTAACGAATGACAAAAATTTGCTATTGGTCCTAACTATAGATATCTCAAATGTGATCCCAATGTCAGTTAACATTAACCAGGGTACCCAATTTAGTCGAAGTAAATTTATTTCAAGAATCTAGACATTTTTATTTTTATATCTTATTGTCCATTGACGAGGTTAAAAGTATTGGATTTACGCTCATATATACATGACAATAACTTGAAACAGATAATACATTTATTTATGCTCTAAAAAAAATATATTCAAAACAAATTTGTTATCAAAGTTTATAGTGCGTAAAAAGTCAACCGAAAAAGGCTCATGAAGAAATGTCATGAAATGTTCATCTTGCGCTCTGTTATTTCATGTAACTTCATGAATCCGTTCCTTAAGTCTTGAGATTTCTGGAAAGACGGTTGACCCTGCGGAAACTACATTTCTAAGATTTTGGTATTCTAATCTAGTATTTTTGTAGTACTCAGTTTTAGCATTTTTCAAAACAAATATTCGCTATATTGGATCCGTCATTTTGATTGTTTAACTTTTCGTGTTAAGCTTAAAGTCAGTGACACTAAAACAGCCCTCATTACAATAAGTTTCAAACAAAGGTATGCAAATTTAGAAATCCCTTAGTACCAAGTTTTATATAGATGCGACAAAGAAACGAGCTTTTCCCGCTTTTATTGGATTCTGGCCCACAGTGTGGCTGCTAGCCGAGCTTCAGTTGGGTGTTCTGGCTTCAAAGATACGCCACTATGGTTGCAGTATTTTCTTAAAGATTATTTTCGAGTGACTTTTAAATGTGTGCATAATAAGCGTCCATAACAAATTTTGGACATGCACTGTATTTATAAAAATAACCCTGCAGAAAGTTGTATCGCTGGAGGGCCAACAAACTTCAAGAAGCCATAGAAACGCAAACATTTTGAGTACAATTCATACGTTCAGCAGAACTGTTATTAAAAGTTACCGGTAAATTAATGCACATTTCCATAACTTTCTGTAATTGCCTATAGATTTCCACAAATTTGTATACATTATCATAGATTTCGAAAGCGTTACTAATTCCAATAAATTTTCACAAGCTTCATAAAGCAACTTTGTTTTTTGAGAAACGGGTTCGTCACATTTATTTTGAAAACGGGGAAAGCTACAACATTTTTGTTTAAAAAAAATTGAGCAATCAATTTTCCTCTGTGAATACTCTCTTAAAATAAACCAGTGAAATCGCACGGATTTCCAGTGAAATCTCACTTGTTAAAATAGTTAGAAGTGTGTCGCTGGCAATCAGTTAGAATTCGCAGGTTCACTCAGTGAAATTGCGGCACTGGTTTAATTAATGAGGTTCACTGGTTTCTCAGTACCAGTAGTCATCTGGTCGTAGGTTTTGTCTTCTGTCAGCTGGTTAGGTATGACTTTACTTTACTCACCTATAATAATAAATGAAGGTTGGGTGCAATATAATAAGATATAAAATGTTGCGCCTGATTGGGGGAAGGCCCGTCGTTATGTCAACGGGTCGTATCGCTCAAAGTCAAACCCAAGTGGCCAGGGGCCTTCCCGCTTTCAAGCGAAAGATATTATATCCCCTGATTATTGCAGCTATGGGCGAATTATTTATAACACAAACACTAGTACACCATAAGGTTCGTTTTCACTCGAGGAAGGCCACAACCTCACCTGAGCGTACCAAACGACTGTAGGTTCATGTTTTGCCTGCGTGGAGCGCTATATCACTGATTGAATCTATTATTTGGCGTCACGGGTATATTCAGTAACGCTATTTTAGTTGCGTCATTTACTGATTCATCAGTCAAAGTGGGAGAATCGCCGGTACAACCGTGATAATTCATAATACTCATTCAACCAGTGGCGATTTCACTGGTTCAGTTTGAGAGAGTATGTAATTTACAATTTAAAATTCGAAACTTGTTTTGGAAACGTCTTCAGGGGCCAACACCGTTTAGCGAGAACAATTTATTGTCGATTAAGAAATGAAATGTAGATTTTTCCCTGAGTCTCGAAAATTTTTTGATAGCTTAAAAAATTATACTATACTAACGTCGAACTCTGGATCTTAGAGCAGGATGGCGAGAACTTGAACCAAGGTCGTGGGATTGTGCTGGTCGAGTTGATATTTGGTGCAGTACTGGCATCTGTTCACCTTCATCTGTAAGATATGATATTTATGATATTATTCAATATTAATCGATATCATTAATAATATATTTATATAATAATATTATATTATTTATAATATTTTTAAACAACGCAGAGATTTGTAAAAAAGAAAGATTTGTAAAATGTACAATATGATCGGTACAAATGTGGACAACGTGACATTTTAGAAGACTTGAAAAGAAGTTCTTTTAAATGAATTGATTTTCTGTAGATTTTACTCAACTTCCACTAAAATTCTTGCGGAAATTTGAATAGCTGGAAGGCCAAGAAACCTGAAGAAGTCATAAAAAGGCATGCACAAAATATTCGAGCACAATTTATATGCTCAGCAGAACGGTTGCCGAAGTTATGAAAAGTCACTTAGTCACCGGCAAATTTTAGAAATTATCCTGCTGCGATTCGAAAAAACACCGTTAACTGCAAAATATCGAAAATGAGTTTTTTTTTATCTCGTTGGTATTGTAAAGAAAGGTTCATCTAATTATCTAAATAATTAATTATATTTTTAATTACTTTAAAAATAATTATTGTATAATTTTGGGAAAACGCTGTTAACTGCAAAGGTTAAAGACCCCGAGAAAAATGGTTCGAATTTCGAGAATCGTCGTAAATGCATTTATTATAAGTTTTTAAAGGCAAATGTATTATTGAACGTCTGTATTTTTTATAATTAATAACGTTATCGAAGTAACAGAAAGTTATATTGTTGAAAAATGAAATATGTAAAAAAACGTTTTATAATAGTTGCAGTTGTTTAAGGTGAAAAGAATTAGTTGGAAATTTTCAAAAGAAATTAATAAAATTGTATTGATGACTGACAAGAATTAACATCTGAAAAATCTCTTTTGTAATATTTTATTTGTGTGTTAAATTCTATTCAATTAGAATTCAGGAATGTTGCAATAAATTTCATTTTTAGTCAATAAATTCCGAGTTTTGCTAATAGTTCATACCTTCGGAATTTATGTACATTTAATAAGTAAACCTGAATTAATTCCGCTGGAATGTCGTATTATTCGTTATTCATGAAATTTAATAATAGTTATAACATTCTTATCTATATATTTTCGTTTAACAAAACAAGTTCGACTGCCAATTTATCGGAATTTATGAGATTAACATCTAATTGGCTAATTTAAGCACCAGTGTGAAAAACATAAAAGAATTGTTGATATTAATAATAATAATGTTTTATGCAAGAACAATATATTGGCGGTTTAGAAATGAAATTCGGATTTTTTATCTGAATCTCAGCGATTTTTTGATATTTCAAAATAGTATATTATGTACCTAGGGGAGAAAAAGTGCCTCCCCCTTGGCGCATACGATATTCTTTATAACAAATGGATGATTTCAGACATTTCTCGAAATGCAGTCATGATTTCAGTCCATAATAGATTTTGAATGAAGAAGCACGAAATTTATGTTAACTTATTCCAAATGATCAAAAATTCAATTTAAAAATTGCCGAAAATTTTTGGAAATTCACGGTAATTTTAAAGCTGATTTATGGTAACTTACTATAAATTGCCCAACATTCAATTTAAAAATGTCTTTAAATTTGCGGGGATTTGTGGAAATTGTCGGTCATTCAGGTAACTTACCATAAATTACCCAAAATTCATTTTTCAAAATTTTCATATTTTTCCGTAAATTTCGGTGATTTACGGTAATTTGATCAGTTCACATCTGACGACACTTTTCAGTCCGTAGGTAATAAAAAGTACTTTTGATTCCCTAGGGAGTAAAAAGTAGAGCTTTAGGCCCGCTTCATAGGCGTCGAAAAGGGCTGAAATCATGCATGCGTAATAAAAAAATTATGATATACCAACCTGGATTTGGTCTTGGAATAGCCCGTCTGTTACTACGCACCCGCTTTGGTGTTTTAATTCCATGAAAGTGATCACCACTTCCATCTGTAAGGTATAACATATAGATTTTGATTAATTAATTTTTTCAACGAACCCCTTTGCTGTTTTTTCGAAAGATCGTTTTTAAGTGAATTAAACTTAGATTTTTTAAGTTTCGTCCCGGACTAGTGCCAATAAAAAAATCTTCTTTACACTCAGACAATACTAACAAAAAAAATCGAAGGTTCGTAAATTACCATAGATGCCTATAAATATTCACGAATTGCCATACTTTTATAAAATTTATAGAAATATTTAGTAATTTATGATGCCTTACGGAAATTTATGGAAATTTCTGGTAATTTCTGGGTAAATTCTGGTAACAGTTCTGCTGGACGCATGCTGCTGGAAAAGTGATGACTTAGCGGGAGGACTGTAAAGAAAACTGAAACTGGTTCCTTTTGAAGCGTTGTTATAGCCTCAAAAGTCGAATTCCAGACAGGGCCTTGTGAAAACGAATTCGCGGGATCGTCCAATATCTGAAAACTTGGAGTTCAGCAATCTAACCTATAACGCATGGGACCAGCAGAACTGTTGGGTAGAAATTTCCCAAGTGAGTCAATGATTTTTGACTCTAAAAAGAAAATTAAAACTAAGTAATGGAAAATAATCTATTCGTTAGTATTAAGCCACGTTATGCACATTTTTTGAGAAAAATCCATTTGTTTATTTACAATGTGCAACTGAACATATCTGCATTGTTTGACCAACACATTATTCTTTCGTATACTATTTACGAAAACTTTATAAAAAATTTAAGGAATGGTAAGAAATGAATGCATTTAACAATAACATTCTCAAGATCGTCCTATGTGTTATTGGTCCTCATTTATATAATTTTTTAATAAACAAATGCCGATTTTTCCCTGTTCTACACGCGGAATTTGAAATTATTTGCAAGTAATAGCAAATCTGAACGCTTAGGATTCAGAAACCGCTTCAAATTTTTTGTGACTCGCTCTTGGGGTTAATGAGATATGTGGTGATTTTGTAATGTTTGTCACAGATCAATATTATATAAACAAATAAAATGACAAAATTGGCCATTTCAGCATTGTGAATTTTTATCTCATGAAAAAATACAGATAGAAACTCACCACCAGATGGAATTATTGCATCTGCACTCACAGAACAGAAATAATTCGAATAATATTTATAAAGATAAATCAGCATAAGTTTACAGTTACTGTTTTCATAAACTCATAAATCTAATTTTACCGATTTTCAAAAAATTTGTTCTGAACATTTTAGAAACTCCTGACAAATGATTTTTTCTGAGTACATTTTCTCTTTTCCATGGGTAATTAAATGAACAAATAATATTTAAATACAGTTTTTCTGCTTTGCGATTTTTCCCTATACCTGCTTAATTTTAAGTAAATGTGCGTAGAAGACTGGGCTTTAAAAGAGCAGCGAAATATTTTGTGCGTTTTACATATTATTTATTCAAAGTAAATATTTCGTACAACATTCATAAAAATGTACCATTCATGAAGACTTTGAAATTTGTACATGTTTTCCTATTTTTTTTAACCCATAAAATTGAATTTTCTTATGACATATTGTTTCAAGAAACAAAGAGATGAGAAAATAAAAAATCGATTGACGAGACTTTCCATCAAGCTGTCGCTAGTTCCTAAATCAAAGTTCTAAATCAAACTCCTATAGCAGAAGTAGAGTCTTAAAAAAAAAATGGCAAAATAAAAGTGTAGTGATTAGCTCAAGTTCTTCTCACAACAATAGTTTAACTTTAAATAGTATCCAATGATGATTCGTTTTTTAATTCAATAATCAAACCGGATAGTTCTACAGTCGTTGACCGCAGAAATGTTGAATTAACCCTCGTGGTTAACCCCAAGGTAAATAAAAGTAAAACATCAATTTTTAATAATGCCGCTTTAAAGCAAGAAAGCAAAATGACCCAAAGGCAACAAATTGTCAGTCACGAAAAACAGAATAAAAAGGTAAGTAAAAGGCGAAGCTCGGAAATGCCTATCCGAAGAATCTTATAATAATATCGAAGCAGTAATTGATATTTTAAAACGTGTATAATCATTTAATAAATTGGTTTACCAACTACAGGGTGAGTTAAGAAACATATATGATTGGGATAATGAAAATTACATCTCATTCGCGACACGTGTTAAGGAAATCGGCGATAAAATTTTTGATGCTCATAAAAGAAATAACACATGGTCCCAAGGGGGAAGTTTGAGCGCTGGAATCGCTAAGGATATTTAGGACTGTTTTCTTATATGCTTAACAATAGAAATAGAATGGCGAATTGAAGATCAAGATAATAACCCAATAACTTTGAAAGTAGCAGTAAACAAAGCCATAAATATAAAGAAAAATTAGCAGCAACATCAGCTCTACCTTCAAACAGGCGTAATGAGGCAGAAATACGCTGTGATAAAAATGATGAAAATAAAATTAATATTGCTCAGGAAGACATTTCATGTCAAATTTGCGGCAAAAGAGGCCATAGAGTTCCTAGCTGTAGACAACTTTTCAGCCCTACAATACAAATCCGACCGAATTCAGAAGAAAGAAGGACACAAAAACCCTTAAATTACTTTAATCAGCGCGAAAATTTTCAAAATTGAGGTTATCAACCCCGGCCATACTACACAGGACCCCAACAAAATAGATAATGTCGATGGGGCACGCGACAACCGTTCCAGATTCAACGCAGTTTCGACCCGACTAAGACTTATGGCAACCCAATAAATCATTTCGGGGGAAATCAACTTTTCAGCACCAGAGGTATGATAGACCCAATAAAAATGAGATAAATTATAATTCCACCCCACAAAAATGCCGTTGTTGCAAGACAGTAGTTCATAAAATAGATCTATGTCGAAAGAGAATATTCAATAAACGACAGCAACAAGCTGACACTCATCAGAATTAGGGAAATGCCAAACCCCTCCCGAATTAAGGTGCTTCGGAGGAAGTGGAAAAAAATTTCAACGCACCGACTGCGACAAATAATAATCAAGATGAAATCTTACGTTTAACAGGGAAAAATGCTTCACCGTTATCTACGTTAGGATAGGTAACCCTTGATATTCGTGAATGTCCAACGATTTTCGATCTAAATCCAAATAGAGTTTTAATAGAAGAAGATGGATTTTTAGGATCAGAATTTTTTATCGAAAATAAAGTAAATAGAAACTACACTGAAGCATGTCTCGAAATTAAAGAAAACAAATATTCATTTAAAGCACCAGAATCTGGGACAATCTTGTCAGCATATTCAAATGTATTGCATTTTGAATGCGAGACTGTTGAAAAGCAAATTTGCAGAGAACATCTCGTGAATGCGATTCAATACTTAGCAATCGCTTATTTTCTGCTTCGAATTCAATCGCATTCAGATGTATTCAAGACTTAGACGTTATATGCGCACTCCCGCATTGAAAAGTATTGTGCTTGTTCCCAATCCTAGGATGCCCCAAAGCAGACTTCCAGAGAACGTCTCGTGAATGCGAAGCAATACTTTTTAATTTGACGTTTTTTGCAGGGAAAGCGTACATGAAAGTCGCTAATACAAGTGCGGATCCAGTGAAAGTTGTAATTCCAAAAATTATTTTTGAAGATTTTGAAAAAATTAAGATGACGATACCAGAAGAAAATTTTGCAAAATGTAAAGGAACAGAAATGCAATTTTACAGCCTCACAGGAATAAATACTCAGACGGTTTCCAGATTCCAGGCCAACCCCTTGAACCCACTCATGTAGCAAAACATACGATTCCTACTATTGATGAATGACCAATTTTTACGTGACCATTTAGACACCATCAAGCTCAGAAAGAAGACTTAACGCGTCAGTCTCGTCAATCTCCCTATTATTCACCACCCTTCTCAGTCAAAAAGAAGCTAAATTCTCAAAGTAAATTAAAGTGGAGAATGGTCCTCGACTTTCGAAAACTCAATGAAAAGACTATAGGGGACTCTTCTTCTCTCCCAAATATCAATTGAATATTAGATCCATACACTATTAGATCCATCATTATGAACTTGATAGAATGCCATTCGGATAAGAACTTTTCAGCGATTAATGGACGTGGTACTAACAGGATTGCAAGGTACTGAACATATATTACAATAGATAGTCTGGGTGTCCGTCCTGATCCCAGAAAATTAAAGGCAGTTTCCGAATTTCTAATTCCAAAAAAGAAAAGAACATCAAAGAATTTGTAGGCTTAGCAGGATATTATATAAAGTTCATGGACGGATTCGCCAAAATAGCTGCACCTTTAACTCAACTTTTAAAAGAGAATACACCCTTTATATCGACAGCAAAGCAACAATTAGCCCTTCACGCAATCAGACAAAAATTATGCGATCCGATTTCACTAAACCTTTGATTTTAACAACAGACACCTTAGGATACGCAATCGCGGAGATACTCTCGCTTATAAAAAAAAAAGTGCTAGCTATTGTATACTCGATAGAACATTTTCATCACTACCTCTACGGAAGAAATTCCACCCTAGTAACTGACCACTAACCGCTCGTATCGTTCCAAAGTACAAAAGACCCGTGTTAAAGAGTAACACGGTGGTGACTAGAAGTAGCCGAATATGAAATCAATACTGATCATGAGGCAGGTAAAGCAAATGTCAATGCTGACGCCTTCTTACGAAATCTTGTCGAAAAATATGTTACTATTGTAAATGGAGAAGAAAAAGTCATTTAAAATCAAGTTTAATTTTGCAAATACAACAAATGATAATGAAAACAAAAATATTTTTATGGCTACAAAATGTAAGTCAAAATGAAACAGAATACGAAGAATTGTACATTCAAACAATGAAACAATTATTACAGTAGATGAGCTTAAATCTCCGGCGGCCATCCATACAATTTCAGATTTCGAGGAAGATTTACCCTCAAGCGATGTTTCAAGTCCAGATGATGAGCCTCAATCAATTATTGATTCAATTTTAAATTCGGAGGAAAATTACCCTCAAATGAAAGTTCGAATGCTGTGCCTGAATCTCAATCGGCCATCTCAGAATTATTTTCGAAAATTATTACAATTATTTCATATATATACCCAAAAAATTGAGTAGAATGACGAAATATTTCAATGTGTTTAGCCAACAAGGTAAAAGCAATAGAAAATCTGATCAGCCCGAACAAACTATAGACCTTGGACTCCGTTCTTCTGCTAACACCCGGAAAAAATTTGTCAATCATTGTTTGCCGGTAATTCTGAAAGATATCTAAATTTCAAAGTGTATTAAATTTATGAAATAACAGAGGGTTTAAAAATATAATAAAAGGAGAAAAATTAAAACTTGGCGATATTATTATTATTATTATTATTATTATCATTATTAAAAAAGAGAAAATCTCGCTATGTTTTAAATTTTGAACCTTTCAGTACGGTCTCAAAAATTCTGTTACTTTATCAATGTAATACATTTTGCAATTTATATATCTTATATAAATTTTACCCGAAAAGATGAATTTTCTGCCAAGAAAGATGATTTTTCAACCTGATAGTTAAGTTTTAAAAAAATAGTAACCCTAGATCAAACAGTTGCATTTCAAACCAAATAATTGAATTTTAAGCAAAAGTGAAGAGGTAACACACTACCTGAACCTCTAACCACATAGTAGAATTTACAATAAACAAAAAACTAATTAACAACCAAAGAAGAAACATTCGATCGAAAAAGACAAACGTTTAAGAAAAGTTAAATTTGTAACAAAATAAATAAACTTTTAACTGAGTAATAAAATGTTGAACAAAAAAAAAACATTTTTTATCAAAACAGAAGAATTTCTGAACCAAAAAGACGATTCTTCAATAACACAGTTTAACATTCAACCAAGAAAGATTTTTCAGTCAAGGACGAAATAAACTTTGAACCAAATTGTTGAATTTTCAACTAACATAATGAATATTCAAAAACAACAAAATTAATCTTCTGATTAGAAGTTGAACTTTCAAGCAAATATTCGAATTTTCACTCAAGAAACATTAATTCCTGATGTAAAATATGATATTTGATATTTATGACAAGAAAGGAATTGAATTTGAAATAAATATTCGTCGAAGGTAATTATAAAAATAAATTCTCAAAAAAATACGATTTTTCAACTGGATAGTTTAATCCTTTAAAAAAATATCAAACATATAATTGCATTTACAACCAAATAGTTGAAGGTCAAGCAAAACTTTGATTATATAGTAACCTTGACCAAAATTCTCTTTAAATAGACGACTGGGCAATTTTACAAGAAAAAAGGGAAATAATAAGGGAATTAATTCTTTTAAAAATAATTAATGTAAATACCATATTGAACTGAATATGAAACAATTTAAATTCCTAAGATTTCAATTTGAAATTTATATTATATTTTCAATACAATGGATGAATTTTCAACCCAAAAAGACGAATTTTCAACAACAAAAATGTAATTTTTAACAAAGTAGTTGAATTTCCGACCAAAAAAGTTCATTTTTAAGAGAGAAAAACTTCTTTACCATAAACGATGAATTTAATACCAAAAGGCGAATTTTCTACTCATTAAATTTAACGTAAAAAAAGGATTTTTAACCAAATCAAATTTTCAACCATGCGTGAATCAAAAAAAAAAAAAAAATGTCAACGAAGTAGTTCAACCAAGTAGTTCAATTTTCAATCAAAAAATATTGATTTCTAACCGAGAATAAATAAACTGTTAAATATTCAAGATAAAATATGAAATTTTCTACAAAACAGTTCAACCTTCAATTTGAGAATATGAATTTTCAACTTAAATGATGATTGATGAATTGTTAGCCAATAAAAATGAATTCTCAAGAAAAAATGTAATAGTTAATACTTCTATCAAAAAATATTTTAACTTGAAATAAAAAACAGTTGAATTCAATCGCAAAAGAATGACATTCAACCCAAAAGATAATTTTTTAACGAAGAAAATTAATTTTCTAAAAATGTAATAGTTCAATCTTCAACCAAAAAAATTAATTTTCAACAAAGAGGTTCAACGTTATACCATGAGACGCATTTTTGATCCAAAAATGACTTTTCAAGAAAATAGTTGCATGTTCAAGAAAAAAAAATAATAATTAAAGTCTCAACCAAGTATTCGGTTTTTCAACTAAAAATAGTTAAATTTTCTTATTGCGTTCTGTGAGTTCATTTGAAATTCATCATCAGGAAATCTGATAATTATTAACGAAGTGCGTAAAGTTGTTTACATGGACTCCCTCCCCCCTTCCCATCACTGTTATCAACCGCGGTGTTTGGCGCGACCCTTCCCTCAAATTGGTAACGTAGTTTATGGACGGTACTAAAGCAAAATTCAAAGACTTTTTCAGGTTGTCCAGGATTTCTAGGATGCTAGAAACCCTGGGAAAAAGGGAAAGTTTCTTGATAACAGGGCAAACCCGGAGTCATTTTCTGCCTACGGCACAATTTGTCAGAACAGACTGTAAATGAGTAATATTTAAACTGTGATAGGACACTTGGATCGTTAATAATAAGTTGGAATCAAACTTAAAAAAAAAATAAAAGTTTCAAACATGTTCTGTTAATAATTCCACTTTTTTGTTTGGATTAGGTGCTTATAATATTAAAAATTGTAAAATAGTGATAATTATTTAAAACAAATTATCTTACAAATCTCGGTTTGAAAGACTTTTTTTCAATATGATTGCCTTATTTCCACAACGGTGTTTGTAAGCTGATCAAGGATAAATATCGCTGGTTCACCTATTTACTTTTTTATGTGTGGCGTCATTTGTAAAAATTAGATGGGATTTTTAAAATATTATAAAGTGATAAAAAAATGGCCTACATTCTCGAACCGTCAATCCACAAAGATGAAAAGTTTACGCAGTTGCGCAACCGTTCCGTTCATAAGGTCCGCTAGGGTGGGTGTCTGCACGTCTAGATCTGAACTTGCACATCTGGGAGTCTACCATATGTGCACGTGCACATATGGGACACTCCTAACTGTACACGTCAGAATCTAGACGTATCTAGTTATGCCACTGGCGTGAAGTTTACACAATTTTCCTTAAAATTATGGATATATTATATTATTATATATTTACCAATACAAGTGATGATTACCGCCAAGGATAAGACCAGAGTATAGACAATGTTCATCTTTTCGAATTTGAATAAACACTGCTTAATGCAAAAAGGAACAATTTGATTCACAATGTAACTATTGAATACTTTGGTGCTTCGTCAGAGTGTATAGTCAAGACTATAATCGTTATCTCTCAATTTTAAAGCGGCAAGATTGTTCTTGTGAGGTATTCACATTCAATAAGAGTAAATGTTTATATAACCTTTATTTCAGGAAATTCTGGTTAATTTTGGTATAGTTTCTACTATAGCTGATGAATCGTCATTTTTATCAGCGCTGGGCAAGACAACCGATGAAATTTATTTCCCGTTTACTGTCCCCAAAAAATATGTTTGTAATTAGTAATGCATCTCTTAAAAATAGGTCAGTCAGGAAAATGTCGAAAGCATAAGTGTCACTTTTTCTCAACGATGTCTGGATAATTTGAAAGACTCGAAGAAGGGAACGTTACCCAATTCACACAAACAATTGACAACTTAGTTTCAGTTGCAGGGTTAGAAGAATTTCACATTTATGTACACAATAAATCTGGAGAAAATGTAAGATTGGCTAATTTCAAATTTTATGTAACCAAAGCCAGGCACTATTTCAATTCAAATAATTATTTTTAAAATCCAAAACCGAGATATCTCTAAGAGATATGAACAGAAAAATCTGAGATTTGCATAGTTTTAAAATTAATCCTTCATTTAATTACCGTATAAATTTTGGGTTATTTTTTTCGATTTGAGGAGAAAAGTAGTGTTGAATACAGATCAAAATTTTCGAAAAACCATACGAGACAATTTTTCAAGGCCACTAAACTGAAAAACTAACGTTTATCTATCTATAAATGTAACTCCCCTAAGATTTTTGTGAAAATTCAAAAAGATTTTCGGAAATTTCAGATGCATGTGTCACATCAAAATTTCAACAAAAAAGTTAATCTTCAACCAAACAGTTCAATTTTTAAATAAAAAAAGGAAAATCTTAATGAACATATAATAGTTGATATTGCAAACCAAAAATATTTTTATTTGCAATAAAAAAAGCAGTTTAACTTTATACTAAGAAGATTAATCTTTTACTAAAATAGACGAATTTTCAACTAAAATTATGAATCTTCAACCAAAAGAGTGAATTTTTAACAAGGAAGTTTAATCTTTAACCAAGTAGTTGAATGTTCAACCAAAAAAGTTAAATCCACAAACAAAAAGAATTTTAATTTTAAACTAAATAGTTGTAATTTTAATTTACCATAAAATAATAAAATTGCCCGAAAGATTTTACAGTCAAGAAACGGAAAAAATTTTCGGAAAAATTATAGTTTGATGGGAGAAATTATGTTCAATACAAAATAAAAATTTAGAATTACTATTTATTTTTTTATTTTATTTGTTCCTTTGATCTAAAGTTATATAAATATAATTTTCCTAGCCATCGCTACACGTTTTTACAAATTTTCATAAAAAATTATGTAATTTTAAACGATATTTAGAACTTTTTGATGCTTGGAGAAAATTTGAAAATATTTCATAATTTTTCTAAATTTTTTTTCATGTTTTGAAGTATTTTTATTTTTTTCGAAACTTTTAAAGCACTTTTAGTTTCTTCCAAACTTTTAAAGTATTCTTAGTTTCTTCTACACTTTTAAAATTCCTAAATATCCCTTAAACTGACAGGAATTATTCCTAAAATTAACTTTAAATTTTCTGGATTCATTTTTTAATTTTTGACAGCTTTTTTAATGTTTGAACATTTTTTTTAATATTCTCTTAAGATAGATTTCTGAAAAAAAAGAATAACTTTAAATATTTGTAGAAACCTTGAGACATATACCTTTCAAAATCGCTGAAAAACTTTAAAATTTTATTTCAAAATCTTCGAAATCTACATTTACTCTTAAGTTCTTTGAAACGTTCTCAAATTTTTATTCTTTCCAGAAATTTTATTTTTTAAAATAAGTCGAATTTTTCCTAAAATTTTGAAAAAATTCTGCAAAATTAAAAGAATTTTCTCAAAATCTTCCAAACTCTTTCTTGGCAATTTTGGAAATCTTTGGGAATGTTCGATATCTTCAAAACTCTATATGTTTTTTTTGTTGTTGAAATCTTTATAAGTTTAAAATTATTTTTGTATCTTTTCAATACTTCTAAATATCTCTCAATCGTATTCGAATTTTTTTATACTATTGTAATCTTTCCAAATTAAACAATCATTTTAGTTTACAATTCATCTCTTTAGTTGAGAATTTGATAATTTTGTAAAAAATCGTTTTTTGGTTTGGAAATAATTGTTTAAACTGAAAATAGAACTTCTCCATTTTTGATTCAAACTTAATATTTATAATTGAAAACTTATCTTTCCTAATTAAAGATTAAACTATATAGCTGGAAATTCAAGCATTTTGTGGAAAATTTTATCTTTTTAGGGTGAAAAGTTAATCTTCTTGGTCGAAAATTGATCCGTTTTGGTTCAAAATGCAACTGTTTGGTTGAAAATTCTTATATTTTAGTTAAGGATTCAGCTACTTTGTGAAAAATTTGTCGTTTTTGGCTTGAAAATTCAACAATCTGGTTGAACATCAAACTATTTGGTTGAAAGTTAACTTCCAAAATAACTATAATTCTGAATTGTGAGAGACATTTTTTTTAACAAAATTATAATTGTGATTCGCAATCGGGAATTTTTGAAAAAAAAAATTATAAATGTGATCTGAAGTAAGAACTTTTCCGAAATAATTCCAATTTTTAATAAGATCAAGGAATTTTCTACAAGCATCATGAATTTATTTTAGAACAAAGAATTTTCGTAAAACTCAGAATGGGGGATTTTAAAAAGAATGTGCATTCTGACTAGGAACGGGGATTTTTCGGGAAGAATTATAATTCTGATTTGTTACAGGGAATTTTTTTTAATAACTATAATTTTTAATTGCAAGAGGAAATCTTCGACAAAAATTTTAATTCAGATAGAAATAGGAAATTTTACAAAAGAATTATAATTCTGACTTGGAAGAAGAAATCTTCGAAAAGAATTATAATTTTAAAAACAATTATAATAGTGAATAGGAACAAGAAATTTTCCAAAATAAGACCAAATTAAATGTAGAATGTTGAGTTTTTGGAAAGATTTATCATTTTGATTTGGAACAGGACATTTTTAGGAAGAATCATAATTCTGACTTGCAACAGGGAGTTTGGAAAAGGGACTTTATAAATAATTTTAAATAATAATTATAATTCTGAAATGAAAGCGATAATTTCTCAAAAGAATCATAATTTACATCCGATCCAAAACGAAAAAAGAATTCTAGGTGATATTAAATTTATTAAAAAATATCTCTGATTAATATAAGTTAACAGCAGATGATTGTATTCCATAATTTATTCTCAGTATATAATTCGTTATACTTATATTTAATATTATTCAGGAGATTGTAATTAAATTAAATCAAATTTTAGTATGTAAAATGAATATTTAAGAAGAACTTCACTACATCCTGAATAAAGAAAATTTCCATAAAAACGTTGCTGATAGAAGAGAATCGATCAGGGTATAATACAATCCACTGTTATGGAAGAACGACAGTATTAAGTGTATTATAATCTGTTCTGTCGGCTTTGTTTTGACAATAGTTTTTGTTTTTAATGTCTCTTTTTTGAACGAAAATATAATTATTTTTGGAAAATTTGCTTTTTGAGTACAAAATTCATCTGCTTTAGTAGAAATTTCATCTTTCTTGGATAAAAATGCAACAATTTTGTTTAAAAATCATCCTTTTTGGTTGAAAATTCAACTGTTTTGTTGAAAATTCATCTTTTTGGGTTGAAAATTCAAGTATTTTCGTAGAAAATTGACTTGTTCTTTAAAATTCATATTTTGGTGTTGTAAAGTCAACTGAAATCATTTTTGGATGGAAATACAATTATTTTTGGAAAATTTGTGTTTTGAGTTGAAAATTCATCTGCTTTAGTAAAAACTTCATCGTTCTCGGATGAAAATGCAACTATTTATTCAAAAATTCAACAATTTTTAAAAAGACGTTATTTTTGGTTAAAAATTCAACAGTTTTTTATTTAAAAATTCATCTGTTTTAGTAGAAATTTCATCTTCCTTCGATTCAACTATTTTGTTTTGAACTATTTTGAGATGAAAAATGATCTCTTTGGTAGAAAATTTAACTATTTTGTTGAAAGTTTATCCTTTTTAAATGAAAATTCAACTGCGTGGGTAAAAGTTGAACTAATTCGTTGAAAATTTATTTTTTGGAGTGAAGGGCTATCTCCTTGGTTGAAAATGTAAATATTTTGTTGTAAATTCGTTTTTTTTTAAATTAATTTTCTTGATTGAAAATGTAACCTCTTTTTGGTAGAAAAATAATTTTCATACGGAATTTCGTCTTTTTGGGGTAAAATGGCAACAGTTTCGTTGAACATTAATTTTTTTGCTGAAAATTCATATTTTCTGGTTGAAATATCGACTATTAAACTTTTTTGTTGATAAGTCATATTTTATGGTAGAAAAGACATTTTCTTGTTTAAAATAAAAGAATAAATTGTCACATTTTTAATTTGCACCTGAAATATTGTTTTATCCTGTTTATGAAAGATGCTATGTTAAAAATATTACAATAATTGAATGCTGGTATTTAAATATTAATGGTCAGGGAAAATGACAAATTAGTCGAGGAAAAATCAGGGCATTCTAAAAATCAAGTTTTCGTCCACTCTGTCTAATTCTACCAGCAATAATTAGTAAAACAGCAAAATGTAATCCATCTTTATGTTTTTCCCATAATTTATTTGACAAGGACAAACATAATTGACATTTTTATGTGTGTAAGAATCATCCCTCAAGCATGAAATTTGAAAAATCCCATACAATTTTACATAAATCTACATTTTATTATTGTTAACAGTACTAACTTTATAGAAAGACTGGAACCTGGATTGAAGTACGGTTTCGGGATTGGCTTGTATTGGCCTTGATACTCTTTTCAGGGCATCCAAACGTAAACAGGCAGGGCCTCAAGAATGATTTCTGTTGGATTTGGACGCATGACGCAACCTGGCGCAACTAACGCGCTGACAGTGCGACCTTCAATCTGCTTGTCACGCTTGACTGAGCAGATCCTCTCTTTCGGCCACGCGGCTTCTCTCATCACGAAACTGCGGGGGGCATCAGTTCTAGGAATATAGTTAATCGGAGGTAACTAATTCCAGGTTCCAGTGTATTTATTAAATATGTATAAATATTTATATGTAGAAGTCTGTACCTGCAAAGCATATATAATTTTAATTTCTAAAAATTTCCAATTTCAAGTCCCACATTTTATTATTTCTGGAAGTCAAAATTACGTAAAGTAAGAGTGTGAGGGGGGGGGTAGAAATATTTTGTTAAGGTCTGTTATAAAGGGACGGGGGTCCTAGAGAGGGCCTATAATCCGTTACGTAATTCAAGTAGGGACCCTTAAGAAAAAATCCTAAAATATTTGCTCAAATAGAGACTTGGAATGATGGATACAATTTGGTTAAAAAAAGATTCTGATTGGGTCCTGTAAGGGTCTGAAACGAATGGGGACTTCCGTGCCCTACTCCTCCAGATTTCAGTGTTCTTCGTATGTATCACCAACCCTCGTCCCTCTGTCTCTTTTCTACAATCTACAGTCAGATCTGATCTTCAGCAGCAATCTGACATGTGCATGTTTGACATTTAGTAGCTTGTGACGGGACATTTCGCCGGAGGCGAGTCTCGTTTTATAGTGACAGTCAGATTTAAGAAAGTGCCACGTTTATATCATTCGCCAAAGTGCTTTAATCGAGAAAATTAATCCTTTTAGGAGGGACAACACACCTTTTCATACAATTCGTCTTCTTACTGCAAAGGTAAATTGTCATTTGTTTTCTGTAATACCAGAACATCTTGTTATAGTTTTTTTTCAAAAAATCTAATATAATTTAAGAACGTTGTGTATGATTTACAGAAGTTTCTTTATTATATCGAGACAATTCTAGTAAAATCAATATGAATGACACCATTCTTTTCATTTAATTACCGTTCTTCACAATAATTAACCAAGGTAGAATTAAATTCGACTTTTTGAATATATAATTCAAATTTTCTATAAGATTCCATTTACCACGTTTATGGACATATTTATCACATATATTTATTCAATTATATTATATATATTATATATAGTATTCATTTGGTTTATAATTTTTTATATAAAACAAATGAATATTATATGTAATATTTCACACTATATATAAACTATATATAATATTTCCGCCTGGGAGTAAGAAAAATGTAATATTTATGTACATGATGAAACTGAACAAAAATTCAAGATCTATAATATGACATTTCTTTTAATCCAGACATGGTGTTTTTATAATAAATGAGAAATAACCTTTTTTCTATATTTTCATTGTATTAGTTACATTTATATAATAATTTTGAAAACCAAAACTTAGCACATACGGTTGATTTTTGCCAGTTCTATTAGAAATTGGAGCTTCGGTTTACATATTGATCCTGTAATATGACAGATTTCACTTCTCAACTTTACACTTTAGATTTCTTTAATTTTTCCAAATTACCTCATGGAAAGAAAAACGGAAAAATCTGGAATTTACAGGGTATTTAAATCAGTTCTTGTTCGAATCATCCTGTAAATTTGACTTTGGTCCCATCATTTTTCTTCTAATATAACTATTTAATTTGGCTATTTAATTTATTGAATAGCGACTGAAAAACCTTTTGTGGTTCAAAATTCAACTACTTAGTTGTGAGTGGAACTACTTTATTAAAAATTCATATTTTTTGTTGATGATTCATCATTTGACCAGTATACCGACAAATAATAACATCTTCTAATTCATCATTTTAGTTGAAACATTTTTTTTCCTCAGAATTTAACTATTTTTTTAACGTTTTTTTTAAACTTATTTTTTCACTGCAAATTTTACTGTTCCATATTTGGTTAAACATTTATCTTCTTCAGTTGAAAATTCAACTATTAAGTTGAAAATTTCTGTATTTTATTGAAAATTTCTTTACATTGTTGAAACGTTGTCTTTTGTGGTAGAAAATTAATCTTCTTGATGACTAATTCATCTTTTTGTTTGAAAATTCTTGTATTTTATTAAACATTCATCTTCTTGGCAGAAAATTAATCTTCTTGGCAGAAAGTAAATCTTTTTGGTTAAAACTTAATTTTTTTTTTGGCTTGAAAAGTAGTTTTGCTTTATTGAAATTTAATATTTTAACTGAAAATTCGACTATTTCATGTTGGGTTGAACATCAATTTTCTTCAGTTAAAAAATTCAATTATTTGTTTGAAAATTTCTGTCTTTTGTTGAAACTGTCTTTTGTGGTAGAAAAGTAATCCTCTTGATGACTAATTCACCTTTTTGGTTGAAAATTCCATTAAAAATTTTAATATTTGGTTAAAAGTTCATGTGACGTGTTAAAAATTATTCATTTATGATAGAAAATTAATTTTTTTTTACTACAAATTTAACTAAATGTTTCCTCTATATTTTTTTATAGACATTTCTTTTTGATAAAAAATTCATTTTTTTGGTTGAAATTTCAACTATTTCGTTAAAAATGTATTTTATTTTCCTAAAACCTTATTAACTATTCCATTTTTCATCGACAAATTATTGTTATGCACATTGAATACTGTTGGTTGAAAATTCATCTATTTTGTTGAAAATTTGTATTTTTTGGACAAAAATGTAATTATTTCAGTAGAAAATGCATATTTTTGGGTTGTAAATTTAACTTTTTTGAGTGTCATTTAATCAATTTTTTATTGAAAATTCAAATATTTTTTGGTGGAAATATCAATTGTTACACTTTTTGTTGAGAATTCCTTTTTTTGAATCAAAGATTCATCATTTTGGTTGAAAATTTAACTATTTTGTTTAAAATTCCCTTTTTCTCGGTTAAAAATTAATTGTTTTAACTGAAAGTGTAATAATAAAATTTTGCAATAATAAATCTGGAATTTGTTGTCAGTTCTATTATGCACACAAATGTGACATATTTTTTACACTGTCCTTCAACTAAAACTCAATTCTTAATTATGTGTGTGATTTTGGCAACATTCCTTCCTTCAAGTTTTTCAAATTACCCAATCGGCATTGAGGAATATTGACAACAATGCTTTCGAGATATTCGTGACAGACCTACTTTTTAGAGAAAAAATTAAGATCTTTTACTTTATTAAAGTACTGTAAATGCAACATGCAAACCTCTTCTGAATTCGCATTTCCTAATATTGAAAAAATAAACAATTTACAATTCGATAATAACAAATTTTTAAATATTAATAGTTTAAACACTTTTGAAGCGAGATAAATAATTAAATAAATTCTTATATCTAACAGATATAGAAGAGACACCCCTATAGTAAATAATAATTAATTAAAAACACAAATATACCTAAATTAATTAATTCTAATTTTTATTTATTAACACGTATAGTGATCTACTATTAATTAAATTAAATTAATTATTTTACATGCATTAGTATTTTAAATTAATGATTATCTGCTGCAAGTTCATTATCTACTGTAGGATGGTCTCTCCTACAACAAATGAATAATATCCTTTGTTTATTTTCTCTAAAAGTTCTACACAACATTTAATTTTTAACCACATTGAAAGCTTCTTTAAAATTAGAGAATATTAGATTCCTAACCAACGAACGAAGAGATATTATTAATTTGTTTACGTTTTAGCCTATTTATTTTAAAAACAAGTTTACAAAAAAAGTTAATTTTGTAGAAAAATATTTTTTTCTTATCTTTTACCCTTTGATGTATTTGCAATCAATTTAAATTACAACTTGAGGATACAAGAAAGGCAAATAATTTGTTAATTGTACCATTTCATTATTATAAACAAATTTTAAAATTATGTAAACCATTTTTATACTTTTTTCGCGAAAAAAAAGCATTTGCCATTTAATATGTGTGAAAGTTGCTTCTTAAACTTACTAGCCTACAGAAAATAGTTGAACCTTAAAATTCACCTTTGTTATAAATAATTTTAGTTAAATAATGGAACCTTTTCGTCCATTTTTCGTGGAAAATATTCTTTTTTTTTTCATTTTATATATGTACCAAAATAGATTATTAGCTTTACTAAACTGCAGAGTATTGTGAATATTTACAATTTAGCTTTGGTTATAAATAATTCACATGAAAAAATAGACAATATTCATCCCTTTTGCCGACAAAATTCGGCATAATAATAGACTCCAGAAAATGGTTAAACCTTAGATTTTGGGTTTGTTATAAATAATTTGAGTTTAAAATAAAAAATTTTCTCACACGTATATTTTCTAACTATTATATCATGTAGTATTGACAACTTCGTTAATTTAAAATGCAAAGGAATTGAAATTATATTATTTATAATTAAAAGCGTTCAAAATTTAATAATTTAAAATGGAAAAGTTTTGATTTCAAAGCGATTAAAATTTGACAATTTGAAATTGAAAACTAAAGTAAATGTTTCAAAGTCAAAGCTTTTGAAATTCTGAAATTTTAAATTGTTATTTTATAAAAAAGGTATAAATTGCTATTAAATTTGATTAAACAAATTTTCCCCATGATCAAAAAATAAATTCGCCGTCATTTTCACCGTTCAAAACGGAAAAATGTCCAGTTAAAAAACTTTAAAATTATATTATTTAAAAAAAATTCAAAATAAAAAGTAATTATAAATGGGAAAGATGAAGGATAAAATTTTCTTACTACGGAACGTGGGAAATTAAACGAATCCGATCGATCCTGAAAATTTAATGTTTGAAAATTTTAAATTGAAGAACTTATTCAATTATCTGTTGTTTTAAATTAACCAATTTCAAGCCTTTTAGTTTAAAATTGTTTTTGTCAAGTTAACTTTGAAATTTTCAATATTCTGAAACATTCTCAGAAAAAAAAAAAAATTAGTTTCCAATGCCTAGTTTAAAAATCTTCTCATTTTAAGGCTTAAATTTGAGAAAATGTTTTTTTTATCAATTCTGAAGGCATTTAATTTAAAATTGTTTTTCAATCTGATATTCTACGATTTCCAAAAATTAAAGAAACCAGACAATTTTTAACGTTTAAAATTGAAACCAAAGAATTTTGAATATATGTATCTAAAATTATTCAATATTTTCAATATGAAATTTTGAAAGATTTTATAGTGAAATTGTCTTGACATTTTTAATATTTGAATTTGAAAACATTATGAAATTTGAAATTGAAAACCTCTAAAAATTAAGAAATTGGAAACCAAATATTTTCGAATTTAAGCTTTTGAAGCAAAAAAAACTTTCGTTTCAAGGCCTAAAAAATTAAACTGTTTTACAATTGCGTATTCAAAATTATAATTTTAAATTGAAATCATAGAAATTTCAAGGTTAACTATTATTAAGTACCACATCATGTAATATCAAGTGACAAAGTGATTGGATATATTTTTTACTAAAATATTCGATTTCTGTAAAAAAAAATCACTGCCATTTTCATCGTTCAAAATTGAAGAACTGTAACTGTTGTGAACCTTTCGAGTTCAATTATTTTTTAAACTTTTCAAACTGTATGCTTTCTAATTGGATACTTTCAAAACTAATGAATTCAAATTTGAAGCATTAAAAATTAAACAATTACAAACTTCGTTCAAAAATGGAAGCCTTAAAACTAAGTCGTGAAAAAGAATTAATTTTCAAATTGAACATCACGATTTTTAAAATTCAATCATTTTAATCTAAAGTCGCGCAAGATGAAACATGTGGACAAAGTGATTGAATGAATTAGAGAATTATTATTATTAATTGAAAATTCCAAAAAAGGCATAATTTAAAATAGTTTTCAATAATTTGATTGCATACTATTACAGTAAGGTAGAACAACAATTAAGTTTCAGGAAAAAAGTTTAAAAAAATTAAATATTAGTTTATGGAAATCGCATTTATATTGTCAACTTCTAGGATAATTTTTTACCGAAATTAGTAGCAGATAAAAAAGGCTGTCAAATTGTCTCAAAAATCTATGTTTTCAACAAATGTATCAGAAAAAACTAACTGTTCTGGTAAAATAATTATTTTGGTGTTAAAATTTTACTGGTTTCTCTCCTTAATTATTTACTATTTTATTTTCAATTTTACAAATAAAAGTTTTTAATTTCTTATTCAATGCTTCAAATCTTTCTTTTTAGCAATGAATCAGTATCAAGAAAGCATTCCGACTTCAAGAGTGGAAAATTTGTTTGCTTTTCCACCAACACCTCCACCTTGTCACACAGATTGTCAAAGTTCTCGATTTAATACATATAATGAATTTTCAATTACAAATTGTAATTATAAGAGGACATGGGATATGGTGCCTATGGGTTTAAATTCGGCTTCCGGTGTAGAGAGTCCTCAACGAGAAATGTTGCAAGAAATGTATACAGGAAGGTGGACAGAAAGTAATCAGTGCAACGAGTTCAGCCAGAATTATCATCTTCACAGGTATCTTTTCAAAGTTATTACATATCTATTTCATAAAAAAAATTATTCTATTATCATTGGTTTTTTCTCAAACTTATTTAATCTTCTAAACAATTGTAATTCAAAGACAAGACAATCTGAGGGATTCTTCAAGTATGAACAAATACATTCCAAAATTACCCAACTATTTCCAAAATTAACTTTTCACTGATGTTACTTTGTTTTTTTTTCTCCATGTGCAGAAAATTTCGACTGTTTCATTTTTTTCTCCAAGTATTCTAAAAATAATTTCATAAAAAGCAAAGAAAAACAACTCTATGTAACAGAATGCTCAATCGCTTGCAAGCTTCAAAAATTGTTTACTCAATCGTTTTTCATATCTCTCTCTCTCTTGAAAGTAATTATTATTGTAAACATCGCATCATTCATTTGGAAAAAGAAGATTAAAATTGAATTTCATTTATACTTAAAAACTTTTGATATATCGGTATCTCGTGAATATTGAACGAAAATTCCAACAAACATAATTTTCTTTAGCCTTATTTAAAGCCTTTTCTGTAGCAAGTTTTCTAGTCATTTATCTGTTAAAATGTTTATTTTAACTAGCTTTGTAAAATTTATTTACTGGTGAAAATATATCAGAAAAAAATTCAAGAAGATCAAAAATTAAAAAATGATAAAGAACAGAAATGAAAAATGCTCATGTTGTTGTTTAAAGTATTTGGCTAAGAAAGTTAGGAAGAAATTATTTGAAAACACAAAAATAACTATTTAAAAAATTAGTTTTTCTGTTTTAGTTTCCTAAACATTTAAATTTGTTTCTAATGTAACAGTTGAAAGCTCTCAGATATTCAGAACATTTTTTAATGCCGGATAAAACAAATTATACTGTGAAAAACTGAAATAAAAAAAATATATTATTCTGGAAAATAACAAAATTATGAAGATAACAATGTTTTAGAATACGCAAGTTTCTAATATGTAAAACAAAGTCATATAATTTTGAGAATTCATCTTGTTATTTAGCAATTTTATTATTTGATTCTAAATTAAATTATTTTGTTGAAAAGTCATCCACTTTGTTAAAAAGTCATCCTTTTTGTTGAAAATTCGATTGTTTCATTGCAAATTCGTCTTATTGAGTAGAAAATTGAACTATTTGGTTGAAAATTCAAGTGGTTTGTTACAAAGTCGTATTTTTTAATACAATAAAAGTAATCCTGTTGGTTAAAAATGTAACTATTAGGTGGAAAATTGATGAATTTTGTTGAAAATTCATCTTCTTCTTTTGAAAATTCAATTCATTGGATGAAAGTTCAACTGTTTTCTTGAAAATTCATATTTTTGGGTTAAAAATTTAACATTTTTGTATCAAATTTGTCTTTTTGGCTTAAATATTTTATGAAAGATACTTTTTTTGTAACTAAATTTGTTTACTGTAGAAAACTCGTCTTTTTGTCTTAAAAAATTAACAATTTAGTAGAAAATAAAACTAGTTTGTGGAAAATAATTTTTGTGGTGGACAATTCAAATATTTGGTTAAAAATTTATCTATTTTGTTGAAAATGAAATATTTTACTTGAAAAATTAGGAAATTCAACCGTTTTAATTTGAACGTAATATTATTACCCACTTTAATTTTCTTTGAATGAATTTATTCGCCTCTTTTCGTGAAAAATCTTCTTATTTTCCCTGTTAGCGCATTTTATCCTATGAAACCTCTATAAAGACGTTTTTGATTTGCAACTGTAGAATTGACTTATCTTTCGGGTTTAGTTTCTCGATTGCATTTTTAGCGATTTTTTCGCTGTCGATGATGTCCTTTAAATCTACAAAATTAGAAAATAATTAAATGTTTAAAATTATAATACTCAAAATTTAAGATAAATATTTAAAATTTGTATCATAAAGAATGTCATTTAAAGCATCTTTTTTCCTAAAATGTTCAATTTCTCTTGATGCTTTTTAAAAATAGAATAAAGGGGGAACAATTTGATTATGTAAAAAAAGGTGACTGACTGTGATCTCTGATCATTTATTTTTATTGCCCTTGATTTAATCACGTGAATTCGGAAAAGCAATCAAGACTTTCAAAATTCAAAAATACTTGAAGATAAATAACTCTAATTTTCAAATTGGGTTTAACTCTTTCCTCTTTTAAAATTCTCCTCTCGAAATTAGAATCAAGAAAATTTCTACTTTTAATTAAAAAAATTATCTATTGATAGAACTACACAAAAATTACATAATACATAACTAAAAAAAAAATATATATAAATAAATAATTAAATATTATATAATAAATATAATAAATTATACAAAACAGTTTTTTGAATAAAATTTCACTAAATTGAAGCTATATTATCAAGAAGGATACACTCATCCAAATATATTTTTCAAGCTTAAAGAGTCGATTAAATCAGAACATATTTTTCTCTCCTAAATTATTGAAGATTAATAATAATAATAATTGTCAATAAAAAAATGGTAAATTCGACAGATGGATGCAGAGTTTGCAGCCAGGATCAGACAATTATCCATACATGGAAATGCCTAAAACAAATCGAGAAATATTGAACACTGTCAGTCCAGTTTTGCCTCCACAGAATGAATTTTTCGAAAAAATAAATAACCACCATACGATAATGTCTTCGCCCTCGTTATTCCGCACCTGGGAAACACCATATCTTCAGGATCATTCACAAGTTGGATCTGAAAACGAATTTGAGTACCGATCACTTCAAGATACGCAGAATATCATGGAATATTCAAAGTTCCCACTAAAGGAAGAAACATGTTTCGCAGATATATCTGAAGGTGAGATTTTTAATTTAATTCCTTTCACTTTTTTGCGTGTGATAACGTAATCGACTTCCTCGTTACTTAAAACTTCTGCTTTTTATACGGAAATCTGAAAATAAACTAAAGTCCCCAACTTCATTGAAGACAAAATTTCTACAATTGATTTTTACGTCTTAGATGATGATAAATAAATTAATGGAATTTCCACCTTCTTAAACATAATAAAAGTATATATTTAGATGAGGTAGACTAAAGGATTGAGTACTATTTCAGAACTCACTAAAAGCTAAAAGAGCTTTTAGATCTATTTTTAAATTTTATGCAGTATTTTAGTCTTACATAAAGATTCCTTTCTAATGTCCATTGCCATTCGTTTATTTAAGGAGAAGACCGAAAAACTTCATATTCAAAGATACCGAAATTTTCCCTGATCTTTCCCTGAACAATTTTTCATTTTCAAAAAATGATTTTCAAAACCCATCAAATTTGAATCTCCAAATTCTTGAATGATTTACTCGGAATCGGTTAACTTTTTTTAATGAAACTCATTTTCTCCCAATTTAGCGATTCAGTGTCTCGATGTTACTTTTTCAATCATACCTTTTTGGCGTCAATTCAGAAAAACTTCAGCTCGGGAGAAGACTTTTGTTTTATCCTTAAATTCCAATTTTTATGATTACTGCAACCCTTCAATTTTCAATTAATAAATATGAACTTTTAACCAAATAGTTGAATTTTTAATAAAAAAAGATTAAACTTCAACCCAAAACAGTCGTATTTTCAACCAAATAGTTAAATTTTTAAGCCAAAAAGACAATTTTTTGAAAAGACAGCAGAATTTTTAACCAAATAGTGGAATTTTCAACCTAGAAAGATGAATTCTCAACAACAAAAATGTAATAGTTGATATTTCAGTCAAAGCATACTAAGTTCCTACCAAAAGAGATAAATTGTAAAACCAAAAAGACGAATTTTCAACAAAACACATGAATTTTCAACTAAATAAGATCAATTTTCAGCAGAAAAAATTAATTTTCAATAACAACAAAAGTTTCAAAAAAAATTTCAATCAAAGAGGTGATTTAAAAAAAAAATATGAATTTTCCAACCAAAAGATTAAATTTGTAACAAATAGTCGATTTTTCAGTAAAGAAAGAAGAAAAAGTTAATCGAAATTGTTGAAATTTCAAGCTAAAATACATGAATTTCCAAACAAATAGTCAAATTCTGAACTGAAAAAGGTACAATCTTATTCAAAAATAAAAAAGTTGAATTTTCAGTAGAAAAGATTAATTTTCAACAACAACAAAAAAACGAATTTTCAAAAAAAAAAGTCAAATTTGCAACTAAAGAGATAACTTTTCAACAAAAAAGATGAATTTTCTAAACAAAAAAATGATTTTTTAACCAAATAGTAGATTTTACAGAGAAGACAGAAAAAAAGTTCATCCAAATTGTTGAAATTTCTAACCAAAAGACGAATTTTCAACAAAAAAGTTAATTTTCAATCAAACCGTTGCATTTTTAACCAAAAGACGGAAATTTTAAACCAAGGAGATTATTTTTCTACCAAAAAAGACGAATTTTCAACCAAATAATACATGAATTTCCAAACAAAAAGTTAAATTTTCATCTAAAAAAGGATGACTTTTTAACAAAATAGTCGAATCCTCAACCAAAGAAGTTGAATGACTTTTTAACAAAAATTTTAAATCTTCAATCAATTAATAAAATTTTTAAGTAAAAATATAATCTTCAAAAGGAAGCAACTAAAAGAAAAGAACTGGAATTCCCTAATTTTCCCTGACCATAAATATTTAAAGACCAGAACCTCAATCTGATAACATTTTCAACATATAATCTTTTATAAATGTAATAAAAAAATGTAAAATTAAAATTAAAAAATGTATTATCCTTGACATTAACTTTTCCCTGATTTCTAGGTTTTCCCTGGCCGACGGCCACCCTGTTTAAGGAAATTTCTCAAAAATGGTGTTCATCATATAAAACGTTTAAAAATACCAATAATTTTAGAATCATTGTTGCTAAAATGCAGGTGCTCTTTTAAAATGGTGTATTCCTATAAAATTCTGAAGCTATTATTCCTTGTATTGTAATATAAAATTCTAAATCTAAAAAAAAACTTGCAGTTGACAATTCATTGCAATAGTCTCGTTTATGTCTTTACTGTCGCCAATGTGGCCATAACAGACCCCTGGCAGCCTAAATATTTATCTAACAATCATTTATTGCGTATTGTAGTATCATTTCAGGCACATACGTTACATAAGGAACGTCGACGTATTGCCACGAAATATTTCCCTTTCTGTTTCTTTTGGCACGCTTTATGCTAAATATAGTTTTAATTATCAACTTTTAACTTTTTAGATCTGCCTTAGAACCATAAGACAGAAACTAAAAGCCCGACTCCACGTTTTAATTTACAACACTAGTTTTATCTTCTGACATACAGTGAATATAGTCTCAGTATATCATTTTCAGTTCCTTTTAAAGGTTTTCTTATTTTCAATCTCCTCTATATCAAAAATCATATCTCTTACAAAATTTAAGAAATTAAATTCAGAATTTTAATTCGTGTTTAACGTCCAACATTCAAAATTTAATTACAAATTTCTTGGTAATTGCAGACTTCACAGCCCTAAATGATTCAAAACAGGGAATAGAGGGTGACTCTTCACGACATTCGGAGAAAAATTCGTTTAAATAAAATTAATGCATGGGTACCATATTGAATACAATATGAAGCTCTTAAGATTTCAAATCAAATATGTATATTGTATTTTCAACAAAATAGTTGAATTTTCAACCAAAAGAGATTATCTATCAAAAGAGATAAATTTTCAACAGAATAGTTGAACTTTTAATCAAGAAAGATGAATTTTCTACAAAAAAAATATCAATTTTTAATAAAAAAATAACGAACTTTTTATCCAAAACTCTTGACTTTTCATTATAATAATTAAATTTCCAACCAAATAGTAGAATTTTTAACCAAGAGATGAATCTTCGAACAAAAAGAGATGAATCATCAATGAAAATTATAATAGTTGATATTTGAACCAAACGAGATTCTAACTTTAAATCAGAAACATTTGAATTCAACCAAAAACGACGAATTTTGAAAAAATAGTTGAATTTTCAGTTAAAAAAATTAATTTCCAAAAAAAAAGACAAATTTCAACAAAATTAGTTACATTTTTTAAAGAAAGAGATTAATCTTTAACCACATTTTTTTAAACAAAATAGTTCCATTTTCAGTAAGGAAAGTTCTCAACGGAAAATATAATAATTGATATTTCAACCAATCAAGATTATTATTTTAAATCAAAATCATTTAAGTTTAACGCAAAATGACGTATTTTCAACAAAGTAGTTAAATTTTCAGTTAAAAAAATAAATTAAGAAAAAATATATTCTTCGATAAATTAGTTAAATTTTTTAACAAAGAAGATGAATCTTCAAGCAAAAAAATTAATTTTTAACAAACTTGAATTTTCAATAAAAAATATGAATTCTCAGAGGAAAATACAACAGTTGATATTTCAACCAAATTTGAATGGTAAGTTATGAGCATTTTAATTCAACCAAAAAAGACAAATTTTCAACAACATAATTTAAATTTTAAAAAAATGTTGTACTGAAAGAGATGAATGTTAAACAAAGTTGTTAAATTTTATAACGAAAGGTATTAATCTTCAACCACAAAAATGAATTTTTAACAAAGTAGTGGCGTTTTCACTAAAAAAATGAATGATGAACGGAAAATATAATACTTGTGATTTCAACCAAACAAGATTTTAATTTGGATTTTTAAAATTTTTTTGATTCAATCAGAAACGACGAATTTTCAACAAAACCGTTGAATTTTCAGTTAAATAAATTAAATTTTAATTTAAAAAAGTGTTCAACAAATTAGTTAAATTCTTTAACGAAACAGATGAATCTTCAACCACAAAAATGAATTTTTAACAAAGTAGTTCAACTTTCAACCAAAAAAGACGAATGTTCAGCTAAATAGTTGAATTTTCAAGCAAAAGAAACTTATTTTCACCAAAATAGTTGAAATTATAATCAAATAGTTCAAAGTTCAAGCCAAAAATACGAATTTTTCAGAAGACATGTGAATTTTCAACAAGAATGTTCAATTTGGACCTATAAAGATGAATTTTCAAACCAAACTTCGAATTTTCTATAAAAAGACGAATTTTCAACAAAATAGTTGAATTTTCGGTCAAAAAGAATGAATTTTTAACAAAATAGTTGGATTTACAACAAAATAATTAAACTTTTAAGCAAATAGTAGAATTTTATACTAGAATAGATGAATTCTCAATCATAAATATAATAGTAGACTTCGCAAACAAAAAAGAAGATTATGAGTAAAATAACACTACTTGAACCTTTTTTTAAGATAAAAAGACAAATTTATTAGATGTCGGTTGAATTTTAACACAAAAAGTTTAATTTTTAATAAAAATGTTCATTTTTAACCAAGAAAGATGCCTTCAATTTTTAACGAAAAGAGATGAATCTTCAAACAACAAAAATTAACTTTTAACAAAGTAGTTGCACTTTCATTAAAAAAAGATGAATTCTCAACGGAAAATATAATTAATAATTATATTTTTTTTTAAATTTGAACCAAATAGAACATTTAACCAAAAAAGATTCTGAAACGAAAATATAATAGGCTTTTCAAGCAAAAATAGTTGGGTTTTCTTACGAGGTTCTATTAATTCAGTTGGCATTTAAGCGAAAAAACAAGAAAAAGTGAAAATTTCTTGAAGACAGGGGAAAAAAGAGGAACATAGGGGGATAGGGGAAAGGATGTGAAGCCTGTAATTAAAAAAAAACAGAATCTAATGATCAAATTTGGACAACAGGCTCTTAAATGTCTCAATTCAAACTAGGAAAACCAAAATAAAAAAGGGGAAAGAAGGAAGGGTATCTCGAGATAGCCTTCTCTTTCTTTCATCTTTTTTAATTTATTTTTGCTGGTTTGAATGGAAACATTTAACAGTGTCTTGTCCAAATTTGATCGTTAGATTCTTGTTTTTTTTTTGTTTACATTTCCAAGAACTTCGTAGTTAAATCTCCTAAAAAGCTCTCTAAACTTGTTCCTGAATTAAATTTGAAAAACTGGATTTGAATTCAGAGAAGCCATATAAGTTTATCTATTTGTCGAATTGAGATAGAGACAAGCAGGGCAACAATTTTTGTTCCTGACGTCAGGAATTATTTTATTACCGCGATAGCGGTACAGAAGCAAAGCGAATTCTATCTCAAGATGCGAACTTCTAACAACCCACATTTCAAGCGTTGCATATCAACATTGCTGGATCTGCGGTGACGCATTGAATATACAGCTATTTTCATCTGACCACACTTGCAACAAAAACTTTTGCTCTTCCACAATCTGTTTTCCTTTCATCAAGGCTCTCAGAATTTCTTGACCTTGTCAAACAAGACGAATCTTCCTCAATTTTATCTCCATAAATGCCTTCCCTCACCTTCAATATAATTCTGTGACTCCTTAAAACCAATTCTTCATTCTCGAAATGTGAAGGCTCTTTTATTTAAAATAAACATATTCAACATAATTTTAAATACCATCTTTAAAATTCATTTTTTAGGGAAACAAAGAAGATCAAGTAACGAGAAACTACGAAAAGAAAGAACAGCTTTTACGAAGCAGCAAGTTCGTCATCTAGAATCTGAATTTGCTCACAGCAATTATTTAACACGCCTTCGTCGTTATGAAATCGCTGTAGCTTTGGATCTTTCAGAACGACAGGTATGTCTATACTTTCCAATATTTGAAAAAATCTATTTTTATTTATTCAGAGTGTCTACCAGAGGGCTCATTTTAAATTTCCGCTCAATTTTTAATTTGTGCAGTACTTCTTTTTGAAATGTCCATATCCTAGTTTTCATGAATTCTTTTGAATAAAAGTAATATGTAGGTACCATATTGAATTCCATATGAAATACTTCAGATTTCAAGTCAAAATATGTTGTATTTTCAACAAAATAGTTGAATTTTCAGACACAAAAGATTAATTTTCTACCAAAAGAGGTGAATTTATAACGAAGGGGTTGAGTGTTCAAGTTAAAAAGTCGAATTTGTTAGAAAACAATGGAATTTTTAACTGGAAAAAAGGAATTTTCAACTGAGAAAAAATTAATTGTAGACTAAAAAGTTGCATTTACAAATATACAGTTGAGCTTTCAAGAGAAAGATGAATTTTTAACAATATACCTAGTTTACTCTTCAACAGAGTGGCCACTATTTTTTCAATTTTTGTCTCCCGGCTTTCTCCTGGTTCTCCTGGTTAATATTCGTGATTTCTCCCGGTTTAGAAAAAAAAAATATACTCGATAAGCATCAGCAAACTTTTTTGCAAGAAATCAGTTGACTTTGAATCATATTATGTTTTAAATATTTTTTAAACAATAATTAATAATTTCTAACTGAAAACGTCTGAAAAAATATATATCGAACGATTTTGGACAATTTAATTAGAAAAAGTAGTTGAATAATATTGTGTAATTTCTAAGTCGAAGCGCTAAAAACTGGTTCTCTCTGGTATCGATAAGAGATGGTGTCACATTAAAAACTTTACTAATATTTCTCAAAATGATTTTAAATCTGATATCTCTTTTCCTATAAATTCTACTAGTTTTCAATTTGATAATAATTTTTAGAATAAAAAATTCGGGACTCCACTGGGGTCTCCGATATCAGGTATTCTTGCTGAAATTGTCTTACAAGATCTCGAATTAAAAATTTTAAAAAATTTAAAGGTCAAAATCCATTCACTTTATAGATATGTTGATAAAACTTTTCTCATTGTTCAAAAAGACGAGATTGAAAACATTGTTTCTTGTTTTAATAGCTGTCACGAAAGGTTAAAATACACACTTGAAGTTGAATCTGAGAATTATATTAGTTTTTTAAACTTAAAAATTATCAGAAAAAATTCAGATGATATTATCACGAACTGGTTTAGAAAATGTACACATTCCGGTAGACTTTTAAACTTTTTGTTAAATAATCCTATACACCAAAATATTGGTATTGTGAAGAATTTAGTCGATTAAGCTATTCTTCTCTTCGATTAATTCATTTACCATGAGAATTTAACTTTAGTTAAAAAAATATTAAATTACAATAGTTATCCTAAACTTTTTATTGAAAAACACATCAAAATAAGACTTTTTCAAATTAATAATAAAAAACCTTCTTCCGCTAACTTTAATATTTATACTATTTTTAGAATTGAATCGAAATTTGACCGTTTTATAAAATTGGGGAAAGGCCCATTGGAAAAATTAGAACAGTGTAATGTTGTTTATAAATCGGATTGTTCTTGTGGTATGTCCTATATTGGACAAACTAAAAGGTCGCTAGAAAATAGAAGAAATGAGCATTTCAGAAATAATAACCATTTTACTAAAAACAATAAAGAAATTGCTAGACACATTCACTCTGTTCATAATGGAGATTCAACTTATATTGAATGGGATGAAATGAAAATACTACATAAAGAGTCAAATTATTTTAAAAGAATCTTTGTCGGGATGATGTATATTAAAAATGAGAATGACAATGCTTTGGACAATATTACTGATTTGAAATTTTATAATTCTGCTTATAACATGATTTTAGATCAAGTTTGTTACTGGGATTTCGCCCTTTAAAATTCGTTAAAAAATTTATATTTGGCGCCTAAATTTTCTTTCTTCCGAATCAGTATGTTCGACCCTTTCAGTATTCGTTCGACTCGGGGCCTGTATGGTACATTGTACCATGCACCCTTTTCAAAAATCTGTTTCTAGAAATCATTAATTTTTATTTAAATTCTAAATTCCTCATCACAATGAAATAATTACCAAGAGTGGTTTTTTCAAAATGTTAATCTCATTTTTTTCTATATAATTGACTGTTTCATTTACGAAACCTTTACGTTTAAAATTCCACGATGTCAGATCAAATTCGTATTGTTTTTGGAGGAAATTCTCCTTTTCTTTTTTCGAAAATTTTACTATTGTAACTAAACTAAACAGCTCGACCTAATGGTAAGTCATTGTATTTCGATATTAAAAAATCATGTTTTAAAACACTTTTAATTTTTATGTAATTTCCTATGTTATTCTCTCAATAGATTTAACTATGGATTTCTGATGAGGTTACTATGACTAGTGACGAAGCCTCAAACTTTATTAAATCATATTTGGTCTGGAAGTGTTGCTAATTTTCTTCTATAAGTTTATTTTTGTCTTAGGGCCCTTTGTTTAGGAGATACGACGTGTAACCTTGCGTTTGACTCGCGAGAGTACGTATTACGCTTGTAGGCTCGTTACCGCGCTAAGACATTTCGCCTGGTTAGGCGAATGAAATATTCAGAGAGGATCAAAATTGGTGTCATTACTCCTTTCAGGTTTCATTTACTTTAATAATTCCCGGTTTTATAAATTTTAAGGCTCAAAAAATAGGTTTCGGCTTCAATAATATTATTTTTGATCATTCTCTAACTCTATTTTGTTTTAAACCCCGTCTTAGTTTCATTGTTACGACCTGAATCGTTTTTATTAATATTTGTAAAAACGAAATTTTCTAATTCGTTTCCACTTTTGGCTTTTTCTTTGCATAATTCAAACCATATTTTGAGATATCATAGGCTCATTGTGTCCGCCAGATGTAAATGTTGGCGTTAAAAATAGTTTAGTTCTCCCACTAAAAAAAAGTAACCTCAAAACGTTCGCGATGTTGATATAGAATGCGGAGTATAATCGTAGATCAGCCATAATAGAAGGGATTCACTGAAGAAAACGCACCTCGAGGATCCCAGCAGTCGTTGTAAGGGCTCAACCGTTGATTTCTGAGAATCCAGGGAGATCTTTGCGAAAATTGGCATCCATTTTACATGTGAGTGAACCAAAAAATGCTTCGAATCGCCGAGGAGGTCTCAAGGTACAAGTCATACACAATAGTGAACCATTTAGTCCAAAGGGTTCTGGCCTCCTAACAGCCCAGATTTGAATCCACTGGACTATTACGTTTGGAGCGTGTTCGAGAGGGTCACTAATAAATCTCCACATCGCAATGTGACATCATTAAGGACCGCTGTTGAGTTAGCATTCCCAGAAATAAAGAGGTCTGCTTTACAGCGTGCGTGTGCACGCTTCATACCATGAATCGAGGCTGTAGTTCGAGGTTATGGGGGATACATCGAATAAAGTTTGTTAGTGGGGATCAGAAAAATGCTTTGTATGAAAGTCTCTTGTGACGTGTCATTTACATTTTAAAAAATGCTGGTTGAAATTGTTAAATAGTTTAATTTGTCTACATTTAGCTGACGCACCCTGTACATATCGTGTTCGCATAAAAATCATTGTACATACAAAAATTCATGGGAACGTATAAATCAATTCACATATAAATTATCACTTTAAATATATAAAAAATAATGTCATGTATAATATTAATCATAATTAGCATGAACATTGCAGGTGAATTCAGGTAAATGGCAGAGAATGTGGATCAATAGCATGCAAAAGTAAATTTTTATCAGAGTTAAAGTTTTAGAATATAGTCAGAAGTAAAGTTTCAATTTGATTTAATTTCCCTTTTACTTGGAAGTTTTTATTTTTGAAAAGGAAAAGTGTGAGACTTTTAGGTTGGGCACCAGGTATAACGCAGGTAATTCTGAGCAGGGAAATGGGATTTGGAATGCCGACAATGCTAGACCTTGGCGGGTACTGACGGGCGATAAGTTCCAGCGAGGAGAGATAGCACTAGGTGGCACGATGGCGAGAGCAACCAGAATTAATGGCTAGCGTTCGGACAAGACTGGGGAAGGAAAATGCGATCGTGCGGGACCTTGGGGCCACTCGAGGGGTTCCGCCTAATCTCGGAAATTTTGTGCGCTTTCTTTTCTTTTGGCTAACTTTCATCGTGGGTTGCACTGAGAGCGAGCTATTAGTGAAAAAATAGAATTACAATCAACACCCTTTTGCTTGTTTCTGACGCTTTACTGAGCAAGCCTCTCTTGCTCCGCACATCACATTCTGAGGCCATCAGTTCTACGACTATCATGCACTGAGGGTGTAGAAAATTGTCTTTTTTTAATTTTGAAGAAATTTAGTCGTTTTCAACTCATCTATAGACAATTTTTAGGTGGCATGAACAAAAAAATAAACATTTCTAGAAATACTGAAAAGTACGCTGGGGTCTCAAAGGAGGTGTCCTAACGTAGACCTTGTGACACCAAATCGAATCCCATAGTATGTAGACCCTCCTCCACCTGCAAGCGGTGCTCTGCGGGGGGGGGGTGTTTCTTATTTCCCTAGCTTCTCGTGAGACTAAAATGAAAGTACCACACAAAACCAAACAAACCGAAAACAATGAGGGACCCGTTCTGGGACCCTCCTCTAATCCAGTGCCAAAAGTGGAAGGCACCTTAGTAGGAAGCAATACACCGGAAGCGGTGCGCACTTTTGATAATGATGAAGACTATCTTGTCGACGCCGTAGAAGTGCAGCTAACGGAACTCTCCGTAAAGAAGAGACAACTTTGCGGAGCACTAAGAAAGAGAGACCGCAAAGCGCGTCTCGCAGACAGCAGCCAAGGTACCCCACAGGGCGAAGTGGCTGCGGAAACTTTACCTGGAGCAACTCCTCAGGATTATCCTACAGGCAAGAGGAAAAAGGGGTCCAGAGAAACTCCCCCAAATAGGGAGTTAAAACGACAGAATGCCCTGGTAACACAGGGCCTTACTTTCGCGCAGATGGCCAACAACGCCCTGGTGAGAGTTGTCGTTGCGTTGGATTCTCCTGAAACCTGTCTAACTCTCGAGGAGTTGGACAGACTGAGGGAGGAAATCCCTAAAGGGATTGACGCGTTACCCCGCGAGGGGCTCATCCACCGATTCAACGATATCTTCATCAGATCGGGTTTCATCTCAGTTGAGGCTGCAGACATGTGGTCGCGAGATTGGAAAGTAGAAAAAACTCCAACGTTTAGGCCTAAAGAAGTACTAAACCTGGAAGTTAAGGGGACGGAGTGTCTGCAAGGGTACCGCAGAGCGACCGTACTGATTCCCGACATCCCGGAGAGTCCGACGACCGTTCTGGGGCACCTGAGCTTTCAGAACCCGTCTCTACGAACTGGTTCGTGGAAGGTATATTCTGACAGGCATGGATCCAGGCCGAAGGGGAGAGCCTGGATTCTAGTTGTTGATCTTCCTGAACCCTAAATCAGAGCCCTTGCGGCTGTAGATTACCGACCATATCTAGGGGCGGGTAGGGTTACCTTCCAAATGACCCAACTGTGATCTGCAGGGAGACGAGAAGCGCCCGGTGGTGGCCCGAATTAGCCTTTCGAGGGCTCAGACGGGATTCCCCATGATGCAGATTAATTTGGACCACAGAAAAGGGGTCTCGGGGGCTCTAGCCAGACGCATGTCTGTGGTGCAGACAGGGCTTGCCCTAATCCAAGAATCCTTGTTATACAAGGAAAAGGATTAGTGGCTTGTCAGGATGTGGCACCATATATAAGGGGCCACGCGAAAAAACGCCAAGGACATGTACAGCAGTCAAGGGTGTGGATGCGATCTTGGTGTCTAAATTCTGCTCCAGAGATCGCACTGTTATCAAAGTGAGACTCAAGGGCAGTAGCGGAGAAAGGCTAGAGGGAGAGATTTAATCGAATACATAGCGGTCACAGAGTTGGAGATTCTGAATCGGGGTGATACTAACCGTTGGAAAACCGGTAGTTTCAAACATCAGAAACCCCAGAATTACACTTTGGGACTCGTCTAAAGAGGAACACAAATGGAGGCTTGCGGAATTCCCCACAAACTATGGTACCATTGATGAGTTAGAGCACGCCGCGGATTTTCTGCGAAGGACTCTGACTACATCATATGAAAACAATTGCCCTACAAGCACAATTAAGTTTAGGAAAGAAGCAGAACGGTAGAATACCCACCTGGATAGACTCCGCAAAAAGACCAGAATTTTGTGCAGCAGGAAAAATAGAACTAAATTGCCTTTAGACTGGGGAATCTATAAGACGGCCCAGTATGAATACAATAAAAGTATAAGAAAGTATAAACAGGAGGATTGAAGGAGCTTCTGCGAGGAATCGAAAGACATTCCGGAAACAGCAGGGCTTCGCAAGATCCTGGCGAAAAATCCGGATGCTCGCCTCGGGCTAATAAGGCAGTGTAATGGTGAGTTTGCCGAAGACGAAGAAGCAACGCGGAATCGCCTGACGGAAGTTCACTTCCCGGGTTTTCAGCGAATCCGAACCTACCAAGAGGAGGAAGACTGGGGCCAATGGATGGAGAGGGTTGACTGAAATTTCGCCGCTAAGGTCGTTGATTATAAAAAGGTGGAATGGGCCGTATGTCGTCGTCCCTCCACTGACGAAATTATTTAGGGCAAGAATTGCCCTCAAACGCGTGCCATCGGCACGAGAGGATGACAGAGTGGCCCTCGTGTCCAAATCTGTAAGGGAGAGTCACACTCCTGCAAAAGATTTCCGACCAATCAGCCTATGCTGTGGGCTCTTTCTTGGATATAGAGGGTGCTTTCAGCAATACTCCTCCAGAAGTCATCTGTCGACAGGCTTTGAGATGTGGTTTGCCAGGCCAGCTACAGTGTGTCCCACATTAATAGGGCCAGTTGAAAAAAATGCAATTTTTCGAAAATAATTGCTTTATTCAAGTATTTAAAGTTATTTTAATCAATAATTATTTGAGTAATTCAAGCTTCATTTACAAAAAATTAGTAGCCAATTGCGTTTGCGTCGTTCTTGAATACCATTTTCATTCTTTTTGCATTGAATCATTGAAATTTTTTAGACTTTTTACGCTGATGTTGTCCCACGCTGACTTCACTGCTTCCTTAAGCTCTGCGACCGTCGCATACTGCTTGGCGTTGTCATAAACATCGCGAACCGTAAAGCTCCAAACATTTTCAATCGGATTAAGGTCCGGAGAAACGGCAGACCTCTCAAGTACTGGAATCTTCGCCTCGGCTAACCAATTCTTGGTTGACTTGCTGGCTTGTATTGACGCTCTGTCTTGTTGAAATGTCAATCGAGTAGAGCGGAATCGTTGAATGTAGGGCTTGAGATGTTCTTCAAGCACTGCCTGATAATCTTTTCTGTCCATTTTATGGGTAACAGAAACCAAGTTAACTTTCCCGAAACCGCTGTATGCTGCCCATACCATGACGGATTCGCCACCAAAGTTTCGGTTGGAAAAAACGAGGTTCTTGTCGAAGATCACGCCAATAGTATCGTAATCCATCCGGGCCATCTAAATTAAAAAATTTTTCGTCAGACTAGATAATGTAAAACACATATAAAAAACCAAAGTTGTTTTTTTCCACGCGAAACTTTGGTGGCGGATCCATCATGGTATGGGTAGCATACAGCGGTTCCGGGAAAGTTAGCTTGGCTTTTGCTACCCATAAAATGGACAGCAAAGATTATCAGGCAGTGCTTGAAGAACATCTCAAGCACTACATTCGACGATTCCGCTCTGCTCGGTTGACATTTCAACAAGACAACGCGTCAATACAAGCGAATTCAACCAAGAATTGGTTAGCCGATTCGAAGATTCCAGTACTTGAGTGGCCTGACGTTTCTCTGGACCTTAATCCGATTGAAAATGTTTGTGGTATGATGGTTCGCGATGTTTATGACAACGCCGAGCAGTATGCGATAGTCACAGAGCTCAAGGAAGCGGTAAAGTCAACGTGGGACAACATCAGCGCAAGAAGTCTAAAAGATCTCACTGAGTCAATGGCAAAACGAATGAAAATGATATTCAAGAACGACGAAAACGCAATTGACTACTAATTTTTGGTAAATAAAGCTTCAATTACTTGAATAATTATTGGCTAAAATAACTTTAAATACTTGAATTGAGCAATTTTTTTCGAAAAATTGAATTTTTTCAACTGGCCCTATTAATGTGGGACACCACTTTTTTCACTGTAACTGTTAAAAAAAACGAACGACTCAAATTAGGTTGATCAAATTTAGACAAAAATCGTCAATTTGATTCTACAACACAATACAAAAACTTGATGCAATTTTCTAAGGCAGAAAAAAAATTATAAAAAAAAAAGTAGGTGGCCCTATAAATTTGGGACACACTGTAGTATGCTGGATAAGAAGCATACTACGCTAAAGGAGGCCTGAAAACAGATGGGGCAAAGGCCTAGTAAGGGGAATAGCGCCACGGGGTTGCCCACAGGGGGTGTCCTGCCACCCCTCTTGTGGTGCATTGTAGTGGACGTCCTCCCTCGAAGGCTATAAAAAGAGGGGTATTATACTCATGGCTCTGCGTATGACTTTGTAATCCTAGTCAGGGGGCTCTTCTGGAAACGTTAATGGGTCTTACGAGGTCGGCGCTGCGCATCGTGGATGCTGATGCGCCTGTATTCTGTGGTGGGAATTTGAAGTTTTCAGATTCGTCTAAATATCCGGGAGTAATCCTAGATAGCAAACTGAACTGGGCGAAGAACCTGGAGACCCATTGCAGGAAGTTTGTTATGACTTTTTTGATATGCAGGAAAGCCTTTGGGTTGACGTGGGGTCTAGGGCCTAAACTGCCTGCATGGCTCTACCCTGCTGTCTTTAAACCAGGGTTTGCACTTGCGGCTGTGGTCTGGTGGCCATGGGCGGAATTTAAGCAATGCAGGACAGGATGCGAAGACTACAAACGCTAGCATTTAGGGGGTTTGATTGGAGCAATGAGTATTACGCCCACAGCGGCACATGCGATGGGCCGCCTGGCATGAGCAAGTACATGGACTCGGGGGACTAGGCACACTAGGTTCCCAAGTAACATTAGTGCACAGCCGATTCTAGACGTGCAACTGTATTACAGGCCGATTTTCTGGCCGTCCTTCGCTGTGCTGAAACATTAATAGAAGAAAACGCTGCTGGTAGACAGATTACGATCTACTCGGACAGCCAAGCGACACTAACTGCAATAGAGAAACCAGCCATAACATCAGAACTGGTTTGGCAGTCCAAAAAGGCATTAAACGTACCTGCAGAAAGAAACAAAGTGGCTCTCATATGGGTTCTTGGTTACACAGGGATCAAGGGCTACGAAAAGGCAGACTGGCAAAATGCGAGGCAGCAAGTGAATACATAGGAATGGAACCGGAACTGGGACTAGCTTCTTGCTGCATCGGGATGGCCATCAAATGCTGGATCCCCACAAAACACCGAGAATGCCGGGAACAAATCCTGGGTTGCCGTCATGTGAAGTCCGGTGGGAACATCCCTGCATGTATTATGCCAGTGCCCGAATTAGCTAGGCTCAGGCAACAAACCCTCGGGCCCATTTTATGGAACCTGAGGAAATTATGACGCGATCAGTAATCGACGTACTAGACTTCATCAAGAGGTCTGGGGTAAACTACTGAGAGCGAATAGTTAAGGGTTTGACACAATAGGCTTCATAGCTTGAGCGTCAGTGGAGCTCCTTATGGGCTTCTCGCCCATTTTAAAATTAACTAGCTAACTTATATGTGGTGTGTATACTAAGTAAGGTGCATTGGAGGCGTCAAAACGGAATTAAAAAAAAAAAGAAACTAATTTTTGGACCTAGTCCATTAAAGTTAAATGGGTTTCGCTTCCAGTTCGGTCTCGCAAACGTAGGGCCCTTTTTATGCTCAAATAAATGGCTGACACAAAATTAAAGTTCACGTGTAAGTTATTTTATCTAATTGTTAAAAAAAATTTAATATAAAGTTCAATAATTTTTGAAATTTAGATGTTGACAATGGTAATGTTGGAGTATGTTAACACGCTAATCGGTAAAGAAGCTTCGGCACGCCCTATTTTTCTGGAGGCAAATCATTGTTTGGGTTAACGGTTCCTCAGGGGGGCACCAAACACAAAAATAAGTAAAATTCTAATAGATTTTTCAGTATTCGTAGAATTATGGACCCAACATAATGTTAGTTGTAGTATGTATAAAAAATGTATTTGTAAACCAATATTCAAGTCCATACGATCAAATGAAAACAAAAATATATCTAAAAACAAGGAAAGTTAACCGATAATAATGAAAATTAGATGTTAAACATTGGGTATGTTTTAAAGTTTAATTTAGTTATAAAATATAGGGACGGCTGTATATTGTGCCCCAGAGGGCACCAATCTTCAAAATTTATTAAATTCTAATTCCTTTTTTTAACGGCAGTAAAAGCATGGAATCGAAAGATCGCTTCACCCTTTACCGGTCCATTCTATCAGTTGAATTCTGGTCATGCTTTACTAGAGTTCAGACATTGAGAACCAACACAAAGACATTCTCTGCCCAAGGTGAACATCACAAATGATCTGCGTGCTCTAATAGAGCACCTAAACAGCAAGGTTTTGACTATGCATTTGAACGCAACACAAACTGCGTTAGAGGTGCGAACTCTTGTATAATGTGCAGCTGTGGCAACCGTTGGAACGTTGAGCAGCAGAACTAGGCCTACAAATACAGTCTTTGCCCCAGGAAGGGAGCGAGATCCACCATGGAAGATCAGGTTGGATATGGATGTCAGCAAAGTAAGGTGCAAATTGGATCGACTGACTCAATATAAAATAGGAAATGGAACCAGAAAGCTGATACACCATGTTGCTAAAATCATCCGCCCTCGGTCCACGCAACGTTTCATCGAAACATTGAAAGTTTCATGAAAAAATGAAACGTTTCATGGGACCAAATTTTGTGAAACGTTTGAAAGTTTCACAAACACGTATGCGCATGCGCACTCCTTTTAAGATGAGTAGAAATGCTCAAGGGAGAAGCGGGGCGCACACACATTTGCACAACGAATAAGCACAAGGACAACGCACAACAAAACACGCTTCAACGCACATGGATCCGCATGGCTACTTTTTACGCACCAGGTTTTATCGGGCTAGCTTCAGGTGACGCCGACCAGTTTTTTGTAACCTCAAAATGTTAAGTGTTGACGTGAGAATTGTGAACACTGTGTTTTTCGTGGACAGTTATGGTCCATTTATACCTCTGTCCGTCCGACTGGTGCAGGCAGAAAAGTCATAAGAGTAAAAGAGATAGAGAGTACTTTTTGTCAAATTTTCCTCTCTCTATCTCTTTTACTCTTATGAATTTCCTGCCAGTACCGGTCGGAAGGACAAAGGTATAAATGCGCCAATAATCTAATATTTATAATGATTTTATTTGAAATAACTTCTTCGTCTGTCTTTGATTATGAAACAGTTCTAACCTGAAAATTTCACGCATTTATGTTGAGAAAATTTTTTAATTCTTATACTGCTACACTTACTTGTAAAATAATTTAAGTTATGGAAAAACATTATAAAACGTTCACGTAACGGTGTTTCATTTAATTTTTGAGATAAAAATTTTAACTCACTTTGCGCATTTTAATTAGGAAATTATTACTAAATTTCCATATTTTGGACTTCTCTTTTCGTAGACGAGCTACACTTTCAAAACAAAACGACGCGACGCGCGAGAAATTTGAGCCTTCTGCGCCATGCTGTGTGAAAATCACAGCGATTGAAATGGAGCCCTGTGATTGGTCGACAACCTTCTGTGCTATGCGTCGTGCGCTGTGCAAATGTGTGTGCGCCTAGGGTTGTAAAGTTTCATGAAACTTTAACCAAATGAAAATTTTCATGAAACTTTGGGTACGTTTCAAAGTTTCCAAGGTTTCAAACATTAGGGCGGGAAAATTCAAAATATAAAAAATACTATTAAGTTTTAAATATAAACATTTAATAGTATCCTTTGCGTTTCAAAGCAAATCGTTTCAACTAATTTAAATAAATAAATCACTGTTAATTATTAATAACATGTAATTTTTGAAATATTTCATTTAAAAAATTTGAAAATTGATTTCAATAAAATGAAAATAAATGACATATTGAATACATATTTAGTTTTTAGAATCTTTCATTTTTAAAATGATTTCATTAAAAATGTAGAATCTTTAAATGGAAATGAATAAAATAGCATCCTGCTATTTCATTGAACTGTCAGGTTTACTTTTATAAATTGTTTTCTTTCAAAAATGTGCTTTAATTTTTATCAGTGCTATATCTCTAAATATTTTAAATAAATATTTGATGTAGAAATACATATTTGCACAGGGCCGCCTTTAGTACGGGGCCATGGCCCCAGGGCCCCCAAAAATGTAACTGCACACTTCTGCATCGGCTCCTACTTCGATGACCTTTTTTTGAGAGCCAGCAAGAAATTACACTTCTTGAGTTGACAAAAAGGCCCCCACATTTTAACCGGTCCTAGGGCCCCCACAGCCCTAAATGCGGCCTTGTATTTGCACAAGAAAGATCAGCTAGATCAGGATTAGAAGTACACGTTTATGTACTCATGTTTTGTTTAACTACTGCCCGGTACTGTTGCATAAATCTTTTATATGGAGAATCATTCTCGTCGTATTTCTTAGATTCGTCCACGTGTAAAAATTGCATTTAACTTTTACAACACATCCTTCACTAACGTGCTGCGTAAGGTACTTGTGTACACAGTGCTTGTGACGAACCATCTTTCAAATCTTACCCGGTAACCCGGTAGTCCGGTACTCATTAATCACGCCTATACTCGTATTTGTATTATCAAACTTTCAAGTTTGAACACGATTATTTCATTGAACAACGCCATTATATTACCTAACGTAGACCTGACATGAGTGCGCAAGCGCATACGTGTTTGTGAAACTTTCAAAACGTTTCAGAAACTTTGGTCCCATAAAACGTTTAATTGTTTCATGAAATTTTCAATGTTTCAATGAAACGTTTCATGGAATTACGACCCTACTCGACGGAGACTTTTGGACACCATGTCCAATTCTATAGGGGGTGTTTCTTATTTCCCTAGCTTCTCGTGGGACCAAATGGACGACACGCAAAAAATTAATAAAAACAATGAGGGCATCGATCTGGGACCCTCGTCTAGCCCACCTCCAAAAAATGGGGGCTCCTTAGGGATTGGCCCGCCAGGGCGGGTAGTAGAAGCCGTAAACATCTGTTCGCGGGACTGGTTGCTGGAGAGAACTTTAGCGTTTAGGCTCAAGGAGGGAGTAAACCTAGAGTTCAAGGGGACGGAGTGTCTTCAGAAATACCGCAGAGCGACCGTACTAATTCTCGGCACCCCCGAAGATCCGTCGCGTCGACCATCCTGAGGCGCCTGAGATTCTGGCATCCCACTCTGCGAAACGATTCGTGAACAGCGTATTCCAACAGACAGGCAGGCAGTCCGAAGGGAAGGGTCTAGATTCTAGTTGTTGGTCTTCCGTAGGGTAACCAGAAGCGCCTGGAGACCAAATGACAGAAGTGTCCCAAGAGGCGAATAATAATATTTTCAAGAGGATAAGTGAATTTAATACCTGTAAAATCAGTCGGATTGCAACCAATAAAGATTTGTGTCACAAGTTTTTGATCATGACTGATCCCTACATAAGCAACTTGGGAACCCTTAAGTAGAGTGTCCCTCGCCCTACGGATGCACAAGTTCAGGATCTGTTGATTGGAAATGATTGAGACAAGAATGGACAACGCTGCTGGAAACCAGGATTTTTTGTCTAAAAATGGGTAAGCTTCATGATTTTGTTCATCTTCATTGCTTATAATATTGAAAAAAGATGTTGAGTGTAGACGTTTTACGATTCGGTTCCTTATTTTAAGGTAACATTAATTATTGAACCTGAAAAACTGATTTATTCTATACGAAATAATTATTTAAGAATTAGTTCATCAAGATTGTTTATAACAATGGGAAATGTTGTTAGGTGTCAGTATATTTCGTGGAAGTTTCATTTTTTATCATCCAATGAACATTTAAGCAGGAAAGAGATTTTTCGTATTCGAAAGCGGCTATTAAATGTATGTGTTAATCAGAATTGTTGATAACAATGAAAAATATTGACATATGTCAATTTCTTCCATCATAATTTTAATTTAGGGATAAAATGAACAACTTGCAAAACATGGATTTTTTCTGTCAAAGATTTTTTTTCTATGAATTTGTCAATCAGTATTGTTTATAACAATGGTAAGTAATGTTGGTTGTCCATTTCTGTCAATGAATTTTAATCTTTGAAGGCAAAACTAATAATGGTGCTAAAAAAATGTACTTTATATATCCAGAGGCGCTTATATATTAAATTTGTTTCTAACAGTAAGAAAAATAATACTTCAGTATTTTATTTCAATAAAACATTGATTTCATTCGATTTCGCGGGGAAAAACTAGATGAAAAGAGCTTCCAGGCTTCAATGTACAGTAAACATCAATTTTGTTCATAAATTCATTTATAACAATTTAAAAAATTGCAGAAACTTCACCTAAGTTATTAGGATTTGCTAATCGATTGTGAATCTATCACTTTTTCACCTTTTTGAGGTAATGTCAATAAATGATACAGAACACGCAGCTCCAATATGAAAAATTATGGATTCTGGCATTTTGGAACTTGAATAACAAACAAATACAGCCTTTTTTGCAAAACTCGCATCGACAGACCTCTTTAGAATTAAGAGGCTGGTAGCAAAAGCGGACTAAAAAAAGAATCGGAGCAAAATTGGGTTAATTATTTCTCACTGGAAGAACGAATTAGCCCACGCGCTACGAGCAGAATCGAGTTAAAGATTTACTTCGTTTTTGCTCGTATCGCGTGGTCTAACCCATTTTTGCCCGCACTCATATTTCGATTCGATTCACCTCCAACTGAACTTTTGATTTTTTTTTTGGCTACGCTGATATCTTTGTTTCTTTTGCGCCTGGACGATCGAGAATGAATAAAATTGAAGGCTTGATTTATCTCCATAATAGCTCAAGCGAAATATTAAAGATTTTTCAGAAGAGTCATAAAATGTTTTTAAAAATCGAATTTTCAGTTTAGAAGAATCAAGTATATAGTCCTGAGGTACGCATAATATTTTGCTTGTGAATTATGAATACGATGGGGCTCTAGAAGTAATTCAATTCACATTGTGTGGAATAGAAAAACTAAAATAGGAATAATTGCACGAAAGTGGTTTCACAGGGATTGCCTGCTATTTGTCATATGATTCGAAATAAATCGGAACAATTTACAGACAAAAAGAGTTTTTATATTGAACTCATAAAAGTTAAACCGCAACTATATTGCATTAATAAAGAAGAAGAGAGTCATAAACAATAATAATTTGTTTAAATTATTATTTTTGATAATTTGAAATAATTATTAACTCACTCTATGTGAAAAGTGGACAAATAGTTGTAAATTTCAGAAAAGACCGCAACTTTCTAGCATTATACAAATTGCATATTATTAATAAAAATAAATTGTTTAAACAAATAATGTTGTTAACTTTATTTAATTATTATCTTACTCCAAGTGATAAGTGAACAAAAAGTTCAAAATTTCAGTAAAAACTGTTATTTTCTAGCATTATTCTAAGACAATATTATTAGCAATAATAATAAATTGTTTAAACAATTATTTATATTAACATCAATAAACTATTACCGCCCTTTAATTGAAAATTGCACAAAAAGTGGAACATTTCTGCAAAACCCACGACTTTCCATTTCCATTATAAGAGACAATTGCTAACAACAATGATAGATTGTTTAAAAAAACTATTTAAACATGTAAGTATCAGCATAAAGTAGCATTTCATATATTGGAAACAATTCGCTTTAAAAAAACAAAAAAAAATCATAAGTAGCACCAAAAACTAGCAAGACTCATTTTTTCACTTATGGAGTATTTTTGGGACCCTATAAAACAGACTTATGGGGGTAATATATAGAAAGTAATATTTTACTCGTATTTTATGGCTAATTGAGAAGATAAATGTTGAATTTTAACTCGATTTAGCTACTATTGAGAGCTCGGAATAAAATTTACAAAAGCGTATTGTTTTCTTATGGGAAAAACGTGTTAAACTTCATGGGGCTTGCGCCACCTATAAATATCATTGAAAAAAAAATGCATTGATTTTCGTGTGGATCCGAACAAATTTCTGGACGTTATGCATAAAAAATCGAGAGAAAGAAATTTGGACTACCCTCATGAACATGGTTACGTATCATCTGAAAAAGGAAAACCACTGCACGCAGAAATATTTGAATTTACAAGACCAACTTCACTCTCCTTAGAGTGTATGTGTCTAGATAGTGTGAAGTTGGGTTTGTTAATTTAAAGTATTTTGCCCTTTCGTAGACGATTTTTAGTTAAGTTCCTAACTTATCTAGACTGCTTCCTAGTATTTTGGTTATTTTCAACATTCAAACTTTGTTCTTTTAACTTGCAATCAAGTCCTAACAACTAATTTTTTAACTTTTTTCAGACACTTGGATAACGATCAATTATTGTTGACAAGAAAAATTGGTTTGTAACATTTTTAGTAAAAACAACAATCACAGATCTGCAAAAAATGGATTGGGATTGTTGTTGGCCAATTCAGGGTCATCTAAAAGAAAAATTCTCAAACTTTAAAAAGCTTTTTTAAAATTGAAGATATCATTTTTCTTTGCAGAGATATCTTTCAATGAAGTTTAGCCAATCAAGAGGCTTTCCCCTTCCATACGCAACGCTTGCGCAGTTGAAAAAGTCGTTGCCCGTCAACATTACTGTAACGCAGGTACGTGCAGTGATGTTACTGGACCGAGACTTTTTCAACTGCGCAAGCTCTGCGTATGGAAGGGGAAAGCCTCCTTATTGGCTAAACTTTATTGAAGGATATCTCTGCGAAGAAAAGTGATATCTTGAATTTTAAAGAAGCTTTTTAAAGCTTGAGGGTTACACTTTTGCATGGCATGATCTGGTTTTAGAAAATAAAGTTTTTCGCGATGTAACATAAGCTCAAATATACCAAAAAACCAAATTTTTCACACTTTTAGGTTAGGATATCTCAAAAAACGGACGTGCAGGGAAAATTCTGACCTCAGATTCGGATTCCACGCAGAAAATTAGATCGAAAATGACCCTGAGTTGGCCAACAACTTCTAATCGTTATCCAAGCTGCTAAACAAGTTACAAAATTAATTACTAACAGTTGATCAAGTTAAAAAATAAAGTTCAAGTGATGGAAAATAGCCAGATAATAAATTCTTTCATTGAGTTTGTTCAACCAATCATCAATTTTAATCATTAGTAATATGGGATCGTTAATAAGTAATTGGCTATTAATTATTCCTCAAAGAAAATCAGAAGTTTTTGTTTATATATAAATAGGACATTATTTCGCAACTGTACCCACTCAAAAAATATAAATTGTCTGCCCTAAGTCAAAGTTGTTGGTGAACGTTTTGTGATCTTGGATAGTAGTTTATGTGGAAGAAATTTTATCATTTGGATAATTATATACCGAGTGGGAGGGTGTAAACATTTTGGGATTTTCGTCGATATTGACTATTTTTGCGAGTTTCAATTCTTCTATTTGGTAATAGGAAAATTTCTTGCAGTACAGTTTTCAAAGCTTTTGTATGCCCTTTCCATTGATCAAAAATATTTTTTGAAATTAATAGTGTTTGGCCTTCAAAAATGAAAGCCAAAATCAAATTGGATTTTTTTCAGTAGAACGCATATTTTGTCATCTTTCTATCCCAAATGAAAGTTTAATTTTCTGCCTTGAAGAGCACTTGCTTAAGCGTCATTGGTTATACCGAAGCATTTAAAACTTATTTCCGACAGTAAAAAGTTAAATTAAATGTTTAAATCTTAACCCTCAAACGGTACACTCCTTTCTGGGCCGTTCTGGAGGTACACTGGTCCAAATTGGTTTTTAATTAATAATATCAAATTATTGAATATTATATAATTATATTATATATCGTAATATATAATTATATATAATACATATAATATATTTATACATCAACAGCTTGCCCTAAACCTAGGACTCTTGAAAGAATGGATGCCTTTCTACAGATACATTCCAATGCCCATTTTAGAGAACGAAGATTACATCTTATATTGGGATGTTTCAATCCAGACGGATCATTACATCCGAGCCAATCGGCCGGACATCGTAGTATCGACATCGACACTAAGTTTATTGCAAATAAATTACTTTCTGCGCAATTAAGGTGTACAATAGTTGATATAGAAGTAAAGATATATTGAATTTCCTGAAAAAGAAGGAAGTTTCTCTAGATAGTTTTATATTGTCAAATATGGAATTTTCCTCTAGCATTTTATGTCAAAATTATATTTCAGAATTTGCACCTGGAACAGGTTTGATCAGAGTATTTTATTTATTTGTTTAAAAATCACTGTACAGGTTAATGGTATTATTATATGTGCCATATTATGAAAAATATTAATCTCTTTTAAAATTCCCAAAAATTCTGTTACCCACGAGGCAAGTCGGTGGAAGGTTTGCTTCCTGCGTTTTGGGAAGACAAAGAATATGATAAGCTTAAAAGGGAATGTAAGAATATCTGTAAAAAATTTGGTTGGATTTTGCGATGACGATGAAACTTTGCTAAACCTGATTTCGACCAATTTCCACCTTTGAGAATGAGTTCAAAATCAACCAATATTTTTGAGTGTCGAATTTGTCAGATAGCCTGAACGCCCAGGATGGGAAATTTTGCAAAAGGCGCTATTTTACCTCAGCGAAAAAGTATTTAGCTTGACATTTCAAATAGTAATAAGACAGGTAAGAGAGATTTTCGAATCATCTTAAAATTATTTATTAAAAAGTTAAAATAAAAAACACGGGAATTTTCATTTCATACATATATTATCTTCCCATCATGCAATTTCAAACCCGGATGCTTTAATTTCCTTTTTTACGTGAATTGAAAAAGATCACATTTCATATGTGTCCACAAACTTTCTTCAGCCCAAATCATACTCGCTCTTTTATAATTCTTCTTTTTTGTCACAGATGTACCTGGACCTTCACAGTTTGTCAACCCGTCTCGACAATCTTGTTAAATTTGTGAATGAGACACCTCGAAAATCAAGAGATCAGGTAACCTCGTTATTGCTCAAATAGAGAGTAAAAGAAGGAGGAAAAGTTGGAAATAATATTAATTTGGCATTATCTCAACGCAATGGTGGGTTATCTCTTGACGTGACTGTAAATAAAAAAAAATAAAATGATAAAGGAGAACTATCAATTTTATCAAATGAAGCTCATTGAACCAAATTCAAAGGGGAAATTGCTAACGGAAAGTCACTGCCTTAATGACTATTTTACTGCTGAAAATTTCGGGTTTTCTAATATCAAGGCTGGTGAAATAACGTCTGAAAAAGAAATTTTCGTTTTTTGCACTAATTTGTAAGGATTGACTGAATACGTAACAGAAAAGCGTTAAACCGATGTTCATCTCAAGTTCGGTCTTGAGGGCGGAGGATGTTTTCTAAAACTCAGCGTGTCCATTTAATCTACAGAAGAATCACAAGAACTAGAAGGTTCCTGTCAAAAATATAGCACAGGATTTACGGTAAAATGAAAAAAACGAAAAAGCTTTTTATACTAGGATTAGTGTAGAATTGTCAAGAAAATTTCCATAACGTGTCGGAATTATGGTCGAAAATCAACGTTAATCGTTTTGGAGGGACTATTGCAGCAGACCTAAAGATTGCAAACATTATGGCTGGAATCTGGTGCTATGCCAAGAAAAGTGAACTCAGCGAAGGTGGTAACTTGAGAACAATTGGAAACATTCAAGAAAACTACCTTCAATGGCAACAAGCAGGTTCAATTCAAACACAAGCAAAGGATTATGAAAATTGCATTCATCCTTCAATTTTTACGGGAAATGAATATACGACACTGCTAGAAATAATTTCACCTCCTGAGCTGCACTTAATGCGTAAAAATAGTTCTCTGTGATGCTTGAAATACGTGCAAGCATTTGATGATTTCAAAAACGTAGTTAGAGCATGTTTTGGTCAATATCTGGTTCCCAATTTTAAAATGCATATTACGGCTTTCAAGAGAAGGTATCTGGACTTACAAATATCGGTTACACCAAAAGTTTATGCGGTTTTCTGTCATGTGGCAGAGTTTTGTGACCAAAAGCAAATGGGTTTGAGCTTTTTTAGTAAACAAGCTATGGAATTCGTACACAATGAGTTTAAAGTAATTTGGCAAAGATACAAAGTCTGCGAAAGATATCCAGAGTATGGTGTTCGTTTACTGAGATCTATGTGCGAATTCAACGGCCGCCACATTTCAATCACCCTTGAGTTTTTATGTTATGTTGTCGATTTGCGTAGGAAATAAGTTTTTTTGTCCGTCCATGGAATGACGGTTTTTGATCTACTAGTATAAAACAAAGTGATTATAGTTAAGCTGTGAAAAAATTCCTAGACTAGTAGATCAAAAACCGTAATTCACTCGAGAAAAAAAAATTGTATTGCCAGAGTTCATTGAGTTAATAAACAGGTCTAGCTTCAACTTCGTTTTGAAATTATTACGTGTATGATCATATACTTTAATTTTCAGGTATAAAATACTTGGGAGATATCTAACGAATATTTGACATATTTGGCAATCTAAAACTTTCTAGAAAAAGCTTCCTTCTTTTTTAGGAAATTCGATACATCTTTACTTCTATGTCAAATATTTTCTAAATTAAATGCACAGGAAGCAATTGATTTACAATAAACTTAGTGTCGAATAGAGTGCAATAAATATGTGTCAACTTTGAACGGCTCTAATTGCGGTAATATTAGAGCAAGAGCATCTTCAAAATAAAATTTCCAGGCAACGTGAACAGGCCAAGCTCATTTCAGTGAAAACTGGTTTAAGCTAGGCGCGTATATATAATATATAATTAAAAAAAAAGATTAAACAACCATCGCAGGGTCCCACTGAGAGCAACTGCCATCTAAAAAATTACATCGGCTCCCAGTAGAACCGCGGTAAATCACACTTAAGGCCACGAAGCGTCCCAAGGACGACAGCTTTCTGCATCCATCTCGCAAGTGCCTTGGAATATTTTTGGCACGCGGGAATGACTTTAAGGTTACGAACCAGTAATAGTTTCGCACCTGTGAGAGCACTGATCGCAAGGACAATTACTTTAATCGTATATTTTGGGTACAGTCGTTGCAACTCCTTTTTAAGGCCTTGATACCTCTCCTCCTTTTCTTTTTCCTTGGCAGTGATGTTGTAGTCGACCGGAGCCGAGAATTCGATCACGAATATGGTTTGTTTCTCGAAGTCTTGGAGAACAATATGTGTGTTGTGAGACGTGGCCATGAATGGGATTTACCGCGGTCCTACTGAGAGCCGGTGTGATTTTTAGATGGCAGTTGCTCCCAGTGGGACCCTGCGGTGGTTTTTTAACATTGTTATATATATACCATGAAGACAAATAATGTAAGTCATATGACAAATGTAAAGAGGATTAGTGGTGACTTTTGGAGGACTTTCGGTGGTCTTAGAATAATGGGGATTGTAGCTGTGAGGGTCGAAACGGCCGTAGTCTTTTGGACACCAAAATATGACTGTTAGGACAAATTTAAAACAACGCCTTACTATACCTACATATATGCTGTCTTCAGTTGACATTTTAACCACGAGGACAATAGGATAGGAAAAATAATCGGACGTGATAAGCGGATTATTTTGATGAAAATTACGTCAACCCCTATTGCATTAGATTTCACCTCATTTAGCTTTTTCGTGAATAATTCAGAAGAGATGTCCGAAAAAAAAGTTAGTGTCATCAAACGTAGGCGGGGGAGCACTTACCAGGGTAGGCGAAACTGCTCCAGAAAACGGCAGGGTTTTAAAAGTATTTCAGAGAACGTTGGAACTAAAAGATGAGCCCGGAGAAACATGCTTATGAGGGATCAAAACCAGTCACCTTGAAAGAAGCCATACATTCTCTTTTTTGTTCCTGTTTTTAATCGAGATGAATTTCAAATGATTACAGGCGTCACGGATTTTGGTTTGTACAAGATTCCTAAGATTCCGGAATTCAACTTGAATCAGCGTATTTTTAGACGTGATTCAGGGGCAAGATTTTTTTCATGAAATGAGGAACGTGAAGAGGCGAAAATTTATCAAAAGTTTAGGTCAAAATTGAGGTCAGTAAGCTGATCTTAGTATTGTCGAAGGGCTAATATTTGTCGATGTCCTGTGGAAGGAATGGGATTTAGATCTGTGAAAACTTGAAAGGTATACATGGGAAGAATAAATATAATAGTTTAACATAATATAGAATATTTCCCGTCTGTTAGTACCCAATACTCATTGTTAATTAAAAATGTGTTCTTTATTCAAGATATCTTAAAAGGAGTTTTAAAAATATAAAAAGTAATGTTTTATATTTAAAATTTAAACACGTTTGTCAAAAAAGGGCATAAGTAGCGTTTTGGTAAAAATGAAACCATATACACAAAAAGGGCCCACTGCATGTTCTCTACTGGATTCTGTAGTAAAACCTCCGGAAAAGCCTCGGTGGCCCACGCGGTACACACTAGCCTAGGAAAGGTTCATTTCCGGAGAGTCGTGGCGCCGGTACCTCTAGAGAAAAATGTTCAATAAGTCTTTTCCTACGATATGAGAGTCATTTCCTACGTTTTATTGTGCGCTCAAACCGAATTTGGTCTCAAAATTTGTGCATCGTGTCGAGCTTCCGAGATGATTGGAGTACAGTGGTCCAAAAATGCCGCTTTTGGCCATCTTTGAGCATATAACAAATTCGACGTTCTACGTACATTCTGGAATTAGATTCTGTTTCAGTGTACTCAAATACAAAGAAAACCACTGTCATCTATCGCCAGAAAAATAATCTTGCAGACCTGTATAATTTTATAAAATAAAAACTGCAAAAAAATACAGTAAATCAGAACACCCTTTACTAAAGAAAAATGCCAGCTAAGTCATGACTTGTATCTCATTGTCGAAAAAGGATCTACGTATCATGAAAAGAAACATCAAATTTCTATACATTTAATTTGGAGAAATTAAGATTATTATTTTTGGGTTTGAGTGGGGCATAATACTAGGACCTATGCTGAATCTATTGACACTATATTCATGTCGCGAAAGCAACCGGAAGTGGATATTTTTCAGGTTCGAAGAAAATATATAACACTATATGACACCATACGGAACTCCATATCTACTATAAGGGCCTTTTTTATGCGGCCATATTATTAGGCCAGTGCTAAAAAATTATAATTTTCACGTTATTTTTGTCATTCATTGTTAGCACATTAAGCATACTTGTGTTTTTGAACTCCTCATTCGCCAGACGAATTAGCACGTTTTTAGCTGGGCAAAAAGTCACCGTTCTCGTCTGGCCGGGAAATTCTCCAGATATGAATCCCATCGAAAAAGTTTGGGACTTCATAAATCAGAAGTCTGTAAGCACGCTCCTACAACCAAGCAAGAGCTAATCCAGATACTCAATCTCACATGGGAACGTTGCCCAGAGATAAAGAGAAAGATTAAAAAGTGTATAAACAGTATGCCTCTTCTCACTGAAGCTGTATCATCTGCTAAAGGTGGCCATACGAATTACTGACTCTAATTAAAAGTCGTTTTTTATTGTAAGAATGCTTGAATGTATATAATATTTTTTTGAATAAAATTTATCGTCTATAATATACTTTAAGAAGATTTTACAAAAAAAGTGCTCATTATCAATGTGTATCGTACTTAAAATGATAAAATAGTAATTTTTTAGCTTTGACCTAATAATTAGTATTTCGCATAGCCACCTTTAACAGATAATACAGCTTCAATGCGACCAGGCATACTGTTGTTCATACAGTTTTTAATTTTTCTCTTCATCTCTGTGCAATGTTCCCAAGCGTGATTAAGTATCCAAATTACCTCTTGCTTGATTGTAGGAGCGTGCTTACTGACTTTTGATTCATGAAGTCCCAAACTTTCTCGTTGGGATTCATATCTGGAGAATTTCCTGGCCAGTCGAGAACGGTGACTTCTTTCCCAGCTAAAAACTTGTTGATTCGTCTGGCGAATTTGGCGAATCTAGTGAACTAGGAGTTTAAACACACAATTACGCTCGAAGTACTTAAAATAAGTGAAAAAAATAATGTGAAAATTGCAATTTTTTAGCTTTGGCCTAACAATGTGGCAAGGCACTGTATAGTTTTTGAATCATGAGTCGTAAGTATTCATTTACATCTAAGGTCCAAGAGATAAGCTGCAATAGAAAAGGGGGTATTGAAAAATATAGACGGAAAATTATTTTCTAAATTTTAATCAGTGGAATTTTACAATTTCTGAGAATTATTACTGATTGAAATTTTGAAAAATGTCGTGCTACTGATTCTCAGTAAAATTCCACTACTTTAAATTTGGTGAGTATATTAATAACAAGGACTTGAAATATTGACATGAATAGATCAGGAACCAAATTACCCAAATTTTTTGTTGAAATAGCTTACGTCCACACGAAATGAGATTATCGATTAAAAAATTTACGAAATTAATTAAAAGATACCAAGAAACGTTTATATGGTTCTAAATTTTGAGGGGTTTAAGAAAGATTGTTTTCAAAAATAAATTTTGTTTTATTCTAAAAATGTAGTACGATACAAACTTTTCTTAATGCCTGTGATTTAATTTCTCACTCCAGTAACGAGGAGTCCATTGAAATAGATAGGCAATTTACAAGTCTAATGTGAATGAAACAATTATTCAATCTATATGAAACCTTGATGCTGCATTGTTTTTTAATCCATGAAGTGAAACATGAGATGAGAAAAAAATTCAAACAATTTCCATCTTAATATTTCGACGAGATTTTCTGAATACTCTTTATTCATAATGGCTTTTTAATGGCTCTTAATTCATAATTCATAATCCTTAGGGTTTACATGACCTCCGTTTCTTACAATATTATCAACCTATACATATTTTATATTACTGTACCTTACTGTTTTAAGGTCAGAGGCTACATAATGCGGTCCTGAGTACTCACATGAAAAAACGTGTCCGATTCTTTGCCGACCAGACCAGAGGACGGCAAAGAATCAGTAGTTAAGTATATCCTATTCTTATTATATATACTATTTGCATAAAATCTTATATCTAGATCCTTGCTTCTATTTTTTACGATAGTGCAATATTGAACGTATGGGCGAACGAGTGAGTGAGCGAATGAAAGCGAGAGCTATGGATGAATGCTGCCCTTCGTTCGATACTTGATACTGATCACCTGTTCATTATATGGTGCGTCAAAAGCTTTGATCGATTTAAATCGAAGGTTACAACCGACGATGGATCAAGGGACCAAAATGCGTTTAACATCAATCGACCAAGAAGATTTGCTGGGCAAGACCGAATGTATCCCGTGTTAAGTGTGTGATTGACTGCATAATATCTGGTAGCCCGTTTACGGAAAGGGTTTGAAAGTCCACCCATGAACTGAGGATCCACCACACACTGAACAAGTCAAAGTCAGGGAGCAACAACAGTTTCTCGCAGACCCATCCCGCCTATTCAGCGATCCCCCTTTTTCTCACTAGAACCTCATAACATCTAAGGAGGGATGTCCACCAGTGACTGACAATGAGGTAAAGAAAGCACTGAGCTCCGCGAAGAACTTCTCCGCTGCATGACCAGATGATATCAAGAACTTGTGTTATAAAAAGCTTACTTCTACGCACCAATATCTGGCCCGTACCTTCACCTCATATTTAAAGTTGAAGACACCTATTCCGCAGTGGCTGGTGTTAGGACGCATTATACTCTTGCCGAAGAAAGGTGAGTTATTCATCCCAGAGAAGTACAGGCCAATAACTTATTTGAACACGCTGTATAAGATCTTTACATCTATCATAAACGACAGGGTTGTTCGAAGAATTGAGCCTGTGTGGAGAGATATATGAACAACGTGGCTTGAAAAAAGATGTAGCAGACCACCGAGAGAACCTGTTAACTGACAGGTGCGTGTGCAAAGACGCAGCAGCCCGTCAGCGCGCCCTGTCGATGGTCTGGATTGACTACCGGAAAACTTGCGGTTCTACCTCTCATAGGCGTATCATCTGTCTGTTGGAAAGCTTGAAGATTCATCCATACATAGTAAGATTTATATAGAGATTGTCGCCCCTTTGAAATGTCAGATATACTGTCTTATCTGGAAAACATCGCGTGACAACTAACAGCATCACTTTCCAGAGTGGCGTCTTTTAGGGCGACACATAGTGGGAAGAAACGTCCTTTCTCGATAAGAAATTGTATAACTTTTGACAGGAATCATCTAGAGATAATAATTTTTTTAATTATAGATGAATACCTACAGAATGTAGGAGAAATATAGGCAATTCGTAAAAAGATACTTTAACCTTCAAAATGTAGGTTAAATTTGACATTTCTTGACCAACTTTTAGAATATCGATTACCACGAGCGCTCAGATGTAACATATTATAGGGTAAGAGCATCACTGGTTGTCACTGTCACCCGTCTTGGAAATCCCGACTAATTGGCTTTGAACAATAGGAAAATGCACATATTTAACATACTCTGTTTGAATTACTTTCAAACTGGAAAATGGCAAAAATCTTTAAAAATAACACTATAATTGATTATTTAAATTAAGAATTAATTTTAACAACACAGAATGGTATAAAATGTTCAAAAATTGTGATGGGTATCCTTTCCACTGACGACACTCGGTCTACGTCCTCGTCGTGACGTCACAGGCGCGGCGCGGCGTTGCAGAGGAAGCGGGTCTCCCTCGCTTGCTGGTTGATGTTTCCGCATCCGCAGTCTGTAAAGAAATGTAGAATTGTAAGCTAAAGTTTAGCAAAAAAGAACTTTGATCTGTTAGTAACGAAATAAATCGAAAATTTCGATCAGATCGAAACATTCAACGAACCAAGAAAAATCTCTCACCTCTGACTCTTCTAAATCACCAGCTTGCGCGTTTGGTAGCGAGAGGACATTTTTTGCAGAAAATTTAATTTTTATCACTTAGAATGATTTTTTAATGGTTATATATGTATATAAACAATCGACGTGAAAAATTCCGAAAATATTCCTTCTACAGTAAGGAACAAATCTTTCACTAGAAATTGTTATACTATCAGCAGTACAATCCAAAGGCTAAAGTTTTGTATGACGCTTCTAATTAACAAATTCACTATACCTATTTTCTTGCGATTGTTATTTAAAAATTTGTTTTTAAATTTTTAACTTCATAAATTCATGCAGAGGGTTTCATTTTCGCGTGACAGGACGGTGTCATTTCCACCTTAGTATACCGTAACCGCATTTTACGTCAAGAAATTCTCAGCGATAGGTGTAGAGCGTGTTATGTACACGCTGTGTACCTAGAACACATACTATCTTGACGTACCACTCACGTGAGATCGACGTATATCCACACCGATCACTCCGAGGGAGATAGAGTCAATGGTCAAGAACGAGAAGTGCCGAATTTACTGGAACTTCAAGTTCCCGACAATAGTCTCCATTGCACTCTTGAAGCCTAATATCGTTCTTCTTGACTTCGAGAAACGAACTATGTTCGTGATCGAATACGCGGCTCCGGCCGAAAACATCACAATCAAGAAGAAGTAAAAGGAAGAACGGTATCGAGATCTTATAAGGAGCTGCGAAGACTTTACCCTGAATATTCGGTTAAAATGATTGCCTTGTGATCTGTGTACTCGGAGGTGCGAAGTCATCGCTGGTTCGTAACCTCGGAGCCGTACCCGCATGCCAAAAACATGCCGAGGCACTTGCGAGATAGATGCACAGGGCTACATTCTATCGTCGCTCCGTATCCTTAAGGCACGCGAGGGCTTCGCTTGCCGGTCTTTGTACACCCCGTCATGCCCTGTGGCCATATATCTCTCGGTCGTGAAACGTGGTAATATGTGTGATTTATTGCGATTCTACCCTATTTTTTATTTTTATACAGGGTGTCTCAGACTCAAGTGTCCAGACTTGCGTGGCTGTATAAAAATAAAAAATAAAATAAATCTAAAATTCCTTTTCCAAAAATCAGTTGAATTTTTACTTTTTAAGTTATAAAATGATTATGCAGTACCAATCAGGAGCGCGGTATAAACAGTCGTGCGTGTGTGAGCGGGAGTCCAACGCAGTGTAGTGATCGCTGTTTTCCCGTCGCTTAACCCACCTCGGTGCTCGCTACAATAACACTGCGTGGGACTCCCGACCACCCACGCCCGTCTGTTCATACCGCGCTCCTGATTGGTCCAGCCTAAATATTTTGTAACTCAAAAACTAATATTTCAACTGATTTTTGGAAAAGGAATTCTCGATTTATTTATTTTTTATTTTTATACAGATATATAAGTCCGGACACTTGAGTCTGGGATATCCCATATATATATATATATATATATTAGAGTGGCCCAAAAAAATCACATTTGAGAAATTTCCACGGGCCCCTTTACCAAATCATTCTCGCAGGCAAATATATGTATACGTGTTTTTATATTTTCAAAATAAAATTATTTTCAGTACTTGCTGAAAGGCTTCAAAGTTTCCTGTTAATGTAAGATTCAAAGTAGAAAAGTCAGATCAGCAGCTACAGGTTCGATACAGAGAGCAGCTATAGATTTATTAACTTATTATTACTCTGTCATTCAACTAATTGTCAGTAGCTTATCGTTTTTACCAGTGACGTCCCTTGTGTACACTGTACACAAGGCCTTCAGGAAGCTTGGTACCGTAGCAAATACGGTGCACAATGACTGACCCAATTGAGGTTCAATTTTTTTTGAAGCCGTTAGAAATTGTCCACCTGCAGTCCCTTCAGTCGGTGTTAACCTTAAATATGTCATTTTTCATGAGCTTTTCTTACTATTTTCTTATGTCAATTAAATGTTAATTCAGTTTTTTAAACCTGTGCTCAATAGTGTCAAAAACGTGTTTTCTAAATTTCAAGTTATACAATCATATCTAAGGCTCATAGCGAGCCTCCAAATATTTCCACTTTATACAATTTACATATGCCTACAACTTTTCCATAATATTTCCAAGATGTAAAAATGTGATGAATACAATATTCACTGATAAGTGAACAAGTATATAAAAGGTTTAATAAATTGACTCATAATTTCATGAATGAAATCGAAAAAGTAAAAATAGGATACATTTTATATGTTAAACTCCATAAGACATTAAAATAGCTTTAACAAGTACTAAAAATAATTTTGTTTGAAAATAAAAAAACACGTAAACATTTATTTACTTGCGAGAATGATTTGATGAAGGGTCCCACTGAAATTTCTCAAATATGACGCATCTTCAGGTTGCGGATAGAGGGCCCCTGTACCCAGAGTTTCTGCTGAATATGGCTACAGACTAAATAAGCAGCCGCGGATAATGGTATAGGGATAGACCTGAAACAAAAATCCCCAAGCCAAGACTTAAGCAACCGTGCCGAAGACCGCATGGTACCAGGGAATGGTGTCTCAACCGGTGCCTCTGAGAAACCGGACGATATCCCGGAGTATATAACACCAAACATACTTGTAAGTGCGGCTAAAAAAAAATCGAACTCGCATGGCTGCCGACAATGGGTCGGACACCAATGCTGACTACCCTAGAGTTGGGGGAGCCAATTAAGACGGAGTCAGTACGATGAACCGGAAAAATTTTAATACTGTTAAGTGAACGGATCGACTGACGGACGACCTGCTGGAGTGGTACGGTGCCAGTATGGCTCCTAAGCGAAATGGTTACATTGCGCGACTGCATACTCTGTGGTACGAGACACACCCAGAGCTCTCGCACTTTTCGCACCAACTGCTGCGAAACCGTGCCGCTAATCCATTAGAGGAAGAATGATACTTTAGAACCACAAGAAACATCAACGTCCGAGTGACTAATGTATTTGACATGGGTCACCTGAAGATCTATGCTTGTAATCAAAGCCAACTTCAGAGTGCTTTAAAAGTCGTCGAGGGTTACACAGGAGAGATTGGTATGGACTTTAAACTGGGCAAATGTGTACAGGAAAGACCTATACATACCCAGCTGTGCTTCAAAGCCGCATTCAGAACGTAACATCAGTGAAGAAGAATCTCCGAAGCAGATACAAGCGTCTTCTTCGACAGATTTGGTCTTCAAATCTTTTGGCGTTGAACAAGGTTTCTGCGACTCACATTATTGCCGTCCCGTTTCTACTCTACTAATGTCTTCATAACCGAATTGTTCTGGGTACAGCTTACATCGTTGCAAATGGAAGAGATCCTCCCATAAAATGGTCAGGGAGCACGAGATGATTGGCAAAGGACGGATTCTTTGCAAAGCCGAGAAGTAGGTGGCCGAGGCCCTTGGCCTGAATTTTAACATCAGAAGTGAGGAAAGTTCATTACTCCATCCAGATGCCTCACTTCTAACAGCCTAAGTAAAGAAAGCAGAGATTGCAAAAATTCGGCTTTGTAACCTCAAAGCCATACCCGCGTGCCAAAAGCATACTAAGGCACATGCGAGATGGATGCAGAAAGCTGTTCTCCTAGGGTCGCTCCGTGTCCTTAAGGCGCACGAGGGTTTCGCTGGCTCGTCGTTGTGATTTCGTCTTGCCTTGTGGCCACCCACCTCACGGTCGTGAGACGTGGTTATAGGCATGATTTACCGCGGTTCTAGTGGGAGCTGGTGCTATTTCCATATATGGCAACTGCTCTCAGTGGACAAGCGCGGGATTTCACCGAGAGAGGGTGCCATTTCAGAAAATGGCACCCGCTTCCGACGAAATCGCGGTAACTTTTCAGCTGTAACCACATCTCACGACCGTGAGATAGGTTGTTACTATGTGAAGCGGACTCAATGCAACTGTCAGGAAAAAGCCTCGTGCATTTTAGGGACACAAAGCAACCCTAGGACGACCGCTTTCTACATTTTCCCCGTATTGGAGAGCTTAACAAAATATTCTGGTCAAAATCGTGGAAACTCCAAGAGAACTGTGTTACGTATTTACCCTTTGTACTTTGGTACTTCCTTCTTTGTATCACCCTATACCATTGTTTATATTTTGATTCTTAAATCATCCACTATCTTTCTATTAATTGTCTTTCCCTGTCTCTTTTCTCCAATTACCTCTTGCAAATATGTAGGCATCTGCATGAATAGGGTCCTTATGGCCGGTATGGAGTTACGTATAGGGCCATATAGCCGGGTAAATTCATGGCAATTTATGCCTGAGACGAACCTTATACGTTGAAATTGAGTCGCCGGGGCATTTTGGAAGTTCATACCAGAGAAGAATGATCTTCGAGAAAAAAGTATCTAAAGTTGGCGAGTGCAATAAGCGCACGTTTTGAATTTTTTCTTCATGTGGACGTCCACATATACCCAGGCGTCCTCTCCAGTCTATCCTTGGCGTATACCTTATATAAGTTTCTTGTAACCTCTCAAACTCTTCCCTTACCGTCCATCCACATATCTCTGCTCCATAGCCTCATACTGGCCATACTATCGAGTCAGATAATCACATTCTCCTTCTTTAATCTTTCGTAACCTTTTTTCCTATTCTCCATATCTTTCATTTCTCCTGCCGATTTTTTATTTTTTCTCTTATATTCTATTGTGAGCTCTATGATCTCCATTTCTTTGCAAAGTACTTCCCAAATATTTTACTCCTTTACTATATCATCCTCGTATGCCAGTGTTAATATCTTTTCGTTTCTCATCCTAACCCCCCCCCCCCATCCTTTTCTCTTCATTTCGTCTTCCAAGTCTGAAAAGGAGATACCACGGCGCATAGAATTTATATTTGGCCTATACTTTTGGTAATGAAAGTGCATCACTAGAGATGAAATTTAGCAGTCATTCGAAGCGCTTCTCAGCCGTTCTCGAAAAAACGGCTTCGAAATTTTAGCCACAATCCTTATACTCGGAAATTATTTTGTTCGTCAACCGATGAGATAGCTCAAGTGGTAGCGTCTCGGACTTGCAGCCTAAAGGTTGTGGTCTCGAATCTCGCTACCTCCTTGTGAGATTAATATAGTAAATAAAAGTAGGCATACAAGGAAAGATCGCCTTTCGCCGTTTTCGAGGAAATTTACTTTAAAATATTGGCCACACGCCGTATAGGGTTTAGTCCAAAAACACTTCTAATCGGCCCGTAGCTTAGGCAGTAGCGCTTCGGCTTCATAGCTGGAAGATTGCGTGTTCGATTCTCACTGGCTGCACTTTTGTTATTGATTTTTTATTTATCAACATGTTTATAAATATAGTTTCCATCAATAAGCTTTAAAAATTATGCAAATAGTATTTCTTGAATGCCTTTTTTCAGGAAAAAATGACTTTGTTGAAATTTTACCATGTTTTTTGCAAAAAAATGTATTTTCTATAAATTTTATCGTTCACTACAAGTTGTCTTCTTCAATTCTTTCAGATATGATGACATACGCCTGGCTTGCATAAAAACTGGCGGATGGCCGGGAAATGTTTTTTAATGTAAATCAGTGTGTTTCCCAATAGACAGTTTGAAAAAATCTTGGGGTGAAAGCTACCACGGGATTCGCATCCAGCCCCTTGACCAGCTGTCGGGGGACCTATTGTTTCGGTCGAATCGAGCGCTGGCCGTACAGTATGTTCAACAAGACGCAAAGGTTTGCACTGCGAACTCTCTGTAGTATCCATCGTCGCGATACCAAGTTTTTTTTGCATTTCTCGTCTTATTAAACTGAATTACCTACCTGTGAAGAACCGAATGTTTGAAATGGACCTAAGTGATTGGTCCAGACTCAATTAGTCTGGTCGCCGCTATAAACCACATGTGATACATTTTTCAGCAAAATGTTGAATTTTCTCTAAGAAAAGATGACTTCCAAACGATAAATGAAAAAATTGACATTCAAAAGACAAAAATAAAGATACAGTAAAATAATTTAAAATTTTTAGCATAAATCTAGACGGGCCCCCATAATATGTAGTGCTGCACTGTATTTCCTTTCTTTTACTTTTCCTAATGTCTCTCTTCTTATTCCTAATGTATCGCGACGATGAGTACCACAGGTTCGTAGTGCAAACCTTGAGTCTTGTTGAAGAAGACTGTACGGCCAGCCCTCGACTCTTCCGAAACAATAAGTCCCCCGACGGCAGGTCGAGGGGCTGGATTCGAACCCCGTCGTAGCTTTTACCCAAATCTTCTTCTTATAAAAACTTATCGTTCATCCAATGTGCGAGGTTTCATGATTTTTTCTGCTTTCCATATTTCTATGATAACTATGGTGGTCCTTACTACGTGGGATAACAATTTTTTGTAAATATTGGCCTTCCATGCCCTAGTTTAGCGACCCAATCGGATAATATTTAGTGATGTCGCAGAAATCTTGAATTTTCCCATGTATTTTATCCTATTATAAAAAAGAGGTTGCGATTATTTATCGAAAACTGAAGGCCCATTCTCTTTTCAACTATTGACTGGATAAAAATTCGCCGCCTATACTTTAGATTCGAGATCAGAGCTGCCAACCCCGGACTGACCGACTTTGTGCAATAGTTACACATTTGTACTTTCAGGTTATGTTTTCTGACAGTCCTGTTCGCTCTGCTCACTCTGCTCTGATCTATGATCGATATATACAGAGAGAGTGGGTTGATGATAGCTTACATGAGTGAGAGGGAAAGAATACCCGCGAATGGATAATGTCGTGCGGTATATAGACAGTCACGCGTATGTACATATATAATTTAAAAAAACAGGTTATAAAAACACCGCACGGTCCCACTGGGAGCAACTGCCATCTATGAAATTGACACCGGCTCCCAGTAGGACCGCGGTAAATCACACCTATGGCCATGTCTTACTACCATGATATGTGTGGCTACAGGGGATGAAGAAATCACGATGACAGGTCGGCGAAACCCACTTGTTTCTTAAGAACACGGAGCGACCCAAGGATGGCAGCTTTCTGCATCCATCTCGCAAGTGCCTTGAGATATTTGTGGCACGCGGGCATGGCTTCAAGGTTACGAACTAGTAATAGTTTCGCAACTGGGAGAGCACTGATCACAAGGACAATTACTTTAACCGAATATTTAGGGTACAGTAGCTGCAGTTCCGTTTTAAGGCCTTGATACCTCTCCTCATTTTCCTTCTCCTTGGTAGTGATGTTGTAGTCGGCTGACACAGAGAATTCGATCACGAATATAGTTCGTTTCTCGAAGTCTTGGAGAACGATGTCAGGCCTCGAGTGTGCAATGGAGACTGCTGTCCGAAAATCGTAGATCCATAAAATTGGGCACTTCTTGTTTTGCACAATTGACCCTATCTCCCTCGGAGCGTTCGGCAGGGCAGGCTCGCGGCCAACGCTTCAAGAGCGACAAAGATGGTAATAAAACTGATACTTCGTTCCCGCGTGAGTGGGTCACGCAGATTGTGCGTGTTCTAGGTACTCAGCGTGTGCATGACACGCTCTGCTACTATCGCTGGGAACTTCTTGACGAAGAATGCGGTCACGATATACTAAGGTGGAAATGACACAATCCTGGCATGCTAAAATGAAACCTTCTATACCTGAATTACGTCCTGATGATCTGAAGAAAGCAAAAGTTTGCTCCTTCGACAAGGACTGATCTTTTACATTTTTATGAACGTTTCCGTGTATTTTCTTGTCGAGTAGCTATTGGCGGAATTTTTTAACCTCTGCTTTCTGTACTTCGGCTTTTAGAAGCAAGTCATCTAGATGGAGTAATGCACTTTCCTCACTTTTCATTTTACAATTCAGGCCAAGGGTCTCAGCCCCCTGCTCCGCGGCTTTGTAAAGAAACGCTCCTTTGCCAATCATCTCGTGTTTCCTTAACATTTTTAGGAACGGATCTCTTCCATTTGCTACGATGTGAACTGTACCCAGAATAATTCGGCTATAAAGACCCTGGTGATTTAGAAAAGCGCGCCCACCTTGACGACGTGGGATTTACGATCGTACAACGGACAAATTGATATGCAAGCTCTTCTGCATACGCATGATCTTACGCGTGACAATGTTGAGGGGCGTGAGCTCATTCTTCGCCCATGGAAATACCCCAAACGAGTAAAGTAGAACTGGGACGGTAAGCATGTTACTCGCAGATACCTTGTTCAACGTCGACACATTGAAGGACCAAATCTGTCGAAGAAGACGCTTATATCTGCTTCGGACAGCCTCCTACACTGATGTTATGTCCTGAATATGGCTTCGGGTCACGCCCAGGTATGTATAGGTCTCTCCAGTGTTAAGATGTCTAATAACACTTATATCCACAAGCTCAGGGTCCTTATTGAAAATTCTTTTTTTAATGTTTTAAATTAATTTCTTTAACTGAAAATTTAATTATTCTTTTTTTGGTTAAAAATTTATGCCATTTTTTCCAATATATATATATTCATTTTCCAAGTTTATAATGATCTATTATTATTATTATTTAATTTTTGTTTCGAAATTTATCTTTTTTAGTCGAAAATTCATGTTTTTTGTTCAAAATCCTTTTTTTCTTTTGTGAAAGACTCATAATTTTGATTGAAAATTCATTTTTTCAGAATGTAAATATTTTCTTGAAATTTCTTTTTTTTTGTAAGTTTTTTTAACGGAAAATTGATCTTTATTTAGTTGAAAATTCATCTTTTTGGTTCCAAATTCAAGTATTCCAGTTGGAATATCAATATTTTAGTTAAAAATTCATTACTCTGTTTGCAAATTTCACGATTTTATTGAAAATTCTTTTTTTTTGTTGGAAATTAATTTTTTTAACTGAAAATTTAACTTCTCTTTTTGGTTGAAAATTCAACTCTTGTTGAAAATTCGTATTTTTTTTTTTAATTTGGCGGTTTCTGATTTTAAATTGAAATCTTTTTTTGGTGAAATATCAACTATTTAGTTGAAAATTTAACCAATTCGTGGAAGTTTCCTTTTTTTGTTTTTAGAAAATTAATTTATTTGCTTAAAAATTGAACTATTTCGTTTAAAATTAACTTTTTTGTTGACAATTGATATTTTTGAGTTAAATTTTAAACTATTTTATATGAAATTCGTATCTTTGTAAAAATGTCATCTTTTTTAGTTAAAAATTCAACTGGTTAAAAAATAATCTTTTTTGGTTGAGGATTCAACTATTTTATTGAAATATCATCTCTTTTTGTTGAAAATTTATCTTTCTTAGTTGAAAATTAATTTTTTTTGTCAGAATGTAAATATTTTCTTGAAACTTCGTTAAAAATTTATTTATTGTTTACTAAAAATGTATCTTTATTTAGTTAGAAATACATCTGTTTGGTTCCAAATTAAACTATTTCAGTTGTAAATTCATTATTTTAGTTGAAAATTCATTATTCTGTTTGGAAATTATACTATTTTATTGAAAATTCTTTTTCTTTTGGGTTGAAAATTCATTTTTTTAACTGAAAATTTAACTATTATCTTTTTGGTTGAAAATTTATGTATGTCTTTGCTAGTTGAAAAATCAACTCGTGTCAAAAATTCAACTCTTATTAAAAATTTGTATTTTTCTTTGAATTTTATTGTTTTTGAGTTTAGATTGAAATCTTTTTTTGTGAAGTATCAACTATTTGGTTAAATATTAAACTATTTTGCATCAAATTCGTCTCTTGTTAAAAATTTCAAGTCTTTTGGTTAAAAATGCAACTGATTGAAAAATAATCTTTTTTGGTTGAACAATCATGTGTTTGGTTAAAAAATGGTCTTTTTTAAAGAAAAAATTAATCTTTTTGGTTTAGAATTAATATTTTTGGTCAAAATTTAAACAATATTAGTTAAAAATTCATCATTTTTGTAAAAATTTAATCTTTTTGCTTGAAAATTCTACTAATTGGTCGAAAGTTGAACTCTTGTTAAAAATTCATGTCTTTGATTCAAAATTGAACTATTTTCATGAACTTCTGTTTTGAAAATTTATCTTTATTTAGTTGAAAATTCATTTTTTGTCTTCAAAATACGTCTTTGGTTAAAAATTAAACTCTGTTGTTAAAAATTAATTTTTTTGGCAAAAGATTCATAATTTTTATTGAAAATTCATCACTTCCTGAAAATGTAACTATTTTCTTACAAATTATTTTTTTATTGAACATTAATTTTTTTCTAGTAATTTAACTATTCAATTTTTGAATCTTTAAATTCTGTTTAAAGATTAATAATTTTAGTAGACAATTCATCATTTTAGTTGAAAATTCATCACTTTATTTGAAAATTTAACTATTTTGTCGAAAATTCATTTTTTTTTTTTGTTTCTTTGTGAAAATTCATTTTTTCGGTAGAAAATTTGTGTATTTTGAGGCAAATTTGTCTTTTTTGATAGAAGATTAATCTTTTTGCTTCAAAAATCAACAGTCTTGACTGTAAAATGTTTCTTAGTTGAAAATTTAACTCTTTTTGAAAATTCGTCTATTTGGTTGAATTGAACTATTTTTTATTTAAAATAAAAATATTTTTTGATTGAAATATAAATTACTACATTGTTCGTTGAAATTCTAACTAATCCAGCTGAATATTCCATCATTTTAGTTGAAAATGCATCTTTGGTTGAAAAATAATATTTCAGCATAAAATTCAACTACATTCAATTTTCAGTTAATGATTTATCTTTTTTATTTGAAAATTCATGCATTTTATTCGTGTGTTTTGGTTGAGAATTAAATTATTATGTTGAAAATTCGTCTTTTTTTTTTGTGGAATTCAACTGTTTTTGATTTAAATTAAAATCTTTTTCTGTTGACATATCAATTGATAAATTTTTCTTTGAGAATTTATCGGTTTCGTTAAAGGTTCGACTACTTGTTTGGAAAATCACGACCTTTAATAAAAATTCATTTTTGTTGTTGTTGAAGATTCATAATTTCATAACTAAAAACTTAATTAATCCAATTGAATAGTTGAAAATGTATCTTCTTTAGTTGAAAATTAATGTATTTTGTTGAAAATTCGTCATTTTTTGCAGAAAATTAATCTTCTTGGTTGAAAATTTATATCTTTGATTTAAAATTCAACTATTCCAGTTAAAGATTCAACATTTGAGTTGAAAATTAATATTTTTAATATGTGCTGAATTTTAAGTATAAGAAGAAATGAAAATTTGAATTATTACTGAAATTCATAGACTATAAACAAATTCACTGTTTCTGATATTTACAAGGACTGAATTAACCCGTACTATGAAAAATTATATTCTGGACAAATCTTTATATACATGGAAAAAATCTGGAATTATCGGGAAATTTTTTTTCGGGGGTTTGAGTAGACACCCTGATTGTGAAAGAAAACAATTGTATTAATAAATTATATTTATTTTATGTTTAATAATTTCAGTTTAATGTTTTGTTTGTAATTTTGATAGTTTAGAAGTTTCGCTTAAAATATTCAGAATTGTATGTGCATAATGTTTTTAAAATGTTAAAAATTTTCAGGCTTTAAATAATTATCAACGCTTTAATGTCGAATGATTTAGCTTTTAGAGCTTAACATAAAAAAATGCGTAATTTTGAATGTTTTTGATTTGCAGGCTTCAGACTTTTGCTACTGTTTTGAAAAAATAACACTAATGCTACTATTTTCTGAATTGCTCGTTAATGTAACTTTTTTTTTTCACTTTTCCTTTTAACATATCTTCAAACTTCTTCGCTGATTGGCTAAAATATCCCGCCATCTAAAAAATCGGAAATTTTTAATTATTTCGAGGGATTTTTAAAATTTTCAAGAGGCTTTAACAGATTTCAAGGGGTATGCTAAAATATTCAAAAGAATTTCGTGCGATTTGATATTAACAAAATTGTATGACACTATTTTGCTGCTTTTTTCGAAAGATATGCTACTATTGACACTATTTTTGAATTATAAAATGAGTTGAATATCTGAATTTGGCATTCTTACATTCTGAATGTCTAAAATTTGATAAGCTTGTTAAAAATTATGTTCAAACTGTGGTTATTTTCATCTAAGAAGGCGCTATTGTTCAATAAGATGTGTTTACATTGTTATGACTAAAAGATAATTACACAGTGATGATAAAAACCAGCAAGATATCAGATATTTCGAATTCAGGTCGTTCTGATCAGTATTCATTCTGATTTATGATTTGCTATGTCATAGTTACTCTGAGTGTGATTGAAGTCATTTAAACTAAACATAATCAAATTTTAAAATATTTTTTGTTTTCCTGAGTTCAATTTCCCTAATTATATTATTTATTACGGGCCTCGAACTCTAATCGAAGGTTCAAACGGGTTAAAGATTGCAAGGTATTTTCAAGTTTTCAAAATTATTTAAGAACTTTTAAGAGATATTGTAATTTTGCGGGATCTCCAATGACTTACTGGTTTAAAAAAATGCAATGGATTTCAAAGGATTCGAAAGATTTAAGGGTATTTTATAAGTTTTCAAGCAATTTCAAGATTGAAAAAATGTCTAGAGATTTTATAAGGTCTCTAGGATTTCGAAGATTTAAACATTTTTACGGATATTAGAGATTTAAGGGATTTTAAAAATTGCAAATGATTTTAAAGAATTGAGTATATTTTAAAAGATTCCTAGGAATTTCTATATATTTTAAGGGATTTAAAAAAAATGGAGAAGTTTTCCAGAGACTTGAGAGGATTTAAATATAATTCTAGGGGTTTCAATATATTTCAGTGGATTTGAACGGATTTGAAGTCTTTTAAGGTAATTTAAAAGATTTTGAGCAATTTAAAAAAATATCAAACATTAAAAGGGATTTCACAGGGATTTTAGATTTTCTGGAATTTTACGGCATTTCAGAGGATTTACAAGATTTTATTATTTTTCAAGGAATTCTGAAAATTATTACAAATTTTAAGAGATTTTATAAATTTCAAAGGATTTTAAAGAGTTTAGGGTATTCAGAAACATTTCAAGAAATTTAAAGGGGTTTTGAAAAGTTTGCAAATTCAACTATTTGGTTAAAAATATGTCAGGTATTTTTTTTCAAGTCAGCGAATTATATCAAGGGATTTTTTTGCAGTTGATTTCTAAAATTATATAACAATTCTTTTTTCATTTGTAAAAGTTGCTTTATCTTACTGGTTTTAACTACATACTTTGTTGAAAAATTTTTTGTTTTAGAATTAATTTTTGTAACTGAAAACCAACTATTCTATTTATGTTGGAAAATTTATATTTTTAGGTGCAAATTCAAGTAATTGGTTAAAAATTCTTTCTTTTTAGTAAAAAATTAATGTTCTTAGTTAAAAATTCATCTTTTTGCTTGAAAATTCCAGTTTGGTTGCCATTTTTGATGTTGAAAATTTAACTAATTCAGTTACATGTTCTATAATTTTAGTTAAAAGTTCATAATTTTATTTAAAAATTCATCTCCTTAGTTGAAAATTGCTTTTTTAACTGAGAATTCACCTATTCAATTTTTGGGTAAAAATTTATCTTTTTTAGTTGAAAATTCATGTATTTTGTTGAAAAATTCGTCTTTTTTGGCAGAAGATTAATCTTCTTGATTGAAAATTGATCTTTTTGGTTGAAAACTCAACTATTCCAGTTCGACAGTCATCATTTTAATGGGAAATTTATCTTTTTGGTTGAAAATTTGACAATTTTATTGAAAGCTGTTTTTTGTTGTTGAAAAATAATTTTTTTCAAATGAAAATTGAATTAATTCTGTTGAATATTCTATCATTTTAGTTAAAAATTCATCTCTTTAGTTGAAAATTAATTTTTTGAACAGAAAATATACGTATTCTATTTTTGTTGAAAAAATTCGACTATTCCAATTAAAGATTCATCATTTTAGTCGAAAATTCATCCATTTGGTTGAAAATTCGTCTATTTGGTTGAAATTTAAACTCTTTTGTTGAAAATTCATTTTTTGTTCGTTAAAGTGTTGTCATTCTAATTGAAAATTTAAGTATTTTGTTGAAAATTATTTTTTTTCTGAAAAGTAACTGAGAATTGAACTATTCCAGTTGAAAATGTAATTGGTTGAAAATTCATTTTTTATGTGTAAAATTAATATTTTTAATTGAAAATTCAACTATCAGTTGAAGATTCATAATTTTAGTTGAATATTCACATTTTTGGTTGAAAATTCTGCTATTCCAGTTGAAGATTCATCATTTTAGTTGAAAATTTAACTAATTTGTTGAAAATTAGATTTTTGGTTGAATATTATATCTTCTCTTATTGAAAATTCAACTATTTGGTTGATTATTCATCTATCTTGCTGAAAATAACATATTTTTTGCGTACTATGCAAATTTATACCTGGAATAATCTTGCGATGCCTGGATTTGTCAGGGAATTTTTTTCCAGGATTTGAGTCCTGAGGATTTAAAATATTTCATCATTTTTGAAGACATTTTGAAAGTATTACAAATTTCAAAAGGTTTTACAGGATTTGACTCGATTTTTTGGGATTACTATTGATTTCACAAGGTTTTAAAATTGTTCAGGGGTTTCGTAGAATTTAGTTGGCTTTCAGAAAGTGTAAAAGGAATTTAAAAAGCTATGAAGGATATTTAAAAGATTTCCAGGGATTCCAGTTGATTTCTAGAGAACGCTAGGGAATAAATTAAATTCAATTTAAAAGTATTTCTAATGATTTTATTTGATTTCGCCAGATTTAAGGGATTCATAGGATTTCAAAAGAGATTATAAGATTTCTAAGGTTTCTAAGGGATTTGAAGAGATTTAATATGATTGACGAATTTTCCAGAAATCTCAGAGGATTTCAATTAATTTCAACAATTTTGTTTTTTTGTTTTTTCGAAAGATTTGAAATTATTTCACGCTATTTTATGCGAGATGTATATTATACTACTATTTTGCTAAATTTATGTTACTATTGGCACTATTTTGAATTTCTTGAATGAATCCGAGGCTTGCTATTATCTACATTTCTGAGCAAAGAATGTTTGAGCATCTACGCGTCTTTCTTTTCGAATGACTGGCAACATTTTTAAAACTAAATTCTCAAGTTTTACAATTAAAAGCTTGAATTCAAAATAGCCAGGTTCCCCTGATTATCGTTTGTTTACAGCCAAAGTTTTATTTGAAACACAGTGTTCAAAACTTCACTTTTTAACCGATTTGTTCTTTTTTTTTTGCTTAGGTACGATGACTCGAGCGACGAGCGCATATCACCAGACAGGATGAGACGTCGAAGCCGAGGGGCAAGAAGTCCCACTCCACCCAGTCGAGCCACCTCCCATGCTCGTTACGTCGAGTCCGGTTCCCACCGGGAAGACTACCGAGCAGCTCCTCGTGAAATTCCCCCCGAAAGGCACTACTACAAGGTCCTCTGCGTGAGTTCCATCCATCCCAAAGCCACCGACGAGGTCATCAAAGATACCCTCTATCGCGAGTACAAAAAATTCGGTGATTTCTCCATCAGAATTGCTCACGAACTCGACGAGCGTGTCGCCTACGTCTGCTTCCGAAACCACGAGGACGCACGTGACGCAAAATACGCAAAACCCCGAGTCATAATCTACGACAAACTCGCCCTCGTCGACGCCGCCTTCGAAAGACCCGAGACCTACCGACGTCCCAGGTCTATTTCACCGCCAGATTATGATCGTTACTACGCCAGATCACCAGGTCCAACCGACAGGCACAGGCCCATCGAAAGATACGACCGCGTGTACGGTCCACCGGTCGGAATTCCTCCTCATCGAGAAATGAGACGAGAGGCTCTGCCACCTCCTCACCACGACTTCATCAGACCACCAATGCACCACGGTGGACCTCCTCACGTTCATCCTGGAGGTGGACCTCCTCATCACTACGGAGGACCTCCTCGCCACATGATGGTCCGACACCCAGTTCATGGATTCGAGCGAGCCGAGAACAAAAAAGACAAGTTTCCCAACTACCTACACCATGTTTCTCCCGAGGACGATCCTCTTGCCACCAGAACCCTATTCGCTGGAAACCTCGAGATCAACATCACCGAGGAGGAACTCCGGAGAATCTTCAGCAAGTACGGAATCGTCGACGACATCGACATCAAGCGACCGCCTCCTGGCACTGGAAACGCCTACGCCTTTGTGAGATTCCAGACTCTCGACATGGCCCACAGATGCAAAGTGGAACTCTCGGGTCAGTACATTGGAAAATTCCAGTGTAAAATTGGCTACGGAAAAGCAACACCGACGACTAGAATCTGGGTTGGAGGTCTTGGTCCCTGGACATCGATTCCGCAACTCGAGAGGGAATTCGACAGATTCGGTGCGATTAAGAAGATCGATTATATCAAGGGAGACAGTAATGCTTATATCCTCTACGATTCTATTGACGCGGCTCAAGCGGCTGTGAAGGAGATGAGAGGTTTCCCGCTAGGAGGGCCGGATAGAAGATTGCGAGTAGACTTTGCCGATGTTACACCAGGTTTTGGTTTCAAGCCGAGGATGTATCCGGAGGATGGTGGAGATTTCAGATCAAGGCCAGCTGATTACGAATCGCCTTATGATCCCTACGCGGCTGAGGGAGAATTTGGATATGGAGGTCGGGGCTTCCGAGGGGGAAGAGGATCCGGACCCTGGCATGAAAGAAGGGGTGGCGGACGTGGTGGATATCGAGGAAGTTACCCTGAAGGCTATGAGCGAGATAATCCGGAATGGAACAGAAGACCTGGTGCGGAAATTGACTATGAAAGTCGGGGAATGCGGAGATCCATTTCTCGAGAACCTGGAGTTGATAGATCGAGGTCCAGGTCTCCGAGAAGAAGACCCATGGATTCGGACTCTGATAATGAGATAGCGAGGACTGGAATGCTCTCCACCTCGCGGACGCTCTCGGACGTGGCGAGGAAGTCGATTGGAGTTTGGCAGGGAGCTTTGATTTTGAAGAACTCTCTCTTCCCGGCCAAGTTCCATTTAACTGACGGTGACACTGAGATTATCGACTCGTTGATGAAAGACGAAGAGGGAAAGCATATGCTGAGAATAACGCAAAGGTTGCGTCTCGATCAACCGAAACTTGACGACGTCTCGAAGAGAATTCAGACATCCAGCTCGCATGCCATCTTTTTAGGACTTGCTGGTTCCAGTGCTGCGATTACCAACGATGATGCGAATGTCCAGACGAGGCCCTTGCGAAACTTGGTTTCCTATTTGAAGCAAAAAGAAGCTGCTGGTGTGATCTCTCTTCTGAATAAGGATACGGAAGGTACAGGTGTCCTTTACGCTTTTCCACCTTGTGCTTTCTCCACGGAACTTCTTAAACGAACCTGTCCGAGTTTGAGTGAGGAGGGTCTCAAGGAGGATCATTTGGTAATAGTCGTAGTCAAGGGAGGTAGCGCCTAAGATCTTTTTTGATTTCGGTACTAATAGCTGAGTAACAAAATAATTAGGCTACTTTATTAAAAAAAAAAAAATTAAAGCAATTTCTGGTTTGAAAATGTATCAAATTTCTGGTATGTCAGATAGGATTTGAAAAGTGGAAGGAACGAAATAGATTTGTTTCTTTCACTTTTTCAGCGAAAGGTTGATAAGAAACAGGCTCGTATAGTATCGGAACGGATAGCCAGAAAATCTATGTAAATTGTTTTCTGCGTGGAAAAAACAACCTTTTTCACTTGGCTTTGCATTGTCGTATTTTTTTAAAGACAGAAAGTAAACTCAATGTGAAATTGATGGAAGGATATAAAAAGTTCACATAATAAATGAGTAATGCAAAGCCTTATAAAACTGGGTGCTTTTAGTCACCTGTTCCAAAAACTTTAATGTTTGAAGATTTTTTCTTTAAGTATTTTTGAGTGATATTTTAATTTTTCGAATTCAAATCTTCGGAGATCTTTTCATTTAAAGGGAAGATCGAATTTGGTTTCAGAGTCCTGTTTCTTATTTTATCTTTTATATGGTCATGCCTTTTAATGTCTCACTACCATGCATCATACGTTTTCATACTCTAGTAATTTTGAAAAATATTTAGAAGTCTTCGATCTCTGAACTTGAGTAAATCCGCTTTTTCGATACGTTTTCACAAGAAATTTGATTCTGGAAAATCATGAGCGACCTTATCCAATTTAAAATATAGAAAAGTAGCAAAAATTGAATCAATTGAACTGACATACACTATAATTGTGTTAAATTTGTAAATTAATTTGTCAAAGAGACTGCATTTAATGACAAAATCGATAATCAACATCTAAATATTTTTTGACGAACAAAATTTAAGATATGATTTAAGTGGATTCCATGTTTGAGTTTTAAAACGCAAATATTCATCTCATCGACTTTTTTCAATGTACACTTTTAGGAGAAAAAGAGTTAAAAAGTCTCATAAGTTTGATTTAAAATATTTTTTCATTACTGTATGGAATTTCAGTAATATTACTGTATTTTAAATGAAGTTTAAATATTTCTTGTCGGGACAACAAATATTTTCGTCAGGTTTAAAAACTTTCGAAATCAGGGTTGCTACAGAGCCAGAAAAACCTGTAAATGTTTGTTTCTTTTCGAAGTGTTAATTATTATTTTGGTACTTTCTGCTTATTTTACAAATTTAGATCGATAGGAATTTACTATATTAAAAATCTTTTTTTAGAATGAAATAATAGTCGAAAAGCCTAAAATTTGCATTGATTAATAATTTTATGTACACTACCGGTGGAAATTATTTGCACGCCTATTTTTTTTAGTTGGAAGAGAAATTTCAATTTAATGAAAAGCTGTTGTAAAAAGACGTGAAATTTCAATGTTTTCGTAAAATTGGAATAACTTTTGAAATAATCGATATTTTTGATTGGTCTTTGGCTAATTTTAAAGGTAAGTTTATAAAATTTTGCTGAATTGTTGAATAATTTGAAGAAAAAAATTCCCTTAATTCTTCCCTAGGGTCGAACTTGGTGGGGAAAAAGTTGCAAAATTTCAAAATACAATAAAATTCTTAAAATATTTGAGCAATTTAGTAAAATAATGTGGATAATTATCTTTAACGTGAGCCCATGAACTTTGAAAAATGTTTATGATTTCCATAGTTATTCCAATTTTTCGAAAACATCTCAATTTATAAAAATTAAGGTTCTTTAAACAAGAGTTTAGATAATTTCCACCGATAGTGTACACGAATTTTTCTGGAAATTATATTGCAAACAGTACAAAAAAAAATTAATGAAATTTGAAATTAATTTGAGTTCTAAATTTGAATAGAATTTTGACAAAAGTTGACCTGGAATAAGTAAGTTGAGTAAATTTGGAGAGAAAAAAATCGATTAGATGAATATTTTGTTTTTGATTGTGACGTGGAAGCCCTCTTGAATTTGTTTTATAAGACTTAGTTGGCACATATAAATTCTAATAGTAGACAACAATTTCATTTATCAGAAATTTGTTATCCCGAGAGAAAAAGTTAATAATTAACTAGCGTAGAAAATTGTATTATATTTCTAAGACTTGGATTTATAGTTGTTTCACGTTGTGTTGACGACACTAGATTTTTGATATCTTTTTATCAATGCACATTTTTGGTCAAAATGGGAAATGAAGAAAGTGATTCATAAAAGTAAAGCGATCCGAAGTTTAGATTATAAAATGTACAGTTTATCGACCGACTTCATTGTACGATCTTCCAGTTGTATTCTTCAGAAAATTATTTTAAAGCTTAATTTAGATTTTCGTACAAGAGCTGCTACGATAAAAGAATTTTTTTTTGTTTTTTTGTATGTTTAAGAATAGAAAATTGAATTAAGATTTGATTTAATAAGGTAAAATTAGAATTAAAAATCTGCGATCTGCATGTTCGACAAAACACCGAAAAATCTTACGAGGCAAGAATAATGTACGACGATTGTATTTTCTTATTTTGAAAACTCCAGCTTCTCGTGTCTAATATTTAAGTGGTAAGTGTCCACCTTGGGCATTGTTGTGAGCAAACAGTGATGATAGTGAAAATTTGAAATTGGACTAAAGATCTCGACAACAGGACTGATGAAATCCAATGAAATTTTCTTCTGTGATTGCCTCGTCAAAGTTTCTTGTTAAGTGCGGACGTATCTTTTAAAGGACAGTGTTTGGTGGTACTAATTTGAAAATGTGTACAGTGATTATGTAAGAAAAAAAGTGATGTGTTCTCGCAATCGAGGGTGTTGGGGTGGTACTGATTTCCGGAACGCATGACGATATTCGCTCCGGAGATTGGAAGAGAAAATAAAAAAATAAAAAAAATAAAAAGCCCGTTCCAGCCTCGGTGGCGACGAAAAAAAAAGGTGCAGTGGCTAAGTGTAGCTGGTGTTTGAACAAAATAGATGCCGTTATGCAGACGAATTCGACCAATGATTTAATTTCTTAACTCCGCCGATGTCCACCCATGAGAAAGTTCAGATTCTTCATAAGTTTAGCATCATCATAAGTGATTCGCTCTCGTGTTTGTGCTCTTCCTCGATTATCATTTTAAATCGACAAATGGCTTCAGTCTTTCCGATTTTTTCTCTTTCTCGCCAGATCAAGAATCCCTGATTCAAGTTGACGTACTTTTAAAAGACAGGAATATGAAAAATTAGAGAGAAAAACTTTTTATCCTTGTAAACATTTGAAAGGAGAGAGAAGAAATTTGGAAATGGTTGTTGGCTCTTAAAGTTCGACGAAATCGGAATGGGTGAAGTTCTAAAGTTTCCAAGTTCAGTGAGTTGAGTTTGAATGATAAAAAAAAAAAAAAAAAAGAAACAGTTGACAAATTCAGAACAGAAGTTTAATCGACGTTCTTTCAATATTTTGCAAAAAGAGCAAGTTCTAAAGAGAAAGGAAAACAGTAGAATTTTTTAGTGGTGCTGTGAATAGTTTTGGTTCTAGGGAGAATATAAATGAGAAGTTTTTCGAAAAAATTGTTAGTGCCTGTGATCTGCAAGTTGTTTTCTTTGATAATGCATTTTGAAGTCGAGAGCTTTGTGATCGAAAATAGGAAAGTAGTGACTGGTGAGTTTTGTGTCTTGTGACTTTTTATTGGCAAGAAATGAAAAAAAAAAAAGAAACCAATCAAGTGCTCTGTTCAAGTTCTGTTGGGGGGGTTTTTTTAGTCGTGGACAAAGAATGTCAGAAGTTCTGAAATCTGAATGACTGTGAAGTTTGGTCAGTTTTGCAAATTCAGTTTTCATCCGTCCATTGCAAGAAAATTATTCGAGGTGTTTTGATACTTTCGAGAGAGGAGGTAAGTTCTAATCTGTGGAGAGATTTGATTTTCAGATTGAAGGAGATTTTTTTTTTTTTTGGAGAGAGTAAAGGATCCATTATGTATCTGCAAAGCTACAATAAATAAAAAATACTTTACTCCATTTATTATTGTTGGGTTCCTGTTGTTTTTTAATTTCAGTAGGATAAAGGAAACACATTTATTCATGGTCTTCTTTATGAAATTGAATACTCTGATGAAGTTTTTATTCTAGAATTTTTCTCTAAAGTGAAAGAGTGTGAATTTAATTTTTAAAAAAACTCAAATATTATTTACAACATTCTCTTATAAATTTTATATCACGTGATGATATAATGCAATTTAAAATAATCTATCTTTTCTGTTTTTGAGAAATTACAGTGCATTAGATCTTTATTTTTAAGCGTAAATGTTTAATTTAAAGAATTTTAAAATGCAGGTTTGAAGACTTAAACACTTGAAAGCGTTTGAAATTGAAAATTTGTGATAAAAAACGTTTTTAGTTGATCAACTTTGAATTTAAAGAAGTTTTGAAAAAGTTTCGAAAATAATTAAAAACTTTAAATGATTCCAATGTGCTGTTTTTTGCGGATTTCGAACAAAAAATTAAGAAGATTTTTAAGAATTGTAAAAGGTTTCATAAGAATAACAAAAAAAAATTGTAAGATTCCTGGGAAAATTAAAAAAATAATAATAATTTTGAGAAATTAATTTTAAGAAAATACTTGAAAAGAATCTGGAAGATTTTAAAGAATTTTTTTTATTTTGCAGGATTTTTAAATGAAAATCGAATAGTTAAAAAATATTATTTGTTTTGCAAGAATTTCAAAAATAATAAATCAAAATTTTAAAAGATACACATTTTTAAAACAAAATGTACATTTTTTAAGATTTTGAAATCAAATGTTGAAGCTTGTTAATAAATCAAGATTTTAAAAGATACAAATTTTTAAAACAAAATGTGAATTTTTTAAGATTTTGAAATCAAGTGTTGAAGATTTTTAAATATTTTAAAAGAAATTAAAAAAAAAGTCTTGGGATTTCTGAGCAAATTTTGAATTATTTTTTATTTTGAAAAAATAGTTGAACAATTGAATAATCATTAATTTAACACTACTTAAAATAAAAATAATTTAATTTTTAATTTAAAAAGGGTCCAGTTTAAAAAATTGTAATCGTTTAATTTTTTATGTTTCTAGTTTAAAATTCCTTAAAATTATATAATTTTGAAAATTTACGAATATTCTGGGTAAAAATTAATTTTTTCTGGCTGAATATTCATAATTTTAATTAAAAATTCATCTGTGGTTGATAAATGACCGAAAATTAATTTTTTTTTACTGAAAATTTAACCACTCCAGTTGATACTATTTTATTTATATTTTATATTTTTTTCTATTTTGTTGGAAATTTCTTTTTTGTTTGAAAATCAATTTTTTTTTAAACTGAAAATGTAATAATATGTAATAATGTAAATAAATAATAAATATAATATAAATATAAAATTTGATATATGAATAATTTGATGAAGTTACATTCCAGTTGAATTTTAGTTAAAAATTCATCTCTTTGGCTAAACATTAATTTTTCTAAACTACAAATTTATCTGTTCTATTTTTGTATTGAATTTTTTTTTTTTTGAGTTGAAAATTCGTCTTTGGATAGAAAAAAATAGATAGAAATTGATCTTCTTGGTAGAAAATACATATTTTTCTTTAAAATTGAATTATTCCAGTTAGAAATTCATGGTTTTAGTCGAAAATTTATCGATTTGATTGAAAATAATTTGTTTAAACTGAAAATTCATGTCTTGTTGGAAAATCGTATTTTTTGATAGAAAATTAATATTCGGGTTTGAAAATTCAAGTATTTTAATTAAATGTTCATCATTTCAGTTAAAAATTCATATTTTTGTTTAACTGAAAATATAACTATTCTAATTGAATATTCCATCATTGGGTTGAAAATTAATCTCTGAACAATAATCTTTTTAACTGAAAATTTAATTTTCGTGTTACAATTTGTCTTTTTTAGTTGAAAATTCATGTATTTTTTTTTAATATAACCATTTCAATTGAAGATTCATCATTTTAGTTCAAAATTCAACTTCTTGGTAGAAAATTCATCTTTTTTAGTTGAAATTTTTTTTCTTGGTTGATAATTGAGTGTTTTATCTGGAAATTTAATTATTCCATTTTTTGGTTAAAAATTGTGCTTTTTTTAGTTGAAAATTCAACTATTTGTTTAAAAATTCATATAATTTGTTTTAAAAAATCGTGTTTTTTTGGTAGAAAATTCATATATTTTGTTGAAAATTCGTCTATAGCTAGAAAATTAATCTTGTTTGAAAATTCATCTTTTTTGTTGAAAATTGATCTATTCTAGTTGAAGATTCATGATTTTAGTTGTAAATTCATCACTTTGATTGAGATTTTTTTGTGGAAAACTAATTTTTCATAACTGAAAATTGAACTATTCCATTTTTGGTTGAAAACTGATCTTTTTTAGCTCTAAATTCAACTATTTGGTGAAAATTGGTCATTTTTAGTTGAAAATTCGTCTTTGTTGGTTTAAAAGTTTCTGTATTCCGGTTCAATATTTATCAATTTAGTTGAAAATTCATATTTTTGGTTGAAAATGAAACTACTTGTTTAAAAGATAAACTCTTTTTTTGCAAATTCAACTATTTGCTTGAAAATTGCTATTTTTTTAGTTGAAAATTCATGTATTTTGTTGAAAAATCGTCTTTGGTAGAAAATTAATCTTTCTGGTTGAAAATTCAATATTTTTGCATGAAAAGTTAGAAATTCGAAGCGGTTTAAATTGAATTTAATATAATATTCACATAAATTTTACCTAAATATGCACTGAATTTCAAGTAAAGATAAAATAAATGTTTTTTGTAAGTTTTAACAAATTTTAATTAAGAATGTCTTTTATTTATATTTAAAAATTCATGATTTTAGTTGAAAATCTATCAATTTGGTTGAAAATTAATTTTTTTAAACTGAAAATTCAATTATTTGTTTGAAAATTGGTATTTTTTAGTTATATTATTTTTATCCTTAACATCATAAAAAAACTATTTTTCTTATTTCTGATTTTTGTTTGAACTACCTTAAAAATGCGAATTTTTTAATTTCACTGACCGTGAAAAATATTTGCAAACCAAGAAATGACCAGGAACGTTTTTCTTTGATTAAAATGGTCACCCTGGTTAGCAGCATTCTAATTTTTTAAAATGATTATTGAATTAATTTTGAATCAGAGTGTTTTAAACCTTTTTTTTTAAATAAAAAGAATAAAATATCTTCACAACCAACCTTTATTTAGGAATATACTCTTTAAAACCAACTTACATCCTATCATACTTGTGTGGACGCACGCACGCGAGCGTTTATATACATATGTAAGTAAAATGTTAATCGGTTACATGAATTATAATTTTAATTACACAACAGCTGTTATCGTTGAGAGATACTGACAATCGAAGAAAAACAGAGATTTTCACACGGGAAAAATATCATTCCGGCTTTCAAAATCACATATTTTGGCATTATTAATTATTTCTTACTTTAACCATTTTTATCTAAAATCATTATTTAAATCACGATGATGTAAATTCAAAAACTAATTTTTTATTATTCTGGGAAGGCAAGAGAATCGATATTAAATCCACAGAAAATAAAACTGCAATCAATATGAGAAACTTTGAATTAACAAGCAATATAATAAATTTTCCTAAAATCTGCTGCAGTAATTTTAATTCGATACAAGCGAAATTCACTGGTTCCTTATCCATCCTTTTATTTTATTTTCACAAAATGTGATTAGCAAACTTAAGAACTTTTTTTCTTTTTTTAATGAATGTAACTGCGAATTAAATATTGTTCAGAATGTTTTTGGCGACTAGAAGGTGGAAAGAGATTTAAAGTCGCTACATGAAGTCGTCATATTCATTATCAAATCCATAATCTTCGTATTCGTTCACAATCGTATTTTCTCCCTCCACCCTCAATTTCGCCTTTCCCTTTCCTTTTTTCTTCTTGTCTCCCTTTTCCAACTTTCCTTTCTCGATTGCGAGATTATCGATAATTGTTTTTACTTTCCTCAACGATGCAGCAGGCACTAGAAAGAAAATTATGGTATTAATTAATTTTAATGGAAATTAAAACCCGGAAATATCAGGGAATTTGTATATACCTGGAAAAATTTGGAAATATCAGGGAATTTTTATTCAAAGTTAGGTAATTTTTTCGAGATCGTGCTAAATTTTTTTTTTAATTGCAATATAAAATTGAATAACAGTGATTGGTTGAATTTTTTGGTTGTTTTTAGTCGAAAAGTCGTCTTTTTTGGGAGACATTCTTCTTTGTTTTGAAAATTCAACTATTGCAGTTGAAGCTTCATCATTTTAGTTAAAAATTCATCACTTTGTTTGAAAATGTAACTTTTTTTTTTGATAAAAATTAGCTGTTTTTTTTCTTATTCATTGATAATATTATAGGGGTGGATGACACGTAATTTAGGGGTTATTTAGAATAACACTGATGATTCTTAATAGAATTTAATACCAAAACAAGATTTTTGCAGCAACAAAGTCCAAAATCTTAAAATACATATATGTCATATGGCGAAGCATTCCAGGGGTAGATTTTCTAAATGATGATACTCTAGAGAGTAAGTATTTTCACAACTCACGCTAACATTGTAATACAGCATCAATTGAAACAATTTTGTGTAAAAACAATAAACAAAAAACCATATTACATCTTAAAACACTAAAAGACCTGCAAAGTAACAAAAAAATCGGCGCCAGACACCAACCTAACCCCCCTTGTCAGACAAATTTCCGACCTGTCTCCATTAAAAGTCGGAGAAAAAAATGTCCAATGCATTTTTGGACTGCCCTACTATGCACCCTGTAATTAGCATCAAAATAAGAAATTCAATAAGATAGTTAATTTTTTTCTGATCCTGCATTCCTAACTGTCAAAATTGTGGTTGACTTCTTCAATGCTTTTCCAACATTAGCATAATTGATTGACCATTTGAATGAAAGCTGGAGATGGTTTTAGCAAGTGTTCCTGTCATGAGGATCAGTACTTATATTACTTTTTTGTTGTTATTATAATTCCGGATCGGATGATTGACGATAGAACTAAAAAGGCTTCAGCTGAGAAAGAGGTTGTGAGAAAAAGAGTGTGTACTTGGCACGATACAAGGTGCCTGCATGCGATCAAAAAGGTGTGCGATGAAACGACAATAAATGCCATCAATGAAAGGGGACCAGTCGACTGGGCCACAAATTGCAGGTGATTGCCTCGCATCTTGAAACTGCCGATCTAGAGGGTGACAAGTCTCGAAGTTGAAGGATTCTCCATCCTCAGCCACAAAGGCGTAATGAATTAAGAACTTTTTATTTAAGATCGAGAAGAAATCTATTTTATTATGAATAATTGTATGCAAAATGAGCATGAATGAAAAAGATGAACAATTAAAAAACATACTTCCAAACTACCTCACTTTTCGGCTCATTAGATAAGACAATAACCTATGAAAGAAGAGGGGGTGAAGGGAAAAAGTCAACCAAAACCAACCTCTCACTTTTTCTGATCAATAGATTCTTATGCTAGTTGACAATCAAAAATAATACCTGCAATTATAGAGAAAAAATATACATATACACTGCCGGTCAAAACTTTCCGGACACCTCTTTATTGATAAAAGTTTTTTGTTTGAAGGGTTGAATGCTCTCAAAATTTGGTATGAAATTAGCCCAGGATAAAACCCATTTGTCCATTTTAGAGTAGATATTGCAAAAATAGTGTAAATTTCAATGTTTTCCTAAATTTTTAATAACTCCCTTAATAATCAATATTTCTTAACGATCTTGGGCATATTTTAAAGACATTTGTCTAGTTTGTAAATGTATGAAACATATAACTATGAAGTTCTTATAAAGTCCCTTAAAATATATATTTATTGAATGTTTTATTTTCATTTTCCTACAGATAAGATGTTTTCACTTTTTTCCAAATTCATGTTCTTGCACTCTGATAGGAATTTTATTTAGATTTATGATCATAAGCTGTTGCGATACTGTAGAGAAATAGCTTTAAGATGAGCACAAGAACATTAAAAAATAATTATTATTACGGAAGTTATTGAAAATTTAAGAAAACATGGAAATTTACACTATTTTGCGATATGTTCTTAAAAAATAGACAAATTTATACTTTATACTCTTTATACTCGGCTCATTTCATATATAATTTTTAAAGCATTTTACCCTTTGAAGAGAAAATTGTTAGCTCTGACATAATTGAAATTGAGAGAACTTTGTCAGTCATCAAAAAAGATGTGTCCGGAAAATTTTGACCGGCAGTGTATACATTTCCCTTTTTAAAAAGTTTACTTTATCTAATTTTGCATTCATTATTGAAAAAAGTGACAAAGATATAAAAATTATTCTTCATAATAAGAATAAAAAAATAAAAATAGCAAAAATTATAACCATAAGCTAATAAACTTTTCGCTGATACCAATATTAAGTTTTGTTAATTAAACAAATACGCTGATATTTTCGACAGGTTCTCACAAATTATCAATCATATTTCCCCATTTTAATTAATTTTTTTAAAAGTAATAATATTCCAAATCCGATCTATTCAAATAATTATGTTGTACCTTTTTCTGAATTTGAAATTCAAGAAAAATAAGTTTCTTTGAACATAAAGACGATTTAATAAACATTTATGCAATACCGTAACCATGATTTTCATCAGAAATTTGTTAATACTAACAGTAAATGCGCGCATTCACGTCTCGGGATTTTTATTTGCTAACATACAAAATATAAACAAATGAAAATTAATTTTATTAACCTTTTTGTTAATAGGTTTTGAAAATTTTTAATTGCAGGCACTTGAGATTATAAAAAATATATATATAGAACGATTTTGAATTGTAAACGTACCAAATAAAACTATTTTAGGTGAGATAAAATTTTGAAAATATGACAATATTTCGAATGGAATGCAAAGGAATTGTACTTGTATATTTTCTAAATGAGAGCATTTACATCAAATTGAATAATTTGAGAATTAATGTGTTCGAAACTGACAAATTTTGTATCGAAAACATTCAAAATTGAGAAACTAAAAACTAAAATTTTATAAATTGGACAATTTCATTAGAGAGGAATTGTAATTGTATAATTTCTAATTCAAAGCGTTCATAATTAAACAATTTTCTTTTTATTTGAAAAATCTGAAAATTGAATGATTTGAAATCAAAAGTTTGAAAATAGGACAAATTTCAAAACGTTTAAAATGGAACAGTTTCAGATTGGAATTTTGAAAATTGGATCATTTAAAATTCAAAGGATTTAACCTTGCATCATTTATAAATAAAAGCGTTCAAAATTGAATAATTTAAAAACTAAAGGGTTTGAAATTGAACAATTTTTTATCAGAAACATTAAAAATTGAAAAATTTAGGACTAAGATTTTGGAAAATTGCATTAGAAATGAGTTGAAATAATATCATTTCTAATTTACAGCGCCTAAAATTGAAAAAATTTATTTTGAATTGAACAATGTAGAAATTAAACAATTTGTAATTAACATGTTGAAAATACGGAAATTTCAAAACATTCAGAATCGAAAAATTTCATATGGGGACTTTGAAAATTAGATCAATTAGAATTCAAAGGAATTGAACTTGCATAATTTCTAAATAAAAGCGTTCAGAAATGAATAATTTACAGATTAAAATGTTTAAAATTGAAAATTTTTCAATCATAAGTATTAAAAATTGAATTATTTCATTTTGAATTAAAAAATCTGAAAATTTAATTACTGGGGATTAGAATTTTGAAACTTGAATCATTTGAAATTAAAAGGAATTAAAATCGTATTATATCTAATTAAAAGCGTTCAAAATTGATTAATTCGAAATTTTGAACTTTGAATTTAAATAATTTTCAATTGGAAGCCACTAAAAACTGACAACTTCAACTTGAAAACTAAATGACACGTTTGAATGTCAAAGCTGTTGAAATTCTACTAATTTTAAATTGTTATTATATTTAAAAAATCAAAATAGATACTATATATTTTTTTAATCGAAAAATAAATTTACCGTCATTTCTACCGTTCAAAATAAACAATTTTTCATATTATAAACCTTCAATATTGAATTATTCTAAGAAAAATGCTTTACACAAAAAGTAATTTTAAAAGGGAAACATTATAAATGAAAAAGTTCTAATCTTATCAAAACTTATTAAAACTTATGAAAGGGAGATATGCAAATTCAGAACTCCATAAAAGTGTAATTATTTAAAATTTGAAAAATTATTCATTGATTGTGGTAGGATCAATTTTATATAGTTTAATTTTCATATATTTTTATTTCAAACCGCACAATTTTCAACTTTTTAATTTCAAATCGTGTAATTTTTAACATTTCCTTTAAAATTATTATTCGTTCTCAAAATTTTGCAAACAAATATTTGTAAATTTTAAATGATTTATTTGAAAAATCCTTAACTAAAAATTGGACAATGTTAAGATATTAATTGAAAATTGAAAAAGAGAATACAAAAAAAGAATTATATACATAATTCCAATTTTTTGAATTGCAAAAATTCAAGCTTTTTAATTCGAAATTCATTTTTTAAGTTGACTTTAAAATGTTTAATATTGCGGAATATTTTTAAGTGAAAAATTAATACATTTTTAATACCAGGTTCGAAAATACAAATTTGTACATTTTTAAATTGAAACCAAAACATTAAGAATATCTAAATCTAAAATTATTAAATTAAAAAATGACCATTAAGGCTTTTAAAATGAAATTTTGCCCTCACATTTTGACTATTCTAATTTTAAGCTACAACATTGTGAAACTTAAAATTTCAAACATCCAAAAAATTCAGAAATTTCAAACCAAAGATTTTCTAATTTAAGCTTTTGAAGCAAAAAAAAGCTCGAGTTTCAAGGACTTAAAAATTAAACTGTTTCATAATTGCGCATGCAGAACTAAAAATTTCAAATTGAAATCACAAAAATTCTAAAAATAATCAATTTCTCAAGGAAAGATCACTGTCATTTTTAACAGCTAAAATTAAAGAATTCCAAATATTCTGAACTTTTATTTCTTAAATAAGGATCTTAAAACTAAATCGTTGAAAATAACTAATTTCCAAATTGTGCATCACAATTTTTATAATTTAATTATTTTAATCTAAAATCAAACGTAATAACTTGAAAATCAAGAATAAAGCCTTTCGATGCAAGGGAAACAACTTAATATTGAAGACAATTTTCTCAGAATGAACCGTAGATTATTATATATAAAAAATAATAAATAATAATAATAATTGTAGTTGCAACCAATAAAAATATGTGGAACAAAACTCCTAATGCTTTGAATTTTGGATTCTTTTTATTTTAAGTATTTAGATTTTCTCCATATGGTAACAAATGTACTTTTCCTTTCAATGTTCATTTTTCTTACTAAAATTCGTTTTCCAGATTTAGAGCAACTGAAGTTCATCTTCGGTTTTTCAATTTAGACCCTGACAAACTTTTATTCATTTCAATTTCATAAAAAGAAGTGTATTCAGGGGAAAATTAGTATAATATCAGAATAAGATACTTGAAAACAATAAGATTGTTTATGTCTGACGTATTTATTCGTTTAATTTTAGAAAGAGATTTTTAATTATTTCTATAGTACTGATTATACAAATATTCTAAAATTATTTTGAATACCCCTCGATTTTTACGCCAATGTTAAAGCCGGTCGCAGAGAATAGACAGAATGAAGAGAGTGTAAAGAAGTGTGAAGACGGTTAGGGACTCGTTAGGAGGAATGATAAGTCGGAGCAATTTCACAGCTTGAAATGCCGACAATCTGAGAGACGGACACCTGGAATCCAGTCTCGAAGATTTTTTCAAAGTGTGACCTGACGTCCTAGACCTAACCCTCCAAATGTCACCTTGAATACCATCAATTTCGAATTTTTATTGTGACGTTTAGAATTTTATTCCGAAAGAGATTAATCTTCACTTTAGTGGTGTCAGTAGTAGCGAAAGAAAGAGTAGAAATAAGTTTGATTGAAATTTAAGAATCCTAAATCAGTTTAAAATCAAATTCAAAATCCCATTTAGTGACCAACACACAATTCAATGTATAGAATTACGGAAAATAAAACAAGAATCCAACGATAAAATTTGGACAATCACCACAAAATGCTCCTATTAGAATTCCTAAAAACAAACAGGAATTTGTTTCTTGGGACAAAAATAAAAAAGAGGAAAGAAAATTGAGAAGACAACCAACCAAATACCCTTCCTTCTCTTTTTTTCTTTCGTCTTTTTTATTTCTATTATTATCATATCACACATATCACTCTTATAACAAAGTCTCAAACGACCATCACTTTTGTGTTCCTCCATCCTAGTATTAAGAAGTCTGTCCCACGTAAGTCATCTTACAGATCTTGCAAGTGATCTTGTAAACAACACCACCTTTTTCAAATTTATCTAAAGGATCTTCACAAAAAGATATTGTTGAATCCATTTTAAATAGTATATGGAAAATAGGATGAATATTGAATTTTTTCAACATAAAATCAATAGTTTTCCAAATTTGACCAAAAAAAGGAAGAACAAAAGTATTAAAAGAACTATATTCTCTCAATTCCTTCTGGCTGTCTGTAGATAAAATTCTACTTTGTTTGTTTTTGATTTATTGAATTCTAATTGTGATATGTTGCTCAATTAACTTTTGTTGGTAATGATCATGAAAAAGTATATTCCTAACAATATTCAAATTCTCTTTGTGAAATCAAATGTGGAACAAACCTAGAGCTCTGTCAACTGGTTTGATCATTTTTCTCTATTTAATGGGTAAATTGATGTTTTGGATGAAAACTGTTAAAAGCATCAATAACTGCCAGCAACTTTGCTAGAGAAACACATAATAAGGTGTCATCAACATATCGAAAGTGAAAGGACAAAACAAAATCTAGGCTCTTGAAAGCAAAGACCTCCTCATCTTCTATAAATATTTCTGCTAAAATTGGAGAAATGACTGAACCTATGAGAGTATTAAACTTTTGCCTGTGAAAAGATCAATTGAATTTAAAATAAGTTGAGTTCATAATAAAAGCTATCCCATTGATAAAATCTTTTTGATTTAATCGAGTACGTGTTTTATGTCGTACAATCTATTAAAAATTTCCTAAAATTGCCTAAAATTGTTATTTTTAATATTGAATTTTGAAGTTGTAATGGAGTCTATAAGTATCAAATTGAAGTTTTGTTCTAAAAATGTCGTGGGAGTGTTAATAGTTGAAATAACCATTCTCAAAGGATAGCCTTCTTTATGAATCTTTCTCTAACCATAACATCTTGCAAAAACGGTGTCTTCAGTATTTATATCACTCCATTTCATATCTCTGCCTAAAAGTTCTTTCTTTCTCCAATTGTCCAGAATCTTGGAAATGTCTCTTCTTAATTTTTTCAACGGATTTTCACTCAATAAATCAATTTTATCACGATTGAAAAGTAAATCCTCCATATCCCTAATTTAATCCGGTTTCTTCGTACAAACTGTGATATTGTCCTTATCAGCATTAATGCAAATTATATCAGCATTGTTTTCAGGGAAAGTTTTTGATACAATAAAACTTTTAGAAACTTTATGATCAGTGCTACTATTGTGCAAAAAATTATTATCAACAAAGCTCTTTGACAAGTGTAAAACCTTGTTTCGGAAATCTTGTTGATCTAATATTGTAACTTTGTGTATACTTGATTCAACATCTTTGACTATTTCCATCATTTGTTTTGATTTACTTTTGTTTTGTTTTAGGAATTGCAATAGGAGCATTTTGTGGTGGTTGTCCGAGTTTTATGGTTGGATTCCTGTTTTATTTTCAGGAATTCTATACATTAAGTTTAAGTATGTCAATGGATGCGTCTTGAAGATGCGAACAAATACACTACATATCGTATTGTTCTATTTCGAATATTAAAAAAGTTTTTCTCATATAAACAAGGTAAATTTCTTCTCAATCACCAAACTCAAAAAAAAACTTCTAAATAGTAGATTTCAATCAAATTCCTATCAGACCTGGATAACAGTTGGAGCTGCAATTCGTACAAATTTCATGATCATACCTCTTTTAGATACTGAGATATAGTGAATAGAAGAAAGTTACACAATTGATTCACGACATTCTGAAATATAGGACCTGAAAAAAGGAATTGAAAACAATTAAAAAGAAGGAAGAATCAAATGATCCAAACAAGAAGAAAATTGTAAACGAAAATAAATAAAAGTGAAAAAATTAAATAAAAAAATCTTCGAAAAGAAGAAAGAAACAAAATAAAGATAAACTATGTTCTCTGAAAATACAAGATCTTTCCAATGAAGTCAAAGATAGCAACAAGAAGAGCCCCAAAAATTGAAAAGATAAACAGAACTCCGGAAGACGAGAAAGTTGATGTTTGCGAGTCAACGTTCGCCAAGCAAAAAAAAATCTGTTAATGTTTCAGTGGTCTTATTTGAATATAGGATGCAGCTTTTCATGAAGAGCTTATAAAATTTTCTGTAATCGTTACAGATTTTTCAAGTATCTAACTAATTTATGACATGAGTAAGTCAGCATAATGTTTTCTGTAAATCTTAAAAGAATTTTTGTTTGAATTTTGTTTCAGCTTATTTTTTTTTTTTAACTGATTTTGAACTTCAACTATGTTCGCTGTCATGATCAGTGTCAAAAATGAAAAATAATTAACTTCTTTGCAATATGTTCGTATCGCTCGTAATGAGCTGGAACTTTTCTTGTACAACAGATTTTAAGAATTAAAACTAATTTAAAAGAATTCAAAATTATTTATGAGAATACAAAAGAATTTGAAGAATTCAAGGTAAATTCAGGAGAATTCGAAAGAATTCAATGAAATTGAAAAGAATTTAAATGATTAGGATACATCCAAGTGGCTATACCTATAAGGCAGCTCTCAATCATATTTAGACATTATGTATATGGGATACAACGAAGTACCATATTTTCAAAAACTGCGCGTTTTAGGTAGTTGTATTGCCAAAAATCAGATGTCTGGAAAAAATAATTTTTATATAATTTTAAGAATCAACATAATATTACTGATAAGGGCATTCAAAATAAAAAGCATTATTTTTTATAAAACAATTTTTAAACTTACAAAAACAATTATTTTGACCATTTTTCAGAAAATTTAATTTTGTCCTAATCGCTTCTTACCAATTTTTTAAAAATTGTTACATTTTGATAACTGATAGCCTATTTCTTCTGGTAAAACATTATCTGCGACTCTATTATTTTCAATTTTGAAAGTAAAGTTTTCTATGACTGAAATCATAAGAAAAATTCTTGTTGGAAATAAAATATTGAATATATATATGTATTTCAAGATTATTTACTTATTCTCAAGATTTGAAAAAATAAAGTTGTAGAGAATGTTTTTCTTGAAAAAAGCTATGATTTATCAAACGTAAACCATTAAAAAAACGGGTAAGAAGCTACAGTGAGGAAAAATCCAATTACAAAAACCAGGGTCAAAATAAATATTTTTCGTAAGTTTTAAACTCATTTTTATAATAAATAGTTTTTTCCTTTGTAAGATATGACAGATAATACTTATTCAATTCATAATTTCATAGAAAACTTTTATTCCCAGATTTGTCACTTTTGGCAAGACAACTATCTTAACAAAACTCTAGACAAAATTAATTTATTTTCAAGAAGAGATAACTTTTGATAAACGTTGAGCATTCACTTCCGGCATATTTTTCTCTTCCAGCATATTTTCCTCTTGCGGCAATATATGCCTAAAGAAAAAATATCATAAGGACATTTAAATGTAGACATTTTTTCGGGAAAATTACGGAAAATTTTCCAGACGCAATAAACCCCATAATTCGGTAATTTTCCCAGAAATAACTTCGGAAAAATGCCATAACTATTTCAATAATTTTTTGAGTTTTTCGGGAATTTTCCTGAGCAGAATAGCGTAAATTTTCCTAATGATTTAGGTAATTTATTTGTTATTTCGGGAATTTTCCCAACATAATTACTGGAAAGTTGTATAACGATTTCGCTCATTTGTCCAGCATTTAGGGAACCTAACTGACAATAATTCCGGAAAACTTTCTCAATTATTTCGGTAAATCTCTCACATATTTTTGGAAATTTGCCAAAAATAACTCTGGCAAAATTCCATAACGATTTCGGTAATATTGGAAAAAGTTTTGTTCCAATTTTAAGAGGAAAATTACCAATGGTTGAGAAAAAATTCCATATTATACTTCGGATAATTTTCCACTTTTTACTAGTAAAAGTACCTAAAAAGTGGGAAAATTCCCAAAATAGTGTTTCTTTATTCCCTAAATCATTAGAAATATTACCATCAGTAATGGTAATATTACATTTAAGAACGATAGTTTTCCTTAAATAATGGAGAAATTCTCAATTTTATGGGAACATAAATTTTCCTATCCAAAATGAAGAATTTTATCTACAAAATTGCTAGAAAAATTCCTGCAATTATTCACAAACTAGGGAATGCGGAAATTATTCTAAATTCAAGAGAATTCGAAAGAATTCACAAATCTCAACAGACTTCAAGAGAATAGAAAAAATTCGAGAATTAAAAATAATGAAAAAATATTCAGACGGAGGTTTAGGTGAGAATCGGGTAATAATCGATAATGTAATGGCAAAACATGTAACACGTACATCAATATAATGGCTTTGCTTTATTTATAGGAAAGATGAAATCTAACTCTCCACTAAGAAGGGCCACAGTGCGCGAGAGCTCAGTGGAGTATATTGCGCAATATTATGCATTCCAGTTGTAGACGGTTCAGGCCGTCCCCGTTTTTTCTTTAAAAATAAAACTTTGGTATATCTCTTGCAGACTATTTTTTCTCCTTTGGAAGGAGATTATCATTCACAGACAGAAACAGGGGATTATCGCATCCATACGGTAATAGAACTTATCAAGAATTATCAGGAATGTTATTCGGGTCGTCAGGGTCAGTGAGCAACCATCTCGTAATCGTCCTGGCGGCGACAAGAATTCCGGATTCCATCCTTCGAGGATGGGATCAGACGGCTCTAGATTATGCTCTCTAGGGTTATCGTTTGAAGCTAAAAAATAAAAAATTCAAAAAAATAAAAAGGACGTTCCATCGCGATTTCGACGGACGCGTCGCGTCGCTCCTTCCGGGAGTGAGACAGGGGCAGGGTAAAGCGGAGAGAAATCGGTTAAAGTGCTGGATCGTATACACTTGGCGTTCGGTTGCCAGGCAACGCGCTAATTAGCTCACCCGGCTCTTTAGAGTGGATACTCGACAGTACTTGGTAACCTCTCCCTGTGCCCGCTTTGCCCTCTCGACGTCAGTGACAACCTGCCATCCTGGTTCCGCGCGATCGTTAATGCCTCTTTGCCATATTCGCGAACCACCGACTAACCGAACGCTATAACATTAGCATATTTGGCAAAATTTGATGCTACATTGCCACCGATGGCTAATCCTGATTTAAAGTCACTCGTCGAAGTATTTCACCCACTTTAGACTAATGCTCTTTGCTCTCCAGCCTGAGCTGTTTCCAATTATGATGCATCATATGGCGCAACATACTCGACTGAGTACTTGCGCACTACGGCCCTTCCAAGGCGAGAGTCGCAACCGTCTCTCGCCCTGCCCGCTGAGAAACTGCGTGGGCCAGCAGTTCTTGGAATTACAAAACCGGACCGGCTTCTATGGCACCTGGAGTGTATAGACAATAGGATGGTTCAAAAATGCGTCGGAAAATTTGTTTTCGTGCTGGAGAGCAACGATCCCTCCAATTCGGTTCCGAATCCGAAAAAAGAAATTACAAATTCTTTTTTTTCGAAATTTTGATTTTAGCAGGTGCTGCCGGACACTCGAAATTTTCCATCCGAAATACATGGCAAAAAATCACTTTTTGGGATTTTGGAAATAACTTCTGTCGGTTTGGGGAAAGTCATAGTACCTGAAAAGCACTTTCCGTTTTTGATACCTCAGATTTATTGTGTGATGAACACTCATTTATTTGAACAAATTTAATTTTTTTCAAATAATTTTTGTTTTCGAAAAGTGATTTTTTTACAAAATCATAATTAAGGTTGCCTTTTGATATACTCTACACGTTTTCTATAACTTAGCTTTATTATTTAACAGACCCTTCATTTTTTAAATAATATTTTTCTGGAAACTTGTTATAGACATAAGTTTTATTTCTTATATTTATGAATTGTTTAAGCAGTTAAACATTAGCTATTTAAAGCATGTTGTCAAATTTGAAATATTTCTCTAAGGAAGTTCGTTTCTTTCCTATAAAATATTATTCTACGTTGCATGTCGATATTTTTCCTGAATTTTCTGAAAAAAAAATTATTTAAGACCGAATTCATGTTAATATTAGAACTTTTAAAGTTGGTGACGCAATATGTAACAAATGTGTTATAATTTATTTTAAAGGGTTGCAATAATGAGTATGGATACAATTGTATTTTCTTTTAAAACAATACAGTTTTTCAAAATTGTGTGAACACTTTTATTAACTTGTACATTCAAATATTAAATTTTGTTCACAAATTTGCAGAAAATTTTATTGTTTCGAGAAAAACACAATTATCTCCAACTCTATTCATATGATATCGAAAATTTCGAAAAAAGGTGACTTTTGTAACAATTAATAAAAATATTTTTTTCAACTATTTTTAATGCATAATTACAGCAAAATTTCACGCAAAAATCGCTATAGTTTTGCAGAGCTCAGTATTTTTTTTCAATTTGTCACTTTTTTAGTTGTCTCAGGTTCATCCCATATATAATTTTATGATAAAAAAATCTCTTGGGTTTTTAATTCCAGGACAAAAGAAAAAGTCCTAGAGATTGCAAAAAGACAAATATATCTCAATTCAAGACATATTTTTGTACCTAAAAATTATAATAAATAAACACTGAAAGTTTTAGAAAGTTTCGTCAAACAATAATAAAAAAATATGAAACATCAGCTTTCTTATCACTTTATATTAAACAAATGCTTAAAAAATGGAAAATTCAAATATTTAGTCAGAAGATTAAGTGCTTTGTTAAAAATTAATTTTTCTTATTAGTTAATGATTCATCATTTTAGTTAAAAATTAATTTCTTCGGTGGAAAATTAAACTATTTTGTTCAAAATTCAATTATTTAGTTTCAAATTTATGTACTTTGTTGACAACTTACCTCTTTTTGTATAAATTTAATCCTTTTGTTTAAAATATCAAGTACATTTTTCCTTGAAAATATATCGTGTCGGTTGAAATTAATTTTTTTGACTGAAAATTTAAATATTCCATTTTCGATATAAAACTTTTTTTTTTAGTTGAAACTTCAGCTACTTGGTTCGAAATTTATATATTTTGTTGAAAATTCCTATTTTTTCGGTAAAAAATTAATCTTGGTTGCAAGCTTAACTATTTATGTACATAATTCAAAATTCTTTCTTTCAAAATTAATTTTTTTGACTTAAAATTTAACAATTTTGTTGAAAATTCAACTGTTTGGTTTGAAAATTAACCCTTTTCATAAAAATTGATATTTTTGGGTCAACAATTCAACTGTTTTGTAAAAAAAATCGTCTTGTTGGTTGGAAAATTCAACAATTTAGAAGAAAATTCAACTATTTGGTAGAAAATCCAACTGTTTTGTAGAAAATTAGTTGTTTTTTTTTTGCTAAAAATTACTTTTTTTGATAAGAATTTAAATATTGCATTTATTTTTATTAAAAAATTCATCTTTTTCAGTTTAAAAGTTGAACTATTTGGTTGTTAATTTATGTATTTTATTCACAATTTTTTTCTTCATAATACATTTTTTTAACTGAAAATTTAAGAATTTTGTTGAAAATTCAACTGTTTGGTTGAAAATTGAACTTTTGTTAAAAACGAGGTTGAAAATTAATATTTTTGGGTTTTAAAATTCAACTGTTTTGTAAAAAAAACTCGTCTCGTTGGTTGTCAAATTCAACAATTTAGTAGAAAATTCAACTGTTTGGTAGAAAATCCAACAGTTTTGTAGAAAATTAGTTTTTTTGCTGTTGAAAATTACATTTTTGTAATGAAAATTTATTTATTACATTTTTAGTTTAAAACTGATCTGTTTTAATTCAAAAGTTCAACTATTTGGATAAGAATTTATGTAATTTATTGAAAATCAATCTTTTTGATTGAAAATTAGTCTTCTTAGTTGAAAATTCAACTATTTGGTTTAAAGTTGATATATTCTATTGTGAATTCGTCTTTTATAGTAGAAAATAAGTCTTCTCGGTTGGAAAATTAACTCCTTGGTTCATAATTTATATATTTTGTTCAGAATTTGTTGTTGTTGTAGAAAGTTAAGCTACTTTGAAAATTCATCTTCTTAGGTTGAAAGTTCGTTTTTTTTTGTGTAACATTTATTATCTGACTGAAAATTCAACATTTTTATTTAAAATTCATATGTATCGTTGAAAATTAATTTTTTTGCTACAAAGTTATATTTTTGGGTTGAAAATTCAACTGTTTTATTAAGAGTTTGATTTTCTTTTATGTTGAAAATAATTTTTGATATTGAAAAATAACCCATTGCATATTTGGTTAGAAATTGATATTTCTTAGTTCCAAATACAAGTATCTGGCTAAAAATTCATCCTTTTTTCTAAAGACTTCACCATTCGGTTAAAAGTTTATTCATTTCGTTGAAAATGTGTATCTTTTGGTAAAAAATCAATCTTCTTGGCTGAAGAATTAAATATTGGTTTCAAAGTTACTGTATTTTGTCCAGTATTTGCCTTTTTGGTAGAAAATAATTTTCTTCTTGGTTAAAAATGGGTCTTTTTGGTTAAAAATTCAATCTTATAGTTGAAGATTTAACAATTTTGTAGAAATCTCATCTTTTTGGCTTGAAAAATGCAACATTTTGGATAAAATTGTTTTTCTTTATTGATTGAAAAATTTGTTTTGGTTAAAAAATCATCTCTCGTTAAAATTCATTTTTTCCATCTGATAATTCATTTTATTTCGGTAGAAATTTTGATCTTCTTTTGGTAAAAATGCAACTGTTTTTTTTAAGAACCTATTTTGCTAGAGGATTCAACTGTTTTGTTGAAAATTCGTCTTTTTTGGTTCAATTTAACTGTTTTTGATACAAAATAAAAATCTTTTCTTGATTTAGATATCAACTATCATATAGTTCGTTAAGAATTCATATTTTTTGGTTGAAAGTTGAACTATTTTGTTAATTCATAAGAAACAAATAGGCGGCAAAAATTAAGCAAGATGGGTAGGTTATTATTTTTATTTTAAAATGCTAGCCTTAGAAATTAATTATATAAATAATTTAGGCTGAAAAATCGTCCATAAAATAAAAAAATATGAATTAAAAGCAAGGCATTCATGAATGCACAATTCGATATTTTCTGCGTTTATAGTTAATAAATTAGTTGATTTGGCATGTACAGTTTCAAATTTCTGATGTTCGAAATTAAAAAATGTTATTAGGTTGATTTGATGTATCAACTATTTCTATCTCAAACAAATATAAAACGTCATTGATGATCTCTCAAAGAAAACAATTTTCCGAGAAACAGAATGTGTTACATAAAAGAACATCCAACCTTTTAGAGCATTAATAGTGTAAATATGATAATAAATAAATAAAAAGTGTTTTTCTGATATATATATATATAATTAAAAGAGTTTGCAGTTCTAAACTTGAAGTTCGAGCGCCACAAATTGTGTGTTCAAAAAGTAAAATTCATCGAAAACAAACAAAAATTATCATCATCTCTTTGTACTGCATGATACTCTACTCTGATATTTACTCTCTATATTTGTTCACTAATAAATGACTCTATCCCCGAGTGAGTCAACGTTTATGGTTTTAACTATCGCTTTTGAAGTAATGCGCCCTAACGTTGCGTATTCAGCGATAAATGTCAATTACTTGCTCACAAATTAATTGCACGATGCTAAAAAAAAAAATTAACATTTACGAAATTCCAAATTACAGCGCGCTAATGTGAAGTGCGGCGTGTTTATAAAGCCTGCACTTTATTTATTAATCATTCATTGTCGATGAATTTACAACAAGAATTAAAAAAACTCCCTCTTGAATGGCAACGACCCTATTTTTTCCGGAGAGGAATGTTTTACGTAATTTTCGAAGGACGTTATATGTTTTTCTATGGTCTCATCGATAATAGGCTTATATTGACGAAATCGGTCTGTGGCTTTCCTTCGTGGGAGAAGAGATCTTACGCTCGAAGAAGAACGAAAGGGAACTCGATTTGCAAAACGCAAAAGTAAAGAGTACGGCTTTTTTTCTCACACCTTTCTGTCAAAGAAACTGGTAAAAATTCTCTCTTTTCAATACTTTCAAACTTGTTACTTGCCAGTATCGATTCATTGAAAGGTGTGTAATGTGTGTGTTTACATGGTTACATATATCTCATTTTCGAAAGTAATTGAGATACTTGATGGCTCAAGGGAAGGAACGAAACCAAAAGGAAGCTGCAATGTGGATCAAAAGGCTGATGATGATGCAGGCCAGGACGCGAGGACAATACGATGGATCCATTTGGGTCTTGATTGCGCCATCGTTGATCCACATTCTGCGTCATCATTCCTGTATTGAGGAGAATTTAGTGCACAAAAAAACGAGGATATTGCTTTATGAGACGTGAGATGAGCTTGACGACATGGGAATTTTCTTCCAGGATGAATAGGGAAGAAAAAAAGGATACTCCTTTGTACGATTCCAACATGACGAGGAGAAACAAGGTGTTGTTCCAATAACACTTTCCGCTTTGATATTCTTTTTATATTTTATTGTTCCTTAAGAGTAGAGTCATCTTCCTTTTATGAATCTTTAGTCAAATTATGTCGAAGGAAAAGCAATTGTTTTTTTTTTTTAAATCAAGGAGCGTAAATAGCTTTGCATTTATCACAGGTAGATTGATCCGGATTATATCGGATTTTCCGGATTACCTCTATTTCAGAGAATTACTCTGAATTACCTAAGATTACGCCGGATTGAATATGATTACTCTAGGTTACATAAACTTATGGTGGATTGCTAGGCTTCAACTAGACTGATTGAAAGTTCCAACCAAAAAGGATTACTTTTTCACAAAATTCTTGAATTGTCAACAAAAAAGAGAAACTTTTAAGTAAATAGTTAAATATTCAACCAAGAAATTCAATTTTATACGTGAAAATAAGCATTTCCAACAAAATGCATAAGTTTTCAATGAAGTAGTTGATTTTTTAAATCGAACAGATAAATTTTTAACCAAACAGTTGAATTTACAATTAAAAAAGATCAATTTTTCACCAAAAATGAAATTGTTCAATATTCAGTTAAAACATTTATTTTCAACGAAACAGATCAATTTTCATCTGAAATTATGGATCTTTAAATGAAATAGTTAAATTTTTAGTTAAAAAATTAATTTCCAACTGGAATTATGAATCTTGAACTGCAATTATTAAATTTTCAGTTAAAAAATTAATTTCCAATCAAGAAACAACATTTAAAAAAAAAAAGTTTAATTTTCAACCAAACACATAAATCTTCAACCAAAAAAATGAATTTTCGAAAGAATAGTTCATTTTTCAACCAAATAAGTAAATTTCAACTAAAACAGATAAGTCTTCCGCCAAAAATGGAATAGTAAAATTTTCACAGAATTGACGCCGCGCCGCGGGTAGGCTTGTCAGGAGCTGCGCGGGGTGTGTTTACCGCTTCCGAGAATTAACGCCGGGCCGCGGGTAGGCTTTTCAAGAGCTGCGCGGGGTGTGCGGGGTTCACGAAGGCGTGACAAAACGTAGCTAAATCCGGTTGAGTTAGGGTAGGTCAGGTCCAAGGACAGCCCCAAAACCGACGTTCAATCCGAGTTAGACTGTAATTCAACTTTAAAAGTTTACAATAAAATTTGTTTTAATTACGAGTGGTGAAAACGACAGTGAATTTATGTTTTTATCGGATATTTGATCAATTGTGAGTTAGAAAAGAATCTATTCAATCACTGAAAAAATCTTTTTAAATATCACTCGGTATTACGCGTTAGGGTCTCGATTAGAGTGTCCTAAAAAACCCATTTTTTTATCACGCACCCCTAAACTTATTTCACTTTGTGAAAATATGAATGCCTTTTTTTATTTTATTTAAAAAAAAGTTTAAATCGCGGTCCTGGAACCTTAAACAGCCTTAAAATTATTATAAATATTAATAATTAATGTTAATTTCCGGAAAAATATTAAGTGTTTTGCAGGAAATATAACTGATGGTACGAGACGAGGACAAAAAAAAATTAACCGAATTGCAATAAAAACACTACCCCTAAGCGTGAACTGCTACGTTTTGTAGGGGTTAAAATATCAAATTGTGCATTTTGAAAATTTCACACACAATTCTTCGGATATTTTAGTACTTAATTGTCTTGGTACGATATAAGAAAGTGGAAAATATTATATATTAAAATGTAACTCCCATAAAGGGTAGTTTTTCCAGCTTGTTCCAATCTGTGATCAGTGTCACTGTCAGTTTGAGATTATCAAGTGACACATCTGTTTCATGAAAACAGGATAACTTTATAAAACAAACTTTGTTGGGCTTGAATCACCAACATGTCATTTTGGAAGTGGATTTTTGTCTTATCTTTAAGTGGTGATTTCGATTTACAGAATTTTTTTCGCTCTCCTGAAAAATTCCGATTTGGTTTATCTAGTTCTGTACATCCACCTTTCAGTTAAGAAAATTCTTTGAGAAAATAAAACTCTTTTTGTACATATCCCCCCCCCCCTGCCCGGGTTATCTACCTAGGGCCTACCCACCTATTTTTTACAATCTTTGGCCTAGGACACCCCATTATGCTTGATATGTACCGGTCCACCAGACATATTATTTGCATAATCTTTATTTTTGTAAACTTTTGAATGGCTGATTATAAAATGGTTTAATTTTCGAGATTTTAAAGCCTAAGTTTGAAAATATTTATTTTTTAATCTCTTATTTTTGAAACATTTAATTCGGAACAATGTTGAAGGCTTCTGATTTGATATTGTACAATTTGCACTTCTCATTTAGAGATTGTCTCATTTTTAGACTAAGCATTGTTTAACTTATACAATTTTAAATGTTTTATTTTAAAATAGTTTGATAGCCCTTAGAACTAATTTTTGAATATTGAAAATGAAAAATGTCCAGCTTTGAAAGTATAAGTCAAACAAAATTTTCAAATCCGAAATGCCTAGGAATTTTTCTAAAGATTTAATAATCAATCTGATATTATAAACCATTGGGAAATAATATCTCAATTATCAAATAGGTTTTGAATCTAGATTCGAAATAGTTTCGAATGATTCTAATAGTGAGTCATTAAAATGAATATCATTTTTAAAATCAACGATATTATTGCCTTCTACTCTACTTTCTATCCCATTGATACCTGCTTCTGAAGACTCTTTGAGATCCCCTATCAAGTTTGACCAATTTTTACAAAGTTCACTGGTGAATCACAGAATAACCGGTTGTCTGTTAAATGTACAGGAGGAGCAGGAGAAGTGAGGATGGAGGAAAAAAGCTGAGAATCCCCTGGAGCAGAAACGACAGACGAATGCACGTTAAACCGGAAGGAGTCGGGATGAGTTCATCCCCTTCGGCAAATCGGAGTTTCCTACATGGGGATCGACCACCGTGTTTGAATTCCGATTCTGATAAAGTCGTTTACGCAACTTTGGATAGCCTGGCACTCAAAAGAGCGAGACTTCCCTTAAGACTACTGCCAGTCGATGATAACAGTGTCCTCGAGGCTCCTGAACGAACTGATAAAGAGAAAAGAGTCGTGTATAGAAAAACATCTTCTAGAAGACCCAGTTTCAAGGTAAGTAATCACTATAGGGTGGCCAGAGTGGCCGTAGGTCAGTGAAACTTTGAAATCAGAGAAAAGTCATAAATAATGAATTTAAAAAACTTTAATATAAAATTATTTCATTCCGTTTATAAAAAAAAAATTGATGTTAAAAATGTTACAAGATTAAGATTCTGGTCTTCGAATATTAATAGTAATTTATTTTCCTTGTATTTCTATTTCCATTTATTTTTTTATTGCAGTTGCTTCCTCTTGACGGTTATATTTTTAGTGAACAATTTTATTATTTGTTTGAAAATCCAACAATTTGGTTAAAAAGTCATCCTTTTTTGTTTAAAATGCAACTGTGTTGTTGACAATTTAATTATGTTGGTAGAAAATTAACTTTTTGTTGAAAATTTAACTGGAATATTTCTTGGTGGAAAATTCAACAATTTGTTTTCAAAACTTTTCTTATTGGTTTGAAAATTCCTCTGTCTTAGTAGAAATTTCATCTTTTTGGATAAAAATACAACTGTTTAGTTAAGAATTAATCATTTTTTAATTAAAAATTCATCTTCTGGGTTGAAAATTTGTTTTCCCTTTTGTTGAAAAATAATTTTTTTAAATGAAAATTTAACTATTCCAGTTGTAGATTCATCATTTTAGATGAAAATTCATTTATTTGGTTGAAAGTTGAAAGTTTAGTTGAAAGTTTAATGTTGAAAATTAATTTTTTGTTTTCATTGAAAATTGAACTACTTGGGAGAAAGTTATAGTATTTTATGAAAAATTTATTTGTTTGGTTGAAGGTTCATCTCTTTGGTTAATAATTGAACTATTTTATTGAAAATTAGTTTTTTATTATTTTAACTTATTTTAACTGTTTTTCTTTCTTGACTGCAAAATCTTTATTTGTTAAAAATTCGTTTTTTTATTGGGAAATTCATCATTTTAGTTGAAAATTCTTCTCCTTCGTTGAAAAATTGACTATTTTGCTAAAACTTAGTTTGTTTTTTGTTGTTATAAATTAACTTTTTTTACTGAAAATTTAACTATCCCATTTTTTGTTGAAAATTTTTAATTTTTAGTTTAAATATCAACTATCACATTTTTCGTTGAGACTGCATCTTTTTGTTGAAAATTCAACTTTTCGGGTTGAAAATTCAACTGTCTTAAAAAAAATTTACTTTTTTGGCTTTAAAGTTCAACTATTTGTCTGTAAAGTGTAACTGTTTTTGGTTTAAGTTTAATATATCTAGTTTGAAAATTCATCTTTGTACGTTGGAAATTCAACAATTTGGTTAAAAATTCAACTATTTTGTTAAAAAGTCATCTTTTTTTAATCAAAAATGCTTTGTTGAAAATTCGTCTAGTTGGATTGAAACTTCAACTTTTATGGTAGAAAAGTCAGCTCTTTTTGTTTGGAATGAATAAACAAATTTTAAATTTGCAAATTTTAATCTTAAATTGTTTTATTCCGTTCATAGAAGATTTTATGTCAGAAATATTACAAGATTAAAATTCTGGTCTGTGAATATTAATCGAAAAATAAAAAATTCTTCAGGGGAAAATCATTGAAAATTGAGAGAATTTTGAAAGTGAAGTTTTTCGGCCATCCTGAGGGTGGCCCAAAAAAATCAATTTTTTTGTCGTTATTGCAGCCCCCTATTTTCTTTCATTTCACGTAAAAATAATTTTGCAATTTTTTAGCAATTAAAAAAATGTTTAACCCGTGGTCCAAGGCTAAAAAGTGTTAACACGTTAAAAGCTAAAAAGTATTAACCAGTTAAAGGCTAAAAAGTATTCATTTTTGTTGTTATGTAAGAATGACAAATGAGTTACGTAAAAACAATAATTTTGCCAATCAAATGATGGTAGGCACCACTGAAAATAATCCAACCCTAATTTTCTTCTGGATACTAACCTTAAAAGTGAAAAAATTACCCTCTATAGGGAGTTGGAAATTTATAATATGCTTTTTTTGTACACCTTAGATATTTTCGACCTTAAATGATCAAAAATAACTTTCTAAAAGTTATATTGTGTGTCAGTGATAGAAAACTGCCCTTAAAATTTGTTCAACTACCCATTAGAACGATATTTTCCTTCTTTCAGAATTCTTCACATGATTTTATGCAAGAAAAATTCTAGGATTACTTAAGAAACATTAATGACAATTTGAGTTCCGTTTTTTGTAATTTAAACCACTCAGGGTGAGCTTCAATCATTTCCAAACTAGAAGTTCTTGTGCTCGACTGTTCTTCACAGAATACTTTTTTTCTAGTGATTTTGAAGTATTGTATACTTAAAACGAAAATAAAGTGTGGAGCACCTTTTGAAATAGGTCAAACTCAAATTTAAAAAGTTATTCTGGTATTAAAACTGAGCAAAAAAGTATCATAACAGAATTGGATAATAAACACTGTGCGTTTTATGGAGGTTTTTGTGTATAACAGAAAATCCTTTTTTTTGTCATTAAGGTTATTAAAGCATTTTTTCTCTCGTCTTTTCTTTATTGTTTATTGTCTATTACTTTTCGATAGATATAGATAAGTGAAATTCAATTTCAATTTTACAAAAGGTATATGTTTATTTAACAAGCAAAAACTCTGCAGGATAGGGAGTTATATTAAAAAATTATTTCGCATAATTTTGATTGAATTTTCTGTTGGACGTATGTAATACCAAAAAAACTAAACTAAACAAAAAATTTTGAAAAGTTGGAAAAAAGTATATAAAAAAGGTATTATATATACATATTATTATATAATTATACATTATAAATTTTGAACCACTTTTTCCACTTTTTTTTCACTTTTGAGCATAATATTCAGAATAAAATTAAGGTAAAACTATTTTTAGTGATGCCTACCATCATTTGAATATCATAATTATTGCTTTTAAGTTTTTTTTTAAATTGCACAATTATTTTTGCGGCAAATTTAATTTAAGTTCTCTCGAGTCTCATTAACGGTTTACAGTGTTTTTTTCGTCATCACTAATCTTACAAAAAAGTGGCGATAAACGGTAAAAGCAAACTCAAGATATGCGATCTTTCATACCCAAGAACAATTGAGTGATAGCTTTTAATCTCTCTTACCTAAGCATTTAATTTCTGATAGTGATGTAATATAAGTTATTAGAAGTGGGATGCAATGCGTCAAAATACAACATTCTTGAATACACATAATTAATTTGATCATTTATGCTAATCAATAATTGGGGATAATACAAATTTTTTGAACCATTTTTTATCGTTCAAGTTACGTTCCTTTTTTTTAATTTTAAATATCTAGGTAAATTTTAGATCAGTATAATTAATTTTTTAATCTTAATATTTCTAAGATTCAATTTAATTAAAAATTTTGATTTTTGTTGAAGATTGATGGTTTTGACAAGGTTTGTTGATTCAAGTTTGGAATATTTTATTATAATTAAAATATCATAAAAGGCATTGAGAGAATTTGAATGAAGACAAAATTTAAAATCCTATTCATAAATACATTGAAGTTAATTAAATTTAATTTTCATCTCATTTGGAAGAGTTAAAATAAATGATTTATCATATTTTTTTCTTCCCTAAAAATAATATATTTTTGTGAAAATAATGTGCCCTATTTTCCGAATTTTCAGTGAAATAGGACAAAAATAATAAATGAAGAAATTATTTTATTGAAATTTCAAGGCATTTTTTAAATTATTCGTTACGTTTTCTTCGTTTATTTAAGTAAGCGTCGATGACTAAGATTTTCTATCAAATTGGACAAAAATCCAATGAAGAAAGAACGGATGTGGTTTTTATATTTTATCCGGGTATCTCAACCACTTGATTTAAAATTAGAATAAATCTCATCTCTTGATTGAATCAGTTAAAAAAAGGATATAGGCAAAAGGAAATCTTTTTTATATCTTAATTTTTTATCAAATTTTGTTTTAAGCTAGGCCAGATACCGTTCCTTTTCTCCAAAGCAGAAAGTATCCACACAGATTAAAAACTGAATATTTTGCAAATTTTCATCCAAAATTACTTACCTCATTCCTCTGATTATACTTTCTTGGTAATATTGACGTCAAGTGTAGTCAAATAAAATTATAAAGTCAACCGTTAGTCTTTGGTGTTAATTTTTAGATTCTTACTTCACAAATAAAAAATTTTGCCAACTTAAGGTTTCCATGAAATTAAAGTCTTTATTTCATAATGTAGAATATATTTACAAAATATTTCTTTTGGATCTTAAACGTTTTATTAATCTCAAGATTCTGAAGCTGCTTTTTAATGAAGGTCAAAGAACCATCATCAGATGAAATTATGAGTGATTCAGCTAAGAATAATCTCCCCCTCTTTTTTCCTTTTGTGAACAATTTGTGTACCTAGTTTACCCTGACATTCAGTAATGTATTTTCTCGGCATTTTCGCTTTATGCGAAACACGTCTGTCGTATGTACGACTGTGTCAACCGTCAGCACAACATCTGTGATGTAGATATCGAGAAATATACCAGAGCCCCGTTACGAGAGTAAACATTCTTCATTCCTTGTCTAACAATAAGTATGACTTCTAAGTCATAACGGTACCGTAATCATGATCGCAATATTCCTCCAGGATCTCTTTGCCAAATTCAAAAAATCTTCCATTTCACCACCTTTCTTGCTGAACCAAAATGCCCCAAATCATATTCGCAAACCTGGGTCGAGCAAAGTTCATTGTACCGCACGGTCCAGATTCTTTTCTTACAGGTTTCTGTGACGACACTGGCGACTACTTTTTTCTGTGGGTGTTTCTTTTCTTAAGAAATTAACAGATTTAGACACATTTTAATCCTGGAAGAGAAATATTATTTAAAAAACGAGGAGGTGACAAATCGACTTTTGAGTGTACACCAGATTTCAAGTGATTTCAAGTGATTTCAAGTGATTTCAAGTGATTTCAAAAGATTTCTAAAGATTTTGCAGTTATTTAAACCCTTTTTTTACAAAAATAAAAAACTATATTATTACTTTAAATTCTTAAAGCTATAATTTGTTTTCTAAAATATTTAGTTTGCTTATTATAATTATGGTATTTTCTAGCTTAAATTTATAAAGAAGGATTCGTTAACCCACTGCACAAAATTCATATTCAATTCATAATGTAATAAACCAAATTTAATGAATCTTTATTGTTTTTTGTCAATTATAAATTATGATTGAAACTACTAAAATACATATTTAAATTGAATATTAAATTCATAATTTAATAAATCTTATTGTTTTTTGTCAATTATAAATTATGATTGAAGCTACGAAAATACATATTTAAAAAGAGACTTAGGATTTTGCGAAAGTGAAGATACAGCTTCACCATGGTGCACTTGAAAAAATTTAAAAATAATAAAATACAAAAAAATTTCCAACATTTCACAATAATTACAAAAGATTTCAAAAAATTTTCAGAGATTTAAAAGATTTCACAGCTATTTAAATCATTTTTTTATACAAAAAACTATATTATTAGGACTTGAAATTTTTTTAATAAATTATGATTGGTTTTCTACAATATTCAATTTACTTATTATAATTATGGTATTTTGTAGCATACATTTATAAGGAAAGATTCGTTAATCCTCTGGACAAAATTCATATTCATTTCATAATTTAATAAATCCGAGAACAAGTCGTTTATACTTGTCAATAATCAATTATGATTGAAGCTACTAAAATATAGTTTTAAACAGAAACTTAGGATTTTCCATAAATGAATATATATTTACCATTCAAAAATATTTATGAGTTATAAAAATGCCAAATAATTTCTAAGATTTGACAATACTTGCAAAAGATTTCAAAGATCACAAAAAATTGCAAAATATGTCCAGAGATTTAAAAGATTTCACAGCTATGTAGATCATTTTGTTTATATAAAAAAGTATATTATTAGAACTTGAAATTCTTTAAATAAAGTATTATTTGTTTTATAAAATATTTAGTTTACTTATTATAATTATGGTAGTTTTTAGAATAAATTTATAACTTATAAGGAAGGATTCGATAATCGACTGGAAAAAAATTCCTATTGAATTCATAATTTAACAAATCCGAGAATAAATCAGTTTTACTTGCCAATAATAAATTGTCACTGGAGCTACTATAATAGATCTTTGAATAGAAACTTAAGGCTTTTTTAAAGCTAATATATAGTTTCACCATTTATCAATAATTGCAAAAAAAAATTCAAAAATTACAACAGATTAAAAAAATGTCAAGAGATTTAAAGATTTCACAGTCATTTAGACCACTCTTGTTTAAATAGAAAACGATGTTATTAGGACTTGAAATTCTTGAAATAAAATATGATTTGTTTTCTGAAATATTTAGTATACTTATTATAATTATGGTATTTTGCACTTTAAATTTATAAGAAAGAATTTGTTAATCCACTGGACTATTCAATATATAATATTCAATTATATATGATCAATATAATTAATTAATTAATTAATATAATTAATAATTATGAATATTCAATTCATAATTTAATAAATCCGAGAATAAATCGTTTTTTCTTATCAATAATAAATTATAATTGAAGCTATAAAAATAAATTTTTGAATAGAAAATTTGAATTTTAGAAAAATTTTGAAATATAAAAAAATAAATAAAAATACCAAAACATTTCAAGGATTTAATTTTAAAGAGATTTAAAAAGATTTGACCAAGGCATGTAGACTAGATTTCAAGATAGATCAACCCCTCGAGAAGAAATTACAATTCTTTTTTTAGTGCAGGGATCGATTACGAAATTGAAATAGGTGGCAAAGTCGTGTTTCTGAATTTTTAATCAATTTGTGATTCATGTTTTAACTTTCCCTTGTGTCAAAATTCACACGAGCATAAAAAATCTGAGAATTTTAAATAGGAGAGGCTTCTAATCTAGGAATTTTATCATAATTAAAGATTGGTTTAAATTTTTAAAAAGAAAGACTAAACTTGAAATCCTCGACCTGAATTTGAACAAATTTACCAACTTTATACAATGTTTTCTTATTGGTTGCATAATATTAAAGAACCGTTCTAAGGTCACTGGAAATAAGAAACAAAGTCACGTTACCTCATTTTTTCAGAGAACGGTATACGCCAAACTAGCCTTTTATTTTTTGCGATTCATTGCACTGTGAAAAGTATTTTATTCAGAAACGTTAGAAATTCATTGATTACACTATTTTATGAATACCAGAGTTCTAACTTTGAAGCGTGAATAAATATATAATATTTTTCTTTCCATGCTTTCTAAATCTTAATTTCTTTTAATCATTTTTTAGAACATTTTATTTTATTTTTGCAGGTTCGGTCGGGCTCAAACATTCAATGGAAGCTTCGTTCCAAATCGAGTCAAAATGCAAAAGGAGACAACAATCAAAAAGATACTGCCACTAAAAATTCCACATCTCCTAAGAAAAGAAATAGTCAAAGCTCATCAAAAGATTCAAAAGTGCCACTTAAAAAATCGGAAACTTGCCAAATCAAGAGCCGTTCCTTGCCACGAGACACGAGATTTTCCGAATTTATAGAGATTGAAAAGAAGAACAAGGAAACTACACTCGAAGATAATGTTAACTCATCAATACTAATTGATACTGAATTGTACGATGATGTTTTGACTTCCCAAGACGTGATTGGGGAAAAAGCGACAGGAGAAGAAAACCCGGATTTGAATTTTTCTTCGATTAGTATCAGTAGCTATAATCTTAGTAATCGAACCGACACGAGTGGTTATAGCAGCAATAATAATACAAATAGTAGCAACAGTATTCAATTTGATGACAATGATACCTGCAATATTAACAATAATATCATCAGAAATAGATTCATTGACGATAATAAAACCAAGAAGAAATATAAAAGGGAATTTGCTTTTGCGAAGAACGTTCTTCATTATGTTCCCATTTCGAGTCATGTGAAACGTTACAAGAAATTGAGGAAAAGTAGTTTGAGTTCATCAATGGGGTCATTGAAAAATCATCACCTGGGTGGCATATTCGATTTTGATGATTCCTGCAGGTCCAGAAGTCTCTCCAGAGAAGAATTAAAATATGTGAAGATATCTTCACCCACGAATTTTGTGCATGTGGCTTCTGCTACAAATCCTAAATTGTTGGCGAGTTCTGATGCCATTTCTGGCTCTGAGCAGACGATTATTACTCATGAGCAGAAATTTGTGGATTTGAGGATTTTCAAAGTTGATCAGTTGCGAGATTCGCGGACTCTGGGAAATTTAAAAGGTGAGTTTACTTTTTATATTGATTTTTAAATAATTTTTTAATAAGCTGGCACAAAAGGATTTTGAATTATATATTCGAATTCACATTGATGTAAGAAAAATTATTTGTGATAAAATTCAATCTTGATATTACGCTTGATTTAAAAGTTACTCTTTTTGTTCAACGCAAATTAGTGGAAAATATTATAAAGTATCTGTTGCTTTTGTTTTATCACAGTGATTGCTAAACAAAAATTGAAATATGTTTTTTGTGTCTGATGTTTAAGAGTTGACGACAAATTCCTATTTAGACTGAAGGGGAAATATTGCAACAATAAATTTAATGTCGGTGACAATTTCATTATTTCTGCAAACTTAGGTTTCAACTTTACTCGTTTTCGGAAGACGGGTATTTTTAAAGGAGTGTGTGTAATCATCAACATTTTGAAATTGAACTGGATAGTTTTTTTAAAGTCCTTCAGATAAAAAAAGTAAAATCTTATTCAACTAGAATTTTATTAAAATGAAACTAAACTAGAGGCCTATATATAAGGTGCCCTAAAATGGTTTGTTTTAAAACAAAAAACAATAAAAACAATAATTTGAATAATTTGGAACTTCCCCGTTTATCACATTATAATGGCAGTAATAAAAAATTCAGATCTCAGTAAATTCTGACACAATATTACGCTTCAATAACCTGCCATAATTATGGGTACATGAGAAAAATGTTTATAGCTCAATGAACGGTGGCAATTATGGTTAGAGCAACCACGAACTGTACCAGGATAACGTAGCGTAATACTGCAATTTTACGAGTGAATTGTTCCGTCATAGTACACTCATCTACGCAAACTTATTTTTGTCGTTTTTCTTAAATCTTTTTTTTTTACTTTTAAACGACCGAAAATAGTTGTTTTTCCATTTGAGGGGAAAAGATAATTTTAATACAAAATACAAATTTCGAAAATTTACTTATTTGTTAACTTTATTTGTTTTTAAGGTTATATATATATAATTTTCCTAAGATTCTTGAGAAAATTCAAAAATATTTTTGAAGATTTCAGATGTCAAAACAGAATTTTAACAAAAAAGTTAATTTTTAATCAAATAGTTGAACTCTCAAACAAAAAAGAGTAATTTTAAACGAAGATTGTAAAAGATGTTTATTTTAAATAAAAAAGAGTTGAATTCATCCAAAAAAGACAGATTTTCAACAAAATAGTTGAATCCTCAACCAAAAAATATTAATTTTATCCAGTTGCATTTTGAACCAATAAAGATGAAATATTTTCCAAATGAGATTAATTTTCAACTAAAATGATCAATCATAAACCAAAAAGAATATTTAATTTTAAGAAAAAAGTTCATCTTTTAACCAAGTAGTATAATTTTCAACCAAAAAAAGGTGATTTCTTTACAAAAAAGGTAATAATTGATATATCAGCTAAAAAAAATTTAATTTTAAACCAAAAGAGTTAAATTCATTCAAAAAAGATGAATTTCCAATAAAATAGTCGAATCCTTAACCAAAACAAAAAGATGATTTTTTTACAAAAGTGTTAAATTTTCAACCATGAAAAAAGTTTCTCATTATAGAAAAAAAAAATTTAACCAAAACTTTGGGGTGGAAAAATAATTTTTAATAAAAAATAAAACATTAAAATAAATTTAAAAGATATTTAGGACTTGTAGAAGTTTGGCAGAAATTTAAAAATATTTGTTCATATTCAGAAAACTTTTAAAGTTTTTAAATATTTTTCATCTCTCCAGAACTTCAGAAATTCATAAATATATTTTAAACTGACTCGAATTGTTCCTAAAATTGCCTTAAAATCTTCCAGATTCTATTTTGATAATTTTGGAAATCTTTGAAGTGTTTTAAAATCTATTTAAATATTCTCTCAAAATTAGTTTTGAAAAATAAAAAATTACCTAAAAGTTTCCAGGAATCGTAAGCATATTTTTTTATTATTTTGAAACATTTAAATATTCTTAAAACCTTTAACAATTCTTAAAAAGCATCTTTTTCAAAATCTTGATAAATCTACATTTTCTTTTATAATTGTTGAAATCTTCGCAAGCTTTAAATTATTTTCGAACTTGTTTTCTAATTTCTAAAACTTCGAAATATTTCTTAAAGTAATTACAAAGTTTTTCTACACTCTTTTTTAATCTTGCACAATTACAAAAATTACCTTAAAATCTTCCACAATTTTTTTTACATTTTCCGACATTTTTTTCAATCTTTTCAAATTTTGTTTAAAAATGAATTTTTCAAAATAAAAAATCATTTGAAGTTTTCCTACGAATCTTAGGAAAACAATTTTATTCCTATGAAACCTTTCAAAATACCTAAAAAGCTTTTAAATTTTTTATTTAAAATCTTAAAAAATTTGAAGTTTGTTTTAAATTTGTTTAAATCTTTTTAAGTTTAAAATTGTTTATGTATGTTCTCAAAAATTCTAAATATCTCTTAAACTTACTGAAATTTTTTCTCAAATTTTGTAATCTTGCAATGTTGAAAAATTTTGTTATAAAATCTTCTACATTCTTTTTCGAATATTTAGGAAATTATTTGAAATATTTTCCCAGGAATCTTTTTCAAAATCAAAAATTATTTGGAATTTACCCTGGAATCTTAAGAAAAATGGTGTATTATCTTGAAACCTTTCAAAACTCTTAATAATCTTTTTTTTCAGAATTTTCAAAAATATACATTTTTAGACATTTTTATTATTCTCTTGAAACCTTCCAAAATTCTCAAAAAGCTTCTAATTTTTTTTCAAAAATCTACATTTTATCTAGATTTTTTTTTAAATATTCTCAAGATTTCAATTATTTTCGAATCTTTTCAAAACGTCGAACACTTCGAAATATCTTTTAAAACCATTGAAAATCATTGAAATTTTTTTTAGAAATCGTATTGTGGGTACCGGTATTTTTTTTGCCGCTACCGAAATTTTTGTGTTACCATTACCAACGTTTTTGTCCATAATTTTATTTTTCCCATATCTTTAAAAGTGTGAAAAAGTTGATAAATTATAGTAAGCAAAATGTTAAAAACATAATTATTTTCCAATGTTAAAAAATCATTTACAATTAAAATGTTCTCTTTTATCAATACTGTTTTGAAACATTTAGAAATAAATGTTATTATGTGACAAACTGACTAGTTTGGAAATTTTAATTTAAAAAGTTGTTAGTGCAGAAATTCGTAATCTTTTTTAATAGATAAACAAACTGAAAACAGCCACTGAAAGTCATATTCACGCATTTTCGCCACCAATCAGGTTTTCGACAATAATGTGTCCGATATTTTTAAGATATTTGGTAAGGTCAATTTAAAAAAAAATTTTTTTTAAATATTTTACAGTATTTTTAATTTTTGTTTTCAGGTGTCTCAAGTTTTCTACTAAGTGAGACGGATGGAAGAGGCTACGTGGAAATTAAAAAAATACCCTCGGCTGCCGAAGACTCCTGTTATGACACTGTAAGCATCGACGAGTCGGTGAAAGTTGTGAATTTGGAAAAGAGCCAGGAGGTGAAATTTGATGAGAACGAGGTCGAAGATAAGATTTACGAACCGATGTCTGCATTTTCCATATCGAGAGGTCCTCAAGCCAACTCCAGTTTCCTCTGGAACAATCAAATAAAAAGTCCTCAATGTGATGAAAAATCGTCGACACTTGGTCGAGGTAAAGAGGTGGATCTTAATGAAAATACCTACGAGGAATTCGACGATGTTGGAACACCTTTTGAGGTGATAAATTTATTTTTACAAAAAATTTTAATTTATATTAAACTAGAAAATGTTTAAATTAATCATTGCTATATTGTGATTATGAAATTGAAATTTTATAAAATACAAGATTGATCTTTATTTAGACTTCATGAAATAATTCAAAGAGTTTAGACTGATATTCCCCTCTCAATTTCGAAACAACACAATGTTGGTCTTTTCGCAACTTTTGTTTGAACAACATAATTTATGGTTCTCTGCCGGCCTTTGTTAGGAATATATATCTCAGTCTTCTGCAACTTTTTAAATTCAAAGTACGCATGTCAAACACTTCTTGTTTATCTTCGTGGGTGTCGGAATTCATTTTCTGAATAATAATTACGTACCGATAATATAAATACAGCTTGCATCAGCAAAATTTTGATACCTTACATAATTTTGGTATCATTTCACAAGAGAGGCTCATTGATAAATTCTTAAAAAAATTAATTAGTAACAATCAATATATACAATTTCATTTATAGGAAGACGAATACGATGACGTTGGCTTTCCTCAAATTGAAGAATCTGATGAAGTTTATGACGACGTGATGACTTTAGTTTATCAGAAAGAACAGCACTTCTCATCGACAAGTACCTTGGAAATAAGTGACTATCCGACTCCTTCTAAGGATCAAATCCTGGAAGAAAAAATAACTGAAAATGAGAATAGAATTGAGGAGGAAAGTCCTAATTACGAAAATCAAGATACATCGATAAGCAACGAATATTCGAGTGTGGATGAAGATGAACATGAAGATGAAGATGAGGAAAAAGATGATTGTGGACAAGGAGTGTATGATGACGTGGGTCTTCCGAGTCAGGAACGTGTCAATAGCCTTTACGCAGGCTCCAGTGCAGGATCTCAACCGGGGTCAACGTCAAACGGCAAGGAATCTGAGTGGGAGGATCTTGAAGACGTGAAACCCTCTTTGCCCTTACCCAAGAGGAACGTCTCGTGGTGAGTGGCATTTGAATTCTCCTCTGCATCAAGGCTCACATAGTCAGGACCATGCTCAGTACTCTCATGAAATCACACGTGCAGCTTCTACATTCATGAAGTGCTTTATTTCCAGTCTAAAGAGAGACAAGAATTTAATTTGCGCGAATTAGAAAATTGCGGTTTTAAAATGTACACGATTTGATTCAAGAATAATAATTTAGTTTAATATTATTAAGTACTGGATTTTGAAAGCATACAAATTAGAAAGGATCTAAAATTGGAAGCATTCAAATATATGAGCAAGTTAAATTTGAAATGAGCCAAATTTGAAACAATATTTTAAAGTTTAAAAAAATGCTCGGAATGAAAATTTGAAATCAAAGCATAAAGCAATCTTAAATTTGGAAATACCTATTTGCAAGGGGTTAACAACTCGTGAAGTCAGGTGTACACTTTCGCTGAAGTCACTGGCGTCAAGTCACTTGAATTCACATGAAGTCACTGAAATCACTTGAAGTCAGTGTACACTTTATCGGTCGACTTGTGAACCCCTCGCATATTTATGATAAATCGAAGAAATTGAAAACATTCTTAATTGAAACTGCTAAAAAAATGAAAACATAACAATTTTAGATATTAAAACTGAAATGGTGTATCTTTAAAATGTTGCAATTGTAAGAATATCAGGGTGGCCGCTGGCCAATGACTTGCACTATTACAAATTTCATATCACATGATATAATGCGATATTTAAAATAAGTTTATTTTCAACTCTTTTTTAATTTAAGTTCAATTGTTAAAACTTGCAATTATGAAACCATTCAGTTTACAATGAGTAATTTAAAAATCTTTTACTTTAAAAATTGTCCATATCATGTCTTTATTTTTAAGCTTACATTTTTAATTTTAAACATTTTTAAATGCGATTTTGAAGTTAAACAAATATAAACGTCTAAAATATTCCACTTGTAAACCATTCAATTTGAAATTTGTCAATTAAAAAAAGGAACTGTTTTTTATATTGAACAATATTTGATTGTTCACGAAAAATCAGCGATTTTGAATAAAATATTAAAAACTAAACAATTTGAAACTGAATTGTTTGAAAATAAATAGCCTAAAATAGTTAAAACTTCAGTGGCCTAAAATTAAAATTTAAACGCTGCAATTTCAATTGTTCCATTAAAAAAAAAAAATTAATTTGTGAGTGAAAGTGTTGAATTTTTATGAATAAATAACAATTGAAAATTTTCAATTTGAAACGACTTACAATTAATATACTTTAACATCAAATTTAAAGAGTTCAATTAAAAAAAAAACTGCGAACCTGAATATTAAAGTTTAGATCATTTAAACTCAAGTATAGAAAAATAAATATTTGTTACTCCTTTTCTTAAACTAATCAGTTCAACAATAATAATAAAGTTATTTAAAATTATGGAGGACGTGATGGTGATAATAAAATAAGAAAGAAAAACAATTTTTCTAATGTCAATGCAGAAAAAAAAGGATTAAACTTCATAAGCATCCAGATTATGAAGAATCTAAAGTCTGCAGTAATTTGAAAGACAGAAAAGAAAATTTGGAACACTTAAAATTGACGGTATTACAAAGTTTGTCAGTAAGCAAAGTGAGATTTAAAAAATTCAATTGGAGAACAATTTAAGCGTAAAAGTGGCCAAATGGAATTTAATTTTAATTTGGAGCAATTCGAATTTAAAAGCATTCTTGCTTTAGAAATTGCTTGTGTTAGTTTGATAAATTGGTAAAAATCCCAAATTGTTCATTATAAAAACTGGGAAGAATCCAAAGTTTAAAGCATGTAGCAATCTGAATTTTAAAGAACTTCAAGTGTAAAAGCACCTATAGATTGTGTAAAATTTTAATTTGAAATAAATTCAAATTTGAAAGCAGTTTTACTTTTAAAAAATTCAAAGTCTACAAAATTTTAAAAGATTCGACCTTGAACTTTTTTATTAAAAATCAATGAAATAATTCGAAATCTTTGAGATTTTTTCTATGTTTAACATGTGAATTTAAAAAAGAATCAAATGTGTAATATCGAATGTAATTGAAAAAATCCAAATTTTATCAATTCAGTTTTGATTTTCTTAAATTAGACAAGTCCCAGACGATTGGAGAAACGCGATTATCGTACCCATATACAAAAGGAAGGGAGATAAAAACAACTGCAATTGATGTCACCACACGTAAAATCATGCATATGCATAAAAGCTTGCATATCAATTCGTCAGTTCCGCGATTATACATTATATATGTATACATTATACATACTCAACCGCGGGATTTCACCGGGAGCGGGTGCCATTCTACAAAATTGTATCCGCTCCCGGCAAAATCGGGGTAACGTTTCAGCGGTAACCACGTCTCAGATCCGTGACATAGGTGGTTACAGTCAGCGATGGATTCAATATGACGATCCAGCATAAGCCATGTGCACCCTGAAAACACGGAGTGATCCAAGGACGACCGCCTCCTGCATTTGCCCCACAAATGTCTTATCATTTCGTTGACGTGCAGGGATGCTTTTCAGGCTATTAACCAGTGAAAGCTTGGCACCTCCAAGAGCACCGATGATCAGTATGACTAGCTTAATAGAATATTCCGGGTATAATCGTCGGAACTCCCTTATAAGGTCTTTATAACTTTCTTTCTTTTCGTTCTCTTTGGCCGTGATGTTTTTATCGGCTGATGCGGAAAATTCGATAAAAAACATGGTTCGTTTCTCGAAGTAAAGGAGATCTATGTCAGGCCTCGAGTGCGTGACAGAAACAATTGTCGAGAATATGAAGTTCCAGCATATGCAGCACTTCTTATTTTCGACAAATGACTCTATTTCCGTAGGAGCGTTTGGCGGAGAGGTGTCAGGGCTAATGCCGTAAAAATGACAGATATGGTAATCAAGCACTCTTGGTGCCGCATTGTCCTTTATATGTACGTCGTTCCCGCATGAGTTGGACAACTTAATAGTATGCGCCCTAGGTGATAGGGGTGTGCATGGCACGCTCTGCAGTTATCATCGGAAATTTCTTGGCTCAAAATGTGGCGACGGTATGCTAAAGTTGAAATGACACTATGTGTGTTGTACCCAGAATAATCCTGTTGTGAAGAGAGTCAAGATTCAGTATTTGGCGACCACCTTGACGGCGTGAGATGTGAAGTCATGGAACAGAAGACTGAAGGTGCATGCTTTTGCTCATGAACATAACCTTTCGTAACCCGTTATCGAGGGGTATAGTACTACCAGGATGACAAGAATATTAGTTGCAGATATTGTCTGCTACGCCTTTCTTTGAGCCGCGTTGTTCGCACACCTCTCACCAGACAGATCCGATTCTCCGAACAATCTTATCATTTTGGATAGCTGTGAAGATCTTATACAGCGTCTTTAAAAAAGTTGTTGGCATGTAATTCTTAGGGTCAGCTAAATTTCCATCTTCGCCAGGAGCTCTGTGCGTTGTTTCACTAACCACTCCGGAATAGGCTCTTCTTATTTTAGATATGAGGTGAAAATGTGGGCCACATACAGGTGGATTGAAGGAAAATTCTGCAACCCGAAAGTCTTGATACCATATGATCCCGGAGCGGAATAGTTGTTGATGCCTCTTAATACTTTTTTCACCGAATCGGTATTGATAGGTGGGCGTTCCTCCTTGTGTGTTATAAGGGCACTGCATAGCTCCTTGAAGCGATGTACGTACTTTGACTTTCCTCACAGTAGATGCTAGACTCCGTATACTTCTCTCCAGAATGTCTCGAACTCCTCTGGTTCTGACGGGTGGTCGACAGTAACTGGAGGGTCTTGGAAGAGTCGAGATAGTTCAGAGAAAAACTGTTGATTTTTTTTCTGAGACACTTCTCTTTCTGCTCTAGACTTCTAGCGTCACATAGTATCCGCATTATGTCAACAATATGATGTCTGGTATATATTTCATTTCTTTTCTTTTTCGGTTTACAGTTTCGGTTTCGGTATCTTTGGAATCGAATCGAAGGGCCTGTGACAAAGCCACAGGACGCGACCTCGGGTTGCGAATAGAGGGTCCCTGTACCACAGGTTTCTGCTGAGAATGGTCACAATAATTAATGAGCAGTCGCGGACAATTTTCCAGGGATGGTCCCGAAGGAATGAACCCCCGAAACGGAGGCGTAACAACGTGCCAAAAGCTGAGAGGCATCTGGGTGAGGTGTCTTAAACGTTGACTCTGGGATACCGGGCGACCTCTTAGAGTATGCAGCCTTATCCTTGCAAGCGAGGTTCTACAAGGACTGACAACCCCCTTCCCTAGCTGCTCGAGGAAACAACAATGATAGCAACAAACCAACAGAAAGTTGTAGATGCATTTCGAAACGATCGAACCCGCAGAGCATCTGCCAATGGTTCGATAAACGGTGCCGATCACCCGAGAGTTGAGGGTGCAGAAAATAATTTAGATGGAATCACAACGACGAATCGGCGAAACATCCACATTGAGTGGACGAATTAACTCAAGGATGACATGCTAGACTGCTACGATGCCAGCATTATCCCTACTCATGGAGGCTTTATGGCGCGTATGCTCACTTTGTTGTGCCAGAAACGCCCAGAACTCCAGTATGTTTCGGTATCAGTCTTTGCGAAATCAAGCCTTTTACCTCTCGAAAAAGGGATATGTACGCGAAGCGCTTCCCCAACCACTATATGAACAAGCCACAGGCGGAGAGAAGAAAACGATATTAAGGCCAACTGCGGAAAGCAGGCAGATTCGAAGGAATCCAACCTCTGGATTATCAATTGCTTAGTTTATCGTGTGGCGAGAGTTTTTTTGATTCAAATCCAATTCTGAAACTGAGGATGGATCAAAAGACTTAAAGACGCTTGCATCAACTGAACAAGAAGATTGAATGGGCAAGACAGAATGCGTCCCGTGTTCAGTGTGTAATTGACTACATAACATCTGGCAGACTTTTCACGGAAAGGATTCAAAAGTTTACCCAAGAACTAAGGGTTCACCACCACACGCAGATCGTGTCAACACTGCTGACAATCAAGCAGCATATTGTTGACAAAAGTACTGATGTTATCGGACGCAAGGAGGAGACTACAGAAGAGGTAGATATGGACCAGGGAGAATCAACAGCTTCTCGGTGACCCATGGCGCCTCTTCAGCGATCTCCCTGTTTTTGTCAAAAATCCAACCATTTCCAACGAGGTAGAAATTTTTTGGAGCAAAATATACAAGATCCCGAAAACACTCGAATCGAAAGAAGATACTAATAATACCATCCGCTTTAAGGAATTTTGCGACAAACTGATAACAGCTAAGGAGGAATGTTTATCAATAACATCCGAAGACGTGAACAGAGCACTTAGGGCACGAAGAACTTTTCTGCTGCATGACCAGTTGGTATCAAGAACTTTTGGTGGCAGAAGTTTACGTCTACACATCAACATCTGAAGAACGATGAACGAACAACGTGGCTCGAGAAAAGGTGTAGCAGGATGCCGAGAGAACCCGCTAATTGACAGGTGCGTCTACAAAAACGCAGCAGCACATCAGTGCGTCCTGCCAATGGCCAAGATTGACTATCAGAAAGCTTTCGATTCAACCTCTCATAGACTTATCATCTGTCTGTTTGCCAGCTTGAAGGTTCATCCACACATAGTAAGATGCATAGAGAGATTGCCGCCCCTTTGGAAAACTAGATTTACTATCTCATCTGGTAATTATCGTGTGACAACAAAAAACGTCACCTGCCAGAGGGGCGTCTTTCAGGGTGATACCATGAGCCCTCTGCTCTTTGACATCACACTTCTGCCTCTATATGGCGCATTACGCAATTCTCCTGGATACCTCTGCGGCGACACTGATCATCGGGAGCATAAGATCACTTATGTATTTTATATGGATGGCCTGAGGATCTATACTTCTGGTGCAAGCAAACTTCAGCTTGTTCTAAATATCGTAAAGGAGTACACAGTAGATATTGGTATGGGCTTTGGATTGAACAAGTGTGCCGAAATTAATCTGAAGAAACGAAAGATTACTTGCGTTTCCAAGGACCCTCAGCTTGTGCATATAAGTGTTATTAGACATCTTTACACTGAATAGACCAATACATACCTGAGCGTCCCTCAAAGTCTCATTAAGGACGTAACATCAGTGAAGAAGTCTTTCCGAAGCAGATACAATCATCTTCTCTCGACAGAGCTGGTCTTCAAATCTGTCGGCATTGAACAAGGTATCTGCGACCGAAGTTAATTATTCCATTTACATTCTAAAGTTATAATAATGGGCAATTTTAATGCCTGAACTCCCCACCCACTTTCCTAAAGTAGGTCGACCTAGTGTACTTGACCTATTTCTTATAAAGAATATAAAAAATTGCGATAAGCCATTATCTTTAACAATCTTAAATTCACACTATTATGAAATTTTCACCATTTATATTTTGCGTCAATACAGCTCCTAATCCTGTATCGCTAGAATCAGTTTCAAGTTGAATGGACTTCTAAAATCAGGGCAGGCAAAATTGGTGCTGTTGTTAGTATGTGTTTAATAGTCGTAAATGCATTTTTAATGTTATCTAAAACAATTTTTAAATATTTTAAATGTTCTTCAAAATTTTTTAAGATTATTATATCATCAAGGTAGCCAAATACGTGTGGCTTTAATTCTGGTGTTAGTATTCTCTTCATCAAGCGCTGGAATGTAGCAGGATCATTTGTTAATTCGAATGGCATTCTCTCAAACTGATACAGTTCCTTTGCCTGGGACTATAAATGCTGTTATTGATTTAGATTCCTCGTCCAACAGTATCTGATGATATGCCGAACGAAGATCTATTTTTGACATGTATTTCGCCGATCTTAATTTATCTAATATTTCCGACATTATAGGAATCGGGTATATATCTTTCTTAGTTATTTTATTACCATTCCGAAAATCCAGAAAAATATCTGTATTTTTCATTAGGTTTTTTTATCATTACGATAGGATTCGACCAATCACTATTATATCGTTTTATAATTTTTTCTTCTGAAAGACTGTCTACTTCCTCACATATAAATTCTCTTATTTTGGGTGATACGTAATAATATCTTTGCTTGATTGGTTCATGACCTTGCACACCTATATTATGGCTAGTTAAGTATTTTCGTCTTAATTCTGTTCCCTGATCTTTTACTTTTCTTTAATTCAAGTTTTCTAATGGCACACGCTGTGCTTCGTTTAATTCTATTATTCCTTCTGAAATCATTCAGAATTATTTTCTTCATCTGTTTCATCAATAACTGTTTTCAATTTAGAATCCTTTTTCTCTTTTCTACATTCCAGTGGACAGTATCAACTAACACTCTAAGTTTATGTTCTTTAAAATCTACTATAAGGTGAAATCTTATTTCATCCTATTCGTTTATGTCTGTATCTAGTAATTCTGACTGTCTTTGGTTTTTTCGACTATTTTCCGCCTTTAATAGCCACCGTTTGCGTTTCCCTGATCTATACTATACCAACAATCACGCCGAAAATGGCGTACTTTCCCTGGCTGGGTTTTGATTTCTATACCCATTATTATAATTATTATTAAATCGCTGGTTTCTTTGGAGTCCAGAATTATTTTGATAATTATTATTATTGTTTTCAAATCTCGAAATAAAAAATCTGAGCTTTTTATTTGGAAATCTTGATTGGAATTGTTGTCTATTTTGTTGGTGTTTATATCTCAGTCCAAACTGTCTTTCTTGATTTTTATCATAATTTTGTTTTTGATCTCTATTCTGATTCTCGTTTTTAATATTATTTTTACTCTCATCATTTCCTTTATCTTTTTCATTTTTATCATTTTTAATATCATCTTAATCTAAAATGCTTAGTTGTTGACCTCTAATTTCAGATTCTGCCAATTCTGTTTCTCATGCGCGTGCAAAATTTCTAATTCCGAAAAATTTTAAAAGGCATTGTTTGCAATATAAACTTCATATTCAATCCTATATTCAATCCTTTTTTTTCTAATTACAAAATTTGTTTTTCAATGATTTCTGAGTATCTTTTGTTTAAATACGCGTCCTTAAAATCCTCGATAAATTGATCCAAATTTTGCCAATTATCTCGATTAACCTGGTACCAACTTAGTGCTTCCTCTTTAAACACTGCGTCTAAATTTTCTAAAATGTCTAACTCGTTAATTTTGTATGCTTTTTTTCACCTTATCAAACTATTCAAGAAATAACTCGGACTATTTTCTGTGTTATTTTTAAATTTTATTGGCCAGTTTGACATTATTTGAAATTGGGTCTAAATCATTCCAAAAGGAAAAAGGGTCGCTGGAATTTCATGAAAATTATTTTCTATTATCTCCACTCTTTCTCTTTCGGTTTCTCGTCTTCCATCTATTCTACTTTGCCTGTCTGTTTCCAATTGAGGCACATTTGATTTGCTTCTTATTGATTGCCTTTGCGATAGTCTCGGTAACGAGTATTCCTCCCCTTGACCGCTACTTCTTTTATTTGTTATTCTTTTTCTTGCATCTGTTAACGCGTGTCTTTTCTTATTAAATTCTAATTCTGTATCTCCGAAATTAATTGTATTATTCCTTATCTTATTAATTTTATTCACTGAATTTTGACTTGTATTTAAAATTCTGTCCATTTATCGTTAAAATTTGTTATTTCGTCAGAAAGATATTTTATTTTTATTTTATCACTTTTATTTTCTTCAAAATTAATTTGTCCTTATGCACCATTCCAAAATTCATTATTGCTTTCTAAAAATGAATCGATTTCAGAAGTTCTATCGTTGATTTTCGCGTTTTCTCTTTCCTGTCTTTCTATCTCTTTTCGTAATTTATCGCGGCCTACACTTGCTTTCTGTGCTGTTTCTCTATCTATTATATCTCTTTCTTTTCTAAGAGTTTCTTCTCTTCCTAGATTACTCAATTCTAAACGTCTATGTCTCTTTCTAACCTTTCGAGTTCTTTTCTCTTTGCCTCGATTTTATTATCTATCGTACTTCTTTCTAGCTCCTAATTTTCAAAAGGAGTACTGTTCTTAGTATATATTCTCCAATTACCTAAGTTATTCTCGGTATTGGGAGACAGTATGCCAATTGTGTGTCTGTGTGCAGGACGGTCTTGTCTGTGTGCGTTTGGGCTACTTTCTGTATGCGTTTGTGTGTGTCTTTTCGTTCTTGGTGTTGCATCTGTCGCTTGCTTTGGCTGTACCGCCCCCCATTCTAATTCTCTCCTAATCGTTACCGATTAAAATTTGTATTTATTTCTTCTACTATATTTTAATTTTCGGCCGATTGACTATCTCTGTTTTTATTATTCGCATTTGCCTGTACGTTATCTTCTTCGATTGAAATTTCCGGAGTTACATTGGTCTCCCTATTATTTCTTATGCTATCTACCGGGTACCCATTTTCAGAATAATTTGTATCCTTTCTGATCTAAGATTCATTAGATTTTTCCTATTATTTTCTTTTCTTTTTTATCTTTGCGGCCTATGTCTGGGTTTCTATGACTGATTAAAAACCGTCAAGTTCACTCAGGTGAGCTTCTTGGTTTTTACTACTGGGGAATGTGTGTGGCCTGACCACGTAGCGGAAGTATCTACTTAGGGCGGGAAAGCTTGGACTTGTTTGGGTTACGTCGCTCAAACGGTGATTTCGCGCGCTAATTTCGGGACTGATGACGCTTTATTTTTCTAACTTTTGTACTTTTCCTTCACAATTCTTCTAGTTTCTTCCTACTAGTAAATTCTATTCTCACGCTTTTCTTTTTCAAAATTCATTCTTATTTTTACCTATCCATATAATTATTTTTGGGTTAGTATTTTGTTTTCTAAAACCTTTACTTGTGCAATCCGTCTACGTGGAGTACACATAAGGCATTTATATTTTCGGGGTAATTTTTAGTTTATTAAATGTGGCAGAACTTGCGAGCACGCGAAGTACCCCAACTATTTTTTAACGACATATACCTACCCGCACTGTTTGGAACTAATATCACAATTCTACCCGCACATGTTTCCAAAACATAAAATACAAAATTTGTCACATAAAATCAATTTCAATAAAATTTTCTCCCAACATTTTCAATATTTGAACATCTCCCATCACCAAAATTTTGCCTCAATCGTCTCCTTTTCAATGGCACAAATGCATCTAAAAGAAAGGGTGAAGAAGGTGGAAAATCGAGAACAGGCAAAGTCAGTTAATAGGCATCGTATGAATGACAATTCGTTTATTTAGTAACCTACAAGTTTGGGTGGGACAAGTTTTGGCGAATAGGCAGTTGGATCACCGGCGTGCGTGATCAAGAAATGGTAAAACGGGTCGGTTTGGAAAAGGTGCCGTTTACTGAACCGGTAGCACAAGACTGGGTGCTCGGTGCCGAAATTTGAGTATTAAACCCTGGCGTGGGGCGTCTCCCCACTCCTAGGCTTTCGCCCGCAGGATCGTAAGACGGCGTGGTGCTTATAACTACTTCAGAGGACCTATTAGAATGATAGGAGTTATGGTACGTTGGACGTAACAATTGTTTTAAACTTTACAAAACAATCGTAAAAAACACGTATCTGTACATATTAAAATGCATGTTTAAAATTCTACCTACTCTTTCTAGTTCTGATTTTCGGCACCAGATGGCGAAATGGTCGACCACCATTCCCAATTTAATCATTATTAAGGTGGAGTCTACACTGCCGGCGCCGGCAAGCAAGCTTTTTTCCAGCTGGTTTTCACGAAAAGCGAAATGCGAAATAAAAAAGAATTACGTATATAGTCATGCAAATACGTGAAAATATAATTTTCAAGGTTAAAACTGATAAAAATCATGTTTTTAAAAAGAAAAATAATCTTTCAACATTTTTTTACATGAAAATACGGTGAGCGTAGACCAAATATTTTCGGTGTGAATAGGAACTTCGTCAAGCATAAACGATTATTCATTTAAATTGCGAAAATAGCTTACGATAAGAAATGATTTTTTAATGAAATATTGTTTTAAATGAAGCTTCGTCCCATTCATCTAGTGTTATTGTTTGACCGTCAGTATCGGCCATCTTGCTAGTTGACGTTACAGCCTAAAATACATAATAATAATTTTGAATCACGCGTGACCTGCAGCCAATAAACGCACGTTGGAAAGGGGTGGGAGTTTGACAAACCTTATTTCTGTGAACAGTCACAGGGGTGCCTTCCCGGCTTCCATGAAACGTTGGAAAGGGTAGGGATTTGATCAACCTCACTTCTGTGAGCAGTCACAGGGGTGCCTTCTTGTACCCCACAAGACGTTAGAAGCGGGTAGGAGTGTGACCAACCTTATTTCTCTGACCAGTCACAGGGGTGCCTTCCTGCCACCCACGATACGTTGGAAAGGAGTAGGAGTTTGACCAACCCTATTTCTGTAATCAGTCATAGGGGTGCCTCACCACCTCCCACGAGACGTTTGGAAGAGGTTAGGATTTCACCAACCTTATTTCTGTAACCAGTCACAGGGGTGCCTTCCTGCATCCCTACGAGACGTCAAAAGCCAAAAAATAAAAAAATAACTCTCAAAATACATCGCCACACGCTTTTCGGAACTTCACACTCCAGGGGGGTTAGGGGGAGGCAGCCGACAGACTAATAAAACTTAACAATTGTTTCCAGAAATAAAAGAAAGAGATACTATACAGTTCGTTGCTTTCATTTATTTGTTTGTATAATTGTATGCTTTATGAATTAACGCTTATGATCGACACCCATCAATATAGCCCTGCTTGAGGTTCCGGATAGAATCCGGATAGACTCGGGACTATATACGGGCATATACGGGGTGAACTGCAGGCTTTGGTCCCGGTTTGTAAACGGGACTGTATCCAAAGCTTATGCGGGAGGATAAGAGATATCTACCCGGGATTATACGGGTCCTATACGAGGCATTAAAAATATCTATCCGGGTTTTATCCGGCCCAAGCCAGGATCTATTCGGAACACAATTTGGTTATTCGGGTCTATCCGGGACAGATATGGGGAACTGAACATATCTATCCAGGGTTTATCCGTTCCTAGACGTGATTTATTCGTCACAGAATTTCGTTATCCGGGTTTATTCGGGAATTATACGGGGGACTAAAACATCTTTCCGGAATCTATTCGGCTTCAAATTTCGTATACGGGTCTATCCGGGACCTATACGGGGTACTTGGAAATCCTATCCGGGTCTTATCCGGTCCTATCCGGGATCTATCCAGCATACAATTTCGTATGCGGGTCTATCCCGGACCTATACGGGATGCTTCAAAATCTATCCGGGCCTTATCCGGTTCCAGCCGGGATCGAAGCGGCATACAATTTCTTATCCGAGCCTATCCGGGACCTGTACGGGGCGCTTGGAAAGATTTATCCGGGTCCTATCCGGTCCTAACCGGGATCTATTCGGTGCAGCAGTTTGAAACAGATGATGTAATATAATGATGAATACAAAAAAAAATTGTTTTATATATTCGTCACTGCACTCAATTTATTTGGGTAATTATACAATTACTCACACGGTCACCTTCGAACATAATCGCACGCTCAAACGCTTTGAAAAATCACACTCGCTGGGGATTCGAACTCCACTTAAACTACCTAAACCTGAGTCTTAACCTAAATATATTTGCCGCACGGCCTAGTTAACTGAGCCATCGAATCGCTTGAATCTTCTCAACAAAATCTCAGCCAAGCTGTTTCGCAAAAGCTAACAGAGGAATATATTTTTTTTTAATTTTGTTGTTTTACACCATTGATGAATAGGTGGATTTAAAAAGGCGTAATTTGAATATTTGAATTTAAATTTTTTTAAATTTAAATTCTAATATTTAAATGTTAAATTAAATTATTAAATTAATTTGTGATTTCAGATCAAATTGTGAAGCTTCAAAATGTAAAGGAAAGTAAAAACAAAAGCAGCTACTACAAATCATTTATTTGAAAATTCAAGTTTAAAAAATACTTCCAGATGAAAAAACACTTTAACCTGAAATATTCTATCTGTAAAGTTGAATGTGAAGATTGGAGTGGTCCAAAAATGCGTTGCAAATTTTTCGTGACTCTAGTGGACAAGACTGCCCCCCCCCCCAAACAAATTTCCAGTTCTGAAGAAAGAAAATCAGTTTTTTTTTGGTTTGAAATACTCACATTAAAACGTGCCACCGGGAACTTCAAAATCCTATATATTTTACATGGGAATGTTTTGAATTTTCGAAAAATTGGACTGATACTTCAGCGTTTGATCGAAAGTTGCTAAAATTTTTCAGGAATTAAAGAGGAGTTCCTAGGAAAGAAAACCATACCGATAGCTTTCAATTCGAATCCAACCTCCCCCACCCACAACGCCCCAAAAATGGCCCAAAAATTTTTAAAAAATACATTTTTACGTATTATTGTTAATTTTTAGTATTTTCTGCCTTCTTTTTTAATAATGATAATTACTAATGGACAATTTGAATATCCCCCATGACTGTTTAATAAATTTTTAATTATTGAAATGTTGAATAGTTAGTCATTGTTTGGAGAAGTAAATTTGAAATAAACATGTGATTATTTAAACAAATGATTATTATTTATTTTCAAAATTTCTTCAAATCGAGCCATAAATGTCCACTTTTTTCTCAAGTTGGTATCCTATGATACTTATTGTTGAATACTTACATAACTTTGTTACTTTTCTTGTAATGCTTAACAAATTTCTTTTTTATCAAACAATTTTTATTTGCTCAATCAGCTTTTTGCAAAAACTTTAAAATAAATGATATAAAATAGAACACATATAATACTATATAAAGAATTTCAAAAAAGATGTAAATTATCCGTACTCAACTTGAAGGAAAATTTTAACTAAACAATAAATAATTAATTAGGCAATGACATAATTTTTGAGCAGAATTCACCACTCCTCAAAATCATTCAATATTATGTTTAATTCAGAAAATACGATTTTAAACACATTTTTCGGGAAAAATAATTATTGAAACAAATGCAATTTGTCTAAACAATTAAAAGATCGTTAATATATTCCTTCTGTACACTATACAGTCAGAAAAATAATTTTATTTGTTCTATTTTATATTATTTTTTTCAAGTTTTCGAAAAAAACTGCTCGAGCAAATAAAAATTGTTTAATCAAATAGAAATTTATTGGAAATCAGAAGAAAAGTGTCAAAGTTATGTAAGTATTCAACAATAAGTAGCATAGGATACCAATTTGAGAAGAAAGTGGACATCTCTGGCTCGATATTTGAAATTTTAAAAATAAACAACAATTAATTGTTCAATTGATCACAAAATGTTTTTCAAAAAGTGCACGACTCCAAAGAATGATTAATTATTACATTTCATTCAGAAAATACGATAATATTTCACACTTTTTGAAAAACAAAGTTTGAATGAGCTACAATTATTTAAAGAATTAAAAATTGTTTGACAAGTCATAAGAAATATTTAAATTGTCCATTAGTATTTATTTGAACTGAAAAGTTGGCAGAAAATGCTGACAATTAACATTCATACGTAAAAATGTAGTTTTTTATTTTTGGGACATATTTGAGGTGTTGTGGTCCTCCCGGATAGGCCCGGATAGACGCTTCATTTGAACTTCGAGAAAATAAATGTTTGTTTTCGTGTCCCAAATAGGTCCCGAATAGACTCGGATAAATGTAAACTGTAGGACGTGTTTCTTTTTTCAACGGAAAGCTCCCAGATAGGTCCGGGATAAACCCGAATAGACGCTTCATTCGAACTTCGAGGAAATGCATTTTTGTTTCCATGTTCCAAATAAGTCCCGGATGGATCCGGATAAGCACAAATTGTAGGATGTGTTCTTTTTTCAACGGTAAACTGCCAGATAGATCCCGAATACACCTGGATGAGCACTTTATTTGATCTTAGAGAAAATTAATATCTTTTTTCGTGTGCCGAATAGGCCCCAGATGGACCCGCATAAACGTAAAGTGTAGGACTTGTTTCTGTTTCCAAAGGTAAACTCCCAGATAGGTCCCGGATACACCCGGATAGACGCTTCATTTGGGCTTAGAGGAAATAAATATCTGTTTTCATGTCCCGAATAGGCCCCAAATAGTCCCAGATAAACGTAAGGTGTAGAACTCGTTTCTTTTTTCAACTGTAGACTCCCAGATATGTCCCAGATAGACACGGATAGACGCATCTTCTGAACTTAGAGGAAAGGAATGTTTGTTTCCATGTCCCACATAAGTCCCGGATAGACTCAAATTTCAAAAACAGAGTTTTTAACTTTATTGCAGGGACTAAGAGTGAATCATCAGTGCGCCAAAAATAATTTCTAAACCTTGCTCTTTCAGACTATATGTCAGTCCACTCCGGATCATTTGAAAGCATATTCGATGTAGTTCTCATGAGGAGCAAAACCTCCCGGCAGCTTTAGGTTCAGATCCTTAAAGGTTTAAATCTCTAACATCTTTTGTGCTCAATACACAAACTACAGGATCTTTCCTGTGTACCTGCTCGCCTCTGGAGTCAAATACTAACCAGTGACTTCAATAATCCTTAAATTTATGAGTGCTTGAAAAGCAGACACCGTCCACTCGGGATAGGAACGCCTTCTCCCCGCGGTAATTTTTTCTGATTCGTTTCTCGTCAGTTCAGGATTTTAAACCTCAAGTAATCAAAACATTCTACTCTTAGTCTCCGGATAGTTCATGATATTCGACTACCACAAAACGATCACAAAATGTATCCGTGAAAAAAAAAACTTTCTTGTTATTAGTTACATCCTTTCGATCTGGACGCACTCGCGTCCACAAAACGTTGTTCAAACCATACCCGAATTCATCCCAGAAATCTCTCCTGCTAAGGCAATGGAGCGTGGCTCAACAAAATTGGTCTTTTCTTTGGACTTGACCTAAGGCAAGGCTCACCAGGAGGCAGTCATTGACTGCCTTGTCTGCCAGTGGCAGTCAAAAGACTGGGTCAAATAGGCCCCAATAAATTTTCGTCAAACTTGTCCTTCGACTGGTCCCTAATTCTTCGTGCTAAATTAGAGTTTGAAATGAAAAAATTAAATGTATTGTGGATTCGAGTACAAAAAATGCAGACCTTTTCGTGTGAACGATGAGCCGTAACAAGTCTTGTCAGTACTGACCGTAACCCTTCCCCGGATTCCTTGAAACCGAAGAAAAAAATCACTTGAAAACTTTCTGGCAGTCAAACACTTGTCGTGGCAGTCAACATCTGCTAAAATTAATGAACCCTGGCCTATGGGGTCGGGGTACAAAACACATCTGCCCAGTGGGCAAAAAATTAGCGACGTCTTTACGACAACTTTACGACATCCTATGTCCATGTCATTAAGATGTCCGATTTTCTGAAAAATCATATAATTTAGGATAACTGAAGATTTTATACAGCGTGATCAGACAAGTTATTGGTCTGCAATACTAATAGTCAGACATTTAGCCCCTCCTCGGTAGGAGCACTGTATCTCGTTCCACCAGCCACTCCGAAATAGGCACTTTTGTCTTTAGATATAAGGTGAAAATTCGGTAAAGATACTGGTGGGTTGAAGGAAATTTCTTTCACCAGTAGCTTTTGATGCTATCTGGTTCCATAGCAGAATAGTTCTTCATGCCTCCTAATACTTTTTTTACCTCTTCGCGAGTATAGGTGGCCATTCCTCCTCCGATGTTATGATGTCATTGCACAGCTACTTGACGGTATTTATATTATGTGTATTTTCTTTCAGTGCAAGCTAGACTTCATAGACTTCTCTCTAAAATGTGTCGTCCCCCACTGATTTGGGCGGGTGCTCCACAGTAACTGGAAGCTCTTGGAAGAGTCGAAATGGGTCAGACAAGAGCTGTTCATTTTCTTTAAACCCCGCCTCCCTCCGCTCTAGACTTATCATAGCATTAGATAGTACTTATATTCTGCCAACAATGTGCTGCCTGATTTTCAGCAGCTTTGACTTGTTGAATGTGTGATAAAAAAATCCGTAAAGCGCACGTGAACTGTCGGACCATGGCTGTGAACTTCCTGGTGGATGTTTCGTAGTCAAGCACACACTGAATACGGGACGCATAGTGACTTGCACAACTTATCTTTGTGCTAAGTTGATACATGCGCCTTTTGGTCTAATGATCAGCCATTGATTTTATTTACAGTTTGTATACCCTGTTGTTCTTGCTGCACCGTACACACCACAATTGATGGTCCAGAGGTCGGACTTTTCGGAAAAATCTCCAGGAAGCATTTCATTGAGTTGAGCCAGAACTTTCTAGTTTCGATAGAGTAGGTGCTCCGCGTATATAACCCCTTTTGCGGAGGTCCTCGGCAGAGTTTCTCAGCCATTGTGGCTAAAAGTGTAAGAGCTCTGAGTGTTTCTCGCACTACAGTGCATGAATTCGCGCCACGTCACCTTTTCGCTCCGGGGCCATACCGGTATCGTAGCCTTCTAGCTGGTCGTTCCTCAGTCGATACGTACATTGAAAAATATTGAGATGTTGTCGGTCCATCGTATTGACCCTATCTTGATTGACTCCCTAAACTCAAGGGTAGTCAGCACTGTTGTCCGACCCATTGTCGTGAGCCATGCGCGTAAGTTCGTTTTAAACTGCTTTCACAACTAATTTTAGTATTATCATTGTTGTACCCACAAGCAGCTAATGAAAAGTTTCGTCCACCCTCGCAGAATCTCGCATGCTGAGGTAAGACTGTATACTCTTGGAGATTGTCCGATATGCCAGAAACACAGGTTGAAACATCATTTGCTGTACCAGGCAGCCATCAACAAGGTTACTTACGCCTTGGCTTAGTGGTTTTACCTTTGGTACAATCACTGGACCATTGTCAGCGAATGGTTATTCAGCTTATATCCATATCCATCAGTAAACCTTGGTACTGAGACCCTCTACCCTCAACCCGAGGACGCGTCCGGATACATGTCGTAGCCCAGTAGCCGAGTCCGTCATTTAGCTAAGTTCCTAGGAACTCGGCTAAACGGCGCCGAATACACGAATTTACCTGCGGAACCTTTTGTTAGTCTATCGGGCGGATCAGTTCAGAAAGTTAGCCTGACGATCGACTGGCTCGTCTAATGACCAAACGCCTTTCAGAATATTAGACTAACTTCATTTCACTGAAAAGGAGTTTAAGGGAAAGGTACATTTGTATTTCAAATTGCGTGAAATGTTAATCACATTATTTTATTTCATCATTACGTTTGAAATATGCACAACTTCTAATACTACACAGAAAAAATAAGTTTTATAAAGTTTATGGAACTTTCAAATTTTCGCCACAAATTTATTTTCTATAAATTTTATGCATTTTATTCATAATGTTTACCAATTATATTCAAAATTAGAAGTATATGTGAAGTTTCTTAAACGAAAAATGTTGTTTTTGATCAGAATTTTCAAACAGAACAGTGGCTTAGTAAAAAAATATTTTTTCTTCCTAGAATCGAATATTTTTAAAGCTTCTTTCATGCAATAAATTACCAATAAAATACAATATTAAAAATAACATTCAATTTTTTACAATTTGCTCACATTCGACCTTTGCAGTTGCATACAATTCACAATCAATCAGAAGTATTGACCAGGAGTATCGCACGAGGCAGAACATTGAAAAAAATATTGTTCATCGAATCTTTGAAGATTATTGAAAGAGATTGAATTCAGAATCATTTGAATAAATAAAAAATAAACGCTCAAGCTTCCGGCTACGATGGAAAAGCGCTACTGCCTTTGCGACCAGCCGATGGGAATTTTTTTTTCGCCAAACAAGATATGGCCTCTGGCGAATATTTGAAAATCGATTTCAATCGCAGAACGAGTAAATGAGACTCTATTCAGTTTTTAAATCTAATTCTCCGCAGGTAATGTGAATTGGCAAAGTAGAATGTGTGCATTGACTCCCATTCTCAATGTTTAGTATTAGATTGCAGACTCCGCAGAAGGATTCTGGTGCTGGAACACTTGTCTGTATTTTGTTGGGTTTTGAAGAACTTATACTTGTATGCTCTGCAGTTGGAATATCAGATTGTGTTGGATCTCCAGATTTACTGTTAATGAAAAAAATTATAAACTTTTTATGGTAATAACGTTATCCTTATTCATGCTATCCAACAAAATTATATACAAAACAAAACATATTATATTATTATATTATTATTATATTATTATATTATTATTATATTATATTATATACAAAACAAAATTATATAGGTCGTTTCTGCGTGAATGGGACACCCCGATGACACGCTGTGCACCTATCGCTTGAATCTTCTTGACATTAAATGCGGTTACGGCATACTAAGGTGGAAATGACACTATTCTGGCATGCGAAAATAAAACCCTCTGTACCTGAATTAAGCCCTGATGATCTGAGAAAAGCACCGGCGAAGTTCTTTGTGCCTCTAAGTGCTTTTTTTACCTACTTGGCAGTGATTGATGGACATTCCTTCTCAGATTTTATGAGGTTGTCGCAAAATTCCTTGAAGCGGATGATATTGTCAGAACATTTACCGTCATGACTGGACATTACCGGTCAGGTCAGGTATTACCACAGTCAGGCCGAGCAGTGCCCAACACTAGTCGTAGCTAGTGTTGGTCACGTGATGACGTTTCTGCGCATGCTCTGCGAGTTCACGGTTACGGTTTTCGCTATCCGACGTCCTTTAGCGTATCATTTAGCGTTTACTGTGAGCTACGGAACGATATGCAAAAACTTCATGTTAGTTGGTCGTCGACCAACCCACGAAAGGTATAAATGAACCTTTGGCATTCTGTAAGATTTCCCCCGCAACGAGTCAGTCATAAAACATAAGATGAAAATTCAAAAACAAAATGGCGACTTTTTATTCATCCGGTTTTGAATACTAATACGCATGCGTGGACCGAGTCAATGAGATTTATTGCTCTAGATGAAAACGTCGTATTTCTCCTGGAATGGTAAATCTCATTGGTCTTCGCGACACATGCGCAGTGGGTCCAGGAAACAGAATTGGAAACATTTCCCAGTATTCCGGCACGTTCACGTTCCGGAGGTTTCCACTTCACGCGTCACCGTCATGGCTTCCACGGCAGAAGGCGGCGTTTCAGCCCTCGTTTACGATTATTTATTAAAAAAGGATGCATCGTTGGCGAAAATTTTTCACCAGAAAACAAAAGCGGTAAGTAATCTTGTTCATTGAATCGCAATTTTACCGGAATCCCTCTCTTCTTCGAGAGAAATCGCACCCAGATGCGGCGACTCACTACACCACGTGGGTGAATTAAAATGGTTACAAGTCAAGTTTTTGTAAATGAAATATTTAGATTTGGACAAGGAAGATTTATAATGGATTTCCAATTTTAGAAATGATTGACTCGATGATTTGAACGAATTTTTAAATTATGAACTTCACTTTTTTCTAATAAATGTTATTTTTTTTGTAACCATGAGGGAATTTTGTTGTCGGGAGTTTTCATGCTTACTTTTATAATTGAAGTAAAAGTTTCAGTGCCGATACTTTTTGTTGTTTTTGATTGTTTATTCAGTTTTTAATGCAGGAGCAATGTGTGATATACTTTATAAACGATTTTATTGGAGCAGCGCAGTGCCAGCGTGTTAAACATAACCTCACTTTTTAAAATCCAGTTGTACTTTTCGACGCCAAAAAAGAATATGGTTTTTGTATTAGATATAACAAAACAATCAGGTAAATTAGACGGATTATCTGAATATCCTGATTTGATTGTAAATGCGACCCTAAATTTAGTTTTTTTTTTTTTTGAGTCATCGCCAGTGATGCGTGCTTGGTTTAAATTGAAAAGGACTTCTTACACCAAATTTACAGAAAATGCTATTTTCTCAAAATGTCTATATATTTTTTTTTGTAATTTCAAACATGCAGATCAATAATTCAAAAGAAAATTATAAGAAAAATGAACAGTTTTTACTGAAACAGTTGTCAAACTTTCTATTTATATATGTATTTCAATAGAAAAATTCGTCTATTGTTGAAATGTTGTCCTTGTCAAAAACTTGTTGTTATATTTAGCTAAATGCCTCGCAAGAAAATCAACATGTACTAACAAACAAAATCACACGAAATTTTTTCATTATACTATTAGGGTCAGAAATTAATATACAATAAACGTGGAAAACATATCCTAGCAGGGAAAGTAAATGAAATCATTTTATGGGTTGTTTTAACGTCCCCTAAATAAATGAATCTAGATACATCTAAAGGAAGTCGACATTTACTAACAAAAAAAATCACATAATATTTTTTTAGTAGACTGTTGGTTCCTGTCAGGATGTATTTCTCACATTTATTGTAAATTGATTTCCAATCCCACTAATATGATAAAAAACTTTTGCGGATTTTTTCGTATGTCGAGTTTCTTGTTTGAATGTTTGAGGGATGATGGTAAAACAACCCTGAAAATAAATTCAAAACCTTCTAGTAGGGGAGGCTTCCTGCATTTATTTTAAAGTGATTTTTCACCCCAATATATTGAAAAATCTCTTTTGGTTTTTTTTTCTAGGAAATGAGTAGAATAATATTTGAATAATAGACGGATTTTGCTATTGCAATACATGTAAAAATTAAAAGTTTGAGAATTATTTGAGATAAATTGTCCATTTTATTTTAAATTTAAATTGTTATATATATATATATATATATATATATATACATACATATACATGTTAAATTATGACGAAAAGCCATTTTCTGACAATTTGGTGCGGGATGCTTTGTATTTTTGTACAAAATCTATTTTCGTGTGTTGAAAAAATTAAATATATTCTTTCAGGATAGAACATTTTCATTATAATTCTAGAATTCAGAGCTTACAAACTAAATATATTTTGTTATCGACGAATGATATATTTTTCCTTCAAACATAAGAACTTTCGTTCGGAAGGAGATTTTAGTTTAAAATTGTTTAGGTTTCAGATAAAGTTTGTAAGTTTGTATACTCTATATATTTTTGTATTGTAGAATTGTTAGATGTGGATAAAGGGTAAAAATATCAATCGTATTGAGTAAAAGAAAACAAATTTTGCCTTTGAGATACATTTTTATTCAAGTTAGATGTGGCCAAAGGGAAGAAAATATCAATAGTATTGAGTACAAGAAAACAAATGTTGCCTTTGAGATCCATTTTTATTCAAGTGTTGGACCGAAACTTAATTTTTTACTCCGGCTACTTCAATTTTTTTCTTTGTACTTGAATAAAAAGTCGTGAAGCTCTCTCATTTTTAATTTACGATTTTATTAACTTTCAATTTTGGAAAATTAAACTTTAGGTTTTAAAATTTGTAATGAAATGTGAAATATTTTTTGGGGAAAAAATTATTTAATAATATGTGAAAACTGATGTTATTTTTTTCATTCGTTAAGAAAAGTATTAAATTGTATGATTCTAAAATAAAGGTTGATATTTAAAAAAAAATCAGTTTCGCTTTTCGCACTATTTTTGGAATATGAAAAAAAAAACGAAAGAGAAAAGTAAAATATAATTTTTTGCGGGTCAACTGCACAAATAGATGCTGCTTCACAAATGATATATTTTTTTATTCAATTTAAAGCGAAACTTATTTTTTTATTTCTTCTCTCATTTTATTAATTTTTCATAAATAGGGCTATGTGTATTTTAACAATTTTGAATAATTTATTGTTTTTGAAGAATGAAAAGTAAATATTGAAAATTAGAATAGTTATGAAAAAATTCCCTTTTTTTCCTCTTTGCAGTCTTGGAAAATGAGCTTTATTATTTTCCTTATTTGTACATTTTCCTTTCCAACTTACAGGGTACACTGTCTTTCCCCTATTCTCCTGCATTTCCCCCTTTTCAAATTCCTCTTTCTTCTCTTTAAATATACGATATTTCAAAGGCACTGACTAGTATTTTGGAATATTCCGTAAAAATATCCGGCTAAGTATAGCGCTATGGCTAGTATTATTAAATTTTCCGTATCGTTAGTCCTGAACGATCCATAACGTTAGAATTTTTAAATAAAATATTTAAATTACGCAGGAAATTCTCCGAAATTAGTAAATGTAGATAAGGACTATAAGAACCATTTTTTTGTTTGACATCTACAAAATTATTCTATTGGAACCCAGAATATGCATAAACACTAAACAAAATCTTGAAGCTGAGACAATTTAAAACATGTTGAAAATATGAAAATGAAGTGATGACAATATGAGAAAGAAGTATTTGAAATGTACGAAGTTAAATAGTTTAAAAAAATGGAATATTCCAATTTGGTGAACTGAAGGGTCCCGCGGCAGAAGGGAAAATAAGCGCAAAATTTCAGAAATCTGTTTTATTGGCTTAAACTAATTATTTTGACCTGTCTCTATTCAGTTCGATTAAGAAATGGGTCAAAATCGATGTTTTGCAATTTTGTTGTCAACTGGTTACTTCTTTTCACGATTGAACTGAGTTAAATAATAGTTCGAAAGTACTTTTTTTGTGAATTAAAATATATAATAGTTATGCAACTCTTTGTGTGTCAATATTTTCATTTTTGGGGACGCGCCTACCATTGACGCTCGAAAGTAATTTTTTTTTTTTTAATCAAAAAGTCATTTTTGACACGCACCGTTTCTTTCGCAAGGGTTTTGTCGAAAATGGAGTTTTTAAGGCGTTTTCACGATTCAATAGAGCTAAATAATAGCTCAAACTAATTTCTGGCTTTATCTTTAAAATTAAATGTGTTAAAGTTAGACAGATTTTTTGTTCCTGCAAAATTCGGGTGCTGGCACTTCCGCCCTTATTCACCGGGACCCTTCAACAGCAGAGTTAAATGTTCTAACTTTAACAGATTCAAGTTAAACGTTCAAAATTAAGTCACTTAAATTTTAAAATCATTATAGTGAAAAATAGAAATTTTCCATCTTTTCTTTATGTAAAAATAAATGTTCAATCTTTCCTCTATTTTTTCCCTTCTTTCGTGCAAAAATTACCCTTTTCCCCCTTTTCAGGGTGCACAGTCTTTTTTCTTAGTTTCCCCTTTTCTCTTGAAATTCTCCTATTCTACAAGAACTTCCCCTTTTCTCTTAAAATATATTAGTAAGTGTACCCATTATTGAGTAATAATTAAAGCAATTATAGCACTTCAATAAATTATTCATGAATTTTTCATATTGGTTCAAAAATTTGGACGAATTTGTTATATTTACGAAATTTAAGCACAAATTTTTTGCTCAATAACAATTTTTTGAAAATGTGCAAAAATATGTTACTTTATTGAGTCATATGCACTCACTTTAAAAAAAGTTGGATATGTCGAACCTGAAATTTATTCACCTTGAACCAAAGAAACATTTTATCATTTTTCTTTTTCGGAAAAAACTTATGTCGTGACTTGGGATTTTTGGGGTTTCATTTTTCTTTGCGATTTTGGAACGTTATAAACGCCAAGAAAAGAATGTTTCCCATGAATACAAAATAATAACATGTTTCTTTGGTTCAAGCTGAAGAAGTTTCAGGTTCGAATCAATCCAAAAAACATGTTTTTGTACATTTTCAAAAAATTCTAAATAAGGTAAAATTTATTTTTGAATTTTCAAAATTTTAAATTGTACATTTAGAAAAGAGAACAGAAGATATTAACAGATTTCAAAATTTTTTCCTTTGCTTGTTTTGGATGTCGACCCACAAATTGCTATCCCTCAGCTCAAATGATTCGATTAATTTTAGCATTTTTACTTCGCTCTGCTGAAGAGTGTTGTTTTAATTTGACATTGAAAGTATTACTTATAGTAAGGAAGAAATGACAAATATTGGAAAGAAATATTTATGAGAACGATGTTAAACATATTAAAATGGTGTATTTAACTATTTTTTTCGGACTTTTTTATATCACTGTGAATGGATTTCCAACGACCTAAGTATATCCAATTTTTTAAAATAAATTATTGAATGGTAGAAATCATTGAAAATTATTTAAAAATATAACATTTCTTATAAAGAGGTTGTTTGTTCTTTTCGACATGTAAAAATAAATGTTTAATCTTACCCCTTTTTCGTGAGAAAATTACCCTATTTCCCCTTTTTGATCTCCTTTTGCTCTGCTTTTGCTCTCCTTTTGCTCTCCTTTTGCTCTGTGATCCCTGCCTTTTTGAGCAAATATGTTTAAACAATGATTCTTTTTTCAGTCACCACTGCCGAAAGGGTCGCCCTCAATAGTTGACGTATTCGAATACTTTCAAAAGAACTCTCCAAAGAAGTTAACTCTAAAACAAGTAAAGAAGGGCAGCAGTTCAGACTCAAGTTCCGGAAGCGAGGAAGAGGCTCCCCCAAAATCCAAAACTCCTCAAGTAAACGGTAAAACTCCAACGAAAGCCACAGCAAAAGAAGAATCCAGTTCATCTGAAGAATCCTCAGAGGATGAATCACCCCCAGTAAAGAAGACACCTCTAAAACCCACACCTGCAAAGGCAGCTGCAAAGCCAGCAGTTACGCCAGCCAAAAAGGCTGAGGAATCTAGTTCCGACGACGATTCTTCAGAAGAGGAAACTCCTAAGGTCCCTGCGAAGCCCGTAAAAAAGGAAGCTCCTCCTCAAAAGACAAAACCACAAGCCAAGAAGGATTCCAGTTCCGACGACAGTTCATCCGAAGATGAAGCTCCAAAGAAGCCAGTGGTTCAATCTCCAAAAGCCGTCGCTCAAAATGCGAAGGCAGCAAAACCTGGAGTTCAAAGCGCGAAAACTGTTGCAAAGAAGGCCGAATCTAGTTCAGATGATTCCTCGTCTGAAGAGGAGACTCCTAAAGTTAAAAAAAAAGCCTCGCCAGTGAAACAAGCTCCTGCAAAACCAACTCCAGCGAAAGTAGTTACGAAAAAGGAGGAATCTAGTTCGGACGACAGTTCAGATGAAGAACCTCCAAAAGCTCCGAAAACCGCGCCAGTTACTCCGAAGGTTCAAAAACCAGTCGCTAAGAAGGAATCTTCAAGCGATAGTGATGACAGCGAAGATGAAAAGCTGAAGAAAGTCGCGCCTCCAAAAAAAAGTTTCGGACCAGTGAAAATTTCGGTGGAGGAATCTTCTAGTGACTCTGAAGACGATTCTTCCGATGATGACGCTAAACCAGTTAAATTAGCTTCGGTTAAAACTCCGTTGAAAGCGACGCCGGCGAAGAAAGCAAAATCGAGTTCTGACGATTCTTCTGAAGATGAGGCTCCTAAAGTTTCCGTAAAGACTCCAGCCAAAGCAGCGCCGGCAAAGAAAGCAGAATCGAGTTCTGGCGACGATTCGTCGGAAGATGAGGCACCGAAAGTTGCTGTAAAAACTCCAGCGAAAGCGAGTCCGGCGAAGGTAGTAAAACCGAAGGATTCATCAAGTGACGATAGTAGTGAGGAGGAAACTAAGGTATTGAAACCGGTGGCTAAGGCTGTGGCGAAAAAGAAGGAATCGTCGAGTGAAGATAGTAGTGAGGAGGAAGATGAACCTCCGAAGAAAGCAGCCAAGGTGGTGAAGACTCCAGAGGTGAAGAAGAAGAAGAAGGAGGAATCGTCAAGCGATGATTCTTCTGAAGAGGAAAAGAAGCCAAAGAAGGCGAAAGCGAAAGAAGTTGTTGAGAATGAAAATGGCGAGGAAGGGGAAGAGACGCCGAAAATTAAGAAAAAGGGCTTGAAGAGGAAACATAATGATGAGGGAGAAGAGGATGAGGAGGCAGCACCATCCAAGACTCCAAAAAATAATTATAGCAACTTTGTCAAGGCTGGACAAAATAGTAGTGAAAAGGTAAGGTTTGAATGGCTTAAAAATCAGGTTTCGGATGTTCATAATCTTTCAGGAATTTTAAAAGGTTTAAACAAATTTCGTAAAATTTCAAGGGAAACATTTCAGAAGAACCCAGGATTTGAATCCTCGTATTTACATGTTATTTATGATCAGAGAAAGTTTAAAAGTGATCAGGGAAGAGACAGAGAATTTTGAAAATAAATTTTTGTGCTCATTATGAAAGAATGTAAAATATTCAAAAGTTTTCCATAAATTTTAAAATATTTCAAGGAATTTCAAAAGATTGTAAATAATATCACATATATTCCTTTTTTTTCTAATGTTCTATTATTCACGAACTTTAAATAAATCTGAAACCTCATTCTACGTTTGAATCCACTTACTAGTCAAATTACCTATTAATAAACAACCCCTCTTTCATTTATGACAGAAAAATACCCCATTCCGCCGAGTCAGAGACGAGGAGTTCATCCTGGACCCAAAATTGTCAAACAACGCGTTTGAGGCAAAGGTAAATGCTTGGAAACTATCAGGAAATTCAGGTCAATTGCCGGTCCAAATCATCTCCAAATTAAAAAATGAAAATCTGACTTGACAAAAAAATTCCTGCTTCGTTAGTTTCCGTGCATTAACCATGTTTTCAGAACATAATTATTGTAAAATTCCCTCCAAAGAAGGCAACCCAAGTACAATTATCCCGCCAAAAATCAACAGGAGTGTCGTGGACGAGGCAACTGACCTGATTTTCCTTTATGTTTTAGGAGAGTCCCTCAACCAACGGGTTTAATAAACATGAAGGAAGGGGTGGATTCCGAGGAAGGGGTGACGGTTTTCGAGGAAGAGGTGGAGATCGCGGAGGATTTAGGGGTAGAGGTGGCGGTAGAGGTGGCCGCGGTGGTGGTTTCGATAGGGGTGGTCGTGGAGGTGGTTTCGATAGGGGCGGTCGAGGAGGTGGTTTCGATAGGGGCGGTCGCGGAGGATTTAGGGGCAGAGGTGGCGACAGGGGTGGAAGGGGTGGTTTTGAAGGCCGAAAATCATGGGGTGGAAATGACGAGGGTGGCAGAGACGGAAGCGGACCCAGAAAATCGTGGGGTGGTGATGGCGAAAGGGGTGGAAGAGGACGAGGTGGCGGCGGAAATTTTAGGGGCCACTCAAATTTCAACAAACCATCCTTTGGGGTTGACGCACCATCGCAAAACAAAAAAATCACCTTCGACGATTAATCTCTAGCGCTAAATCATCAGGTAAGATGTTAATTAATCTTACATATCCTAGTTCCATTTCCTTACATCTAGTTTCCTTAAGGCAGGATACTACTTTCGAATGTGCGAAAAAATGCTATTTATGTAAATTTTTTGTTAAAACATTAAGAAAGATATTGATGTAGGGTTTGTTATGCTAAATAGATATACTCTTAAAATACATAAAAAAAAACTTCTAGTTTATTTTATGCGCTCTGTATACATTTAAATGGCACTTTCTGGAAATCACGTTTTTTACCGCTTGTTAAAAAAATCTCGGAAACTACCAAAATGATTGGTCTGAAATTGCTACCACATATTCTAACATCAACCGGTGGTAGCAGATTGATATGAAAATTTTTATTTTTACTATTTATTTTTTTGCAAAAAATGAGATTTTTTTTTTCTCGAATTGCCGCCATTATGTTTTTTGTGCGTGTAAATTAAAAAAATCTGCTACCACCGGTTGATGTATATGTATAGAATGTGTGATAAATTTCAGACCAATCGATTCGGTAGTTTCGGAGATTTTTTTAACAAGCGGTAAAAACGTGGTTTCGAGAAAGTGCCATTTAAATGTATATAGAGCGCATAAAATAAACTGAAAACAAATTTTAAATGTATTTTAAGAGTATATTTATTGAGCATAAGAAACCCTACATCAATATCTTTCTTAATGTTTTAAAAAAAATGTACAAAAATAGAATTTTTTTCGCGCGTTCGAAAGTAGAATCCTGCCTTAAAAGAAGTCCTACATTTCCTATTTCGTGCCAGAATTATATAAAAATGTAAGGTTGTGTTGAAGCGTGTGCGAAGCTTTTGCAAGGAAACCGCTGGATCAAAAAACGGAAAAATTGTTGAGACCGGGGAAAACTCGGATATCACAGTGAATTTATTAAGATTTTTTTTAAAGTGCACTTGAAATTATTCAGTTTTCAATTCGACTTGAACATTTTAAAATTAGAACTGTAATATTAAAAATTATTGAGTAATAGGTGACCGTGGAAAACGTTAAGAATCCATCATTCTAAATCTGTTAAAAATTTAAAAAATTTCGAATAACGTTCAAAATTGTACTGTTTTAAAAACGAAGGCCTTAATAGTTCAACAACTGAAATTTTGGGATTGAAGTTTTATACATTCTTTTCAATTTTCAGACAATTTAAATTTCTTCTATTCATAATTAGACGACACTAAAGAATTTAAAATGTTCTAAATTGAAGAATTTAGTGTAGAAGGGTCTTTCTAATAAACGTGAATAAAATGAAAACTCACGAGCGATTAATAATCTGCATCTATTTACAGATGCTCCAAAATATCCGCGTTGTTGAAATTTTGAAGAAGAAAAAATCTTTTCAGTTGATAAACTGTGAATATAAATTATAATGATTTTTAAAATGAAACTGTGCATTAAGGATTAAAAAGTGAATAATAATTGATTTTATAAGACGATTCGAAATCAGTTCAAAATTAAAAAATTTCCAGATTTTAACGTTAAAGATTAAACTGTTTAAATTGGGAAGTCTTAGTAGTTAAACAAATGTAAACGCATGATTGAAACTTTATAAACTATTTAAAATTGTAAAATAACTTAAAAACAATATATTCATACTTAAAGACTCATTAAATTAAAAAATATTGTTTTAGTCTAAAATTTGAAACTTTAAAATCTGAAATTTTTTAATTAGGAAAAATAACAATTGCTTAATGTTTAAAAAAATTTGATTGGTAATTTAAAATCAATTATTTGAAATCAAATATTCAAAATAAAACAAAAAAAATAAACTTTGAACATTACAATTTTAATTCTTCTATTTCAAAAAATTTAATTTGTAAGTAAAGTTGTTGAATTTTGATGTATAATAAATATTGAACACCTATTATTATTCCTGGAAAAAATTCAAGAAAATTGAATTTAGTTTCAATTTAAAGTGTGAAATGATTTCAAATAATTTAAACAAAGTGTCTACGTAAAGTCGTACACCGACAAATTTGGCTATTCGTACCGAAATTTCGGTGCAAAACGCCCACGGCGTAATTTAAAAGACAATATAGATTTGTGCAGGTCTTGAACACAAAATTTAGAAGATTTTTAAGAATTGTGAAAGGCTTCAAAGGAATAAAAAACATTTTCTTACGATTCCTAGGAATATTGAAAATGACTTTTTATTTGGAAAAATTAACTTTAAGAGAATATTTAAAAATATTTCTAAAATTGGCAAAAATAAATCTGGAAGATTTTAAGGAAATATTTTTAATTTTGCAGGATTTAAACAAAATTTAAGGAAGAATTCGACTAATTTTGAAAGATGTTTAGAAGGTCTGAAAAAATTAAAAAGTTAATTCATAATTTGAAAAAATATAAAACAACGTGTAGATGTTTTAAGATTTTGAAATCAAATTTTGAAGCTTTTCAAGGATTTTTACACTATTTAAATTAAAAATATTTTAACTTCTGATTTAAGAAGTGTTCAGTTTATAACAAAAATGTAATTGTTCAATTTTGAATATTTCTAGCATAAAATTGCTTAAAATAATTTGCAGCTCAGTTTTTATTACTTCAAATGGACACCTTTTTAGTTTTAGAGTTAGAATTTTTTACTTTCATTGACCGTGAAAAATGTTAGCCAACCGGGAAATGACCGGGAATTTTTTTCTGTGAGACGAAAAGGCAAATTTTCGTTATATAGTTGTTTTTAAATTAAACATGAACTAAAGTCATTTAAAGCTAAAAAATAAGTTAATTAAAAATCATAATTTGTTTATTAAAATATTTGAAAATCCGGAATTAATTTAAATTAATAAATAAATAAAGTAAATATTATATAATTTAATAAAAAATATTATAAATTTTAGACTATTTTCTTTGTCGGATATTTAAAAAATTATACAAATAATTATATGTCCGATTTAATTGCGCAGGAATAATAATTTGTTGTAGTTAGTAGGAATGCATTGGGATTTACGTCTTAAAGCAGTATTATTTCAATTCTAGGCCAACTGCATAGCTGGCGCCGCCACACGGCGACCGTCAACTCGCATGAAAATATTTTCCACGGGCCTCCAGAGAAAAGTGGCATAGGGCTGGTGAAAAAGTATATTTTTCATTTGCATTGGAATTAGTATAGGTTATGTTTGAAGAATGGTTGATTTCAGTTTCATGGCTTGGGGAAAAATGTTGTAAACCGGGAAAATAAGCGGGACTTGTTTGTATTCCAGCTGCTACGCTGTTTTGATTCTGGTGCGAAATATTCAAATTAAAAAAAGGATGTTCTCTATTTTAAGACTGACAAGAAGTATTTTTATCGAGTGAAACTAATATTCTAGGTTTTTTTTGTTATAGAAAGGTGCGAGAGGTTCCTGGGGTGAAAGGGCTAACCAGGACCTGAAACACACGAGGGGAAAGTCTTTCCGACACGAGAAGACGAAGAAAAAGCGTGGAAGTTATCGAGGCGGGCAGATAGATATGAGTGTTAATTCTATTAAATTCGACGAATAGATTATGAGACATAATCTGCTGGTATTTAGATTTACAAATCTCATATATGAAAGACTTGTCGAGTATTTTAAAGAGCAGGAAACTCACACACGTATCCTTATTAGGATAGAATCTAATGTAATTGAGGATCCCTTTCTAGAGATTTTAAGCAGATGATGTTGACTATAGTTAGTTGCAAATAGAAATTGACCTTCGCTTTAGAGGACGAGACGATTTTTCCGAATTGTATTCGGAGCTGATTTTATTTTTGCTTTTTGCTCTCTAAAGCGAATGAAAGAAGGAAGACGATTATTATTAATAATAATTATCGACTTATGTAAATTATTATCGGCAGATTAATAATAATCGATTATTAGAAAATAATTAATAGGTATAGACATTTCCACAATTGTATTGTGATTCAGTATCTCATACATTTAATTCAATACTAAGGCCCCCTTTTTGCCAATGAATATTCCCGTCAAAGCCGAATTCCATTTAAATTAATATTTTTATTTTTCATATACTTACATCAACGAAATCATAGTTACAGTTTATTTTAAGGAAAAAGCGAATTTCCTAATAAGTTCATATTAAAGATAGAATGTTGTAGCACATGTTTTTTCCTTCAGAGATTTACTCGGTTTTTTTTTATATTTTTCAATGCAAAATATTATTAGAGTCAAAGAAAACTGAAAAATACTGATTGATCGTGAATGTTTAATCGTAATGAAGAAGGAAATGCACTATTCTCTTTTGATAAAAATTACAAGTTATAATTATAAGTAATTTTTCCCCTTCGCAGGGAAACCCGATTTATGTATCTAAGTTAGAATTTTGATAAATGTCCATTTATTCTCTGTAATAAAGAATATAAACTTATTAGATGGAATAATGGTTGTCTTTTATTTACTTTCTAATCTTTTAAATAGTTCTATATTATTTAAGGAGATTTTTTAATCTTGGTTCTTTCAACTTCAAGATAATATTTGTAATTAATTATCTATGCCTTTTCTTCCTTCAAATTACTCCGGGTGATTTTTAAAGGATTTTTCCCACATATTAGCATGTTTTTTTTTAAACGGGCCAACCGGTCGAAAACCCGCTTGTTTAGCACATTTTGAAGCCTGTAAAAATTAATGCTACATGCTAGAATCTTTCACATGGACTCAAACGAAGGCTTGACCCTTTTATTTTAAAGTCATCGTACCGAAAACTAAAGGAAATCAGCATGGAGCCGATGGGAACCGTTTTTTTAGTAGTCCATCGTATTGGGCCCATATGGAAGATTGTAGCACGTCACATGGATTTTTTATAAGAGGGAGACCGCAGGTTGGGGATTTAAAAAAAAAATTGCAAAAATCATGGAATTTTTGTAAAAACCACTTTCAGTAACTGCCAAGAATAATTCAGGCTCCCATACAGTCACTTTTTTAATTGAAAAAATCACTGGTTACATTTCTCTCAATAAAATAACTGTTGAATTCAGATCTATAACTATTTTTGAATTTTTTAAAATTCAATTGAAATATTTAAGGGTGTTGTAAAAGATTCAAAGACATTTGTAACCGATTTCAATAAATTGAAGGGACTTTAAAGATTTAAGTGTATTCAAAAAGGTTACAAGGAATGTTCAAGAGATTAAAGAAGTTGCAATGGTTTTCGAAGGACCTTAAGTATTTTATGGTATTTTAAAAGATTCCAAGAAATTTTTCATACGTTTCAATAATTCAAAGGAATTCCTAAAGATTTTATGGTATTTTTAAAACTTTCAAGGAATTTGCAAGCGGTTTAACAATTTTCAAGGTATTTTAATTATTTTAGAATATTTTAAAACATTCCAAGGCATTTTCAAAGGATACGGAATGTTTTAATGATTTTAAGGGGTTGAAAAAAAGTTCATGATGTTTTTAAGAATTTCGGAAGATATGAAACGATTTTATAGGACCTATAAGGTTTTAGAGTATTTTAAAAGATTCCGCGTGATTCTATGATTTCCGAGGATTTCTATGATTTTAAGGAATTCTAAAAGCTCTCAATGTGTGTTAATAAATGTTCCAGGATATTTTAAAACATTCCAAGGAATTTTCAATTATTTGAAGGAAATTCAAAGATATTAGGATATTTTCACAAATTTAAAGGAATTTTTAAGAACTGTAAGAAATATCTAGGGATTTCGAAAAATTTTAAAGGATTTGAAATATCGTAGGGTGTTTTTTAATAAATTTCAATAATTTTAAGTGATTCAAAAGGATTTTAAAGATTTTAGACCATTTTTTTTAATTCCAAGGAATTTTCAAGAACTTAAAAAAATGTCGAGGGATTTTAAAGGTTTTGAAATATTCTAGGGTATTTTTAAAAGATCCCAAGGGGATTTTCAAGAGGTTTAAAGTGTCAAGGAATTTCAAAAGATTTTAAATATTTTATGGAATTTTAAAAGATTTTAAATATTTTAGGGAATTTTAAAAGATTGCAAGGAATTTTTAATTGATTCCCATAATTTGAAGGGATTTAAATACGATTTCATGCGGTTGTAGAGAATTTAGGAAGATGTAGAACGATTAAGGTTTTAAGATATTTAACAAGATTCTAAGGAATTCTATAAGATTTTCGAGAATTTCAATAATTTTATCGGATTTTAAAAACTCAAGGTATTTTAATCAATATTTCAGAAAAAATATAGTCAGATTTAATAGAATTTAACGGGATTTTATCATATTTTAATGGCTTGCAAAGATTTTATTGGCAAGAAGTGAGGGATTCGGTAGGGTTTAAAAGATTTGACGAGATTTTCAAATATTTTTTGCAATTTATTTAAATTCGCCCTGAATTCTTGTTAATTTATCCTAAATTATTTTTAATTCTTTGGAAACTCTTGATTTTCATGAATTCACTTGAATTCTTCTAAATTTACTCAACTCTACTCATTTCAATGGATTTTTTTGAAATTTTTAGTTTTTGTTAAATTCATCATGAAGTCTTTTAACCTCACCTTGGATATTAGACATTTCGTCCAATTCTGTTGAATTCTCGAGAATTTTCCTATACTCATTTTAAACTTAATGAATTCAATGAATTTGTTCATATTTTCAAATTATTTTAAATTCCCTGAAATTTTTTAAACATTCACCTTGAATTTTCATGAATTTCATGAAATTCGTTCTCAGTTCCCCTAAATTTCACTAAATTCACTCCAATTTTACTGAAATCAGTGGAATTTTTGCCAATTCTTTCAAATTTGATTCAAGTTTTTTCAAAGCCTTATGAATTTAATCGAAGTATTTTAACTTCAAAAGAACATTAGCAGAGTTGAGTTTCATTTTTTGGGTTAAAAATTAATCACGTTTGGTTACATTTTCTGTTTAAATATGTAACTCTTTCAGTTTTTTCAAGTAAATTAGGCTGTGGCAGTCCTGAAAATAGTAATTTATAAGTTTAAATTTGTTTTATTCCATTTTATAAACGAAGTGTCTCGTCGTGCCGAAATTCGGGTGTTGGAAAAGGGGATGGACTATAATACATCCCCTTTTCAAACTCCTTTTTCGGTGCGACTAGAAGCGTTCATTTATAAAAGATAATATACAGTGAAAATGTTATAAAATTATAATTTTTGCCTTTAAATGAGGAGTAAGCGAACAAAACATGATAAATCCATTCGAGATGATTTCAATAATTAGACAAATGCTGTTATTACCGACGCGCGAGCCCACCTATCTGTGTCCCTAACCGGTCGCTGTTATTGTAAACAAATTCCGGGAAGTCTATGTGAACATGACTGTGCGATGAAAGAACGGCATTATTATTGCCGGAATTGTGACTGTGTGGGGGCTAAGAGTTGAGTGTGGAATCAGATGGTATTTTAGAGTCAAGACATAATTTTGGTCTTCATAGCGGGCGGTGATGTAATGCTCGTGCGGTGGCCGACGGTATTGGTGTTCACATGGTGGCCAACGGGAGTGTTTGTGTTCGCGCGGTGGCCTAATGTTGATACGTCGATTGCCGACGTTGGCTTTGAGTTGACCACAGAAATGTGAGTATGGAGTGAGGGTGAAAAGTTTCCAACCTCCAAAGAATACCCTGGTCAAGTGAGGAGATGAGACGAGACCGAGCGTCGCGCAGAGTACCTATATAGGTGAGACGAGAAGTTCTCGGAGAGAACCTATATATGATGGAAGAAGGGGTGAAGGATGTAGGGATCTGAGAAGACCCAAGTGTTCCAAAAAGGAAAGAGTGTTTTTGTGCTTGCCGAATATCTCACCACATGTAAACTCAGTGAATAAAGAACAGCGTAATTCTTTTTGTAAATAAAAATTGTCTTATAATTTGTGTACCCCGACTCTCATTCAATTTTCGACGGTGGAACCGTCCCGGTTGGTAATGGCTGTATTTCGAAAACACCAGAGATAGAAGAGAAATTCAAATACACTGGAACATGGAATGAAGAACGGTTTCGGGCATGGCCTGCACTGGCCTTGATCTTAAATCCAGGGAATCTACACGTAATCAGTCAGGACCGTGTGAACCATTTCCAATTGGAACACATAATATTACGCAACTATACGCGCGTGAGTTCCCGCGCATTATCCCTACGCTGCTGTTTGTCACGCATATCTGAGCAAGCCTCTCTCGACACCGCGGCTCTTCTCTCAACACGAAACTGCGGGGCCATCAGTTCTAGGAATATCGTAAATCCGAGCTTTCTAATTCCAGGTTCCAGTTTAGGATCATACAGAGGAAATCATCTAGCATCTAGCTGGTTATCCAATATTATTGAATCTAATAGCTTGGATTAACGCACTTTTTTGAACATATTGAACACTTAGTGCAAAATATCAGGGCTCGGAACGGTTACTTTTTAGTAACTTAGTTACTTTTTTGATCCGCGGTTACTAAAAAGTTACTCATTTACATTACTCAGTTATATTTTTCCCCAGAAATGATGAAATGAATGAATTCATTAATCGTATTATTTAAAAACGCTTGTAAGTTCACTCTCCTATCAGGTTCAATTAGCAATGTGCCGTTAGAAGGTTCAATCGGAAACTTTCCTTTGAAAGTTTCAAAACACGACACTTGATCAATGAAACTAATTAGTTCGTATGTAAAATGTATAAAAAGGACTATCAATTGAATTATTATGAATTCTGATAAAAATTACAATTAAGCGAAAATTCATTGTAAAAAAAAGTATCATTTCAAGGCTAGTTTTTGGTATTGAAACAGCCCTTCAAAAATATATTTTCGGGTGGCTCTATTCTAATGCCACTTTAGTTTGATGCCACTTAACGACGTTTTAGTAGGGGAGCGGCACCGAATGTGGCGCACATAAAGGAAAATGCACGATTAAAATTCAAATATAAAGTAAAAGATTGTGTTTATAACATTCAGCGGTGGGATATAATAGCTCCCGTTTGGAAAAATCGCGCAAGGATTTTTCACGCCTCATGGTCGAAGTGTGACGCCATAAAGTGAGGACCAGTGTTTTAGTGAAAATTTTTCGATGGTACGATCAATAAATGATCGAAATTGCTGCTCAGGTGAACTGTACAAACTAGTTTACCCAAAACCTGCGAAATAAGTGTTCTATTTGATGGTGTTTGCCAGTTTCTTTGCTGCGCATTTCGTCCCACTTTTTTCAATTGTGTGCATCGTCGCATTTAGCCTTGAGAAAATTTGAGTCAAGAGACGAGTCGATAGACGATGATTATGAAAGTTCAATGTGCGATATACATATATAGCTTGTGCTAAAATTCGATTCTTTTGTGTGAATCCGACACCACCTTCAATATAGTTTGGAATTTGACAGGTGAAGAGGTTATATTGACCTTTGCGTTCATGTGGGAAAATTTGTTTGCTTATAGAGACAATCCGTCACCACCCTCTCTACGTTCAGAATTCGTCTGACGGGTGAAGAGGTTATGTAAACCTTCGCGGTGAAGTGCGAACATTATTCGAGCGAATAAGTCCATTCCCTTCGTTCGAAATTTGTTTGACAGGTAATGAGGTTATGTTATAGACTAAGCGATACCTTTAATAAATTGATGTAATTTAGCGTGCGAAAACTAAAGTAACGATTTTGAGCGAAATAAATTGAAAGAAAAAAAAAGAGAATTTTATTCAACAAATTAATGACAATGTGCGAATATAAGAAACAATTTTGATTGAAAGAATGGTTCTGAGAGGTGATATTAAGATTATTTCGTGAGACAATGAAGCGAACGAAAATATTTAGTGTAAGTAGAGAAACGTAACTGAGATGACAAGCGTACGGATAATCGTTAATAGAATTTTATTACGTCAGTGTTGCAAAATTATTTTAAAAAAAAAGTTGGTCAGAATGGAGCGTCGAAATATGATCAATATTCCGTTAGAAGACTTTGAGTGATTTGTACGCGGCTTACAGAATGAACAAAATTCCACACACGCGGCATATTCAGGGAGAAATAGTAGCTCTGTCGCATTTTTTTCTTTCCGCACATACGGAAAATCTTAGTTTGACACATGCTTTCGACTTATCACGAAGTGTTGACGATACGCAAATGGAACGAACTATACAGAATTCGCCTCAGAACAATACAACTAACGTGAACCGAGGAATCAATGATGGAGAATTTGAATCAAGAAATTTACAGGATACAGCAAGGGTCGATCGAGAAGAAGCTGCATTTTTTGGACGAGTGGGAAATACGTTCTAACGGGTCCAATTCCTAAATGAACGAGTCAACGTACGTCCTGATCTTGATCAACAACCACCCGGAACTAATCATCAATAAAATAACAATTTCAACAACCTGCCAAATGATCATGTACCACAAGGCGGGCGAAACGAACCGACTGCAATTGAAATATTGATGCAAATGATGATTGTTGAGAATGAACGTCGAGATGCTTTATTGGAACGATTGGTTGAGCGAATTACCACACCACCAACTGGATTCGTATTCGAAGCAGCTCGAGGTCATCTTAAGGCAGAAGCCTTGAGTTGGTTTCGTCTCAACGCTTACAGATTGAAGACCTGGAAGGATTTTGAAGAAGCATGCACCAAAACATACATCAGTGCAGAAGGTCTAACTGTTGAATGGCGCAGGATGGCAGAACGCAATCAACAAAAGGGTGAATCCTTGAATGTGTATTCTAGGGATAAAGCAAGGCTTTGCCAAGAACTGGGCTTATCTCTCGAAGAAGCTAAAGAGCAAGTTCTAATCGGTTTATGGTCCAGAGATTTATGCAATGCCTTGCCAGCTAAGAAGCATGAAGACTACGATGATCTCCTACACGACCTGGTCCGACAGGAACGTTTAAACTCACAACGCGGAGAAAGGATTAGAGGTTCTTTACAAATTTCTAAGGCAAAAAAAGAAGACGGATCAAAATCAATAGATTCTGCAAAAAAGGATGATGGATCAAAACCAACAAATTTGACCCAAAAAAATGACCAGAATAATCCTAGAGATTTTAAAGGACAAAACTTAATTCGAGAACAGCAATCAAACCCAGATGGAAGACCACCGCTGCGAAATGATAAAGGTGAATTGAAATGCTACAATTGCTCTGCATTTTGACATATATTGAAGAACTGTCCTGAACCTCGGAGAAAAAAGGTGTGTGAACTCTGTCAAGCGACAGGCCATACACGTAGACACTGTAGCAAATTCAAGTCGAATAGCGGAGAAGTACGACAGATAATGGGATCTAATGATGCTTCAGTGAAGAAATATTTTAAAACCGTATTTGTTAATCATCAGATTTGGAATGCTTTCATTGATCCAGGAAGCTCAGACTGTATGATAAAACAATCAGCTGCGATCAATTGTGGTTATCCGATACTTTAGCGTAGTTCAGAATTGAAGAGTTGGGGCCCAGACAATTATCGAGTCGCATCCAATGGAATATTGACTGCTCAAATCACAGCTGACGGAGTTGTAGCAGATGGAGTCTGCCTTCGTGTAGTACCTGACAACACACAACCAACCGATGTCTTCATTGGATGAACCTTTACGAAATTGCCTTAAGTAGACTACAAGAAATCGGGTGATCAACTTCTGTTTACAGAAAACAAAGAGACACCATTTGCAAGCATGAAAATTGAAAAGGGGTATACAAACTTAACTTTAAAAGAAAATATCACCCTGTCTCGAAATTGCATTCAATTCATCACGGTAATGGAATCGGAGCGGGATTATCTACTTCCTTATATTAATCTTGGACATTCAGATAAGACTTTAAAGAAATTACCAGAGACTTGTCAAATCAGCTCATTGGATTTGTTGAAATCACTGAAAGAAAAAGCACCAATAACTTTGTCGGAAATCAAAGTAGACAACCAGGCCTGCAAAATCATATAAATTAGACCTCCAACGAACATTGAATTTATTCAGCGATACTATTTCCAGAAATTACGAAGAATTGGGCTGTACAGATCTCATAAACATGGAAATTAGAGAAACACCTGGAAGTAAACCCTTCTTTTGTAAGCCAAACAGAGCCAGCGACTGGGAACGTGATAAGATAATGGAGATTGTAAAGTCCTTGAAAGATAATGGATTGATGAAGCAAACATCATCTCCATATGCGAGTCCTGTGCTTCTAGTAATGAAAAAGAATAGAGAACCAAGACTAGTGATCGATTACCGGCTTTTAAATGCACAAACAGAAAGGATGAATTTTCCACTTCCTAACCTAGATGATATTCAAGATTATTAAGTAACAGCAAGCTATTCATTACGTTAGATCTTGCTAATGGATATCTACAGGTTCCATTAGATGAAGAAAGTCGAGCTAAAACAGCAATTATTACACCAGATGAGACAGGTGAGTTCACTCGGATGACATTTGGACTCATGAACGCACCATTTTATTTTAGTAAGCTTATGCATCGAGTTTTGGGTCCACTGAGGGACTTACGATAAATCTCTCGAAATGCGCGTTTTTAATGAGGAAGGTACTTTATATTGGCTATGAAATTTCTGGTGAAGGTATCCTACCAGGAAAGGCCAAACTATGTGCGATTTTAGACTTCTCTACACCGGAAATTACGCAAGATGTGAGGAGATTCCTAGGTATGGCCGGATTCTTCCGACGGTTTATTGCTCGTTTTGCCGAAAAAGCTTGACCTCTTTACGAACTACTAAAGAAGAATCGACCGTTTATTTGGAATGCAACAACCGGTGCATGTTTTGCTGATCTGAAGAAAGCATTGGCCAGTCATCCCATTCTACAGTTTGAAAGGATTGGCAGGAATGATTCGGCAACAAGCCGATGATTCCAAGATGCATCTAGTGTACGCAATCAGCCGAAGGACGAGTGAAACGGAACGTTTTTATCATTCCAGTAAACTGGAATTGATGGCTATTGTGTGGGCAGTCACGCGATTAAGACCACTGATCATGAATATTAAATTTACTATTGTCACGGATTGCCAGGCGCTCATCTATCTTAACGCTCATCGAACAAGGAACCCACAAATTTCTCGATGGGGTTGTCTACTCAGCGAATACACATTCGAAATCGTTCACCGACCTGGAATAAAACTTTCTCATGTCGATGCTATGAGCCGAGCTCCAGTTGAAAGTCATGAAGGCAGGCCAACGGAATTGTCAATGCTTATGACTATAACCCTCGAAGATGAAATTACGATGTATCAGTACGCAGATGACGAATTGAAACGCAAACGCGAAATTTTACAGAAACCAGAAGAAAGCCGAAATATATAAGAGCAAGGTGAAACTAGCGGATATGTCCTGCGTGAAGGAATTCTCTGTAAAGCCACAGATAATAATATTCGTTATGTAGTACCGAAAGCTATGAGAAAAGGTTTAGCAGTCCGAGTCCATGATCTAAGCGGTCATGGTGGTTTGGATCGAACGTTAGCATCCCAATCTACCAGGAAAGCGACCCTTCGACGTAATCCATGTCGATCATTTAGGACCCTTCGTTTCTGCCGGGAGAGGATATAAATACGTTCTGGTAATAGTCGACAACCTAACCAAGTACGTACGACTAGAAGCTACAAAGAGTACAAAGACTAAGAAAGTTATCTAAGCAATGGAAGACCTATTTTTGGATTTTGGGGCACGCAAACCAGCTCATCACAGATCGAGGTAGTTGTTTTACCTCTGGAGGATTTGCTGAATTTTGCCTAAAGCATGGCAGTTGTCATTCCTTGAATTCACCAAGGCACGCTCAGGCGAATGGTCAAGTGGAACGAGTCAATGAGACTCTAATTCCTGTTCTAGAATCAAGTATCCACGAGAGAGACAACAAAGACTAGACTAAACATCTGAAACGAATTGCACGAGATTTGAATGAGCCCTTCAGCAAACCGACCAACAAGAGCGCATTTGAACTTCTCTACGGATACTTCCCTAGAGATGACGAAGGGACAGTAAGAGAATTAACCGGAAAAGAAGAATATTTCCTACCAGAAACCTTACAGGAAGAGGCGAGACAGAATATTGAAGAAGCTCAATCCAATCAACGTAGGAGAGATTGTGTTCATGCGATTAGCTCCAGTTTTAACTGGTGATTCAACGAAACTACAATCCAAGTACAGGGGACCTCTTGTAATTCATAAGATTTTGCCTAATGACACGTATGGTGTATCTGACCTAAGAACTGATAAAGCTGGTTTGCTATATGCGAGCACTGCCCATGTAAGCGAGTTAAAGTTATGGAAACCAATGAGAGATGATTCACCTTGTGAGAATTCATGTAATAATGAATCCGGTGAGAGCGAAGCGGAGGTCATCAACGAATCCGTGAACGAAGATCAGTAGATTGACACGGGAAGTACGAAGAAAATAACACGAGAAGAATTAAATAAAAGTAGAGACAATTTAAGTTCAAATAGTGATACCAGTGAAGTGGCCGCGCGTCTTAAAAGAAATGTTCGTAAACCAGCGCGTTTCCAAGATTTCATCATGTAACCTAGCAGCACGCCTCGAGGGCGAGTCGTATTAGCGTGGCCGAATGTTAGAAATAATTACTTGCGGTCTTTTTCGAACTGTAAAACCTTACAGGACTCTAGAGTGCGCTGGAGTTTCTGTGCGTGAGGAGAGCGTTGAGTCGCGCGTTTGAGCTAAGTCTAGCTACGGCTAGTTATTCCTATTTCTAGTAATATCACTGTTTATTTTGACTGCTTATGCGAGTTCAGCTCGTCTTATTGTGAATAAACCTGTGAATAAATATATTTCATAACACTACGGACACCTGGTTGACGTCAGAAACGAGAGACTCGTCGATCGTCTCTCCACGCTCTCCGTCACTGCAAAGTTGTACCCTGCTGGAACGCCTGGCTGGGAATCCATTCTGTGTGAAAAGGATCAGCATCGTCGCTCGAACTCGTAGAGCAATACTCGGAAATAACCCGTCCAGCTGGTGCTGTCGTCGAGTTGAAACATTCAACGAAGCACTACATTCACACCACACCTGGACCACCTGTTGCAGAGATACTACGATGCCTTGTCCCGTATCGATTCAGGCAAGCGAGGAAGGAATTCCAGGATGTACTGCGAATGTGTCTGACTAGAGCCTCAAAGAGTAGCTCGGCATCACCTGTTCACATGGTACCGAAGAAAGAATGTCAATGGAGACCCTGTGCTGATTACAGGAGGCTCAATTCCAGGACCATTCCTGACAAGTACCCTCTGCCACACCTTCACCACTTGGCTCTTGCTCTCTTTGGTAAGGTGGGGTTTTCTACTATTGACTTTGTCTGGGCGTACAAGCAGTTACCAGTTGCGAAAGAGGACATCCCAAAAACTGCTATCACGATATCTTTCGAATTATATGAATTCCCGTTCATGTCATTTGACTTCGTAACACAGCTCATACTTGCCAGCAATTCATGGACGAGGTACTTAGAGGATTCGATTTTATATACGTCTACATTGACGGCATCCTCGTCGCAACATATTCAAAGGAGGAACATCAAGAACATCTTCGCCAAGTCTTCGATCGTTTTAAAATATACGGAATTCTCACCAATCTAACAAAATGGACCTAGGCAGCATCTTCCGTGAAGTTTCTTGAACACGAAGTGAAACCACTGGGTGTCAGGCCAAGCCCAGAGGATGTCGAAACAATTCTCAATTATCCTCAGCCTAAAATGGCGAAGGATCTTCGACTTTATCTGTGAACGAACAACTTCCATAGTCTCGCAATTCCAAAGGCAGCTGAATAACAAGCTCCATTCAGCGATCTTCTTCAAGGAAACATCAAGGGAAAGTCTTCAGTTCCATGAACTTCAGAAGCTTTGGCTTTCGAAAACTGCAAAAAGAGCTCAGGTGAAGCTATTTTGCTAGCCTTTCCAGCGCCTGAAGCTGCTTTGGCAATTTTTGCAGGTGCTGTGAATTTCTCAGTTGGCGTGGCTCTACAGCAACGTGTCGACAACGAATGGCAATCCCTTATTTATTTTTCTGAGAAGCTCAACAGCACCGAGCGGAAGTGCGGAGCCTACGACTAAGAATAGCTGGCCATTCACATGGCTGTGAAATTTTTTCGACACATGATTGAAGGTCGAGATTTCATCATCTTCACTGAGCATAAACCACTAACTTTTGCTTTCCAGCAAAAAACTGATAAATGATCTCTTCGCCAGTTCCGAACCTAAACTTCATAGGACAATTCACCACCCACATCAGGTACATCTCAGGAAGTGAAAATGTGGCCGATATGCTCTCTCAAGGTTCGAAGTAATTTCAAATGATATTGACTTCTCAGCTATAGCTAAGTCTCAGGTAGCAGACCAGAAACTTCAGGACCATCTTGTGCAGATGCCTTATGACGGACCGTACGTAGTTACCGGTCAACCTAACAAAACTTTCAAGGTGAACATCAATGGAAAGGATGTCACCTTGTCAATCGACAGACTGAAATTAGCCTACATCGTCGCAGAAGAGAAACCACAATAGCAGGTTACACCAAGCCCACGTCGTAAAAAATTCACTCTTAAAGTTCAAGAGGAAACCTTCAGTAATACAGCAACGACAATCAGGTCCAGTAGACGAGTCAGATTTCTTGACCATCTTCAGAGTGGTCACTCCTAGTAATTTTTTTTTGTGTTCCTCAGTGATTAATTTTTTTCTAAATATTTCAAAGTGTTTAGTGCAAAGTTTCACACCAAAGGATTCGGTGATTCGTGAAGTGGCCTTATTTTCCTCTCTTTCCTTTCTCTCCTTGTGTGTAGTGTATGTTGTATACATCTTATAGTCAATTATTCTTCAATATGAACCAAAGAATGAACAAAAACAGAGTATATATGAAAAGATATTTTTACTTCTTTCTTTAATCTTAAGAATATTGTATCGTGATCGATAAATTTACTTTGCTCTTTATTAATTTTTTCTTTCCTAGTCAATCACTAACAGGGGTTTAATGTGGCGATAAGGTTCACATTAGTAAAGAATGTTTTCATGCTTTTCTCAAGTTTGACATAAGTGTGAAATCTAAATTTTTACTACCCGTCGGAAGAGGCGACAGCTGTAAGTTCCAAATCTTGTTCTATCAGGGATTCTGGGACGTTTCACCCTATTATGACGTAGGGGCGGGGGGGGGGGAGTAAACCTGAGAGTACCCCCATTTCCAAAAAATGTATGGCCTATGCCAGAAATAAGGGCTCATTTAGTACCCAAAAGCCAAATTTTGGGCTCTGCATTAAAAAAAAAAAATGTATGGTACTGAGAGCTTTACGTAAAGCTAGCAGTTTCATGGGCTCTTGCATGGCCTCCGGCGCAATTTTTCAAACAAAAAAACAACCCCTATCACTAAAAAACTACCCTAAAGAATAAATATTCCGTAATCATAAAAATGAGTACACCAGAATTAAGGGCCTTTTTTAGGCTCTCCAACTCGCCAAAATAAATTTTCCAAAACCATCCCTTAATGGAAAACTACCTCTTAACAAAAGTACTGATAAAGTGCAAGAAAAATTATTACATCAGTTTAAAATATATTCTAGCCGTCCGAAAACATTACAAACTTTACCAAAAACCACCCCTAACACACGAAAACGACCCTGTAAAAGAATTTGACATTAAACTGAGAATGAAGTATATCAGCAGTTTTTGCTTTTCTCGGACCGTGCTCAAACAGTGTATGCTTTATGCCAGAATGAAGGGCTCATTAAGCACTCAATTGGTACCCAAAAGCCAAATTATGGGCTCTGAATTTCCAAAAAAATGCATGGTTCTGCCAGCTTTACGTAAAGCTAGCAGTACCATGGTAGAAATGTTTGTTACAGCAACTTTTATCTTTTCCGGGAATTGAGGGCTCATTTAGGGCTCTTGCATGGCCCCCGGCGCAATTTTTAGAAACAACCCCTATCAAATAAAAACCAACCTGAAGATTAAATGTGCACTAATCATAAAAGTGAGTATATCAGAACTAAGGGCTCTTTTTAGGCTCTCCAACGCCACCGAAATCAATTTTCTAAAACCATTTCTTAACATTGGAAAACTACCCCTTACCCAAAAGTACTGATGAAGTGCAAGAAAAAGTACTGCATAAGTTTGGTATATTTTCTAGCTGTCCGAAAACATCAGAAAATTTTCCAAAAACCACCCCTAATACTCGGAAACCACCCCGTAAAGGAATTCTACATTAAACTGAGAATGCAGTATATCAGCAGTTTTCTTTTTTTTTGCCAAACTGTTTATGTCCTATGCCAGAAATAAGGTCTCAGTAGGGGCTTTTACATGACCACAGGCGCGATTTGTCAACAGCAACTCCTATCTCTGCAAAACTAAACCAACACTAAATACGCACTAATGAGGAAAGTGAGTTTATTTATTTTATTTATATATTTATTTATATTATGGCAAATCAGAAACAGGTTCTTTTTTGAAAAACTTTTTTGGTCTTTGTTTTTTAAATCCGTCTGATGTAGTAAAATGTTTTAATGAAGACTTCAAGGCTATCCAACTATCAGACATTAGAGTTTAAAAGTTTTGTGATTATAACCAAGCGTTTATAATGATAGAAAAAGAACAATCTCTTATTGATTAAATGTTAATGTTAGAAGTCGGTTTTGTAACTAGATTAGAGTTCGTTCGAACAGTTTCGCGCAAGTTCTTACAAGTATAGATTAGATAAATAATGTTCATCAAGGCCTATTCCGATAAAAATTATTTATCATATACCGCAAAAATACATTCAAGTATAGATTAGAGTTATGCCGCACAGCTAACGCCAGACAATACGACGCTTGAAAAAAATAAAGCTATATATAAAATATTTTTTATTTGGTGACTATTTGTAGTATTTATAAGGATCGTAGTTATATACAATAAAGTGAAATGAATATTGTAGTCCTAATCCTGGAAAAAGTGTGAAGGGATGATTTTGAGAAAATAAGGTGCCCAAGAGAATGAGGGAAGCGTTAAGTGGAGAGGGAAAGAAGGCTCGAAGGGGTAAAGATCCCCGGCACTGATCCTAGCCCACATCTCGAGAATACCAACCGTCGATTTTGACTATGAGTGCACCGCTTCAAGTTCCATCATAAATGCTATTTGAGTGGGTTATTTGCCTTACACAATTTTTTTTTACTTTTATGATTGGTGCATATTTATTCTTTAGGATAGTTTTTCTGTGTAAGGAGTTGTTTTTGAAAAATTACGCCGGAGGTCATGCAAGAGCTTTTACCATGGTACTGCTAGCTTTACGTAAAGCTGGCAGTACCAGGATTTTTTAAAATGTAGAGCCCAAAATTTGGCTTTTGGATATTAAGTGAGCCCTAAATGAGCCCTTAATTCTGGCGTAGGGCATACATTGTTTAGGATTGGTGGTACTTCCAGGTTGTCCCACACGTGTATGTCCCTCGAGAGTCAAGACCATACTTACTTTACTGTGAACCGTGTCACACCCTCGCATTGCCAAATTTATATATTTTTATCAATAAAGTTACTTGTTTATTTTTATTAAATCGTGCATTCCTCGTTTTATTTTATATACTATCGAATCCCCAAAATGCGTATTGGTAAAGAATAGGCTAGATAAAATTTGCAGATCTTTTTGATATAAACAATTCTTCTTTTTAACATTTTTCGTATCTTGCCTAATTTGACCGGAAAATGGAATATTTTATTTTCAATAAATTGCAGATGCCCCCCAGGTTCAAAACGTTTTTTAATAGTTCGTATACCTAAACAAATAAAATTGGTTGTGATACGATTTGCAATTGAAATTTGATCCAACAGTGAAATTGAAAATGTTCGAAAGCCATCACAAAGCGTTAGAAAAATTATACACAAGTATAAGAAGTGATCGGACATAGTAAGTGACCCGTGTCGTGCAGGTAAGAAAGAGTCCAGGGTCGCATACGGCAAGGATGTCACCTGCGTATGCGCGAAGGAATCCAAAGACTCAGAAGTTGGGTTCAATCCTGAACATTCGGCCCACCTTTTTGACCTAGTCACGAATCTCTGTTGATTAATAATTCCACGGGGCGTTGTGTCCACTCTGGTATAGGCTTGAAGAACCGTCTACCCTAAAGTCATCATGGGCCAGCGTCCTTGTACTATGAAACAAAAAATAACAGAGCGGGTAGATTTGCTCACCTGAGCCTGTAAATGTGTGCTGCCCAATATTGTTAGGGCAACCATGAATAGTATTAAAAGAAAGGCCAATAAGTAAAAAAGATGGACTAGAAATAGTAGATTATGTCCGAAGTCGAATCCCTGATTGGATCGATTCAGCAGAAAACCGATCATAATGAAATGCATCCGTAAAGTAGTTGCGCCCTGCGTAGGGTAACGCAGCGGCCAAAGCGTGAGGTAACGCCGCAGCCGAGTTGACGACTGTAGTCGAATCCCTGTGTCGGATCCACTCAGCAAAGAACCGAGCATAATGGAATGCATCGGCCAAGTAGTAGTGATATGCGTAAAGTAAGGCAGTGGACAATAGCAATACCAAGCGTTAGAGTAATGCATTAGCTTAAGAAGATGCTCGAAAACGAGCGCAAGTCGGGCTTGTTAAGCGATTTGAATGTAGGCTAGGTACCCGTAGATCCTAGTTTATCCTTATATGCCTACCTAGTAGTTGCGTGCAAACGCTGAGGTGTCAAACGACGCCTAAAGTGACAGTTCGCGGGTAGGATACAAGCACGTTACAGCTGTAGTGGAAGAAAAAAATGGAGCACAGGACGTACGAAACGCATCGATATTTTATATTGTAGCAGCGTGAGTTTGTCCATTCGTAGCGCGCATACGACTTAACCCTCCCGTGTGTGTGTGAGCCTTGGTCGCGATTGTCTGCTGCGCACGCCCTGCGTACCCCGGGTCAACACTGGCAGTAGCATCGTGTATAACGCTTACCTGCTAATTAATCTCTTTCGTCACATCACACCATCGACTGTTCCTCTCAGGTCCAGCGCCAATGTTCGAGTCTGCACCTGCTGTTATGTCGATCAAAGCGTTTTTGAGAGTCTACTGCACTCCTGTTGGTTAAACTCTTGGTTCAGAGATCGACGGGGACGTGTCGAAGTTAGGGTGGTATGTTGTTGAGCGTCTCTGGATTTTTATTCACTCCCAGAAGTGAGGCCAATTTTTAGTCTCGAGTAGCACATACTCTTGATGAAGGACATTCTTTGGAGTGCTTGGTAGGGCATCGATGCAAAGAGTTTTAACTTTTCTCTCAGGGCCCCATGTTGGGCGCCAATTTAAGTTTCGTTGCAGGCTATATAGAGTTTGGCGATAAACAACTCAAATTCGCCGGTAGCTCAGGCAGTAGCGTTTCGGCTTCATAGCTGGAAGGTTGCTTGTTCGCTTCTCGCGGCTTGCACTTTTTATTTTATTTTATATTTATTAAAATATTTATAAATATAATATCATTCAATAATCTACAAAAATTCTGCAAATAATGATTTTTAATGCCTTTTTTCACGGAAACTTGACTTTTTAAAACTTCATCATGTTTTTCTCCAACAAACTTATTTTAAATAAATGTTGCTAATTGTTTTCATAATGTTTACCAACTATATTTAAAATTAGAACTATGAACGAGGTTTTTTACATGAAAAATTATATTTTTAGTCGCATCTCGTACCCTCTGAAGCAAATATTTCTTCGATAAGTCACTGTTTTGTTTGAAAATTCTGATTGAAAATACAATTGGTCGAAATTATGAAAAAAATTAGTAACATTTATAGAAAACAAATTTGTTGGCTAATAAAGGCATTACAAAAATTATTCTTCGTAGAATTTTTTAGAATATTGAAGGAAATTACATTTATAAATATTTTATTAAAAAAAAAGAAATAGTGCAGACCGTGAGAGTCGAACACGCAAGCTTCCGGCCACAAAGCGGAAGCACTACTGCCTGAGCTACCGGCCGATAAAAATTGTTTTTCGCCAAACTCTATATGGCGTGTGCCTAGTCCGGGAGCTCACGACGTTTTTCATGTGCCATTTTCTACCGGTTGAAACATTTCATATCGTCTAATTTTTTATGTAAAACTTACTGTAATGTCAGTCAAATACTCTCACGTCGGTGGCAGCATATTTATTTTCGCAATTGAAATAGTTGCATGATTTTCTACGGTCTGTTAGTTTGAGGATCAGTTATTTTCAATGGAAAACACTTGATATTTTATATTTATTTGAGATAACCCAACAATTTACACCAATTACAGGGTTATATATCATCTATATGTATTAAAACTAGGCGCATTCACAATATAGTTCTCGCTTAATTATACAGATCCCATACTTATTACAATTCCATTTGCTTTCTTTTATTTTACTATTAATGTTGTTAATGTTAAGCCCAGATCGTTCCTCGCTACTAAACTGCATTCTTTTACTATTTTAGCAACTTGACTTATCGGTGTCTTGAATATATCTAATTTATCTCCGCTGTATTCACACAACAGATTTAACCTTCCGTTACTCGCACCTCCAGCTCGACATGGTTGATCGCGCGTATGTGACACATACACAACATATATTTCAGGTCTTTTACTCGGAAAACCCCAAGGATTCGGAAGAAGAATGTTAACAGATCACGATAAAGATCGCACAAAAAAGTTTTCTCATAAAAAAGGAATTTTTTAACTTTTCCAAACGTATCAATGTTCACTATGACTGCGACAATAAACTTACATTATCTGGTAACCGCCATATCACATAGACAAGGTACATTCTGTGCCCATCAGTCTTATTTGGTCTTATATTCTATATTATATTATATTTTATATTTTTTTATATTTTTTTTTATATTTTTTTACATTTATATTCAAAGTAAAATCAAAATTTTTGAAAAAGTAACACGGAAGGTCGCGCGTATGTGAGACATACAACTTACCATGCAACAGAGAACAATGGCGCCAACCGAGACCGGAAGTGGACCTTGACCTTCCTCACGGTGCGGGGGGAGATTAGACAGAGGCGGCCCCGCCCCGCAATGGGTCACGTGGTTGCTCTGGGCAACCAAAAAATAAATTGTATCTCTCACATACACGCGAGTAACGGAAGGTTAATATGGAAATGGCGACGATCGAGAACATGGCGCGATATTTCGGTGCGAATGTTGGCAGCACGGCTTAGGTTTCAGAAATTGGTGATAAATGTGACTACTTTATTTGTTGAGACTAGAATTACTACCGCTACTAATGTAACCTACGTAGGATTACGAACGGCAACTTGTTGCCGCACTAAACTGGTTAGTTACTTTTACCATCGAAGTGGTTGTCCCAGCTGATACCATCTCTACTAATAAAGAACTTCTTGTCACAACTAAGCATTTTTTTCAGTGTTTAAAAATTGCTTTGATAGTAACTAAGTAAAATTATGTACCTTGCACGTAATAAACCTGATTATGCTTTATATTAATAGACTATGAACCAAACTTTATCGTCAACAAACATTTTATATTTTGTCGTGTTACTTTGAGCATAAAATCGACTGAAAAACATTATAAGGATACAATCAAGGCTTCAAAAAAAGAAGCACTTAAGGGCATGTGACACGCATAAATACCTACCTTACCGGCCTCACTTTAACAATTTTGTGAATTTTTTTCTGAATCTAAGAACTTTTTTTCTAAATAAAATATTGGGCTGAAACTTTGTTAACTGTATGAGAAGACAATAAACGACGTGAAATGAAAACTGGGTGCATTTTTTGCAATTTTATGAACCTAAGAACTTTTTTTATAAGTGAAATATCGGCTTCAAACTTTGAGAAATGCAAGAACATACAGTAAAGTACGTTTATGTACATCATTTGAGTATAAAAGTTGCAAAAAGAAAAATTTCAACTAAATGACAACTCCGTTTGCCAGTTCGGTCCGGGCATGAAAATGCGAAGTCTGGCGGCCTCTTAATGAAGCTCTATCAGCTGGCTCCTCTACATCTGAAATGTGAGGTTCACGTGGGTCACGCTGTTAAAGATTGATGATGCGGTGTTGTTACAATAATATTTTTTTAAAGTTGTGTCCAGCATAAAAAATGAGTAAAATATGTTGTTTCAATGTTGAATTATATAAGTATTGAAATCTTAATATGCAGTGGCAACGTTTTTTTTTTGCCTATCGTTACAGAACCAACAAGCACCGCACTTGACTTGCTTTTAAAATTAGTTCCAAATATTTTTGTATTACAACAATAAAACTCCTAAAACTGAATTACTTCACTCCAAACAAACAATTAGTAACAGTACTTTTAATAATTGCAGACAATATATGAATATTTTAAGTCTTTCAAATGCGACACAAGAACCTAACCTATGAGCATTTTCACAACATTCTTTTTTTGCTATACTCTGCCAACGCATTGTACGATCTGAATACTTATTATACCATTATCATAATTCAGAATTGAAACAATATAGTTCATCAGCTTCTATGCGTGAAACCACTTTTAATGAACGATGTTAAATTATAACTCTCCCGAATGCGAGTTTCATATTTTACTCTAAAGAATAATATGGGAATGGACTAAAAAAGTTTCGAATTTGCATTGCAACCAAAAATTTTAATTTTCAAGTCTCAAAAGATGGTTTTTTTCGACGGCAGGTAAATTTTCGACCCGAAAAGTTGAATTTTCGACCAAAAGCTCATCTTCAGCCAAACGAAATGAATTTTAAACTGACAAATGAGATTTTCCTGCCATGAAAGATGAACTTTCAATGCAAAAGAACGAAGTTTTTACGAAGCAGTTGAATTTTCGAACAGCTAAGATAAATTTAACATAATAGCTGAAGTTTCGACAAAATATTTGAAGTTTTTACCGTAAGAGAAATTTTCAGTAAATTCATCAATTTTGTAACCAAAGAGTTGAATTTTCAACTAAAAAAGTGGTTGAAAACCAACAATAAAACAGTTCAATTTTCACATAAAAAAACTAGTTTTCAACAATAAAAAAATGAATGATTAACCAGTTGGATTCAACGAAAAAAGACGAATATTGAACCAATTTGTTGTTATAGAATCCATGTCAAATCAAGCAGATTGTACTCGTCAATTCGCAGAATCTCAAGGAGATGAAACATTCTTTTTTTTAGAGGATACTAGGCAATACGTATTATTCCGATTTCCAAAAGTACCCCTATCAGAGCATATTTAAAGAACACCATCTACGGTGCCTTCAACTAAAACCTCAAAAAAATAAAAATCACAAGACACGCATTTTAAAGACTGTATTTAATATCCTTATAACCATAGAAATATCCAACAACCCTCAAGAACTACCCCTACCATATTTAACGAACCACGTCTCGACTGCCTTCATCTAAAATCGCCAAAAAAATTCCAAATTAATAATAATCACAAGACACGCATTTCCAAGACTGTATTAAATATCCTTATAATTACAGAAGTATACAGCAACCCTCGAGAACTACCCCTACCTCATTGAACGAACCCCGTCTCGACTGCCTTCATCTAAAATCGCAAAAAAAATTTAATTGATAATAATCACAAGACGCGCATTTCTAAGACTGTATTAAATATCCTTACAACCACAGAAATATCCAACAACCCTCAGGAACTACCCCTACTATTTTAGATCAAGGCAGTCGAGACGTGGATCGTTAAATGTGGTAGAGGTAGTTCTTGAGGGTCATTGGATATTTCTGTGGTTATAAGGATATTTAATACAGACTTGGTAATACGTGTCTTGTGATTATTATTAATTTGAAATTTTTTTGGCGATTTTAGATGAAGGCAGTCGAGAACTCGTGGTTCGTTAAATGTGGTAGAGGTAGTTCCTGAGGGTTGTTGGATATTTATGTGGTTATAAGGATATTAAATACAGTACTTGAAATGCGTGTCTTGTGATTTTAATTTTTTTGAGGTTTTAGTTGAAGGCACCGTAGACGGTGTTCTTAAAATGTACTCTGATAGGGGTAGTTTTGGAAATCGGAATAATACGTATTGCCTAGTTTCCTCTAAAAAAAGAATGTTTTATCTCATTGAGATTCTGCGACTTGACGAGTAAAATCTGCTTGATTTGACATGGATTCTATAACAACAAATTGGTTCAATATTCGTCTTTTTTTCGTTGAATCCAACTGGTTAATCATTCATTTTTGTATAGTTGAAAACTATTTGTTTTTATGTGAAAATTTAACTGTTAATAATTAGATTTCTTTAATTGTTAATTTTAAATGAAAATTTAACCACTTTTTTAGGAAGAAATGAAGAGAAAAGGGTGGGGAGGAGTTAAAATAGGGAGTGAAAAGATATATACACTGGCATACGCAGACGAATTTTAACAAGGATATAGTATACCAGATTTCAAAACATTTCAAAGATTTTAAACGATTTCAATTTTTTTAGAAGATTGTGAAAAGATTTCAGAGATCTCACAAAGATTTCGAACATTTCACAAACATTTTCAAAAATTCAGAAAATTTCACGGATTTTTAAGATTTTACATAGTAAACCAGATTTTGTAAGATTTCAGAATATTTCAAAGATTTGAAACGACTTCAAGTTTGTTTTAAGATTTCACAAAGATTTTAAATATCTTAATGATTTCAAATAAATACAAAAGACTTTCAGAAAGATTTTAGAAAGATTTCACAAATATTTCATAAAGATTTCATAAAGATTTCAAAAAGAGTACAATACACCAGATTTCGAAGATTTCAAAACATTTCAAAGATTTTAAACGATTTCAATTTTTTGAGAAGATTTTAAAAGATTTGACAAAGATTTTAATATTTTCAGTAGATTTCAAAGATTTTAAAAAGGGATTTCTAAGGTTTCTAAGATTTCAGAACATTTCAAAGATTGGAAACGTTTTCAAAACATTTCGAAGGTTTTAAACAATTTTAATCGGATTCAATAAATTTGAGAAGATTTTAAAAAATTTCAATGATTTCAAACGAACACAAAAGATTTAAAAACAAAAATTAATGAAATATTTCACAAATATTTCAAAGATTTCATAAATATTTCAAAACATTTCACAAAGATTTCAAAGGTTTTACCAAAATTGTTAAAGATTTCAAAAGATTTCACAAATATTTCAATGATTTCAAATGAATACAAAAAATTTCACAAATAATTCCAAGATTTAATAAAAATTTCATGAAGATTTCAAAAGAATGCAAGAATTTCAAAGATTTCACTTTTTTTTCACATTCTCACATTTCAAAGATTTTAAACGATTTCAGTTTGTTTAGAAGATTTTAAAAGATTTCAGAGATTTCACAAAGATTTCGAACATTCACAAAAATTTTGAAAATTTCAGAAAATGTCAAGTATTTTAAAGATTTTACATAGTAAACCAGATTTTTAAGATTTCAGAACATTTCAAAGATTTGAAACGACTTCAAATTTTTTAAAAATATTTTACAAACATTTCAAATATTTTAATGATTTCAAATAAATACAAAAGATTTGCAGAAAGATTTTAGGAAGATTTCACAAAGATTTCATAAAAATTTCATAAAGATTTCAGAAAGGGTACAGTACACCAAATTTCGAAGATTTCAAAACATTTCAAAGATTTCAAACGATTTCAATTTTTTGAGAAGATTTTAAAAGATTTCAATGATTTCAAACGAACACAAAAGATTTAACAACAAAAATTAAAGAAATATTTCATAATTAATACAAAGATATCATAAATATTTCAAAAGATTTCAAAAATTTTACCAACATTTTAAAAGATTTCAAAAGATTTCACAAATGTTTTAATGATTTCAAATGAATACAAAAGATTTCACAAAGATTTACAAGATTTCGTAAAAAATTCATGAAGATTTCAAAAGAATGCAAGAATTTCAAAGATTTCACAAATATTGACAAACATTCCCAAAGACTTCACAAAGACGATTTATTTTCGCAAAAAATTTAGAATTTGTTTATTTATGATTCTGCTTTCTTTAGAAATTGTTGTCACCAGATTTCAAAGATTTCAAAACTCTTCAATGACTTTTAACGAATTCAATTTTTTTAAAAAGATTTCACAAAGATTTCCAAGATTTCACAAGATTTCGTACATTTCAAAAAGATTTTAAAGATTTAAAAGAATTCAAGGATTTTGAAGATTTTATATAAATTTTGAAAGATTTCAAAAGATTTCACAAGAAATTTAAAGATTTCACAAAGATTTTGAATGCTTCAAAAGATTTCAACAAATTCATAAAGATTTCAAAGATTTCAAGAATTTCAAGGATTACAAATACTTTACAAATATTTTCAAGTATTCCCAAAGACTTCACAAAGACGACTTATTTTCGCACCAAATTTAGAATTTGTTTATTTATGATTCTGCTTTCTTTAGAAAATATTTGTCACCAGATTTCAAAGGTTTCAAAATTCTTCAAAGACTTTAAACGATATCAAAGTTTTTGAGAAGATTTCACAAAAATTTTCAAGATTTCACTAGATTTCGAACATTTCAAAAAGATTTTAAAGATTTAAAATAATTGAAGGATTTCAAAGATTTTATACAAATTTTAAAAGATTTCAAAAGATTTTGAATACTTCAAAATATTTCAACGAATTCACAAATATTTCAAAGATTTCAAGAATTTCAAAGACTTTACAAATATTTCCAAGTATTCCCAAAGATTTTACGAAGACAACTTATGTTCGCAACAAATTTAGAATTTGTTTATTTATGATTCTGCTTTCTTGAGAACTTTTTGGCCAATAAAAAATGAAATGTTTCATCTTCTAAATGTATAACAAACGGTTATTTGATTATTTGATGTAAAATAAAGGAGACCTGGAAAAACTTGATATCTTGCCAGAAAAACCTGGAAAATACCTTGAATTTTGTACCTAAGAATCGCTGGACCCCCTGATAGAAGCTTTTTTGGAATAGCGATCATGTATACATCTTAATTTAAAATGATCTCATTGCAGTATTCTAAATATTTGTCATCCTAGGTCGAAAAAGAACAACTTTTTGTCCGCAAAACCTGTTACGCAATATATGGACGACCCCTATCTTGACAGGTACAGAAATCGCAAGAGGGGGTCAGTCGTATTGTTTCTCCAGCCTTCCTTATATAAAGAGAGCCACTTGTTCCGGGCAAAACTATGATCAGTTCTTTTCTTGGGACAAACTGACACTCATTTCCTAGCGTTCTCGTAAAATACAACTAAAAGAGAATAAGTTTCTTGCAACTTTTTAAATAATTTTTGTCTTGAATAAGCTACATTTATTTAGTGCAGTGAAGTTTATCTAAAAACACGTTCATTATGAGGGAGGACAAGAACCAGAAGACCATTGAAAATGGTACAGAAAACGACAGGAATCACAGCGGTCAGTTATATTCTTTTACTTATTAATTAAAAAAATACATTTTGAAGTATTGGCAAGAAAGGAAGATTCGTCATGAAACAAAAGTTAATTATCAGACTGCCTTAAAACGACTCTTGTTAATTATAGCTTAATTTATTATAATTACCAAAAAACGTGGAATATGCATAAAAAAGTGATGTTTATGAATTATTTTTCTGTGCAATACATAAGAGGCTATTTTAAAAATAAAAGTCTCGTAGATGTTTCGTCAGCTGAAAGATTTTACTGTCGTATCGCGGAATTGGAAAACAACCTTAAGATCGAGGGTGAGAAAATCATGTGTCATATAAGAACGACCTCGTGTTAAGTCACGTGTGTGACTTTTTAACATATATCAGATCACTATGTCAACTTTGCAATATATCAATTCAATATCCTTTAAGAAACACATTTGTAAAGTATATAGCTTCATATGCTTTCTACAGTCATTCGTACGTAGAATACAAGTACATGTTTTTTTACCCTATCATGGGTAAAGAGTGAAACCTCGTGAAGCGATACTTCATTGCATTTTTATTACTTTTTTTGTTTTCTCAATCCTGTAATTTAACCTTCTGAGAAACACACAATTCCATAAATTAATCTATTTTAACTCGAAATTTAATTGAAAGTTTGAGCTAAAAAACTTTTGTTTGTTCTTTATGTAGGGAGTTTTTGATAGTTATATTCTTGCGCATGCTTTTTCTTCACATCTCGGTTATGAATAAGTGTTATAGTTTTCGAAAAAAACTATTTTTATGTATGAATACATTTTCTTACCTAAAAGCACAAAGGAATTTATAATGAAGTCATTCAAACGTTAATTGCAGTTAATTACTATTATATAAAAAACTCTTTTTGTTTGTTACTACTTCCTGTACAAGATGATGTTTCCTTCATAAAAAAGTATTTTATGGATCCAGTCGAAGGCCTCCAATCTAATTAACGACTGACTATCATTACTTTTTAATGTGCTTCTAATAAATATATTTTCTTTAGTCTTTTTTGCTTAAATATTTCAATTAATTTCCCATATTTTTTCAAGAAATGAAAAAACACCTTATTTGAATTTCCCTTCCATCTCGTGTCTATTATAGAGAAGGCTAACACAATTTTGCAAAATAATCAAATTTCCTCGCAAATTTCCCTCATCAAAGCTTTGAACATTGTTAGGGAAAGTTGGGATCGATCATTCCATCTTCGAACCTGTTAAAGTTATAAATAGTGTGTTTTGCCAAAAAGCAGTGAGTGACTAAATCTCAGTCAATACATCGAAATTTCAATATATATATATATATATATATATCAGCCATCTCACGGTGTGAGACGTGGCCATGAATGGGATTTACCGCGGTCCTACTGGGAGCCGATGTCATTTTTTAGATGACAGTTGCTCCCAGTGGGATCCTGCGGTGGTTGTTAACCTTTAGTTTTTAATTTTATATATATATACACGCACATATTTTTTTATATATACTATTATATTGCAGCCCGGCCCTCAATTATTGTTGTGAGAGTAAAGTGCTGTTTTCAAAAGATAACGCGAAGGTTAGCACAAAAGTGATTAATGATAAGTGCCATAACGTAACCAGCTGGCCGACGACAAAGCGTACGACTGACACTGTGTGAAGCAGTAAACCTCACTGATTGTCAGTAACACACTTCTGGCTACTCCAACCAGTGAGATTTCACTGCAAATCAGTGAGATTACACTGGTTCATTTTAGGAGAGTATTCAAACAACATACTCGTTCCACAACATCGCTCCAACACGGGTCGCTCATCAATCACATCTAATAAACAAAGCTCTCCACGAGGGCCCATGAGTATCCAAAATCATTCGTTTCAGGCACTTATAAACCATATTCATGTCCTGGTATACAACTTTTGCTTCCTTTAAATCTCATTCACGTACTTAAACGTCCTTCATCCATTCTCTCAACATGACCATACCATCTCAACAAATTTCTTTCACTCTTGTCAATCAATGTTTTCTCTACGCCACATTCTTTGAGAACCCACGCATTACTGACTTTGTCCATTAGCATTTTACCGCATATATTCCGCAGGAATTCCATGCCAAACGCGTTTACTTTACTCTTATAGTCCTATCCTTTTTTTGGTATGGCCAGGTACCGTTACCATACAGCATGGTGGGTGCAAGTATAGAATTATCTATATATAGTACATCTGGTATCGGCTCCTACACTGCCGATAATCATTTACCCTCGTTTATACGTCTGTATATATCTCCATCTATCTTTCTGAAATTAGTAAAACTATTGGAATATACAAAATTCATAGTTAGTTTTTTACTAAATGGATGCTTCTTTTTTGAGGGAGGGTGGACCCCTTAATTAAAAAACCTTTTTTTATTTGTGCTACCCAATCTCACAATCACGATTTTTTCCAATGTGTTATATTTCCAACTTTTTAGCCTGAAAAGAAGAAAAAAATTTCATTATGGAGGGCATGGAGTGAAATGGCATTCCGATATACAAGTGAGCAATTCCAATCCCCACGCAACTGGAACGTGTACGTGATCCACTCCTGCTCCTTCAATCCCAGAAGGTAAGCAAGAGCGGGACGCAAGAGACTTCGTACAACACTGTTCCTTGGAGTCCGGTCTCTAGCCGCGGATGACCTTAAGCGGCAGACGGCACAGTTGGAGATGAAAGTTTCACCATTGGATACTTTTTTAGAGCTACCAATGTTTTTAGAATGTTATGAGGAACAGTGTTGACGGGCCAGATGAAGTGATCCCAGAAGAACAGCCTTTTGCATCCGGTTCGCGATGAAATGAGCCTGACGTTGGCAAGCCGGAATCTTGTTGAGTTGGCTAAGAAATGAAGCTTTCATACCTCCAAGACAGCCGATTATGAGAACTGCAAGATGGACTTTGTAGCCTTGGTACAGCCTGCTCAGCTCGAAAAGAAGAGTTTGATATTTCGTACGTTTTTCTTCCTCCTTTGCCGTGATATTAACATCGGCTGGTACCCAGAATTCAATCACGTAAATGATTTTGGTCTTCAGATCTTGGAGGACAATATCAGGCTTCGTAGCACTGATAATCTGTGCTATTTAGAACTGAGCAGGCTGTAGCGAGAACCCTTAGCTTCAGCTAATTTGTCCATCCTGAGAAAGACTTTTTGGTGGATAGATCTCCCAATTCTCATGTTGGCATTATCGGCTATGTGCAAAGGTGGTCTTGCTGGAACGGGTGGTATATTCGCTGGAGGATGTTGCTCTTCTTCTTGCTGATAAAGAGCTTCATATCTGTTTTTCGCAGAAAGGATACCTGATCTCTTAAATACTGAGGCGTTTTATGAGCATATTTCAGGTGCATATTGGTCCAACGGTCATGTAACCTCCGCATGAATTCTCTTCGCGCCGATGAGATTCTTTGCCACCAGGTAAGGATGTCTATCCTGAGTTGGTGAGACAATTTAAATCGATGTTCTCGCGTTTGTCAAGGGGCCATTGCCTGGTCGACGTCTCGGTTCGGTCCTATTGCCACTTCCAACTGAACCATGGCCTGCATACGAGAAAGGCCTATTGTAGATGGCACTGCGCGATACTCGTGACGTCACCGCATTATTCGTTGAATTGAGGAGTTAGCCCTTTATAGACTTTTAGATTGATCTAGAATTCCCGTGTTGTTTATTTAAATAACACGGTCGTTTCGCATCACTGCTCCGACCCAGGGCGCTGATCAATCTCAGGGTGACAAGCCATTCTTAGGAACGAAATTCAACGTCTTTTCCAGGTTTTCGAAGTCAAGAAGTCAAGTTATTCCAGGTCTTCTTTTTTTACATTAAATAATGAAGTAACTGTTTGCTATATATAAAAAATGAACCATTGCATTTTTTATTGGCCAACAATTTTTAAAGAAAGCAGAACCATAAATAAACCAATTCTTAATTTTTTTCAAACGTACGTCGTCTTTGAAATCCTCGAAATCTTTGTGAAATCTTTGTGAATTCGTTGAAATCTCTTGAAGTACTTTTTGTAAAATTGAAGAATTTTTGTAAAATATTTGAAATCCTTGAGATCTTTAAAGTCCTTGAAATCTTTGTGAAATGTTTTGAAAATGTTTTGAAATCTTTGAAATCTTTGTGAAAGCTTTCTTTAATGTTTGTTTGTGAAATCTTTTTTGTTCGTTTGAAATCATTGAAATATTTGTGAAATCTTTTGTATTCGTTTGAAATCATTGAAATATTTGAAATCTGGCTTACTATACCCTTTTTAAAATAATTAAAATCTTTTGAAAGTTTTAAAATCATTGGAAATGTTCGAAATCTTTGAAATCTGTCAGATCTTCTGAAATATTTGTGAAATTTTTCTTCGATCTTTGTTTGTGAAATCTTTTTTATTCGTCCAAATCATTGAATTATTTGAAATCTTAATGGAATCTGTTTAAATCTACTAAAATGTTTGGAAACCTTTTGAAATCATTTCAAGTCTTCGAAATGTTTTAAAATCTTTAAAATCTGGTGAAATGATTTTAATTTTAAATAAAAAACTGTTCAGTTAAAAAAAAAACTAATTTTCAACAAAACAATTGAATTGTCAACCAAATAGTTGAATTTTCTACCAAATGGTTTCATTTTCAAGCCAAAAAGATGATGAATTTTTAACTAAATAGTTAATCTTTGAAATCCTTTAAATTTTTTCAAAGTTTTAAAAACTTTATGAAATTGTTGTGAAATGTTTGAAATCTGATGAGTACAGGCCTTTTTTAAATCTTTGAAATCCGTGAAATCTCTTTAAAATGTTCAAAATCCTTTTAAATATTTTAAAATTTTTGAAATATTTTGAAACCTTTGAAAGTCTTTAGTAATGTTTTGTAATCTGGTGTACACTCAAAAACCAAGTGGTGAAACCCTTGAAAAATCCGTTATATGACCATGGCTCATTTTAATTCTGAAACTAAATTAACATAGAAATTTTCAACTAATAATTTTTATAATTTGTAAGCTGAATATTACCAAAAAAATGTATACTTCAACTGGCAAAGTCTATAAAAAATGCCTAGAAATCTCTTTATTCTGTAATGAGTAAAAGATCAATTGTATCTTGATAAATGAAAATCCTTTCAAAACCAAGGTTTCTTCTGAACGAGATGTTTCTTTCATAATATACTAAAAGATTTGAATTACTTTTCGCATTTCAATAAAATAATTGTTTTAAAAGAAGAAAAAAATGTAATTCAAGGTTCTCGTGAAAAATTCAAGGAGATTTCCATGTTTTCAAGATTAAAAAAAAATTCAAGGAGAATTCCAGGTTTTCAAGCTCGCTGGACACCCGGAATCTCTCTAGCAATCACCCCAGGTGAAGAGCCTCACAAAGTCATCATGTAAAGCTCCCCAGCTGGACCCATTAGTATCCAAGGTCTTTTGCTTCAGGCGTCATTCACTCCACTGATACTCTTCCTCATGCATTTCTTGTAAACTATTTGTCGCCACACTTCCCTGTCTTGGCATACCTCTTTAGCTTCCTTCCATTAGGATTTTTTAATTGATTGAAAAAAAGGCAAAACGCATCTGGCAGCAAGAATTTCATAAATGTTTACAAAGTTTTGCTTATAGTTATTGCAAGAAGTTGAGAGTAAAAATAATATTTTAATAGCTGACATTTTTTTAAATATTGAAACATTTTGTATAGATAAGCTTGACAAATTGATACAGGTCATTAATATTTGCAATATCAATAACCTGAATTTTATCGTGAGTTAAAATATAACTGATTCCATTACAATAATCAAAATCGATAGAAGCAAAAAGAAAATAATAGAATTCATTCCAATGAAGTAACAAGTTTTAAAAATAATAGACTCTTTTTTTTACTTGTTTTAACAATCTTGACACTTTAATATTCAAATGTAATCAAAAGTCATTCAACTCGCTTGAGATAGTCGTTTAAAATATAGTATCTGCCGTTTATTGATCCCAAAGACTAAGCCACCGCTTCCCAGCTGGGAGCACTTGCATAATCGTAGTCATTTACTTTTGTTGTAATCCCATTGCTTCGCAGGTCTTTGCTAATCGCAGAAAGCCGCAATTCGATTCGGAGCATCTCGAGGTACAAGTACTTTCATTAGCTAATTAAAAAATATATTATTCTATTGCGCAAGTAGGTGTTCGTATAAATTAAATAAAAATTGCCACCACAAATTAAAATGTGATCTTATTTTTAATTTTCTAAACTATCTGTTATGGCAAGGAAACTAACAATTGGATCCAAATCTTAAAGAGGATCTTTTATCAAATAAAATTTTGAATTATTTTTCTAAAATAAATTTATAACTCGAGCTAGTCTGGGATGACGTTAAATTTAAGAATTTGAGCCCAGTGCGCACAAAAGTTAAAGAACGTCATTAGTGCGGCTAAAAAACGTCCTAAGTCAGTCCAAATAACGTTCCTTAAACATACAATGTTCCAGAGAGGTTTTAAGGACGTACTTGGAACATGAAACGTTTTTAGAACATTATTTGGTCTGACTTAGGACAGTGTTTTAAACGTTCAAATAACGTCTTTTGACTTGTACGTCCAAGGAACATTTTTAGAACGTTCCAATTACGTTCTTAAATTTCGTGCCCACTGGGAGGGGTTACCTAGATCGATACAGTTGATTTCTATTTCACGGTGTGTGAAAGAATCTTCTTTGCGATCGGTATCAACCTCGAAAAACTTGTTTTCAATTTTTTATAATGTGAGTCCGAAATTTATAAAATTTAGGTAATGTCCTTTTTGAGGAAATTTCTTTTATTTTTACGAATTACAAAACAAATTAATCTTAATTAAATATAAAAATATACTGAATGTAGAAATTCATGTTTGAAGGCCTCAAAATATTAAACTGTTCCGATTTTAATGGTTTCTATTTTTTAATTAAAAGCCTACAATTAAATTCTTTTTAAATGTCGATACTATATAAGTTTTAAGGTTTTAAATTTATTCCAATTTTTTGGGTCCATTATTATTTTGAAACATATTAATTCTGATTTGAATCATTCATGATTCGATACTGCTATTTCAAATTTTCGAAACATATAATTGTACACGAGATAATTTTTAATTTAATGCATTTAAAATTTCAGCATAATTATATTATCAAGTAAAAACGATTCATACTAAGTAACTCTAAACAGAAATTAAAACTGTTGTTATTCTGGTATACAAAAAACTTGAAGCTTGAGTCAAACCGTGCGCATATTAATAACAAGTATTATTGTCACATTATAAAAATATTATGAAATATATATAGCTTTTTATCTAGAATTAGTAACTGAACGATAAACGTCTTAAAAATCAGTGCATGTGTCTCATATATAGGCACTATTCGTGGCTTGGCCTTTATCCGCGACTATAATTATACTTTAAGTTGCGAAGTACTCTTTCTTGGTGCAAAAAAGTATCTCCGGGCTCGTTGGGCAGTCGACGAGAATGAAAACTTAAAATAAAGAAAAAAATTCCAATAATAAAGGTCCATTACATCCAAAGACCTAGTTTTTTATGGAAGTGAGCATATCTACCCTGAACAGAGCAGCAGCTCGTGGGCGGCTATACACACGCGGTTCAAGATAGGATTCATAGAAAAATAATAAAGCCTGTCACTGACGTAGACTTATTATATAGGCCATAGGGGTTCGATCCCTTCGATGAACATTTACACTCCCTCATGCTCGTAAATGGAGAGTCAAGATAAATTGATCGCTGCTCGAAAAGGAAAAGTTAATGACGAAAGCACAAAAATACGTAGGTTTGTGCTGCGATGCGTGAGTAACGCGAATTACGTACGTGTACTTGCATATTAATGGGAAGTTCCCCTAGATTTATTATTGGAAAATGCTCTCGTGAGAGCATGCCTGATTCTGAAGCTCAATTTTCGTAGATGACATATGTAATTTATAGGCTAAAGGACCCAACTGTCGAAAACGTAACCATTATTCCAGGTGGAAGATAAAATTCTTTCAATTTTCACTAATTTTTATGATTAAGCTTAACTGAGGATCACCCTTGGAAGAGAGAAAAATGGACTTTTATGGGCGAAGAGAATTTTGTTTCTAATGGCTTTTAGACAATGATCACGAGTACGTCTAATATGATATATTAGACGTACGTACTCTCGTGATTTTAAAAAATGGTTTCGGACACTATATACATTCGTTTGCATATGTGAGCACATGCATTTCACATGTTGTTTATTGTCACAATTATGTCACAAATAAGCTTTCCCAAGGTGCTGGAAGCACTTAAGTATCTAAATTCGCAGCAACTGCAATTAAACTGAATGACTTGTTAGAAACTGTTGTGTGCCTCTGTCTATATTTTGTATTTCTAAAAACGGCAAACTTTAATCATTGTACGCTGAAATTACGCAAAAAAAACTTTTTTTATTGATTTTACTTCTTTTTGTTGCCATGAAAAATAAAACGTAACATATTTTTAAATATTTGTTATGTATTTTAAAATTATACGACTTTTTTATGTTTTATCAGTTAAAGAATGGAAACCAAGGTCCTTAAAAATTACAATATGTTCAATTATTGTAGTTTTTTATTTAACCTGTACTGGGGTCAAAATAAGAAAACCGAAAAACTAAATTTTATAAATGTTTCTATGAACAAAAAATTATAAAAGTACATATTTACTATTGGCTAAAATTATTATCTTTCCTATTTCTCTGAGTTAAACAGATAAACAATCTGAACTTAAGGTATGCTTCTGCATTTTCAATGTGAAATGATTTCGTTCATATATCGCATCCACAAGAACAGTTTACGTCTCTTACATCGTATTATCTTTTGTATTATGCTCTGCCATTACCTGCGTTGTTGCCGCAAGGGAACGTGCTAGATGAACCAGCATGATAATTTATTAGTTTACAGCAAGACCAAAAAGGAAGGGAGTATATTGTTCAACTCCAACACTCTAACTTGTTAGAAGATGCAACAAGCCGGCAATTCGTAGGGAAATTAACAAGCATTAGTACATACTACATAGGAATGTACACGAGTCCCTCTATTTCTTTCTCTATCGTTCGCTGCGGATATACCAAACTTCTCAACAACTCTGAAAAATGCGTCTAGATTAAGTGTAATAGCTCTTGTAGCTTTCAGGAAATGATAACGAGAATGGGGACAAAAATACTAGAAAATCCATCTTAATATTTTCAAAATTTTTAGATAAAAGTACGTCTAAAGTGGAAATAAAGTGCTAAAAAGTCTGAAATATGTCCTGCTGATGAAGAACATTTTTGGGATAAAAGTATTAGAAAGGTCCGACTGCATGTTTTTTGAAATGTAAACAGTACCAAATTCCTGCATGGACCTTTTATAGTTTTTTCGTCATAAAAAAGTCTTGTTGAAACAGGACGTATTTTGAATTTTATTGATAGCTTAGCTCTATTTCTGCAGGATCTTTTTTTAACATAAATCCAATGAGCATTTGTAAAAATATTGAGAAAAAAAATGTAATGCAACTTCTAGTACTGTTGTCCCTATTTAGACTTTTAAAGAATTTTAATAAAACTTGGTACTAGATTTGCCTCATACCAGGTAGTGAGACTTTATTTGGGATTTTGTTGGAATTCCATTAACACTTTTTTTATTTTACTCGGAATTAAACCTTAGCAAATATTTGTGGTTTCTAGTATTGTGCACATTAAATAAATAAATTGTATCGCATAATTATTTAGAAAAAATAAATTAATTTTTGTAAATAATTTCTATCCGGGCTTAATGTAAATCCCATAGTGGTGTAGTTTTCAGGCTCCCATCCTAGGCTACTTTTTAGCGGGACTATTCTTTTTTTTATATTAAACCCTGAAATAAGTCCATTTTTGAGCATGAATCAACACTTTTTTATGTACCTGAAGATTCTGGTATAACAGAATTAAATATACAATGAAATATGCTAGTATTATACTTCAGTCCTAACCAAAGAATGAACCTTCAGCAATAAAAACCCATATCCATACATAGAATTAACATGTACAACCCTGGTAAAGTATACTAATCTGCAAATGACAGAGAGTAGTACTGACCTGCCGAAGGCGGAGACGCTAGTTGGAACAGGGAAAGGCAGGCCCAGGCTAAGGCCCCTCAGACCCAGGTGCGGCGGCGGAGGATGCAGAAAACCTCCCACAGGGGGCACAAGGGGTACTCCTGGTGCAGTTGTCGAGCCCATGCATGCAGGCGCCCCTGGATAAGTTGGTGGCATCGAGCAAGTCCTTAAAGCCCTTCGATGCTGCCTCCTCATTCTCCTCTCCCTCCTTCTCGCATCCCTAATATCTTCAGCTTCCTGGACCGGTAGTGGTACAATTTGGTGAGCCACTTCCGTCTGCGCCTCCGTCGAGGTAAACGAGCGGGGATTCTCCGCAGTCGGCTCGACCTGGGGATCCTCGTCTGTCCCCAGGACACTCTGGGTCGGGACATTTTCCACGACGCCTCCATCAACGGTGACGACACTTACAGGCCGTGGGGCATTCCCAGAAAGAGCCCCGGCCATCGTACGCTCCTGAACATCGGTCTCCACGGCAACGCTTCGCTCCCTCGTCCTCCACAGGTTTCTCGCTCGATCTCTTTTCAAGTTCCTCTCTACCCATACGGCGCTCCCACTCTCGCTTCACTGTCTATACCTCCTTCTCTATGGATATAACTTGCTCTTCCTGGCTTGTCCCACTTTGACGCACTCGACGTTTCTCTGGCTCTGTTGCTCCTGTGGTCGAGCACGAGTTGGCTTCTTTGGCTGGGGGATCACACGGAGCGCGAGATGAAATCTGTTATTCGCTTCCACAGGACTCAGCATCAACCACGGGTCTCTTTAACGAGTCCACCGGCTAGTTCTGCACTACCATTAGAGCTGCCGTGCGGACCTGGTGATTCGATTTGTCGCGTCCTCCCCGTGAATAGAGCATGACGATTCCTCTTGGCCTTCCTCTTTTTGCCTCGGGGCCGGGTCGCCCGATGGGGACGGAAAAAGCCAGCAGCGTCACGGATCGGTGGACAGTTTGGCTTCGGCTCGAACCAAGGTTCTTGAGCACTAACAATCAGGACACCATCCTTGTGTGAGACTCGAGACGCTCCCGGGAGCGCCTCGGAACGAACACTCCTTTTTGCAAAGATTGCTGCAAATTAGTTCCCATGAAGAGCACCACAGTTCCTTGAATCTGCTTGTGACCACTGCCTCCTTCAACATTAGGTGCTTCTTCTTTTCGAGTTTTCCTTCTTCTGGAACTAAACTTCCTCTTGGCAGACGTGATGGAGCCTTCTGCGCAAGCACCCTTTCGAATTTGGTATATTGGTCACGTCAGCATGATCTGAAAATGAAAAGTTTGTTTTAGCATCCCCCTTACACACTTATATAGATCGCTCATGGCGAACAGTCGTGACTCGTGACCGCTCACTGAGAGCGAGTAATATGGCGCAGAACGCCTCGCCAGGCCCTTCCAAATTGTCACATCATTCAATTCCTTATTTCATATCGATGATGAACGATCCAGGGGAATCGTCCATCTTGCTTCTTCTTGTTCTGGGATCGCTTTGTACTCGAAGCTAATCGATCATGGACGCAGTGTCAAAATCGATTCAACAATAATATATTTTGCGTTCAACGGGTACATATTGGAATTGGAGTATTAAAATATGTCAATTGTTTTCACCGTAAACGATATTTCAAGGGATTTCAAAAGACTTGAAAGTTTTCTAGTGATATGAAAATATTTCAACAATTTTAACGGTATTAAACTAGATTTCCAAAGCTTTTTAGGAATTTCATGAAATATCAAGGATTCAAATATCAAAAGATTTCAAGGATTCAAATATCAAAAGCTTTGAAGGGATTACAAAAATTGCAGGGTAGAATTTCAAATGATTTTAAAAGTTTTCAAGAGCTTGAAGAAATTAACTTATACGATTTCAGAGAGAATCTCAATTTTTCAACGGATTTTACAAGATTTTAAGGGACTTTAAGCAGTTTAATCAGATTCAAGAAATTTTACTGGATTTCAAGAGGTACCAAAGGATTTTGAAGCATTTTAAGGAATTAGGAACGCTTTCCACGGATTTCAAGGCATTTCGAAAGATTTCAAGGGATTTTAAGAGATTTCATAAGACTTTAAAAGATGTCAGGGTATTTACAAATATTTCCAAGATTTAAAAGGATTTTAAGAGATTTAATGGGGTTTCTATGATTTCACGGAATTTTAAAGGATTCTAAGAGTTCAAAACATTCCAAAGTATGTCCACAGATTTTTAGAGAATTTCGTACGATTTCAAAGGATTTAACGTAATTTGAAAGGGTTTTCGAATATTATAACTGATTTTAAGGTATTTTAAGGAATTTTAATGACTTTTAAAAATTTGTAATGGATTTTAATATTTTGTGAGGGATTTCAGGATATTCGGAAAGATTCCCAGGAATGTGAAAGATGTCAATAAATTTTTAGGGGAATTCCAAAATTACAAGGGATATTATAAGATTTTGAAGTATTTCACGGAATTTTAAGGATTTTAATCACTTTTAAGGGATTTTAAAGAATATTAAGGGATTTTTAGGGAGTTTTTGATCTTTCAAGCGATTCAAGGATTTTCACAGTTTTTGAAGGGATTTCCAGGGAGCTCAATTGTTTTAAAGAATTTTAAAGAGTTTATGTACGATATTCATTAAACCCAAAGGATTTTCAAGATTTTCAAAAGAATTCACAGAATTTCAAACGATTGCAAATATTTCCAGGTATTACGCGAGAATTCATGAAAGGTATACTCCGAATTTCAAGAATAGTTTAACTCCTCGACTCTATAATGAATCTTTCTTGAAAACAGGTGCCTATCAAACAATCATTTAAAAAATTGACACACGAGATTCTGTTTTTAATATGAAGTAAACTGTTTCAATAATTATTTTAAAATTAATAATTTTCATTCATCTAGTTATGGCGTTTCTCGAAATAAAAACTTCTTTCTGGCTCCCTAATATTACGGAAGAGAAACAGGGCAGACAAAACTTCCGAACTTCTTACGCAAAGTTAAGAGAGAAGTTTCTAACAATGCACTTAATCCAAATTTCAACTTGTAAGGGCAAATAACATATCGTTGGAGTTGCCAAAAATCGTAGATTTCGAATATAATATTTCTAAATTACTAATTACAAAATTAAGAAAATTCGTATTTTATTGATCATTACGTGCAAATGACAGGGCATATTCCATCAATTTATTACTGTATTATCCTGGGAAAAGTACACGGAGAGACTTTTGATATCAATATTTGGTTCATTCTATATCTACAATTAAAATAAAATTTAAGAATTTAGGGATAATCGGAGTACTGTTATGAAGATTCCTGTAATAATAAGAGACGATGGTATTTCTGAGGTCCATTAAGCTAGCACCTCCACAGTCGAATTTTAGAATTTTTCATAGCTCAGAATTTTGGACTTTTTTAGGGCTTTTTTTGGGGCCCAATTACAATTTTTGGGCTCCTTTACTTTTTCCAAAAAAGCAATTTTTTTGTGGAGGTGCTAGCTTACATTAAGATAGCACCTCCACTTCCTAAAAACACAAAATAATAAAAATTCAATTCCACCAGAATTTTGGGCTTTTTTTGGGCTCTCAGAATCCACAAAAAAAATTTTCCCCAAAACAACCCTTAAGCTCCAAAATCAACCCCCTTCACAAAATTTGAATTTTTCGCGAATGTAATGCAGGCATATTTTTGGGCTTTTTTGGGCTCCTCGAAAATACCCACTTCGAATCAGAGACTCCATCCAGAGTCCAGACTATAAAATTCCAGAAAAGATTATTTTTTGAGAAAGTCTCATCTGCGTGGGATCAAGGGGTTGATTTTTAATATTAAGGGATGGAGCCCGAAAATCGGGGTGTGTATTTTCGAGGAGCCCAAAAACCAGAGACTCCATCCAAACTATAAAACTCCAGGAAAGATTATTTTTTGAGAAAGTCTCATCTGCGTGGTACCAAGGGGTTGATTTTTAGTGTTAATGAATGGAGCCCAAAAATCGAAGTGGGTATTTTCGAGGAGCCCAAAAAAAGCCCAAAAATATTCCCGAATTAAATTCGCGAAAAATTCAAATTTTGTGAAGGGGGTTGATGTTGGAGCTTAACGATTGTTTTGGGGAAATTTTTTTGTGTGGATTCTGAGAGCCCAAAAAAGCCCAACATTCTGGTGGAATTGAATTTTTATTATTTTTTGTTTTTAGGAAGTGGAGGTGATAGCTTAATGTAAGCTAGCACCTCCACAAGAAAATTGATTTTTTGGGAAAAGTAAAGGCGAGCCAAAATACATAGGAAAAAAATAGTGGCATTGAATGTACAGAACTTTTTTTTAATTTTGTAAACTAGTGTAATCTGGAAGATTTTTTGGTAAAATGTTTTTATTCTGCAGGATATGAAATGATTTTCTAAAATTTAGAAAAATAATGTAGAAAATTTTGAACCAAAATTTCAGAAAAATTTCGTATTATCGAAAATTTAAGAATTTTTGCGAAGATTTCATAAAGTTTAAAACAAAATCGATTTTTAAAGATTTCGAAGAAAAAATTTTCTAAAGATTCATAGGAAATTAAAATTATTTTTTTTATTCTCCAAAATTATTTTTATAGAATATTCCAAAAGATATCCAATATTGTGTTCAAGAATCTGAAAGATTGGTTTTATTTTCCAGAATTTTAAATGATTTCCTACAATTTCGAAAAAGAAAGAAGATTTTTTGCACGATTACCAAATTAAAAAAAAAATTCGAGTTTACTCAAGAAATATAAAGAAGTTTTGAAAAGGTTTAAAAATAATTAAGAAAATATTTCAAAAAATTTTTAACGATTTCAAAAAATTTAAAACGAAATGTAGATTATGAAAATTTCGAAAAGAGTAGGGTTTTAAGATTTTTGAAAGGTTTAAAGAGAATAACAAAGTTAATTTAAGATTCCTGGCAAAATTCAAATGATTTTTTATTTTTATATATTAGTTTTCAGATAGAATTGAACAAGATTTCAAAACATTTCAAACGATTTCCAAAATTGCCGAAAAAGTATCTAGAAGATCTTGAAGCATTTTTTTTTAATTTAATGAAAAATTCGAATCAGTTTAAAAGATATTTTAAAATTTTGAAAAAATTTCAAGAATTATTTAAATCTAGAAACGATTTCAAGAAATGTAAAAACAAAATGTGGATTTTTGAAGATTTCGAACAAAAAGCTTTTCAAGAGTTTTAAAAGGTTTCAAGGGAATCAAAAAGTGTTCTTTTAAAGATTCTTGGGAATACTGAAACAAATCTTATTTTGAACAATTTATTTTAAGGTGAAATTGAAAAACATTTTTAAATATTTCAAAGGATTTGCAAAATCGTCAGAAAAGTTTCTGGAAGATTTTAAGGCAATTTTTTCATTTTGCAGAATTTTGAAAAGAAATTTAGGAAAAATTCTACTTATTTAAAAAGATATTGAGAATTTTTGAAAAAATTTCAAAAATAATTTAAAACCTAGAACGATTTCAAGAAATTTAAAACAAAATGTAGATTTTGAAAGATTTTGAAAAAAGAAGGTTTTTAAGAATTTTGAAACATTTCAAGAGAATAAAAAAGTTATGTTAAGATTCCTAAGAAAATTTAAATAATATTTAATTTTGAAAAATTAATTTTAAGATGTAATTGAAAAAATTGAAAATTCTTCGAAACGTTTCAGAAATTGTCGAAAAAGAATTTGGAAGATGTAAAAGTAATTTTTTTTTTCATTTATAGCAGCATCTATAAAAACACTTAAACTTGAAAGAATTTCAAGAAATTGAAAACAAAATGTAGATCTTTGAAGTTTCGAAAACAAATTTTTTTAGGAGTTTCGACAGGTTTCAAGAAAATAAAAAAGTTTTTCTTCAAAGATTCCTGAGAAAATTGAAGTGATTTTTTATTTTGAAGCAAAATAAATTATTTTCTAGCTTTGAAGAAAAATATATAAATTTTTATAATTCAGTTCAATTTAGCGTAAATTTTAATTTTCAATGATCATTATAAATGTGAATAAAAATAAAATCCAATTAAAATTTACTATTTTCACAGTTTAAAATATTTACATATTACAATGCTAAAAATGTAATGTTCACTTTGTAGAATTATTATTGGTACTCTGTGGAAAGTGTATTCGTATTTAATCATCAAAATAATGTTTTTCTCACTTTTCTTTAGTACTTATTAATTTATTGCATATTTAATATGCTACAAAATATTTTTCCGAGATAGATATATGCAAAAAAGGTATTTTAACAATTAAAATAAATTAATAGGAGAGCCATTCCCCTGGACAGAATTAAAGTCTTATTTGAAACCCTTTTTTGTAGACGAATAAGACCTACTTCTACGAATTTTTATTAAATGGGGTAATATGATTTGAGAAGAATGAAGATTTCAAGTTCTGATTCCCAAATTCTGAAACTTGGAAATTTCGTATCTCGTTTGCTTCCATCGATTTGGTCATGTACTAGTCAGTAACCCTTTGGTCGTGGCTTCAATAAGTCCCCAAAGCTCCTCCAATTGCCATTAAGGCTCGGTCTTTAACGACAACTATGCTAGTAACTCCTGCTCGCGACTCGATTCCTCGGGTCAACTTGCCACCATGTCTGATGCATAAACTTTTAGTGCTTCCTTATGAAGTTGAATGCGTTAGTTCCGAACCTTCATGAAACCTCTGATAGCTTTCAAGGGGTCAAGTAAATTCCTCCTTACGACCTTCTTTGCAAACTTTACCTCTTATAAATCGAGAATTTCAATCTTGCTCGAAAAATAACACCAGCACACAAAAAAATGGTCTGCCCGGTTAGTTCCCTTGCATGGCATTAGTAAGATTTTTTTCTAAATAAGTTCTATATACTTTTAGCGTTACCCAGGAACAACGACGTGGACGTAGTAAATTCTGTTCCCTTGAGGTGCTTTATTACCGTGAGTCCCCTTGCCTCTCACGCTTATAGGGTTTTTTTCTTTTTCTTTATTTCGCTCGTATCGAACGCTTTTGTCCTCAAAAGACCTATATAGTGGGTTTTGCTTTCGTTTGGTACCTTGATTAACTTGATTTCGTTTTAAGCCCCAATAGTAGTCAGCCATCATGTTGACATCCCAACGTCCCTGATATCGCCTCTCCATCTCTTCTATATCTGGGTGGAAACGTTCGCCTTGCTCTTCACTAAAGTCTCCCAGGTTGTCTGGTCAAGCGTTTTGACAATTATTGTAATTTTGAAACCATTTTTTTGCCATGACTATTTGGTGGCTATACCGCCATTTCTTTATGTGATATACACATGTCCGAGGTAACAACATATAATTTTTGGGATATGATCAAAGGATTACTTTATGGTTTAAAAAAAAAAAGTAAAAATAAATTATGTCCCCTAATATGAATGTAATTCCATGAGAATGGAAGGCGAACTTCATTTTGGGCTTATAAATCAGTAAGTAAGTATGATTTAAACAATACACCTTACTCTAATATGCTATACACTTAATCTTCGTCACTGTTTTCCTCTATCACGGGATACATACCATGTATTGTTCTCCTCCTGTTGTTGTACAGATAGTAAAAGGCTTACATGAGCGAAACATTTTCTGGCTCATTATCAGAATTAAATAACATTTTAGACAAATCAGTAGTGTGAAAAGCAATTAGGTTGTCTAGAGATAGCAATTAATCAAAATCATGAGAGTAAAACATATTTTTCAAAAGAGTTCATGATAGATGTGGGATGTCAAACCTGTGAAAAGTCACATTCAATACTCAAAATTTCAAGTAATTCCGATAGCGCTAAATCTTTTACTTTGTCCGAAATATAAATCCTTTTTTAACATAGAATTGTACGCGCGCTTGTTTCGGAACAACTGTTAAATCTTGTGCCTGGTAACAAACACAACAATATTTGTGTGTTGCCACAGTCCTATGAACTTGAATGCATATGCTTTGAATTCTGTATCTTTCTCGCTTGGTTGCGAAGCATCATCGCTCTCAGAAAATGTTCTTTCATTATCAGTAAATCGATTACCATCATTCAGTTTTCTGCTTTTGTAATATGAATATGGCAACAGGGTCAAGATGGAACATCACTGACGGCGATCCTTTTTCCAAAACAAAGAGAAAAAGCATTGGCTTCATCTGCAGCCTGAGTATTATTTTTTACGCTTATGTATACTCTTAGTAAATTTGCTGCAAGCACACAATCACCGAATTGCGAAATCTTCCAATGTGAGCTACTTTTCGGAAATCATCAAGCATGCTTAAATTCTCAGCAAATTGTTTATACAACATAATATGAATCTTGCAATTTTGAGGAAGAGTAAGTCTGTATAGTGTATTATTCTCCCCATCAGAGAACCAGTCAAATGACCACCAGCGAAAATCTTACTCGGACCAAAGAAATGTTCCCTTATCAAATCCTTTTATTATATTTATAATAACAGGGACGAGTACCAGACGTGGCAGGAGCATTTAATGCAAACTAGAATAAAACTGAAATTATAAAAAATCTTATTGAAGATCCGCTTAAATTGCGTCAATTAATAAATGAAGGCGACAAATTCGTACTTGATCGTGGTTTTCGAGATGCGAAATACGTATTGAAGTCCATGGGCTTAGGTTCAGGTCCGGAAAGTACTTACTTAATCTTACCGCTGATCATGAAAATTATAGTTTAAATACCCAAAAATTTGGTTTTCAGGGTAAAAACACCAAGAAACTGATATTTTTTTCAATGTTTTTTACTATATTCTGATAAATATTGATTGGAGAGGAAAAGGTTTGTCGTAGAAATTGTATCGTTTAAAAAAGTACGTCTTTTATGTTCTCTAAACTTATCTCCCAAATTTATTATATTTCAAGAAAAATGGGATAATGTTCCATCAAGTACATTTTGCCAAATCTCCATTAGTTTCGGCATTGCCTACGTACGTACTTTATTAAAATAAGGATGGAGCTTGGTCACATACCTCCCCCTCTACAACGTCTTTCGGGGGGGGGGGCAAAAAGACATACTTCTAACAGGTCCTAAAGATAATGTAGGCCACATACCTTCCTCTTTCGAAACGTCTTCTGGGGTACGGGAAGGCACCGCAGTGACCACTCACAGAAATAATGTTTTTCATAGAGAGACTCAATGACGATTACTACCGGCAGAACTATATGGAGATCCTTGAACTGACAGTAAAGTTTTCGGGTGGCATCCCAAAGCGTACATTTTTTTTAGTCGTCCAGGTGCTATACGTCAATCAAGGTGGATGGTAAAAGCCATTAACTGCTTATAAATGTTCCCGCTGTGAAACTAATACCTTATGTCTATTAAAGAAGAATCTGCTTGCAGGCATGTTTGCGTTTTCCTGTTATTGATTCATATCAAATGTTGGGTTGAAGCTCCACGAACAGAGAAAGCACCGGTTTAGGATCTTCAATTATTAAAAGACCTTCACCTCTATACCGAAGAAGATGGGGAAGTTTCTGAGACCCTTTTAAACAAAATAAGTAACCGCTTGTGGTACATGACACCGCAAACAGCAGCGTTGACTTTCTTGACGGCGAACTAGTGCCAGAAATGAAAAATTGTATGCGAAAAACTTTGGAAAGGGAAGACCAGTATATGGAGAACTTGAAGTGCCTGTTAGCCTCATCCATTCAAGACGGTCTGATAAAGAATATCGACAATTTTATCTGAAAAAAATCGAAGGATTTTTTCACTCGGTTTCAAATTAATAGATCCTTTCGCTTCTTACTCGAGACAAAAGTCAGAAACAATATTTACTACAAGTGGTAACGGAGTACCGGAAGCAATTTTCTGACTGCAGTAAGTCTCCCTTGTCCCGTGAGATATGATAATCAATTAATTATTTGTTTTTTTTTACCAACTGGACAAACGCAGTTAAAAATTTCAGAAAAACCCGCAACTTTCTACCATTAAGCAAAGAGAATATTATTAACAATAATAATATATTTTTTAAACGATTATATTTGTTAACTTGAATTGATTATTATTTCATCCAAATTGAAAATTGGACAAAACGTAAACAAATAATTTTCTGAAGAAACGAGAAAAATTTTGCCTCGGCTCGGATTTGTACCGGGAACTCCACTATTCATTGGTCCAGCGTTAACCAATTACGCCACCATGGCTTCAGCAGATAGTTTCTCATTTCTCCTACATCCACAGGGTGACGTGGTTCTTCATCTTTGTAATCTATTAAATTTTAGCGATTATTTCTCGTTTTTTCTCTCGTTTCTACAGCAAATTATTTGACCAGTAATCGGCAATGTCTAATATCTGAAATCAATTACTTGATTACCCTGTTCGAAAAAATAACATCAATTATTAAAATAAATATCAACTCACTGCAACCGAAAAGTGGACAAAGAAGTTGCAAATTAAAAAAAAACGCGATTTCTAGCATTATTCAAAGAGAATTTTATTAACAATAATCCTACATTTTTTAAACAACTTACGGGGGTTATATTTGAAAAGTAATATTTTATTTGTATTCTATGGTTAATTGCGAACATAAATGTTGAGTTTCAGCTAGACTCAGCTAATATTAAGAATCCTGAATAAAATTTACAGAAACGTATTTTTTTCTTATGGCAAGTGCTTTTATGATATTTCCAGGGGCATCAAAAGAAATTAGAAACCTCCAAAACTGATCATGAACACATTTAATGCCTGTTAAAAATTCATAATTCTCAAAATGCATTAAGAACTGCACATTTAAAATTAGTTTCGTCTAGTTGAGAAAACTAACATAAAAAAATAAACATTACAAAATTAGTAACATTCCTGAGAGAGTATATAAAAATCAGGAAACGAAAAAACTAAGAGATGTCATAACGTGTGGTATAAAATAACATTCGAAGTAATTGGATAGATTTTAAAATTGGAAAATGAGATTTCTCTACAAAAACAACATTGACTGTCATTTTGACAGGTCAAGATTTAAGAATACTAAATTTTGTAAACCTTCAAAGCTTAATATTTCTGGAAACGTTAAAAATATTCTTAACACGGGGTATACGCCGGGCGCAAGGGTATACTTCGCGGTCTATAAGAGGGCTAGCAACTAAAAAAGAACGGACTGGGACTAGTTTTCCACTGAAACAAGGAGTGCACTCTCGGAGGTGCCCAAGTCAATTAGAGATGTGGACACCCTGGAAGCAGCAGCCAAGATTTTCACGGAGGCCATCCAATCTGCTTATGAAAGTGATTGTCGACCCACAAGATACCGAAAGGCTATGGATACATACTGGTGGAACAGGAAACTCGAAGAGCTTCGCGGGAAACCCAGAGAGAGGTTTAGACGTGCCTGTACTGGCAAAACGGATGAACTATGGACTTCATTTACGACGATGAGTGATGAATACAGGGATGCAATACGTAAGGCAAAACAAGAAAGATGGACTAACTCTTGCATAGACATCGAGAAAGGAGCAGAGGTGGCTAGACTCGAAAATTGCCCGACGGGGAATATTCAGCGTCGGACGACGAGACCTTAGATACCTGATGGAGGCACATATTCCAGGCTTCATGAGGTCTGGAGAAAAGAAGGCGTCTCCTCTGAGGCATCCAAAGCCGCCTGTGGCCCAACAACGTCCGAAACGGCGTCTAGCCCACGCGACTGTTACCCCCTGCAGGGTCAGGTGTACCCTGAACTCTCAGTCCTTACAAGTTTCCTGGTCCGGATGACATATATCCGGTCTTCTTACAGAAGGCTGGAGAGACCATCATAGGGCCGCTCGTTAAACTTGCTAGGGCTAGTTTGATGCTATGATCTTTCCGCAGGCATGGAGAGGTACGAGAGTAGTCTTCATCGCGAAAGCAAGCAGGATCGGTTATACTTCACCCAAGGATTTCCCTTCTATCAGCCTCAAATCTTTACTACTAAAAACAGTGGAAATACTTGTAGAGAGATATATTCGCGACAAGGTCTTATTAAGTACGCCACTTCACAAGGAGCAATACGACTATAGGGCTGGGAACGGGACCGGGACGGCCCTACGCGGAGCAGTAAACCTAATCGAAGGGCAACTGAAGCAGAAAGGCCTCGCGATTAGAACCTTTATGTATATCGAAGGAACCTTTAACTATACCTCCAGAGAGGTGATCAGGGCGGCCATTATTGCACATGGTGTGCCTATTGCAGTCGTGGAATGGACCTGTCACATGTAGGCCAACAGGAACCTAACAACGACTAAGGGTGACACCACTTTAAGTAGAACCGTTGACTCGGGATGCCCGCAGGGAGGTTTATCGTCGCCCTTGCAGTAGTGCTCAGTAGAGGAAGAACTGCTTCATCTGCTCACGAGTCACGGTTACCACTTTATAGGCTACACGGACGATATACCAGTTATTTTGCGTGGACAGAATCTGGATGCGCTTTTCGGAGTAGTACAGAAATCACGGGGGATAGTGGATTTTTCGTGCAAGAAGACTGGACTATCGGTCAATCCGAGTTAGACGGACGAGGTTGTATTTATCAGACGGTATAAGTGGGGAAACACGAGTACACATCAGAATGAGTGGGTAATTGGCCACTGGCTGCAGACATGTAAAAAAACTCTTGAGTTTAAAGCTAAACTCTAACCGAGCGGAGGAAGTACTCAAGCTCGGGAGGAATTGAGTCGAAGTCTTAACAGAAATCTTTATAGGAGATGAAAAACTCGGATATCGCAGACATAAGATAGGGCTCGCAGAAAGCCCCCTCTATCGTCTGTGCGGAAGGGATGATGAGACAGCTATTCATATCTTTTATTGCAGCCCTGCGATTCCGGAGAAACGTCTAACATTCACGGGCAGTAATTGCATTTCAAAAGGGCGTAGAGAGGACGTAACAGGATCACCTAAGTGTCAGGGACTCTTAAGGTCTCAACTCAAAATAATAATAATAATAGTAATTGATAATAGTTGAAAATTCGTGTATTTTGTTGAAACTTCTTCTTTTGGTAGAAAATTAATCTTTATGATTGAAAATTCATCTTTTGGTTGGAAATTAAACTTTATGGTTGAAAATTCATCTTCAGGTTGAAAATTGAACTTTTTGGTTTGAAATTCTTTTTTTTGACGATTCATCATTATAATTGAAAATTCATTTCTTTGGTCGAAAATTAGGATATGTTCTGGAAATTCTTTTTTTCCTTAAATTACTTTTAAATGGGGTTTTACTCCATTGCATCAGCGCGGGAAAAAAGGAGATCACGCTCTTGTCAGAATGTTTCAGCCTTTCAATGGGAAATGGGTGCAAGCCCTGGGATGTTTTTTAAGTAAAGCTGGCGCCAGTGGAACTCTGCTACACCAACTGGTTGTCGAAACCATCACGTTAGCAGAAAGGGCAGAATTGAGAGTGGACGCTGTCAGAACGGACGGTGGCTCGTAAAATCGCAATATTTAAAGTACTTTTGGTGTTACCGAGAAAAATGTCTGCGTTCCTCATACAGTAAACCCTAACCGACGTTTATGGTACATTTCCGACTTTTTTCATTCAATAAAATGCATGAGAAATTCCTTTACTCACCCAAGCAGCGACAAAGATGCAGGAATTTCGTTGACAGATCATGAAGTAGTAGTATCATCATCATCCAGTAGTAAGTTAAGCTTATCTAAATGACTTATATACACGCACCTAATGGTATTTGCAGACACCAGATAAGATTGTATCTCTGAAACACCGGTACGCTTTGCTGAGCATTAAAAAGAAGGATGGTTTTCAAGTAAAAGTAAATTTGAAATTAAGAAAAGAGCATTTAGATCCGCAATACTTTCAAAAAATGAACGTCGCTTTGAGGTTCCAAGTTAGAATTTTTCAAATGTCATTTATTTTACGGTCTTTATTGTAAAAGTAAGATGTATTTTATTCTGAATTACAGTTCTTTCGAGTAGAATTATGGAATTATGTAAAAAAAACTTATTTTGAGATTTTTATTAACAGATCATAGACAATTTGATTGATTACTATGACAAATGAGAGAAAGGAGGGAAAACCAAAAAGTGCGATTTTCTTCCAGATTCGACTTGCTATGAATTACAAATTTCATTAAGAGCAACGCTAGAAATTTGCAATTTTCTTGTGGAATAATGCGAGCTTTTCTATCTGATGACTGCAAGACTAATTCAAGATTCTCATCAACTTGAAAAGGATGCAATAAAATTAGAAGATCACGATCGTTTTTACACGACTCCGGATTAGGTTTTAACTTACGTGTCTCGATTTGTGGCTCAAAATGCTCAAAGACTTGTCATTTTCAACAATAAAGTAACCTGTAGAGCCTGTACGAGTTCTCTACTTTTTGATGGAACCAAGGAGGAGTTCTCGAACATGGAACGATCCAGGCAATTAGAGAAAAAGAATTAAACCCAGAAATAATTTTCGACATCACTGAAGCTATCGAAAAACTACCATTAACTCCACTCCTTGATTGCGAAGATCATGCAATTTAATTGACACAAAAAATAATGCCGTTCTATATTGTTAATCGAATGCATTTCATTTGCAAAGAAGCAAATAAGAGCGACTGGGTTGAAAAGCGTAAAACTCAGGAGAAGAGAAAATTATCTAAACTGTCACATGCTCTGGATACGAAAAGCAATGAAAATAGCATAGTCTCTGATAATTAGAAATCAGGGACACCTTCTATTACTTTCAAGCCCTCCAAAAATGAAAAACAAAGGTCGATTCTAATAAGACTTGAGTTGTCCCAGTCAAGAAACCCCGGCATGCAAAACCTTGCGGATCGAAAAAAAGCGATGCAGTATCCGAGAACAGGGAACATATTTGTTCAGTATTGAAAGGAAAAGTTTACGTGATAAATAATCCTGTTTACCAAAAAGTCCAAGAATTAACGAACGTGACTAATTTCTCGGTACAATCGAACTTGTAGTACTGAAGTATAATACTATATGGTAATTTATTAAAATAATATAAGCGTTACTGTTCATACTAATATATTCATTTCAGAAATTTAATAATTTATTTGTATTGTTATTACATTTTTTAGACTAATGTAGCAAGTACTAAAATTGTTAATAAATGTGGTTCTTTATTTCAGTAGCGTTGGCGTTATTATTGATACAAATATATATGTACATCAAAAATAACATAATTGATTTGTACATCGATTAAATTGTTAATAACATACTATTATGCATATGATTTTCTTTCTCGTAAGGTCGTTGGTTACTATTTGTTTTATTGACAATAATATGCGGGATCTGGCAGTACCAAAAATTATGCGTTTATCATCCACCAAGATTTGCGCCTACCGGTGAAGAATAAGAAACAAGTCCAATTTACCAAGTAAATATCATTTATTATACCTTGCTCGAAAGAGCAAGATATATAAGGAAGCTTTAGTACACCCACAACACTGCATTGGTACTGATAATTATTTAATTACAGAAACATCACACAGAATAGGTACGAGCGCGACAGAGGGTCGATGACTCGATGACTCACCCGCGACCGCGGAAGATGATGATCCTGATGAATCGTGAACATTACACCCACTTTCGTGGCGTGTCGCGAACAGCTTAAATAGTTTGTATTGCGATTGGAGGTAGCAAATCGCAGATGTATCACCCAACTCAAGACGATAAGAAAATACGCCCACCTTGGGCCGTAGAAAATCAGCACCCAACTTGGGCCAGTGAGAAAAAATGCGCATACTCTCGTAGAAGTTAGAGTGAGGCAGCTACCTGAGTACTGGAACCTGAAGCATTAAAAGGTAGCTTAAGAAGTCTTAAGACAGATCGAGTTATTTGACCTGTCGCAGTTTTCAAGAATACCGTGCGTATCTGACCATCGGACCCCGGATGAACCTGAGTTACTCTGGCCAAAGGTCTGGTACATCTGGGTCAGCAAATGCCATCTTTCTGACAGTGTAAGGTTAGCCTTCACAAGCGAAGGCTCAGGAACCATGTGCATCGAAGATCCGATAAGAAAATGCGCTGGAGTCAAGGCCACCAAATCATTCGCATCGTCTGACATATATTGTATCGGTTGTGATTTCAAACAAGCTTCTACCTGTGTGAGAAAAGTAGGCATTTTCTCGTACATGAGGTTAGCATCGCCGATTACCCTTCTTAAATGGTGTTTCACTAAACAAACAGCTGCTTTCAATAACTCAACGAAATAATAAGCTGATGGTGAGTTGAACTTCTACTCAATTTAGTGTTCAGTGAAGTACCGAGCGAATTTCGCTTCCGTTGATGCTGCAACGATGCAACGTGTGACAGATTCTGCGTCGAGCAGAGAATCTCTTAAAAGCGGCGATGAATGCCTCCGTAGTACAATCTGAAGTAACCTCCAAATGAACTGCTTTGGTAGCGCAGCACACAAAGACAACAATGTATCCTTGGTAGGCCTTGTGACCACGTCCTTTCGAATTACGTATTCAGACTGGACCAGCGTAATCTAAAACGACATCAACGAAAGGCTGCGTAGTTTGTTTAATACTGAAGCACGGTAAAGGAGCTATTACCTGAGTACAAGGTAATGCTTGATGTCGAGCGCAAGTGATGCAACGACTCAGCAGCCGTTTTAATGCAGAACGACAGGATAAGATCCAGTATCTTCTCCGAAGATATAAGAATGTCAGCTGAGGTCCACCAAGCATCATGAATTAATGTCCATTGTCCTCATTATCCAAGAAAGGTAAAAGTTTTAATAACGGACTACCTGTTGCCACGGAATAACTCTTCTGAACCCTTCGAATGTCCTCGCAAAAATACTCTTGTTGTGTATGTCTAATCAAACACCGTAGAGCCAAATCGAGCATGGCAGACGTAAAATGACAAGGTGGCCTATCCATAACCCTTTTGCCTAGTCGTTCTATTTGTTGAATACAAAGGGCAGTCACCCTCAACAGTTTCGTCAACGATGAGAACTTCGTAATAAGTCGCCAAGGCGGTTCTTGTTCAAAGACAGCAGAGTGTACTACCTTCCAATCTTCTCGATTGAAGGATGATCTTCCAATTGCGAAGGTGATATTCCTCTTGAAGCGCAGTCGGTTGGCTTGTCCACTCCTGAAACTTGTCGCCATCTATGCGCTGGAAAAGTAGTCTGAATCTGAGACACTCGGTTGGAAATGTATGCCATCTAGCGCAGGGGATGACCTCGAATCCAATCGAGCGTGTTAGCAGAATCGGACCATAACTGACAACCTACTGAACGAGACAACTTAAGAACCGATCTCACGTAAGCCATTGTACGCACCAAATGAAGGGCCGCACAAAGTTCCAACCCGAGAATCGAAGTTTCTCCTTTATGTACGACGTTCGTTTTTGCGATCACAAGTGTGACGAGAGTTTCCTCATTGGGCAATTCAACCCGTAAATAAACGACTGCTTCTATCGCTTAATCAGAGGCATCGCCGAAGCCGTGCAGCTCGCATATGATGTTCGAAGACCAACCGACCCATCGCGGGATGCTGAGTGATGAGAGTTTGGGCAGTTGTTTGCGGAACTTCATCCAGGTCCTGACAAAGGCCGGACTGTTACCGGAACCAATCATCCGATCGGGTCGAAGATACGAGCAATTTCAGAGAAAAATAGCCCTCTTATTTACCACAGTCACCTTTGCTGGTGGTTGAATTTAAAAACGGAAGCAATCAGAAGTTCGTTGCCACAAGATCCCCAATGCTCTCAAAGTGCGATCCTGATAAAAAAAAAAGAAGCAGAGGTTACTCTGAATTCAGGTGTATTTGTTGGACCGCCATTTTTTAAGAGTGAATCGTCCTGCTCTCAGCAATGAGTCGACCTGTTGACTTTTTTCTCGAGCTTCCTTCGATTAATCCACACCTGACAGAACGTTATCGACGTAAATCTCTTCCCTTAAGAGATCTCTAGCAAGAGCGCATGCGTCACCCTCATCCTCAGCAAGACGATGGAGAGTTAGTATCGCCAGATACGGCGATGACGTGAAACCGAAAGTGACGTCTTTAGCCAGTACGTACGAATATCCTCGTCCGCGGACAATCTCCAGAGCACTTTCTGTAAGGTGTGATCCTCCGTATGGTTCCAGATACGACGAAACATCTTCTCGTTGTCCACCGTGAAAACGACTGCGTATCTCCACCAACGGAGAATCACCTCAGCCAATTCCATTTGAAGTTTCGGTCCCGTATGGAGTAAATCATTCAGAGACAGCCCGGTGTCTTGCGTTGCAAAGCATTGAACACCACCCGTAGTTTTGTGCTCGAGCTACTCTCCTAGAGTATGCACAAATGTGGGAGTTAGTATCCAGAAGTGGGTAGAAGGTCCTAGACCTTCGTGACCAACTCCATCTCCGAGCTTCGCATATTCCTCGATGACATACGCGAAGGCCTGTTGCAGTTCCGGGTCCCTAAGAAAACGCCTCTCCATCTGAAAATGAGCGCGTTGAGCGGTCACTTGAGAATTGCCCAATTCCATTGAGCGATCTTTGAGTGGAAGGCGCACGACATAGCGACCTTCACTCGTTCGTTGATAAGTGAAGACAAACAGCTCCTCACACTTATCCTCGGCCATACTACATCGAGACAAGTTTGCAGGTATGTTCTTCTGGACAAAAAACCTGTGAAACAACGGTTAGAGTTCGTGGTCTACCGTGCTTTGTAAGCCCACGACCGAAAATTGTCTTGAAACTGACTCATCTGACAGAGTCCCGTCTGTTGAGCAGTCGGGATACTCAGTTCTCCTTTCCTTAATCCCTTCTTAAGGATTTAAGCGTACACATCTGCCCCTAAAATCATCTCCACCCTCCCCCCCCTTTCTGAACGAAGGGGTCTGCTAAGTTCAAGCCGATTAAATGATGCCAGTGCTCGACGACAAGACCATCGAATGCAACATAAGAAGTAAGCCAAGACGTGACTATGGCTTTGAATAAAAATGTCACCTCAGAATTGATGCGAGGGTATACTTTGATGTTCATAATACCTCTCGTCGGTCTGGATCGTTGGCTTCCAACACCCAAAACAGTTATTCTTTAAAAGTTATTTAATATTAATGAGTCGTGTCTTATTTTTCCGGGCAATCATCGCCTACAACTTTACCGTTTTCAATTTAAAGTTAAACGGTTATACATGTAGACAAAATTCGAGTAGATTTAAAAAATGTTCCTGTCCACGATGAGTTACTTGAGTTTGTCGGTCCTGGGCGCCCGCTACGGGGCGCATCGTGGAGAGAAACACGTCCTTCTGAGAAGAATTTTCGCCACTTCCGCACCATTTGAACACCCATGACACTTTCACCATAAGCAGCAGTAATTTTTTTATGAATCTCACCGTCGATTACACCTTTCCACGTCAGGAATTTGATCACAGAACGCATTTTACAATCAGACCCGAGCTCAAGCTAGGTAGCCATTTTCAAAAATGAATAGGTTATAAACAATGCAACCTGGAGACCAAAGACCAGTGTTACCACTAGATCCAAACGAAAATCTTAAGACCATCTGCAGCTTCCTACCTCTTTTAGTTCTCTTTGGGCTATGGTCACTCAATTCTTTGGGAATACAGACACATATTCGACGGTGGCGCCAGCAAACGAGCTTGCAGGTTTTTAAGATAAGATAATAGATGTTTGAGGTTATATCTAGACGATTTGTAGACATTAACCTAATCAAAAAACTTAATAAATTGAAGAAAAAAAACAATATAAAAACAAATAGAAATACATCAATAATTGCTGGAATAACTATTTATGTATTTCTGTTTGTATTTCTATTGGGTTTTTCATAAAAACGTGTTTTAAGGAAAAACCAAAGATAATGGAAGTATGTTCGAAAGCAGTTTTTATTTAAAACCTGTAATCATTTTTACAAATAAAAGTTCGTATCTCAAACGGTTGCCTATATTAGTGACCACAGCCTGGTTCTATTATGAGAATATAGGAAAACTTACTTTTAGGGTAACCCTCGTACTCAGAAAAAAATTTGGTTGGATCAAACAAATAAATACATTGCTATATGGTCAATCAAATGTTTGGTTGATTCAAACAAATTGTTTCATTAATAAATGTTGATTGATTTCAATAAATATTTTGGTCTATTGTCATAAATATATTGGTTGTTTTGTTCAATCAAAATGTATCTGGATCTTGACTTTCAAAAAATTGTATTCTGGGACAAGAGCTTTTGATAAAAAAAAATTCTGATAAAAAACACTTGCAGCATTAGGAGCCCGAGCTTTCGCCCAATTTGACAGAAAGGCTTTTCCTATACATTTATGTGGGGTTCTTTCATCACTTATGGACTTTAAGGTTAGATTGCGTGCACCGGTGTGAACCCTGCGGTGTACCAGAGATGAGGTGGTTTTTTTTCACATATTCAAAATATTCTGCACACCATTTCAGACCCCAGTTTTTTAAAAACGTTAACATTGTTAGTGTCCATTTATTCTTATCACTTATTTTTTCACTAATTCGTGACACGATGCACGATGAGAAACTTTTCGACACGCAACTAAACATGCTCAGATAAATAGTTGCTTTGAACTGACCAAATTAATTCGTTGTGTTTTTTTAAAATAACCAAACACACGCGAAAAAATTCTACGGAAAGTGTTCTACGGAAATTCCATGTGGAATGTCCGAACATCACATTATAGCACCAGGTATGCGGACAACATCTTCGAGAAAAGTATGCTACCTACGCCAAAAGCTCGCACCAACTGTGGTACTTTAGGGTTCCTGGAGTAAGTTCCTCGAGAACACAAGATAGAGCCAATGCCCCAGGTATAAAAAACACATCTTCTTCGGGAAAGTCTGGGTTTTTCAGTATTTTAGGTTGCTTGGAGTAGGTTCCTCGAGGACACGAGATTGATTCAATGCCCCAGATGTAAAACACACATCTTCTTCGGAGAAGTCTGGTTTTCCCAGCACTTTAGGGTTTCTGGAGTGAGTTTCTCGAGGACACGAGATTGATCCAATGCCCCAGGTATAAAACACACATCTTCTCCGGGTAAGTCTGGTTTTTCCAGTACTTCAGGGTTTCTGGAGTGACTTCCTCCAGGACACGGATTGACCCAATGCCCCAGGTGTAAAACACACATTTTCTCCGGGGAAGTCTGGTTTTTCCAGTGCTTTAGGGTTTCTGGAGTGAGTTCCTCGAAGACACGAGATTGATCCAATGTCCCAGGTGTAAAAAACACATCTTCTCCGGGGAAGTCTGGCTTTCACACCTGGGACATTGGTTCAATCTCGTGTCCTCGAGCAAACCTACTCCAAGCAACCTAAAGTACTGTAAAACTCAGACTTGCCCGGAGAAGATGTGTTTTTTACACATGGGCATTGGTTATATGTCGTGTTCTCGAGGAACCTATTCCAGGCAACCTAAGGTACTGTAAAACCCAGACTTTCCCGAAAAATATGTCTTTTTTACACCTGGGGCATTGGTTCAATGTCGTGTTCTCGAGGAACCTACTCCAAGCAACCTAAAGCACTGTAAAAACCAGACTTCTCCGGAGAAGATGTCTTTTTTACACCTGGGGCATTGGTTCCATCTCGTGTCCTTGAGGAACTCACTCCAGGAACCCTAAAGTACTTTATAAACCAGACTTCCCCGGAGAAGATGTGTTTTTTACACCTGGGGCATTGGATCAATCTCGTGTCCTCGAGAAACCTACTTGTTCTCCAAGACTTCGAGAAACGAACTATATTCGTGATCGAATTCTCGGCTCCTTCCGAATGCAACATCACTGCCAAGCAGAAAGAAAAGGAGGAAAGGTATCAAGACCTTAAAGGGAGCTGCAACGACTGTACACAAAATATTCGGTACGAGTAATTGTGCTTGCGATAGGTGTTCTCGGAGGTGCGAAACTGTCACTGGTTCGTAACCTTAAAGCCATACCAGCGTACCAAAATTATGCCATGGCAATTGCAAGATGGATGCAGAAAGCTGTCATCCTTGGATCGCTTCGTGTCCTCAAAACACACGGGAGTTTCGCCGGCCTGTCGTTGTTATTTCGTCGAGTCCTGTCGGGTGCTCTACGCGTTCGATCGTTTTGAACCGTATCTACAACTTTTTGGTGTTTTGGTGGTGCCATTGTTGTTCCCACGAACAACTAGGGAAAGTGTTGGCCCATCCTTGTAGAGCCCCGCGTGCAAGGATAAGGCTGTATACTCTAAGAGGTCGCGCGGTATCCCAGAGTCACCGTTTAAGACACCTCACCCAGGTGCCATTCAGCTTTTGGCACGGTTGTGACGCCCTCGCTTAGCGTTTATTCCTTCGGGACCATCACTGGTCAATTGTTTGCGACTGCTCATTAATAATTTCAACCATATTCGGCAGAAAACCTTGGTACAGGGGTCTTCTATCCGCAACCCGAGGATGCGTTCGGCTTTGTCATAGGCACTATACTCGTACCGAAAAAGGACAACTTGTCCAACCCAGAGAATTACATGCCAATAACTTGTTTGAACGCAATGTATAAGATCTTTACAGCTATTCTGAATAACAGGATTGTCTGAAGAATTGAGCCTGTGTGGCGAGGGATGTGCGAACCACGTAACTCGAAAAAAGCCTGGATTGGTTACCGAAAAGCTTTCGAGTCAACATCTCATAGACTTACCATCTGTCTGTTGGAAACCTTGAATCTGCATTCACACATAGTGTAAGGGATAGACAGATTAATGCCTCTTTGGAAAACTAGATTTACTATCTCCTCTGGAAATTATCGTGTGAAAACGAACAACGTCATCTTCCAGAGGGGCGTCTTTCAGGGCGATAACATGAAATTCTACTACGAAATTCTTCTGAATACCTCTGTGGCGAGTAACCATCGCAAGCATACGGTCACTCAGGTATTTTACATGGATGAACTGAAGATCTATGCCTCTGGTAAAAGTAAACTTTAAACTGCTATAAATATCATCAAGAAGTACACAGGAGAGATTGGGATGGACTTTGGATTGAGTAAATATACCATAGCTTGTGGTTATAAGTGTTATTAGACATCTTAACACTGCAGAGAACTAGACATACCTGGGCGTGCCTCAAAGCCATCTTCTGGACGTAACATCAGTTAAAGAGTCTCTCCGTAGCAGATACAAGCATCTTCTTCGGCAGATTGGGTCTTTAAATCTGTCGACGTTGAACAAGGTATCTGCGAATGGCATGCTTGCCACACTTGAGATTATGCATATGCATAAAAGCTTGCATATCAATTCGTCTGTTCCGCGATTATACACCTCACGTCGTCTAGGCGGACGTTGACTTCTAAATCTCCAATGTCTTCGTAGCCGAATCGTTCTAAGTACAGCTTACGTCGTTGTAGATTGAAAAGATCATCTGCTAAATATGGTCAGGAATCACGAGATTATTGGCAAAGAAGCGTTCCTTTACAAAGTCGCGGGGCAGGCGGCCGAGACCCTTGGCTTGAATTTTAACATCAGAAGAGAGGAAAGAGCATTACTTCATCTAGATGATTCACTTCTGGAAGCCGAAGTGAAGAAAGCAGGAGTTGAGATATTTTATCAAGAGAATCTCGACAGGAATGTGCACGGAAATTTTCACAGGAATGAGGAAAAACAGTCCTTGTCGAAGGAATAAACTTCTGCTTATCTCAGATTTAATGTTGAATTTTATTGGCTTGAAGTTTCATGATAAAAATAGCCAAGAAAGTAGGTAGGTGATCTTCCCGAAAAGGGAGGACTTGAGAGTACTTGGGATATAACCTAAAGGGGAGATATCAATCGCACTGGGCAAATTCCCTACCGTATCTCAAGCTGAAGTCATGTATATTAAGATATGCCTGGAGGAGATTCGGATACGTGGGTTTGTTAATCACCACATTTACATATGTTCCGATAGTCAAGATGTCTCGATAGCTCTACAATCGGAGGATTTCACATCCAGACTTGTCTGGAGTTGCCGGAAAGAGCTTGTTGTAGTGCCCGGAAAAACTGGGTCAACTTGATCTGGGTACCTGGATTTGAGAGCATTGAAGGTAACGAGAAAGCAGACATGCTTAATAAAAGTGTGTTACAAAAGCTCTCAACGTACCTGAACCATGATGTGGCTCTTGGAGAAACACGCGAGGTATTGGAAGATGACTAAAGGTATGATACAATCTTAGAAGTGTATTAAAGAACTATGTTTGGGAAAGTCTAGAAAGCTCATAAACATGGAAAGGAATCAGGTGAAGCGGAAACCGGCCTTATCAGAGAGGATTAGATTCAAGGATACAGTACAATATGTTACATTAGATAACGCAAGCAATAAGATCTCTTGCAATAGCCAAAGAGCGTATTGAACGGCGAGTAAAGTGGATTCAGAAAAATTCCACCTTTTCTACTCATCCTTCCCGTCTATTCAATGAAACGTCATGTGCCGTTGAAAATCCGCCTAGACAAGAAGAGATTTAAGTCTTCTGAGAGGAAGTATATGGATATACCTATCAGCTGGATGAAAAAGTGTCAGATATATCACTCTTTCATAACTTTTGCCAAAAGAAAAGTTTGCAAGGTCCAGAGGGACAGTACCCACTAATTACTGCGAAGGAAGTGAAGAAAGTTATTGTTAGAACTAAGAACTTTTAAGCGACAAGGCCAGAAAAAATCCACCATTTCTGATGGAAGAATTTCGCTTCTACGCACCAATATCTAGCTCGTATATTTACTACTTTCTTAGACGGAGAACACCCCATCCCGCAGTGGTTAGTGGAAGGACGCACGGTACTAATCCCTAAGAGCGGAGATTTGTCAAGTCCGAAGAACTACAGGCCCATAGCTTGTTTAAACACCAGCTACAAGCTGTTTACTGGAATCCTCAGAGAGAGCATATTAACATCTATCGAGCCGGTATGGAGTGCAACAGTTAAACAACGTGGATGCAAGAGAGGGTTGGCAGGTTGCAGGGAGAACCTGTTAGTCGACAGGTGTATTACCAAGGACTCGATCCGGTATCGACGCAATCTATGTATGGATTGAATTGAATACCGTGAAGCATTCGATAACACAAACCATGAGCTATTTATCAAGCTTTTCGAGTCCCTGGAGGTGCATCCAAGAATAGTGAGATGCATTAAAGAGCTGATGCTCTTGTGGCGGACAATATTTGTCATAACATCGGACAAAAGGCAAGTGACTACCAGCTATATCACATATGAGAGGGGGGTTTCCCAAGGAAACTTTCTAAGTCCGATACTTTTCTGCATCTCCTTCTTGCCTCTATCTATTGTGCTTCAAGGCAAAAACTCTGGATACCTACGTGCCTGCCAAACAGAAGATAATATAAGGTAAACCACCTTCTATGAGTGGACGACCCTGAACTCTTTTCCTTTTCAAAAGAGGACCTTGACATCCTTGTGGCGGTGGTAAATAGGTACTCTATAGCAATTGGCATGAGCTTTAGACCATTCAACATCTTGGTTATGGAGAAACATATGCATGTCTTGGAATACCGCAAGCGAAAACACAAGATGAGTTGAAGCAGCTTGACCGAAGTGCACGCAAGATGATGACAATCCTCCGAAGTCATTATCCTAGATCTTCCGTACCCCGAATAAACTTCCCTCGAGATAAAGGGGTTAGAGGTTTGCTGAGCTTGGAGTGTCTTTATCGAAGAACGGTCCTGACTGCAACCTGGTCAATTCTGAATAGCACTGACTCTCTTATGCGACATGGCTCTGTCGATGGCTTTGTCCAACATGTTTTTCAAGTTTGCTTGATTGAGATCGGGGACGGAGAGATTTTTTTTTGCCTGTCAAGACGGTGTTACAAAAACACCTTAGTTTACCGTGAGCGCATAATAAATGTACCTGTAGGCAATACCAGCTGCCGAGCATAGAAGAAAGAGCCAGAAACACTTAGACATGTTCTCAGTCGATGTTAAAGTATGCACGCTGCGGGTACATAGAGAGACACTATGCGCCTCTAAAAGTGTTACATTACCATCTTCAGAACTTCTATGGTGTTGATCTAATGCCCGTATTTTTATACGTCCAGGAAAAACTCGAGTCCGTTGTGCAGAATGATCAGTGTAAGATCTACTGGAATTTCTCATTCTACATCATTCAACGTATCAGTGCTACAAGGCCTGATACTGTCCTTCAAGACTTGCAGACGAAAATAGTTTACGTGATTGAATTCTCGGCACCAGCCTATGGTAATATCACGGCAAAGGAGGAAGAAGAACGGGCGAAATATCAAGCACTTCTTTTCGAGCTGAGCAGGCTGTACCCAGGCTACAAAGTCCATCTTGTAGTTCTCATAATCGACTGTCTTAGACGTCTGAAAGCTTCATTTTTTAGCTAACTCAACAAAATTCCGGCTTGCGAGCGTCAGGCTCAATCCATCGCGAGCCGGATGCACAGGGCATTTTTTCTGGAATCACTCCATCTGGTCCGTCAACACTACTTCTCATAACATTCTACAAAGATTAGTAGCTTTAAAAAAGTATTTAGAGGTGAAAGTTTCACCTCTATTTGTGCCATCTGCCGCGGACGGTCATCCGCGGCTAGAGACCGGACTCCAAGGAATAGTGTTGTACGAAGTCTCATGCGTTAATTTTCCGCTCTTGCTTACCTTCCAGGATAGAAGGAGTAGGAGTGGTTTAGTTGCTTTAGCGAACCACGATCGTACCTTCCGGAGCCTACAACTTCTCACGTTATAATTGAACTTGGATGCAACGCAGTCTGTGAATGATGAAGTAAGAACCAGGCTTTACTTAATATGTCAAATTAGTCACACTGCTCTTATCAGATCACTTGATTGCATTACAAAAATGCCTCCGTGACTGATGATATATACCGGGACGGCTATGTTGGCTGTAGCATTGCTACTGACAGGGTTTCCCATCCCAGACAGACAGACAACGAAGAGGAAAGGAACCATAAAAAACTCATGAACCCGTGGATAAGTTTTTTATTATATATCGTCGTTGGCTGCTTTCCTAGGATCGTCAGGGCGGCCATGGTGCAAGCGCTAGGTGTGGCAGCATGCAAGTCGGCGGCAAGTAGTAGAACATCAGCTGCGAATGTTGAGTACGTAGGCCAAAAAGAGGATCAAGTGGATGCCGGAAATGAATGGAGACGTGATCAGATGTCACATTCGGGCAACGGCACGGGGAGGACCCGTCAAGGGCTAACAACATCATCTCTTCGTGAGTCTGCATCCCGAGCTGGCCCATAGAGTGACTGCACAATATCTTGCTGATCAATTAAGATCTATTAGGTGGCGTAGACTTATATCCGAGGCTAAAAAGAAACAAGATCGGAAAACAGGTGCAACATGAAATACAAATCCTAGAGATCGTGGATCAAGAACCATGAGTGAGAAAGGGTCTGCCGAAATTTAGATTAAACAAGGACCCTCTCCAGTTAGTTGGTGGCCTGAATACCGAGATACTGCCTCTGTTCTGGCTGCAGAATATGAGCTTGCTGCAGGTGCAGACCCTCCATGGAATTTTCGACTTCAAGGCGAGATTAGTAAAATAAGAGTAAAACTAGGACGGTTGTAGCAATTTTGAAAGAGCAATCGGTCTCAGAATATGACTCGCCGCGTGGACGAGATCCTTCGCCCACATAACATCAGTTGAAGCACATCTACAACTTGGACGAAGTGTGTGACATTTTTATCGCGGACTTGCAGATGGAAAATAGAAGAATCAAACTTATTGTGAACCACCTAGGGCAGAAGAAATGAATAGATATTGGTCAAGCATCTGGGGTACTCATAAACCAAGTCAACTGGACACGACGTGGCTCTCTTTAGAAAAGGACAGATTTTCACGGTTGCCTGGGATGAATAGTCTATCTATCTCAGCCTCCGATGTAGTTAGTTTGCTGTAATTTGTGCAGGGGGGGGGGAGGCGTGAGGTCCCAAGCTTGACGCTCAAGCTATAAAGCCTATTGAGCCACACCCGTGTTTATTCTCAAGGCTGTACTCCGAATCCGGCCATCTTCGCCGAGTGTTTTTGGATTTGGTGGGTTTCGTTGTTGTAAAGTTCTAAAAATATACCTCTCAGGTGCCAGGCGTACCTATCGCACAATAAATGACATCCTACTTTGTGAGTGGAAAAATGGACCCCATCCGCTTTGCGATTCGGCAGCCTCCCTAGCAAGCTAGGGTGGACGGAGCGATTCCTGTGAGGTCATCAGTTAGAAGCAACAGATTCGAAGCACTGTCCTGATGTATTATGTAAGTGTATGCGTGTGTGTTCATTACTCGAAATTGGCCAGCGACCATCAAGCAAGAGGCCCCCGTAGGTGCCTCAAGCGCAAAGAGATCGCTGATTTATTTTCGAGTCTTCTTAAAATCGATTCCAACTCCCAAGGCTAGTCCCCTCGACATGGGGCCTACACCTTGGTACGTTACCAGCCTCTTCTCAGGGGACCTACAGCTTAAGGTGGGTTCCAAAACACCGGAGCCCGGGTTGAAGTACATAGAAAAACTTCCATTGATACCGGCTTAGAGATGAAATCCCAGTCCTCCTGCATGGAGGCTTGACGCGCGATCGTCTCCGATGTAACTCGTATCCTAAAGAGAGCTACGAACTGGAAAGCCCTAGGTGTGTATGGGGTGCACAGATTCTGATACAAATACCTAGAGGTTCTGTACCCCGCCCTTACTGGAGTACTTCAAAACATCTTGGTAAACCCAGATCACTTTCCCACTTTTATGATGGACGACGTAACGTATATGATACACAAAAGGGTAGATGCTGCTAGTCCTAGTGACCACTGACCTGGCGTTTCCCTCCATACCCCACGATTATTTACTTGAGGTCTTTAAAAAATATAAGAACTGCCCTCGCGTCATCCATTTTCTGGATCTCGCTAAGCACACATGGTGCACGTGAATTAAATGTTTCAGTCGTGTGGTGATGAGAGATACCTGGTCCTTCTCCATTAAACGAGGAATTTTCCTAGGTAATTCATTCAGCGCACCATGGTTTTGTTTAGCATTGAGCCCACTAAGTTGGAAACTCAACAACACATTCTATGGGTTCAAAATTGAGGTGGGAGTGGCTGAGTCTCAACTCACTCACCTCCTGTACGTGGACGACATAAAAGTTTATGTAAGCTCATAGTCGAAATTGAACAGCCTACTTAACATCTTGCTGTGCTATGATGAAAAATCGGGTTCACCCGAGAACAAGTTTGAGAAAGAAAAACAATTAAAAATAAAAAGATCCTCGGTGGCTCAGGTGGTTAGACGCTGGGACTTCACATTAGAGGTTTGGAGTTTGATCCCTGAGCTGTAGGAGCCCCCCATCATGCACTTGACTGCAACCCAGTCCGTGAATGATGCAGTAAAAAACCAAGATCTGCCTAATATGTCAAATTAGGCACACTGCTCTTATCAGATCACTTGCAAGCATTACAAAAATGCGTCCATGACTGATGGTATATACCGGGACAGACCCGTGCAGACTATTCAATAATCCAACATTAACACAAAATGCCTTCGGCATATTGGGCTCTAACCATCTTAACCCAGAGACAAAAATAAGATATAATATAAATAATAAGCTGAAGGTGTTCTCGCGTTGGCGTCGCGATAGGGCTTTAGCTTTCCTCTCATGTGTTTGACGGCTATGTTGGCAGCAGAACTGCTATTGACAGGGTTTCTCATGACAGACAGGAAGAGAACGAAAAGGAAAGGGACTAAGAGGAACACCGAAACCCATAATTTATCATGAAGAGTTCATGAAAGATTTTGAAACGCTTGTCGCTTACCGAGGATCGTCGGGCGCTCCTGGAGTGATCGCTGGGGGCGACAGCATGCGGGGCAGTGGTGATGACGAGCTGCAAGATGGTCAGTCAGATCTCACTAATCAATCAGCTGGCCAGCAAGAACATCTGCGACAAACTGTAAGCAGTGGAACATAAGCCGTGGCTGCTGAGGATGCTTTGGCAAGCGTTAGCTATTTGCAGCTAACTACCTCAAAAAAAAAAACACCATGGGAGAGCATCAAGTGGGATACCACAACGAAAGAGGAATTGGTGCATCTCTACTCTCAAAATGCGAAATTTGAAACCAAAAGCTAAAAAGAATACAACTTTAGGACCAAGTTCGCGGCAAAGTATCCTCATATAAAGAAAGTCGCCCTAAGAGAGCTTATCGCTAAGGTGAAGGACATTGGGTGAAATCTACACATCTCAGAAGACCGAGCAATGGAGATTAAACAACAGGTTGATTTCCCGCGGAAAAACGACGATAATGAACATCAGCTGGAGAAAACCACGTCACACGATCAAGCAGCGGCAATTGATATTCTTTCTCAAGCTGATCAGAATCCATCACCACCACATGCTCCAGATAAAGATGGCATAATAGAACCAGAGCCAGGAGGAGAAGTTCAATAACCAAGAAGACTGTTAAAATGGACAAACCATATGAACAGAAATGTTATGCGCCTTTATTTTTTGGCAGTAAAAGGTGAGTAAAGTGTGAGGAGAGAACATCATCGACTCTTCTTACTCAAGTACCCAGAGCTAGCCACAAGAATAAATTATCGGAATCCAGCAGACCAAAAACGCTCAATAGATGTGAACAGATTGCTTTCGGCTTTTTAAATAGCTGACATCAAAATGGTGGTGGAACAGCAGCTCCTTATTCATGAACTCCCCTTGGAAGATATGGACTACGAAGAACTGATTAAAGCTGGAAACATAGGTGCTAGGGAGAATATACACCAAATACCTGATTCTCTAGAACCATATTCGTACATTAATAATGATGATGTGAACAGCGAAATCCCAGAAAATCTACAGCACCTTGAGCGAGATTTTGGTCATACTTTACTAGATTTCAGACATGTAGAACCAACACAAAGGCATTCTCTGCCAAAGATGAACGTCACAAATGATCTGCGTGCACTAATAGAACACCTGCAGAGCAAGGTTTCACTTATGAATTTGAACGCAACACTAACTGCGTTAGAGGTGCAAACTTTTGAGCACTATGCAGCTGTAGCAGCCGTTAGAACGTAAGGCCGCAGAACTAGGCCTATAATTGCAGTATTTGCCCCAGGAAGGAATCGAGATTCAGAATAGAAGATGACTAACTACTGGTCGGGTGTTTGGCGAAAAACTTACAGAACTAATTTGGACACTGCGTGGTGCGAACTAGAGAAAGCAAGAGCCCACAAGACCTTATAAGAGTGGGGGCTTATACCTTCGTTATAAATTAAAATATTTTAATTTGTAATTTAATATAATTTCAAAAAAATAGTGGTTTTATTTACTTCCTATAAATGTATAGGCACGTTTATTGAAAAAATGTTAAAATAAAATAAATTTTAATCTTTAGCCTAGCCGTGCACTTTGGTTGGTAGGAATAGAATGCGTTAGACTTAGGTTTGGTGTTTCGAATTCCGCCGCAGAGTTTCCTATTTTTCATACCTTCACATGCGTGTGATTATAATGTATGTATTGTATCGTATGCATAAGATTATATAACCATGTTATATTAACTGACCTGGATTTACGTAAAATAATTTCTAACAAAGTGCTTCATGTCAGAACATTTTGAAACTCTAGGTATTCATTACGTACCTCGGAATATAAATCAGTAGAATCCGGAAACTTTTCCATCACCATATGACAAAGATGATGAAGCAAAGAGTGTTTGTGGACTGTATCTTTGACTTCAGGTACTTTAGCAAGGTATTCCAGTTGAAATCCTTTTATCTGAAACATTAACTTATAATAAAATATTCCATATGTAAAAAATGTGTTAAATGGTATAGGATATTTATTTATAGAAAATTTTGCATAAGACAGTTAAAAAAAGGACACTTATAGAAAATACGCTCGATTACATAGAAGAAGAAATTAGCAATGTTTGGAACGAAAAACGTACCGACTTTAGTCGAATATCTCAAATAATGGAAAAGTTCAGTTTTCAGTAAAAATATTATTTTTCAACAAAAAATAAAAAAACGGATTTTAAGGCTCAGGTATGGCATTGGTCCGCCTTATATGGCATAAATAATTCTAAGTATCAATTGGCAATTGTCCAGTTTTTCTCAGTGATTTTCAGAAAGATGTACAGGATATTTGAACGAAAAAACAGTAATGGGTTTCCAAACAATTACTTTTTTCACTTATATCTAGTTGTTGAAATGTTTTTAATATTGATTTGTAAATTCTAACTGCGCAATGAAAAAATCCTCAACATTATATTCTTATAGATTAAAGAAAATATTATGAAAATCTAAGATACACTGTTTTGTAAGAATATTGTATGTAATTATAATATTTCTAGTAGTGTGCGTGGTTTATAAGCTTAGGCGATTAGGGATCGATTATAGGAGCTTGCGAATTTTATGCGAATACGTTTTTCTCGAGTTATATTTAATGTTTTAGTTAAGATATTTGATATGTGGAACTCACCCCAAATCGAGTACTAAGGTTAACAAATTTCGGTAAAAATACACGAGTTTCAAGAGTCGCAATATTTGTATTGATTATGACAGAATTTCATGTCTGAAGCACAAGAAAGAAGTTTCATGCCTCCAACGCAGAGACTATGACAGCATGTCATATGAGAAATAGAATATAGAAATAGAATAAAACATTTTTTTATTCGCACAGTTTTGGAAAAATCGTGAATGCTTTTTTTTTGTTTTTTAATCTTCATAATATGCCTCATTTTTAAAATTTTATTTCGAATTCTTATTTGAGTTTATATAGAAGAAATTAAATTTTTGATGAAGACCGGAAAATGAAGAAAAAATCTAGAAGCTCTAAAAATTAAAAATAACTTTTTTCAGCTTAGAAGGTCTCTCTTATATCCGGAATGCACTTTAAAATGTACTTCCGAAACAATTGATATAAGAAATTACATCTTTGTATCACTAAAATCACCAAACTCATGAAACTTTCATAAAAGGAACCAACTTTTCAATTTTAAATATCTAGTGTTTTGTGAATTTTTCAAAGATTATTTTGGGTGTATTCCTTCATTACCTACGAAAACGGATAATAGAATTTGTCTCAAAATCACTAACAGTAGCAGAAATTCTTCGCACAATTCAACATCGAATTGTTTTCAAATTGAATCGACGTATTCACATCATGAAATGTGATATTATGCAACGTTTCGAAGCAATATGTGGCATGTCGAAGAAGTGTAACGCTTGCTTACTGTAGGCCGCTCAAATCCTCTCCGCTCAACAGAAGGTGTGCCTGTGTGTGGTACTCCATTTGAAATCAGTGATGCTAATTGAGTCGCCTTTGTCTGCGCATGTTTGGATTGTAGTATAGTTGATTGGCTGTAGTGTGCGCCTGTGTGCGAACTAGAGCCAATGAGCACTAGGGTAGTCCAAAAATGCATTAAAAAATTTTGTTTCACCCTAGAGGGCAAGGCCCGCCAAAAGTTTCCATTTCCGGAGAAAGTAAATCGGTAATTTTTTTTTCGAAATCCCATTTAATTAACATGGGGAAATTTTGGATTTTCGAAAAACTGAACTCATACTTCAGGGTTTGATCGAAACGTGCCAAGTTTTTTAGAGATTGAAGAGGTGTACCTATGAAATAAACCCATACTAATAACTTTCATTTTCAACACACCCTTGCCCCCCCCCCCTACAGCGCCCCAAATATGACCCAACAATCAAAAAACTACATTTTTACGTATTATTGTTACTTTTTAGCAATTTTCGTGATCTTTTTCTTACAAATAATTAATCATGGACAATTCAAATATTTGCCAGGACTCTTTGAACAATTTTTAATTGTTTAAACAAATGTAACTCATTTAAACAATTATTTATTCCCAAAAAATGTAAAAAATAATCGCATTTTCTGATTAAAATGTAATAGTTTGTCATTGTTTGGAGGACAAAATTTTTCAAAAAACATTATGTAATTATTTAAACAATTACTTATTGTTTATTCTCAACATTTCTAAAAATTGACCCAAAGATGTCCAGTTTTTTTTTCTCAAATTGGCTTAAGCAGTTTTTTTTCGAAAACTTAAAAAAAATGAAATGAAATAAAATACATATAATTATTTTTCTGACTGTGTAGTGTATAGAAAGAATATATTAACCATTTTTTTATTGTTCAAACAAATATAATTTGTTTAACCAGTTACTTTTCCAAAAATACTTTTAAATCGTATTTCCTGAATGAAACATAACATTGAATGATTTCGAGGAGTAATAAATTCTGCTAAGAAGTTTATGGTATTGTTTATACAACTAATTATTGTTTTTTTTTTGGTAAAATTTCATTCAAATTGAGTATGGATGGTTTACATCTCTTTTGGCGCATTATTAAATAAATTATAAAAATCATAATAAAATCTAAATTATAAAAGTGTATTTATATTCAGAATATATGATTTGAATATATTTTTGTAAAAATAATTGTTTGAACAAATTATATTCGTTCAAGCAATTAAAAAATATTAATATATTTTTTCTACACACTATACAGTCAGAAAAATAATTATATGTATTTTATTTCATTTCCTTTTTTCAAAGTTTTCGAAAAAAATCTGCTCAAGCAAATCAAAATTGTTTAAACAAATAGAAATTTATTGAACATTAAAAGATAGGTATCAAAATTATAGAATTATTCAACAAAAAGTAGCATAGGATACCAATTTGAGAAAAAACTCGACATCTTTGGGTCAATTTTTAAAATGTTTAGAATAAATAAATGGGATTTTGAAGTGCCCGGTGGCACGTGTTAATTTTCGAATTTCGAAAAAAAAATGACGGATTTTCTTTCTCCGGAAATGAAAACTTGGGGGGGGAGCTTGCCCTCTAGGGTGAAAAGCGGTTTTTGTACCACCCTAATGTATACAGTTCTTCAGAATAAAACGTTTTTTAACAACAACTTTTAATTTCAAACGCTTTTAATTTTTATTTGTATAGTTCTTCACTGCATTTTAAAATTCTTAACATTCAAAATGTACGTTTAAAACTGTAGACCTGTAATGCAAACTTTTCAATAAGATTTTACAATTACACCTTTTAAATTGAATGATATCATAATATAAAATGGATAGATTTTTGTTCTTAAAATTCTTAAAATTTGTTTAAAAAAAAATTCCCGGTTTCTCGGTGTAGCGGACAACCTGAATATATTTAATTTGTATAGATTCAGCGAAAAAATATTTTGACTCAAAAGTTCTATTTGAATCCTTAATAATTTAGTTTGAAATAGTCAACTAAACATTCACAAATTCTTTATTGATAAGATTTAAAAATGAGATTTGAGACTGCTCAGCACTACTATACAAATTTAAAATTGGAGTGGTTTTATTCATGAATAATTTATTTGAATACTTCTATATTGTGCAGATGCATTTGATTGTTTTCATAGACGACCAAAAATTTAATTTCAATTATATAAATTTTGTATAATTTAAATCTTAATATGAATCAAAATTTCGCGAGGAAGGGGTTACTGCCGGCTCTGTGTACCTCGTGAATATATGCGTGAATGATGAAGCTAGGTGCATGGTCTTTCTCTATATCTTTTGCATGGGTAGGGAGCATTTCAGTAGACAGGTAGGGGGAGTTCTAAATACATATTCCTACTTATCGACATTACCGACATGGTTTGGCTATATGCTAAAAAAACGTGGTTCATGTTAAATTTAGAAGGTTTGAAATTGATATGGATGGTATTTAAATTGATAAATTAATGACGACGTAATATCCGCTTTTACATTTCAGAGGATGTGATAATTGCAATGGAATGATGTTACAACAATAACAAATTCCTTAGCGGTTCACCCTTTGATATTTGCCGACTAAAGAATTGTTAACGTTATATATTTTTTATAGAATTGGGCAAAAAAAGTAAGTGTAACGTTGCTCGGTCTTCAATAAATACATTCCAGGAGTATAATGTGTCACTCACCGGACGTCATGTCTTTGATATTTTTAATAACAAATCCCTTGGCAGTATTGCCTTTAATCTTGCCGACAAACGAATGTTTTAAACATTTTATAACTATATCATAAGTATGGGAGCCTGTCTTTGATTTTTTAAATCAAAAGTTTGGTGTAAACAGTTCTTGAAATTTCAATCTCAGGTTTCTGTAAGCAACTCCAAAGTTATTTATCATTTTAATTAAGAATTTCGTGTAAACCTTTCAAGATTATTTATGGTTTTAATGACACATTACATTACGTTCTGAAACGTGATCACAGATTTTCATCATTCTTAGAAATGATGTCAATTTTCTAAAAATGAGAGGAGAGGAGAGAATATTATGAAAGCTAGAAAATTCTTTTCTTTCACCAGTCCGTAGTTGGATGTCAAAAAGTGTGGAACGGTGGCACGATCTGAAAATTCGTATACATGTATTTCTGAAAAATATTCAAGAACTCAAAGAACTGATTAATCTTCAATCAGATATTCGAAAACTTACAAGAAAATTAAAAAGTGTGAATCTTGAAGATAACAAGCACTGAAAAAAAGATGGATTTCTAAAAATCAAACAAAACCGCCCTCAATGAAGACATTCTTCCATCAGTTAAGCTGACAGATCTAGAAACTAACAAAAAATATGAAATAACAGATATCAAGAAAGCTAAAACAAACTATGGGATGAGAAAGTTCTTAATCGTGGAAAATAAATTCTCCGTTTTTCTACCTCAAAGAATTGCTAAGCTGTTCAAAGAGGATGAAAAGTTTGTAAAAATCAACATCTTGGTATGGTGTATTTGGGTGCAAAATGCAATTCCATTGAATTTGTGGAGAAAAATATATACAGTGTGCAGCTTTCTACTTATCTCTCAGTCTGTGAAAGCCTCCAGTGTCATCAACATCATCATGCCTTATACTCCTCGAACTCAAATGTTACATTCAACTACATACAATCTGAATTCATCATTCACAAAGCAAATTATCGTAGGTGCTGAATTTAAAAAAGGTGGAAGGTTAGCATCATCCGTGAAACTGTTAGCTAGTCATCCTCATGCATGTATAACCTTAAATCTTGATGAGTGGAAATTTTTCAAAAGTTATTTCAACATCATTTTAATGTACTTTGATGGTCAAGAGAAGCAACAATGTATCGACTGTGGAAATTTCCGTATACACATTACTATATCTTATGGAGATTGTAGTGGCTTTGCAGCAAATTCGAGAAACTGAAGTTGAAACCAGAAAATATTACCCGTTTATGCTACAAGAAACAACGTCTGCTGTTCTCCAGGAAGTAAATACTTGTATCAAATTATATCTACTGGAATAGAGTGTTATACTGTTCCAATGTACAAAGGATATTGTTTTTGTTATTTGTAATGGTGATCAATCTTTGAAACGTGTATCGGTTATAATAAAGTTTATTTTACACACACACATCCAAATAGAACAACGTTTCTATATAAAACAGAGAAGAAAACAAACAGTGTAAAAATTAGGAAACAAAGTTAAGACACTAGTTGAGTTTTTCTTTTGAAATGTGCAAATTGTAATATAGTCTTGACCAAATCGGAGAGCGAGTTCCGCGTTTGGTGACAGTCGAAATTGTAATGCTTAGTCCTCAAGTTGTAAGTGTCGATGAACAATTCAAGTCTCCATAAATATATGTACAAAAATAGTAGGGATGAAATTGCTTAGCATCTATTGGTTGGTTACAAAGAGGGTGGGAATCAAAGTCTACACCCACATCGGCATGATCGATACCATTGAATGATTTGAATAGACGGAAATGCTAAGAGAGATTACCCTAAACTACTTTAAGAATTTGATATTTAGAATTTAGAAATTTTCCGACGTAACAGATATCATATTGGAACCATAGCTGAAACTATTTGGTGTAATGTGAAATCATGTTGTGTGAAAAGTGTCAAATCTTATATACCAAAAAATTACAAAAGTTTAAAGAATAAGGCAACGAAAAAACTGATATTTACTAATCTCATGCAATTTGAAGATCTGTTTCTTAAAATGATTACATTCTACAATCAGAATGTGTGTGAAGAAGCGATTGAGAAATTACCGGAACTCAGATGTGTGAATGGTACCTTTATACATCAAAAAATTTATGTATGTTGTCAGTAAGAATATCTGAATGAAAATTTATAATTAAAATTCAATTCACCTTTTTTTATTTACTAGATTGAGGGTAGATAGACTAGGCTAGACTTATCTATCCAATTATTGCGACAGTCGTCAAAACCTAGCCATTTTACTAACAGCTTATTTCCAAGTTTTTTCAGTACTTTTTCCACAAGATAAATGTCTGGATTTCTGAATCTGCCAAGTTCTTGTTCATAAAAACTACCTGCAATAGCTTTATCGTGATAATCTTTAAGCATATACGTCACTGGTTCAGTATTCTTATCATAACTTATGGTAAACATTTCAGTTGTCCAATTCGGTGTGTAGCCTTTCTCACAAACATGCTAAAATTTACTTACAGGTACATTATCTCCAACTTTAAATTTAGCTTCTTTAACTGCTTGTTTCACATTGAAATTTTTGTATACATAAAAAAACCATTTTTTCGCATTTTGCTTATTAACATCTTTTGGTTTCATTCTAATAGTCTGGTGTTTGGTATCTTAGTAAGACAAAATTTAATCTTTTAAAATATCTATCCACTTATAACTACCCTGCAAGCTAAATTTCATGACATGTTACCGACATGGTTCTGTTCAAAGCTAAAAAAACGTGGTTTATGTTAAATTTAGAAGGTTCGAGATTGACATGGGTTGTATTTAAATTGATGAATTAATGATGACATAATATCCGCTTACAAATTTCAGAGGATATGAGAATTGCAATGGAATGTTGTGTTTCAAATTTGATAATTATTTTTCTGAGAAGCGAATTAGATTTTTCAATAATAAATTCCTCAGCGGTTCACCCTTTGATATTTTCCGACAAACGAATTGTTAAAGTTATATTTTTTTCATAGAATTGGGCAACAAACGTAAGTGTAATTTTGCTCCGTCTTCAATAAATACATTCCAGAAGTATAATGTGTCACTCATCTGACGTCATCTCTTTGATATTTTTTTAATAACAAACCCATTGCTTTAAATGATCACTCACAGATATTGACTAGTTCGAAATCAGCAAAAAAATCAGCAGTTTCGAAAAAAAACAACTTGCTTGGACGCGCCAGGAACACATAAAGTCACAACTTGCAAATTTTTATTAAAAAAAGAGCAAGAAAAACACACGAAATATCAAATCTCCGAAGAGCAGCAATTCGACACGTCCACTCATACCACCGTTACCAATACGTTCAACCAGTTAAGAAGCGAACGGAATTCGAAGACTTGAAAGAAGCACTCGCTCCCATTTAAGTGGTCTGGAATCATGTACCTAGTCACCAAGGCATCCAAGGAAACAAAATGGTGGACCAACTCGCCCGTCAGGGCATTGAAAACCGCGATCATCATCAGGACGAAATTCCAGACAAAAATTCAAATCGCCTGGAACCCAATCAAATGATCATGGATATAGCCCGTATACTCGGAGACGAAACGAATAGTGAATGTGTAGAAGAAGAAGAGTCGCCATCAAATGATCTAAAGGCAAACCTTCGGAAATCATTTTCTAAATTTGACAAGTCATAAGCAGGAAATCAGTCTATTCTATAGGATCGTAAAGGCATGGACGAGACTTTTAAACTTGCCTACTTGCTTACTGGAACGAAGGTAGAAGATCCGAAAGATCACGCATAAAAAATTAAGGACCCCGTGACAACTGAAAGAAGCAATGTAAGGTTTGAGGCCACGCCAGAAGAATTAGGATCGCCTATTCTTAGCAAGAAACCACCTAGAATGTCTCTATTTCCTATACCTCAAACTGAAGTGGCCCCAGGAGGCGGATCTACGCCATATCCTAACTTGAATATACAAACCAGGAAGTTATAGACTCAACAAAAAAGCGATAAGAAATTAAGCCAAAACTTTGCAATCCCAAGGTGGCTTGACTGATAATACAAGTTCTCTTACACCCTCGTCTATAATCGATCTGAAAAACACATTCCGAGATCCATGCCCCTCTGTTGAGGAGGAAATTGAAAATTCACTCTCAGAGTCAGAAAAATTAGTGGAAGGCACAAGACAACCAGAGATCATCTATCAGTGGACAGAACCCCTAAGCGCGATCACTATGTCCAATTCCTGTCCTGCGACTGCAAACCAACAAACCCCATTGCCAAGCTTCTGGTGTCTACAGAGCATCTTTATCAAGAAGATCTCTGAAAGAGCCGCCCCGATATTGGTCAGATCCTTATCACTCCCCACGTTCGGTATAAAACGTATTCAACGGTTGTAAAAAAATGCATTCGAAATCAACTGGGTACATGTTAAAGAAAGATTAAAGAAACTTAAACAAGCACTAAAGCAGAGTAAAGTAACGTCCATGCGTATATCAAACTCGAGAGATCTTTTAGGACACGCACCCCAAAATAAAATGTCAGAGCTGCTTACCAAGATTTTTCAGGACAGTAATATCAACACTACTTTATGTCATGAAACGATCGAAATACCAACAGTAGAACTCCGTTAAGAAGTAACAGAAGTGTGTCACAGTAGTTTAATAGCGAAACACAACGAAGTTACAAAAACGTATCTACGCATTCGGAAAAGTATACCTGGCCTGAAATGCAAGACGAGATCAGTGAGTATATTCGACGATGCAAAAGCTGCCTTAAACAAAAACTCATGAGAGCTCGAACTCGTGAACCAATGTTAATTACCGATACCTCTTTTGAAGCATTTGATAAGGTTCCTTTAGACACGGTAGGAAGACTGTCTCCAACTCTTAGTGGAAACCGGTGCATACTTACGATGCAATACAGCTTCAGTAAGTTCTGTCTTGCCATGCCCATCCCTAGTCAGAAAGCGTCTGTTATAGCTCTCGCGGTAGTGACAAAACTATTCTTGTCCATGATGCCTCAATATGTATCCTGACCGCCAGAGGGGGCAGTTTCATTAGTAAATTAATGAAAAACTGAGAAAGAATTTTTACTGTCAAAAAACTTACTACTTCGGGATATCGTCCACAAACGAACGGATCCCTTCAAAGGAGCTGCTTTGTGCGAACTTATTATATAAAACACTATGCGACCAGTTACTACGATAGGGATCGGCTTCTCCCTTTAGCTATGTTTGCATATAATACATCAGTACACGAGGCAACCGAATTTACTCCCTTTGAATAAGTATTCGGAAAGGTGGCCAAAACTCCGAGCTCTTTCCTTCAAGAAGAGGAATGAGAAACATACAGTACTTTTCTTCGTGGTCTAATTATTAGAATCACCGAAATCCAAAAAATCGACACGCAAGCACGCCCTTTGAATGCAAAGAAAGGAGATCAGGTTTACCTCCTCAAGGATGTAATAGAGGAAAAATCTGATGGTAGAGGAATAGTCTCTTTCACAGTAGTCGAATTCACGGAGAATAGTAACGTGATCCTAGAGGCTGAAAATGGCCAAAGCATTACGAAACCTGCAGACAAACTTAGAGTAGCTCATTTTTAAAAGTCTAAATTGACCGTCTGTTGTTTGGGAATGCTGAAGTCGAGAACATACCGTTGAAAGCCTAGGCCCAGTTCCAAAATAAATATATTAATAAAGTAGTTGGTATTTGAGCTCCGTTCCAGACGATGTGCACTCGACTTCCTAACTCTATACAAAAAAATGTGTAACTTTCCAGGAAAATTGGGTAAAGCTGTTCATCAAGCGGTACTTAATGTTCCTGTCTCTATATATGGTAGCTAACCAGAAGACTTTGGACAGCAGCTACAGAATCACACCTCTCCAAGCAAGTACTGGTGGCTATTGTGAGATTTGTCACCAATGAGACGAGTCACCAACAACTGGAGAAAAGCAACGTTTCTACATGTGGAGAAACTACATGTGGCATTAAAAGCATACCAACTGCACTTGAGTACCCTGCGTAAATATTGCAGACCGCTTTTAGGGTATGAATGCTCAGCAGCTATCAAGGGTAAAACCACCTGGAAGCGAAGATTGAACTGACTCAAAGATCTAAGGCGAAAATCGATCAAGCAATGCAGGAGCTGAGTCGCTAGGCTGGAAGAAAGTATCAGTCATCTTTGCCGTTACGTATGCGGAAACAAAGAACTACGCCGATGCTAGGATTACTCGGAGGCATCGTTGGACCTGTAGCGGGTCTCCTGACCTACAAAGATGGCCAACGCATCGAGTCGGAGATCGAAGACCTTCACAGAGCAGCTGCAAACATCTCGCACCTAATGGGAAAACAAACACATGTTATCTGAGCACAATTCGACGAGATAAATCTGCGAGCACAACAAATGGAAAGAATAGTGCACTCCGTTGAAAGTGGAATTGATGATTACATCAGGTCAGCTCACGAACTTCTAGATGTCATTCACGCCGCCCGGAAGGGAGAACTGCATCCTAGTTTGTTAACATCGGATCAATTAGAACTAGTTTTCCGGGATTTCCAAGACCATGCTGGCAATCCAAATTTACCAGTTAGAGGACCCAAGGTAAGTCTTGAAGAACTCACTAAACTGGCTGAAGTGATCATCATCTGAAAAAATAGCGCAATAAGGATGTTGCTGGACATACCGTTGCTTTAAAGAACCGTGCATTCAATATATCGGATAAATTCAATGTCAGTAATTCAATCGGCTTCCGAAAATGGGTCGGTCAGAGCATATGTTCACCCAGAGCATTCTGAGATTTCCATAGAGGATGCACAGCGAACTTATCTTCTACTAAATGATCAAGAGAAAGCAGCATGCAAAAAATTAATGGACAAATATGTTTGTATCAACAACTCACCCGTGTACGAAACAGCAGTGCAAAAGAGTTGTGAAATTGAGCTTCTGCTAAATCCGACTGAGTTCTCTCTTAATCTGTGCAAAATTCATCTCCCTTACGAAGACGATGCCCATTGCGACGCAATCAATACCCTAGGAGAATGGATATATTTGATAGCGACATCCCTCTCTGCAGAAGTGAGATGTTCAAAAAAGCTCATTTCAAAAATTAGTTTAACCGGAGTAGGTCTGTTTCAAGTGGAACCACGATATGAATTGAAAACCATATATGACTGTGCCCAGCCTAAGGAAAACAAGCGGATTAACGGAAGTAGTGTATGAACCAAAATAAATGCTTGATCCGTCCAGAGCATCAGCAGCCGTGATGTCAGATCACCCATACATATTGGTTTAAGCGTGGTCCTTCTGGGAATAATTTCGTATCTGATACGTGGATCACTTTTAGCAACTATTTCACATTCATGGTGCTCACACTGCTAACGACGCTGATATGCAGTACGAGATGCGGAGTTTGCAGAACCAGCGATACAAACACAGACTTGAGAACCTAGAGGTGTTGCAGCGGTAATGTCTTCGCTCGAAAATATAGGTGTAAAATTACCGGCACAGGAACTGCAGCCGGTATAAATAGTAAAGCGAGTAAAAATGTATAGCAATTTTGTGAAATGGTAAATTTGACAAAATCGTCAGTACTAAATACAAGTGCAATTTTAATACACATTTTATACACAATTATATATTAAATCTAAAGAGAATATTCGGTATTCATATACCGAAAAGTGCTATTAAGAGACTGTGTATAGACTGTAACTCAAATTCCAAATACTGGTAACTGAAAATTATTTACAAGCACTTCTAACTGAAAATTCAGTTATAAAAATCCTGTATATCCTATTTTTATATGTGAAAATAGTATTCTAAATTTATTTTTAGTAGCTTCTATCATACTACGAATTCCAAAAAATAATCAAAATAGAATCGAAAAATCGCGGCATATCCTGTAAAGACACTTCACATGTATTCAATTTTTCAGTAAACGGTGCTATTGTCCTAAAACTAATAATGAAGGTGAAAGCTAAAACGAGCACATGTTAAAATTATCGTATTTGAATGTTTAATGATCACTGTGTTTTATCTACCTTATTATACAGGTATATGATTTCTATAACATGATTCTTGCGCACTGCCATGTGCATATTATGATGTAAACAAGATATAAAGTATTCCAATTACCTATTTTAGTTCCGAAGTTGTTTCATAAGGCCATCCATGCCAACTTACTGTCGAAACAAACACAGACTAAACAAAAACGATTTTACCGCACGACCGTCAATTCAAAATCAACAAAAACTAGAGCAAAACACACGAACGACCGACTGAACGACTTCATACTGCACTTGTTAACGCCACTAAGCTACTAAGGGTTGAGGCTGACGAGATGCTAAATGAAATTTGAGACACCCGCTACGTATAAAAGTCAAGGATGTACTTATAAATTGTGTGAAAGGGACCGCTAGAACCATGTTCACAATTCGGCAGTAATAAAAATCTAAATAACTGATTTGATAGTTCGCAAAATTCGACAAATTTTAACTGGAAAATTGTAATCGACGATTTCACAATAAAGGAAGGCGTTGAGAATTCGTAATACACTGAATCAGGTATCTCAGGTGGAAACTAAAATAGATCAATTCATATACTACTAATTCCAATCGCATTTGAATGAGCACAACTTAGATTGAATTTAATAATTTAAAAATTATCTGTCAAAAAATGCTGGCCACGATGATTACGGGCCGAAGAACAAACAGTCAGGATACCCTCACTGAATATCGTATACGTATATCGAAGACGATGGACAAACATTTCGGGGTAGGTGTTACGAGCCTGCCTACACAAAATAAAAATTTTGTGGGGTTGCCTAAATTTTGGAAAAATCAATATGATTTGAAGGAAACTTCATTTAAAATCATATCTATTGAGAAATGGCAGAGAAATGAGGAAAGAGAAAGAATTAAGAAAGAGAAGTAAGAACGAATGTGACTGCGAAGCAATTTACGCGCATGCTGCGCTTACATGAATTGCAGCAGGGCACGGGTCGCTCACTCACATTAACTTAAATCCTCCTCTCGTTGCAGAATACACTTGCTCAATATCAATTTCAAAATTAAATCTAAATCAGGGACAGAATCTTAAGAAATAAAGATGCATAAAAATTTTAATGTGCACATCACGGTCAGAAGGAGGTTAAATTACAAAACGTCTTCATGTGAAACAATTTCAGAGCTATGTAGGAATTTGAAATTGCTCAACAGCATTTCAGAATTGAACAAATTCTCTCACACCTCTCTGGAAAAAGATTGACAAATATTGTGATTATTATTTAAATTTGACCAGTACGAGGAATTACTAATTGCCAAACAGGATTTCAGAATTCAAAAAATTCTCTCAAACCTCGCAGGCAAATGATTAACAAATAATCCCAGTGGACACATTCTGTAAATTTTACATAAAAAAGAGGCAACATTCATACATAATGTTGTTACAATCGTGTGCCATAACAATTACAGAACATGAAGGTCAGGGAATTTTGAAGTCATTTTCCAATAAAAATACAGGTTGTCCCAGTATTCAAAAAACATTCTTATATTTTTTAATTCTAACCAAAAAAAATGCCGTCGAGAATAATTATTAAAAAAAAATTCTAAATTTAATAACTACCTAGTAATTAACAATTAAAGATTAACCAATCAGAAGCACGCGTTAGACGGTCGTCAGTCCGTGTGCCATCGACAAGAGTTTGTGCATAAACAAGATCAGTTCGTATCATTTCTCCTCCGTTCGCTTTTCCTATAGGCTTTGACTCTCTGGTGTAACTTCACACGTCAAAGAGATACAAAAATTAAAAAATATATTTTCCACAATCAACCAAATTAGACAACATTCTCATGAATTCCGTGAAATTCCATTTAACTCTGTAGAATTTTCGAGACCTCAGTAGAATTCTCCTGAATTATTAAGAATTCTTCTGAATAATATAATTAAAATAAAATCTTGAATAATTTAGAATTCTCCTGAATTCAGTAGAATTTCCTTGAATTAATTATGATTCTCTGGAATTCTGTGAAAATATCTTGTAAACTCAGTATAATTCCCTTCAATTATGTAGAATTCTCCTAAATTGTGTATAATTCTTTTAAATTCAGCAGAATTCTCTTGAATTTAGTAGAATTCTCTTGAAATATGCGAAATCCTCTCAGGTTTGGTTCTCCTAAATTAAGTAGAATTCTCCTTGGTTTGGCAGAATTCTCTTGAATTTAGTCAAATTATAACTGAAAATTCTAGTATGCCATTTTTTTTAAATTTAATCTTTTATAGTTAAAAGATTCGACTATTTGATTGAAAATTACTATATTTTTGCTTCAGAATTAATTTTTTCATCTACTAGTTTTTGTAGAAATTCCATCTTTTCTGGTTTCTTGTTTGGTTAAAAATTAATGTGTTTGGTTGAAAATTTGTTTCATTTTTTTTAGAAAATTACCTGTATGATTAAAAATTCATCGCTTTGGTTGAAAATCCAACTATTTTGGTTGAACACTCGACCATCATATTTTTGCTTGGAAATTTATTACTTTGGTTGAGAATGTCATAATATGATATCAAATTTAACTAATTTATAAAGAAGTCAAAAATTGAGTTCGAACAAATCTTTCTTCATAACATCAACTACTAGATTTTTCGTTGATACTTTTTTCAATTTTTTTTTTTTAGTTTATAATTCATCTCTTCGTTTGACAATGTGACTGTTTTGTTGAAGGTTTTGTTTTTGTTGAAAATTAATTTTTTAAATGGATTTATTGCATAAAAAATACTTTACAAATCAAATACATTTTGTGATAAAAAGATTTCTTCGAATTCTGATTGTTTAAAACAGTGATGAAAAAATGTAATTTAGATTTTAGTGAAAAAGTTAGCGTAGCATTTTAGTGTAATGATAGTCTTGTTTTCTTTCCGACACAATATTTTTTAAATTATGATCGATTATTGAAAGAAATTGTCTTCGTTTTATAGTCCTTTCATGGAATAATCGTCTATCTCAGTGCGATACCGTCACACTAAATTTTGATTTTTTCGGTATCAAACACTTGTTATAAGAATTTAGCTTCCCCATATCTCGGGATCAAGTTTTTTTTTTGTGAAAAATTGAAAATTCGATCTTCAGTCTATACCGAAAACCGATTTTTAAAACCTGTGAAATTGTAACCTCAAAATTTTTGGACGATTTACTCGGAATATTTTCACTTTTTTAGATCAAAAATTTTTCATCCTCATTCAGAAACTCAACATCTTGGAATAAAGTTTTTATTTTTTATTTCAACTGAAGATTACATTTTTTATCGCAATCCGCAGCGGTGTTTGTTCCAATTTGTGGTCAGCGTCAGTTTGAGATTATCAACGGACACATTTATTTCTTCGCAACCGGATGACTTTTTTCAAACAAATTTTTGTGCACATAAATCAGCAACACGTGATCTCGGAAGTGGACTTATGCCTCATTTTTAAATGGTGATTTCAAATTTATATGAGGTTTTTTGCTTTCCTGAAAAATTCTTATTCTGTCGGTTCTTTAGTTCTGTACTGCCACTCTTCAATTCATCTGTTTTTGTTACAAACTTTATTCTTTGATAGAAAATTAAATTATTTAAATAGAAATTTCTCTTTTTGGGGACAAAATTTAACTCGACTATTCGAATATTAACATTTTTGTTGAAAATTCAACTGTTATGTAGAAATTTGGTCTTTTTGGCTTGAAAATCGAACAATCTGGTTGTAATATGTTTCTTTCTAGACTGAGGAGACGACAAAAAACCATCGTATTGAGGTTTCTTCCTCACAAATTCTTGATCTAGACATGCCTGTCTCGTGTTTCCTTTCGAAAGATTCCTGTCGAGATGCCCGTATGCGTATGCAGAAGAAAGAAGAGTTTCAAAGGGCTGCAACAAGAGGTAGGGACAAACATGCATCAAAATACACTACCGTGGGAAATTATTTTTAAAAAAACTCAAGAATTTCTCTTATTTTGTACCTTGAATTGAACGCGTGTGATGACCTAGGTCCTAAGACGCCTAGGATAACCAAAATTTTTGTCCAAAATGAAATTATTGTATGAAAAATCTTTAAAAATCGAATGCACATCGTAGTAGAAAGATTTTTTTGAAATCTAATTTTTTGATGTAATAATAAACAAGATTAATACAATTTTAGTTAAAATTTATTTGAAATTTTAACGTAGTATTAATTTTGTTTAACCTTCCAATATTGATATTTCTTGAAATGATGAGCATTTATAGAACAAAATATTTTCTTATATTTTCGGATTTTTAGCAAATAATGTCTATCGTATTGTGATATCGAGATCTTAAATTTTAATTTTCTCATCATTGGGTAATTGTAATGGATCAAGCATTTTTTTCTTCTGATTTAGCATCCCAATATTTCTGCAGTATATTTTTATTCTTGCAAAAAATTTACAATTCGATTTTCAATTTTGAAAACCTATGAAATTTTAATCTTAAAATTCTCGTTCGATTTTTTTTTTTTTAATTGACAAACTTTTTTACATCAAACATTATTTACTCATTTTCAGGTACTCATTATTTATGGGGAATAGGAAAACGAAGGTTAAAAAAATTGGAGAAGGACAATGTGGTTATTTGCTACGCTAGTATGGCCGATATTAGGCTGTGGAGCAGAGATATGGGGAGGAAAGAAAGGAAAGAGATTGAGAGTTTACATGAAAGGTGTATAAGATGGAGGCCAGGGACTGGAGTAAACTATGAAGAAGTAAAAAAAAAGGGAGAGGGAAAGACAATTAATAGAAAGATGGGTGATGACTGAGGTATCAAAAATGGCATAAGATGATAAAAAAGGAAGGAGTATCGAAGTATTTAGAAAAGTGATGGGGTGCGAAAAGATGGACCAGAATAGCAAGATTCATATTGGGAAACGAGGTAAGAGCAGGTATGTATTGGGAAATGAAAAAAAGAAAAAAAAAAGAAAAGAAAAAAATTGCAGATTCTGTGAATGGGAAAAGGAAACATGGGAGCATGTATAAGAAGGATGTAGAAGAGGAATTAATGATAAAGGAAGCTGGAAAGTGAAGGAGGTAAAGATTCTAGGAGAGGATGGTTTGGGAAAAGAGTGTATGAAGGAGTTAGAGGGTGCTAGGGGAGCCAATGAGAAAGATTGAATGCAAAAAAAAGGCAAAATGGAGGTACAAGAGAAGTAAAAGAAAAAGAAAACTGAATTCGCTTAAATTAGAAGCGTAAATATTTGTAAGTAATGGTTATGTAATAGCATCTGTAAATTAAGATGCGTTTGCGTTATCGTTTTCTCTATCTCGCTTGCACTCTCGCTTTCGATCACTCGCTGACTCGTTCGCTAACACGTCCCGAATTGCGCTATCGTCAAAAATAGAAATAAGGATCTAAATATAATATTTTCTGTAAATATGTGTGAATAACTGTGAATAGTAAAGATAAGATTTTATAAAATATGTATACGAAAGGATTGTAAGAAATGGAAGTCATGTGAACCCTCAGGGAACACATTATGAATAAAGAATACGCTAAGCCAGTTCCAATTCGAGGTTAATTTCCTTTAAAAATTATCAACTTCCACATCAATTGTCTTGAAGCTGGATGCCTTTTTTTAACCATTCTTTCTTGGCTTCAATTCAGTAATATTTCGTCTTGGGACTGGACTTTTGTTTCTTCTTCAAATAGTGATGTAGATTTTACAGAATGCTTTTGCGCTCTACAAAAAAATTCCGGTTTTGTTGGTTATCTAGTTCTGTACTGCCAGCCTCCAGCTCTTCTATTTTCGGCTTTGAAATTATCTTTTTTGGTCAAAAATTAAACTATTTTGTTGGAAATATTTGTTTATTGAATATTAATTTTTTTGCTGAATATTCAACTATTTGGGCGAAAATTCACGTATTTCGTTGAAAATTAAACTATTTGTGGGTGATTCTGAACCAATCTCTAAAGATTATTACATTTGCAAGATAGAAAAAAAAGTCAATAACAAAAAATTACTGCATTTCTAAAATTGCTAATATTTAATACATTCTCTTTACAAAAAATTTGTAATGAAAATATTTCTTTCAAGATATTGAGGTAAAATTATTTGGACTTAATTAAAAGAACTTAATTTAAAATTCATCGGTTTTGGTTGAGGATTCAACTATTCAAATCAACATTCAAAATTAAAATCTTCTTTTTCTGAAATATCAACTGTAACATGTTTTGTTGAGAACTGATCTGTATTTAAAGATAATTCCTTTCTTTCGAAAATTATCGTGTTTGATTGAAAAATCAGTTAAGGCTGTTGGGACGGAGTGCACAATAACGGCGAAATCTACGAAGCGCTCAAAACTCACCACCGATTGACGATAATTAGGATTTGAGGTTTTAATAATGCACTTTGAAAATTTTCTAGATCCCGGCAGGTGTTACGCGGTGACGGAAGGGCTTTAAGTCTCTGGTTTTTCAAAAAAAATCAGCAACTGCTGAAAAAATAAGATTAAACTGATGTAGCAATAAAGTTAAGTGCGCAAAAAGCCGACTGATAGCTGATGGCACTGATAGCTCAACCGTACTTGATTGTACAACGAAAATCACTGTCGTTAAAAGTAGCATCTGTCTTGGCGGGAATTTTAAATTAGAATGAAAAATATAATTTATGTTTTATTTTTAATCTTTTATTGGCAAGTCCTAATGATTCACGAATACAACAGTATTACTGCAACTTGAATGAAAAATAAATTTCTCCTTAGAATAATAAACGTGGTCTCGGAATAGGAAAAGTGTGACAAGTGGTAAAAGGATGCCGCTGTGTGATAATAATCGAGAATAATTTTTTAATTTTCTTCAAAATTGTTATTATATATTTATTTATTAATATTATTATAGACAGGTAGAGGGAGTTCTAACGCAAGATTCCTGTTACCGATATGTTACCGACATGGTTCTTTTTCATGCTAAAAAAACGTGGTTCATGTTAAATTTAGAAAGTTCGAGATTAACATGGGTGGTATTTAAATTGATAAATTAATGATGAAGTAATATCTGCCTTCAAATTTCAGAAGATGTGATAATCGCAATGGAATGTTGTTTTTCAAATTTAGGAATCATTGTTCTAAGAAGCGAGTTTGATTTTTCAATAACAAATTCCTTAGCGGTTCACCCTTTGATATTTTCTGACAAATAAATTGTTAACGCTATATATTTTTCATAGAATTGGGCAACAAACGTAAGTGTAACGTTGCTCGGTCTTCAATAAATACATTCCAGAAGTATAATGTGTCACTTATCTGACGCCATCTCTTTGAGATTTTTTTAATAACAAATCGTTTGGCAGTATTGCCTTTAATGTTTCTGAGAAATGAATGGTTTGAACATTTTATAACAACATCGTAAGTATGGGAGTCTGTCTTTCATTTTTTTTTTTTTGAATAACACGTTTGGTGTAAACCATTTTTCAAATTACAATCTCAGGTTTCTGTAAACAACTTCAAGGTTATTTATAATTTTAATTAGGAATTTCGTGTTAACATTTCAATATTATTTATGGTGTTAATGACACATTACATTACGTTCTGAAACGTTTTCATAGAATTTCATAATTTTTAGAAATGGTGTCAATTTTCTAAAAATGAGAGGAGAGGGGAAAATATTATAAAGCGAGAAAATTTTTTTCTTTCACCAGACCGTAGTTGGATGTCAAGAAGTGTGAAACGGTGGCGTGATCTGAAAATTCATATAGATGTATTTCTGAAAAATATTCAAGAACTCAAAGAACTGATTCATTCACAATCAGATATTCAAAAGCTTACAAGAAAATTAAAAACCGTGAATCTTGAAGATAACAAGCAATGAAAAAAAAGATGCATTTCTCAAAATTAAACAAAACTGCTCTCAATGAAGAATTTCTTCCATCAATTAAGCTGACAGATTTAGAAATTAACAAAAAATACGAAATCACAGATATAAAAAAACCTCAAAAAATATATGGGATGAGAACATTCGTAATCATAGAAAACAAATTCTTCGTTTTTCTACCTCAAAGAATCGCCAAACTATTCGAAGAGGGCTAAAAACTTGTTCATCCACACGGAGAAAGCTTGTGAAGATCAACATATTGGCATAGTGTATTTGGGTGGAAAGTGCAATTCCATTAAATTTGTGGAGAAAAATATATAGAGTGTGCAGTTTTCTACTTATCGTTCAGTGTCTGAAAGCCTTTACTGTCATCAACATCATCATGTCTTATACTCCTCGAAATCAAATGTTACATTCCACTACATACAATCTGAATTCATCATTCACAAAACAAATTATCGTGGGTGCTGAATTTAAAAAAGATGGAAGGTTAGCATCATTGGTAAAACTGTTAGCTAGTCATCCTTATGCATGTATAACCTTAACTCTTTATGAGTGGAAATTGTTCAAAAGTTATTTCAACAACGTTTTAATGTACTTTTATGGTCAAGAGAAGCAGCAATGCATCGACGGTGGAAATTTCCGTATACACATGACTATATCTTATGGATATTACATAGTGGCTTTGGAGAAAATTCAAGAAACTGAAATTGAAACCGGAAAATAGTACCCGTTTATACTACAAGAAACAACGTTTGCTGTTCTCCAGGAAGTCACTCCTTGTGTCAACCGGTATCTTATGGAGCAGAGTGTTATACCGTTCCAATGTACAAAAGATATCATCATTGAAACCATAGCTGAAAGTGTTTGGAGTAATGTGAAATCACCTTGTGTGAAAAGTGTCAAATCTTATATACGAAAAAATTATACAAGTTTAAAGAATAAGGCAATTAAAAAACTGGTATTTATTAATCTCATGCGATTTGATAGTCTGTTTCTTGAAATTATAACTTTCCACAATCAGAATGGGTTTGAAGAAGTTATTGAGAAATGTCCAGAACTCAGATGTGTGAATGGTAACTTTATAAATTTAAATTTTGTTGAATTTTGTCAGTAAGAAAATCTGTATAAAAATATATAATTTAAAATCAAATTCGCCTTCTTTCATTTACTATATTAAGGGTAGGTAGATGTGTAAGTAAACAGATATACATATATGTTTGAAAATAATCAACTTTATTGAAAAAAAACTTATTATGAATATAAAATATACTTATAAACTAGACTTATCTATGCAACTATTGTGAGAGTCGTCAAAACCTAGCTATTTTACAAACAGCTTATTTCCACGATTTTTCCATACTTTATCTACAAGATAATTGTCTGGATTTCTAACTCTGCCAAGTCCTTGTTCATAAAAACTACCGATAATCTTTCAGCATATACATTACTGGTTTAGTATTCTTAACATGACTTATGGTGAATATTTCAGTTGTCCAATTCCGTGTGTAGCCTTTCTCAAAAACATGTTTAAATTTACTTACACGTACTTTATCTCCAACATTAAAGTTAGCTTCTTTAACTGCTTGTTTCACATTGAAATTTTTGTAAGCATCAAACAACAATTTTTTCTCATTTTGCTCATTAGCATCTTTTGGTTTCATTCTAATAGTCTGGTGTTTGGTTTCGTTGTAAGACAAAAATAAATCTTTCAAAATATCCATCCACCTATAATTACCCTGCAATATAATTGCATCCACATTTTATTTTTGAAGGTACGATTAAATCGCTCGCAAATTGATGCTTTCAAATTACTAAATGACGAGTACAAATTTATTGAATATCGCTTCATAAGATTTTCAAAATGCGAGTTGTAAACTTCGTTAACCCTATCAACATGTAAATTTTTTGGTACGCGTCCTTTATGAAGAACAGATTCCATGGCTGCAAGTACATCTTCAGCCTTCTTGGATTTAAGGGGAACAGCCCAATCAAATTTTGAAAATATGTCAACGACAGTTAAAATGTACTTGTATCCTTTGTTTTCTTTCTCGTATGGCTGAATTTCAACAAGATCAGCTTGCCAGGTCTGATCAATGCCACGGATGTCAAAATGCCGACGTTGGTAATTTCTTCTAGCTGGCTTATGCAGCTCCTTCACCAACTGCTGCTTCTCAACGTCCATTTTTTAGTCCATTCAGTCTAGTGTCTAGTGTGTCAATCATCATATTATTGTTGACTACTTCAATTCGAAAGGAAGCTATAACATCGTAGACAGTCTGAAGTTCACGCTGTATCATACTTTGCACCATATTCAGAATAACAGCATCATTCTGCTCTTGAGCATCAGCCACTTTACACAACCTTTTATTATTCATATCATAATCTCCTTCAGATGTGACATTAAAGCCAAATCCAGGAGGAGCACGACTTGTACTCTCTGCTCGCTTGGTATGACGTCTGAATACATCGATGCTCATCTTGCAAATAATGAAAATTTCGAAAAAACACTCATTAATATATAATTCCAGCTTCTTGTAGTTCTTCAATAATTGATATAATTTCGTTTATGTGACTTGGATTTCCAGCTGCTTGAAATGCTAGCAGTAAACGTAATATATCCACTAATTCATTTGGATCATCCCAATAAATGTAGTATAATTTATTATCCTCGATGCTAATCATATATTTGGGAATTAAACCCTTAGCTGATGAAAAACGCTTATTATTTTGTTTATTGGTTTTTGAGGGTGATGATACATTTATTGCTTTAGCTATGAAATTTTGAAACTTTACAATTCTTTCATCACGAAGTGCCCTATCAACTTTATAAAAAATTGTACATGCATTTGTTGAAATTATGATTTTTTTGTCATTTTCAAAGTCATCTAAGCTTATAGAATGTTATGCTGGATCCTTTTTAAACAAAAGTTCCAACAAGCCTTTAACTGTTGGATAATTGCTTTCACCCACAATAATATGGTTTGGTTTAAAACTTATTGGTGGATCACCGATCACTAATCTATTGTTAGTTCATTTTCGTACACCAAATGTAACATCTAGTTCCTTTTTTCTAACATTTCGAGATAATTTTTCATAATATTTACTGTTTCTTCAGAAACTTCTGATTTTTTTAAATCTGTATCCACAGCTGATTTAAATGAAGTTTCAGCATCATCCTTCGGCTGCGAATCTTCTCCAGATTCACTCTTTACTACATTTTTGACTTTATTCTTGACTTCATCCCCAACTGGATCAATTCTTTTAACAGTTTCAAAACCATTGACTATTTTCTAAAGCGGTGTAATAATTGGCTTAAAGGTATCATTTAACGTCTGCTCAACTGTTTCTTCACTCAAATTTAGTAATCTATGCTTTCGTCGAATCGCTTCACTAGCTTTAGCATTTTTACGCAAAATACTTTTTTCCGTATGAAAGCCCTCCTCACGTGTAGACATGTTAATGCCACAGTGTTCAAAGTGAAACTGTTTCTATGTGATCATTACATACATAGATATTGCTTTTCCAGATTAACAAAACAGTCAAAACCTTTTCTATATCTAACTTCATTTAGATTTCTGTCCTTATCAATTACAACAAATCCATGCTTATCATCATACCAGCAAGCTAAGCACATTTGTTTAAATTGCGAATAAGACATGTCAGGATCAAAATAATCATTACATATGTATATGCTTCAGATTCATCTCATCTTGTTCACACAGTATAAGCAAATTAACATCATCACGTATAAGATTTTTAGGGATATGAGCATATGTCTGGCTCAGATAGAAAGAGTCAACATCCTTGTGCCTCCCCATTGAAAAAAATGCTTTTATATTATCTTGCTTTTCACAAGCTACGTCATGTAATACAAATACTGAATTTGAATTAGATTTACTTGGTATTACAACATCATCATGCTCATTGAAAGGAAAGTATTCAATGCCATCTACTTAGTGAAGAACTTTTTCCAAAAACTTATATTTTGGTCGATTCAAGGATTTAGAGTAAACTTAAACATTTTCAAATCTCAATCTATTTGTGTGTATTAATAAAGCCAACAAAGCATTTGTCTCATGCCCCCATATCCCGACAAGAGCTCCCTGATCACAACATTTTTCCCCCCCCCCCCCTCCCCAGCCTTCTTTTTTAACTCAAATAAGCGTAAATTTTGCATTTTTAGTCAAGGGAAATATCGAAAGTTCAAGATTCATATTGTAAAAACAGTAGCTGGAGAGCCGCGGGCCCCCTGACTGCAGCCAGGCCAGCCACCCCTTTGTGGGGGCCATGATTTGTATTTCTACAGTTTAAAGGTCTACAAAATATTACTCATACACTGTTTTGTAATAAATTCCCATGCTGTTTTTCTTTTCCCCCATTTTGAACAAGAGAATCGAAGGCATCAATGGGTAGTTTTATAGGTTGTGTTTCAAACTGCATCTGGACTATGACTGAATGAAAAACGATAAATGTCAGGTTTATATAGGTTCACTCTTTAGTCTGAAAGTATCTCTCAAACAGATATGATCGTTCACGGAGATAAACCTAGAGTCAGTCGTAAGCGAACCTCGAAAGAGGCAAGACGTGGTAGAGGACTGCTGAATAACATCATCAACAGTGAGACGTGGCCATGAATGGGATTTACCGCGGTCCTACTGGGAGCCGATGTCATTTTTTAGATGGCAGTTGCTCCCACTGGGACCCTGCGGTGGTTGTTAACCTTATTTTTTTAATTATATATATAGACCATACTTATATTGAGGTAAATCTAATGTGATTTCTCCACAAAGAAAGTATTCCAGATTTATATGTCCATGGATATCCATCGTTATCCCTATTCATCTTGAGTTTTCATACTCGTTTCATTTTTAAATCATAGATTGTTATCTTGAACGCATTTCTCTTGAAGGTAAGGGTTATAGGATGCATTTCTTTTAGCTTAAAACTTGAAATATTTCAAATCATTTAGTACACCTTTATATAGTGTAACTTTTAATTCTAAGTATGTATATATATCAACATATAATGATTGGAAGTTTTAATGGGGTGGGATACAGCTTTAGTTTTATCGCTGTTTTTCCACAGGCAGGTGTCAATCCCAGATTCGTATGTACTTCAGAGGCAACCTTCAGTTGTTCAAGTATAATATGCAAGAACTTAAGACATAATATATGTCACCATAAAAGTTAACGGAGTAACTAGTTAGAGCAACTGGTTAAAGTTAAGAGAGTACCTAGTTAGAGCCACTTATTAGAGTTAGTGGATTAACATTTGCTCGGAGCAAGTAGTAAAAAAATTGGTTTTGAACGTAGTTAGAATATCAGGAGATCTATTACTATTAGGTTTGGCCCCGTTTGTTTGTAGGATCAACTTGATGTAATTTTAAAATACATTTAAAAACGTGTATATGGCAAAGATTTTTTACAGAAAGTGACTACTGCATCAAATGGCAGTGAATAGAATGCTCTGTATAAGGATGATTAAAATTATATTTAAACATGTTAGTAAAATAAGAAATAATTCCTGATCTAAAAATGTATGTTATTATACTATATAAAAATGTAATAATTGATTAAAAATATTCTTAATTTTAAGCTTAAAGAAATGCACCCTACACTCAGAGAAAAAGTTGTCTTGAAACAAATGCATGGTCCTCCTGCCTTTTTTGTTTTGAACGACGTGAATATATGTTTTACGCAAACAGAATTATTTTACTGAAAGATTAGGTCAAGTTAGTCGCATAAGGAAATTTTTTGCTGCAAAAAGATTGCTGTTAAGACAAATGAAAATCCTCTCAACCTTGAATTTAAGAGGAGATTCCATTGAAGCCAAGAAACATCATTTTGTCACAAGCAGAAAGGTTAAAAACTTTCTGGGGAGACATGACTATGTTCTGGCGAGATTAAAAAACGGAAAATTCTTGATCAAATTATGCAATTAATTTTTTATGTTTTTCAGGAGCGCGGATGTCATTTCAGGAAATAACACTCGTTAACGGCGACATTGCGGTAAAACTATTGTTACACCATCTGACAGTACCGATAATGAAGAAAATTAAGGTATGTTATTATGAATATACAACTATAACTAATATTTTAAAACGTCTATAAAGTATATGTCGTTTTTCTGAAAGTGAATGCGATGTAAAATTGTCGGCACACACTATCAATGGAATATTATAATTCTAATTCATGAGATTTGGAACGTAGAAAATAATTTCTTATATTGAAATGTTTTTTTTTGTATTTCGTTCAGGTAATTATCAGACATCAATTTAATCGCTTTATATATTGAAAAAATGTTATCAACTTGGTGGAGGAAAAACAGTGATATGACTTAATAGGAGATGTACAAAAAACACAAAGTAACTTCAAAGTAACTAAAAACTAAGTTACCCTAAAATTTTAAAATAACGTAACTTTTCAGTAACTCAGTTACTTGTAACAAGTTACTACCCAACTCTGAATCATATGCAATGTTCTCAAATCAAAATAATTAGTGCGCGCATAGCGCTCAAAATGTTCTAGTATTTTCAAATTTGTTGAACAATTGCTTATTGAATTGTTTATATTTTTCATGTTTTTTCACCTGGATCGCCCAGAATTAAATCGTGAATATCTTATCGTACCTCAGAATTCACTCCATTGTCGCCAAATAAGCTTAGCAATAATCATACTTTGAATAACGATAGTCCAGAAATATTAGGTCTCGCCGAATACACTAGAAGCTCAAAACCCATAAACTACTTAACAATTTTGGGGTTTTTTACCTTCTCCCTCCCTCCACCGAAAGTAACTTAGCCGTTGGTTACAAACAGAGCTTACGTTTATGAATTCTTTTAAATAAAATTAATGTGGATAACATATTGAATTCAACACGAAACACTTTAACTTCCTAAGATTTTAAGCTGGAATATATTGAATTTGCAACAAAATAGTTGAATTTTTAACCAAAACAGATTTTCTACCCAAAGAGATGAATTTAAAAAAAAAAGTTAAATATTAACCTAAATAGTAAATTTTTCGAATAAAAAGTACACCTTTTTTTGAAGACAGTTGAATTTTTAACCAAATAGTGCAATTTTCGGCATACAAAGATGCATTTTCAATCAGATGGTCAAAATTTCAAACAAAAAAGACTTGAATTTTCATAAATTGGAAAAGATGAACTTTTAAGAAGATAGTTGAATTCTCAACCAAAAAACTAAAGTTTCAACAAAGGAGATTAATTTTCTGTCCACAAAGAAGACTTTGCAACAAAATACGCTCAGAGAATTGTCCTCTGGTGACAGAAGGATGTTTCTTGACGAAAATGGAATTTCCTCCTAAATTTAAGGTTGAGAGGATTTTCATTTGTCTCAACAGGAATCCTTTTGCAGCAAAAAATTTTCTTATGCGACTAACTTCACCTAATCTTGCAGCCAAATAATTCTTTTTGTGTAAAACATATATTCACGTCTTTCAAAACAAAACAGGCAAGAGGACCATGCTTTTGTTTCAAGACAACTTTTTCTCTGAGTGCATATGAATTTTGCACCAAATAGTTACATTTTTAACTTACACAATATACAGGATAAAGTTTCAACCAAAAATGGAATACTTCAATTTTCAGATAAAAATTCTGACAAAAAAAAACTTTGAACAAAAAAAAAACGAATTTTCAACAAGATTGTTAAATTTTCAGATAAAAAAATAATTTTCAACAAAAAAGAAGAAGAATTTTCAACAAAGTTGTTCAACTGTCAACCAAAAAGATAAATTTCTGGCCAAGAAGATTAATAGCCTACCAAGAAAAATTTTCTACCAAGCAGTGGAATTTTCAACAAAAAAGTTCATTTTCAAGCAAATAGGTGAATTTTCCACTCTAATTGTGAATCAATGAAGCATGTGAAAATTAATATTTTAACCAAACAAATGCATTTTCAAACAAAAAGGATCAATTTTCTACAAAATACATGCATTTTCAACCAACTAGTTGAACTTTGAACTAAAAAAGAGAAATTTGTAACCAAATAGTTAAATTTTCAACTGAAAACGATAAATTTAAAACCAAATAGTTAAATTTTCAATTAAAGAGATGAATCTTCAACTAAAAACCTGAATTTCTAATAAAGTAGTTCATTTTTTTATGCAAAAGAAGACTTTCCAACAATACAATTGCATTTTCAACAAAATAATTAAACTTTCCACCAACTAATAGATTTTTTAACCTTACAAAATGTTATCTAAGTTCGTAACATTATTTCCACCTTCAGCCTCCCCCCTCCCCTTATGCTGGTAACGTAGTTTATTGAAACTAACGCCAGGTCTCTTTTTCATTTAGGACGACATCACTGTATTAAAAAGAATCAAAAATGATTTTAAACTTGACAAACGATTTTGCACAATTTCAAAAAAAATGTAGATCTCTATTAATAGAGAAAAACTGTTAGTTCTTGATGGCCAAGAGAATGGAACGGTCACGCATTTACATAATCGTTCCGTTCACGCGATCACGTAACCGTTCCGATCACGCAAGCCACTAGAGTTTAAAGAAGATTTCAAAGTTTTCAAAAAAGCGAGAATAGAAACAGAAAATATTATAAGCAGAATAGTTGCAATCAATAATTAGCAGTACTACGGTTCTTTCATACAAGTGCTGTCAAGTTTCTGCAAATCGTCTACTGTCTACAACGGCAATCAACTTCAATCAACAAAATGGTTAAAGTTTCTCAATCACGTATCTTGCGCTAAAATGTGAGACTATAAACTTCATTAGGTTCGGTTCGCGTATCAAGAACGAAGAAATGTGATCGCTTACTTGAATTTTTTAAAAGGACCTTTTCCTTTCAAACCGCATGTTTTCAAAATGTTTTGTTTATTTCTCGAAAACTATTTGAGTACTTGCAAAAATAAGGTGGTTGTTGGATTCACCATTAAAAATGGCATCTAAATCATGTGAACGCTTTTGTTACACAAAATTCTATACTCACAGCACTATTTCTGGCTAACGAAAATTTGTATCGAAAGATGCCTTGTAAAAAGGAATTAAATCCACGGGTGTTTGTGGAAATGAGATCCTTGTCAGCTATCTTGAGATACGACGGAAACTTTTTTTTTCTGGATAATCTTCCTAAAGAACAAGCTTCCACCCATAATTTGAGCCCTATTAGAAGTCTCTAGAAAGTCAGGTTCACGACCTAAGTTCTTTCAAAAAATAGGCAAAAGCGCTGATTTCCCCCTAATCTCCCATTAAAATTTCTCACACGTGGTTGATTTCTTTCAAGCAAACTTTTTTCTCCTCCAATCAGCTACCAATCATCCAGAAATCAAATTCTCAGATTTTAATTACAAAGTAGAAAATTTACATCTTTCTTTTTTATCAAAAAAAATCTTCATATATTTATCTTGAAAAATAGCATTTTTCATCTTATTTATACCGAAAGAGTTTCGCGGACTTACTTAGCTCCAAAAAATTGTTCACGCTCAACAATTAGCTTTGCTATTAATAATGTTAGATAATTTAAAAATATTGTGAAATATTTCAAAATATTGCCAAAAGTGTTAAAAAATCTGAAAGATTTAAATGCAATTTTCCATGGCGACACAAAGAGAAAGAGAGTTATTTGAACTGAATTTCAGATTGTTAAGAAGACTCTTCATGATTGCTTGTGTCAAAGAAAACTCATAGGAAAACCGGTGTCTGGGCACAGAATGAAGTGAGATGTTTAGCACGGGACTCACGCAGTTTAGTGCTGATGAGACAGGGCTGAAATACAGTTCTGTGCTCGATAGGACACTGGTTTTAGCAAGCGAATAAGATATATCTGGACGAAAGCCAATAAAGGAAGTGGCAAGTGGCTCGCATCGTATTCATCTCTTGGTTATAGGAAAATCTACATAACCAAGATGTTTTAAAGTTCAGTCATTGCCTCTGGAATATCAAAATAAAAAAAAAGAGGTGGATGAACTCCGAAGGTTTTCGACAATGGTTTTAAAATATCTTTTTGAAAAATGTAAGAGAGTTGAAACCTAACTCATGGTAATTAAATATGCATGCTTCTCATTATTCAGTTTTCAAAGTTGAAAATTTTATACAAATAATTACATTTCTTAGAATTATTTTACTGCTTGACTATGTCACTAGCTTGATCCACCCAATGGACCGGGGTATTATTTCGGCTATGAAACGACCACGAAGCTACAAGACGAGATTCGTACTAAATGTATTGTCGTGGAATCATAGCACCAATAGTTTCTTCGTTCAATTCGTGAAAATGTGGACCGTGTTGAACTCCATGTGTGTTCTGAAAAAAGCCAGAAATTCAGTAAAGACCGAGCCTATTCGAAAAACATAGAAACGCCTTCCAATAACAATCATTTTGGTCCACTAAATCTCGTTCCTGGAGGAGATCTATGTTTTCGCAATCATGAACGGCGAACAGCCCTGAATACATTTGTAGGACGGTCTTTAATTGCCCATACCGGAAGAACAGAAAACTAAAGATAGTTTCTATTTAAAAGAAGTCTCAATTTCGAGCAGAGCAAACGACCTCGACAGAACTGTCTGTAAATCCCCAACAACGGAAACTATTTTGAATGCGGTACAGTCCATCCTTGATTGGGCTCAACACTGAATGGAATTCAGAAGCCAAATTGAAATTTAGACTATCTATCACGCAATTTTTACCCTCTTAATCTCCAGCCAAATCGGCGACACCTACCTCGCGACCTTTGTATACACTACAATATAACACTGTACGCTATAATACACTATACATTATTTTCCAACCCAGACTATCCTTCGATTTCAATTTTTGAAATATTTCACGTGGTACTATCATGGGTTTAATTAAATTTCCACGTTTTGTGACCCCCTGAATCAGAAAAACAGGTTTTGCGATGGTGTATGTCTCTCTGTCGTTTTTTGACAAAAAGTTTCTGGTTTTAACCACCGCAAAAAGTACTGCAAAATAAAAAATTCCATTTTACGCTTAAACTATGCAAGATACAATAAAAAATGAACGGATAACAATTTTTCATCCAGAAAAGATCTAAAAATTTATTTTATATCATTTTTTAATACACCGCGCAGTGTTTTTTTTCAAAATTTGCGACGTGGCCATATGAGCTAAAGTAACGCTAAGCGTTCAAGACGCTCTGTTGAGGCCACTACTCGAGAAATAATTGATAAAGTTCACGATATGGAGATGAATAACAGAAGATTGAAGCTGCGTGAGATTGCTAATGCTGGATGCATCTCAAATAATGTTTTGGCAGAACCCACAGTACTTTAGGCGTCGTTCCGTCACTGCGAATGACTCATGGATACACCACTACACGCATGAAACCAAGAAACAGTCCAAAAAATGGGTTGCCAGAGAGGAATCTGCATCAAAGAAGGCGAAAACCGTACCTAAGGCCGGAAATGTTTTGGTGACTGTATTTTGTGATTCACAATGAATAATCTTCTTCAAAAAGGATAAATGTGTTACAGATCTATACTATGAATCGTTACTGGACAGTTTTTTAAATTAATCTGCAAGAAAAACAACCACGATTGGCCCACAAAAAAGTCATGTTCCATCGTGTCAACACATCAGCTCACTCTTCTACAGTTGTGGCCGCAAAATTTCTGGGGTTAAGGTGCTAACCCGTTCCACATCCTCCATATTTCCAAATTTGACTTCTTCGGACTGCTATACCTTTTCTCAAAATGAAGAAATGGCTTGCGGTGAGGAGATTTATTTCAAAGGAGGAGGTAAATGCGAAACGTATGTCTATTTTGCAGAGTTGGACAAATCCAATTGTTCGGTAGGGATCGACAAACTGCAATAGCATTAGTGTAAGTTTTAAAAAAATCTTTGAGATGAATATTTGCCCTTTGTGAATTAAATTTGAGTTCCCTCAGAAACAAATTCTTCAATTTAAACACAACAAAACATAGGTAAGATAATTGCAATTTTTTGCAATCAGCTTTTTTCAACTTAGCGGCAATCAGCGGCACCAATAATTTGATTGATGTAGGCTTTAAGTCTGTGTGAGATTGTTATTATTATTTAATACAGTAATAGCGAATTCCTACTTTCGGCAGTGGGCCGCTTGTATCTTGAAGCATGAAACTCTTAAATTTTACCAGATATATAATTCAGACGCTAACCTTTTCGCAGCCCGTTCAGATATCAGCATAACCTCAAAACACAATAACTGCAAAACCCTCCAAATTTAACTATAGACTCCAACTCAAGTTTGAATTCAAACGAAAGGAAGGCACAGTGTACTGAACTATTTCGCTAGCTCAGTCTCGAACTTCTGGATAATGGTAGGGAGCATAGGTGCTGCAGAAAAAACCTCTAATTAAATTATGTATCAGAGTCACCGATTCCCCAAGATGCTGATGATGATGTTTATTAGCTGCTTCGGTTCTTTAGAATAGTCTTTATTTTATAAAGACGTCACCGGTATCGATTCAGCAGGACGACCTTCTTTGGAATCAGTTATTACGAAATAGAAAGACCAGTACTGTATTGTAAGACATTACATTTTATTTATCAATCAAAACAAAGGTTCGATTCAGGTATCGAGTATGCGATTTATTATTATATAAAATAGGAAAATTACGAACAAGGGCAAAATGATGAATTACAAATTCAATAGGTTTTTTTTTAGTTTTTTGTTTTATCACATGCTTGAATATACTTTTTGAACATTTGTATTAAGAAAACAAAACCTTACTAAGTACCGTCTGCAGCCGGATTTTTATTTAGAGCACTCGCATTTGCTTGAGGTTAAGGCCAAGGGAAGAGGAAAACTGCAGAAAATCTTTCCCGAGTGTTGCCGGTTACTGACAGTCGAGTTTGGATGTACAAATTCCATGTCATCGAGTGTCCACACACATCCTCGACGTCAAATCACTCGCTCGACAGTCGTTATACATAGTGAAAAACACGACTATTCGAAAATCACGAAAGGGCGTTCAAGCGCTGACCGCGCCTGCCTGGCCTTATCGTCCGGGCTCCATGAGTCGAGAATCACCGGGAAGCCAGTTTTGTCGGTTACTTAAAATGTTTAAGTTTGACCCTAGTTTTTATTACACATACGCAGCAAATAGCAGACAAATTTAGTATATAATTTAAAACGTTCTTGAATGCACTTGAATTTCTTTAAATTTAATTGAGATACTTTTAATTCACGTGAATGACTCTGACTTTAAATTCAGTTCCTTTGAATTCTCTATAGTTTTTATTTATTTATAATATTCTTCTTTATTTGAAATTAAGAATTAAAAGAATTCAGAAAATTCAGAAAACTCAAGAAATTCAGAGAATTCAAGAAATTCGGAGAATTCAAGTAATTCAGAGAATTAAAGGAATTCAGAGAATTCGAGAAATTTAGGGAGTTCAAGGAATTCAAAGAATTCCAAGAAATCAGACAAGTTGCGGAATTCGGAAAATTCAAAGAATTCAGAAAATCTAAGGATTTCAGAGAATTTAAGGAATTCAAAGCATTTGAGAAAGTCATGAATTTCATAAATGCAGAGAATTAAAAGAATACAAAGATTTTAAATAATTCAAGTGCACGCAATGTGAATTCAAAATAATTCGAAATAATATGCTAAACCAGAGAGTTAATCAACTTAACCGGCCTGCTGTTTCTCGCGAATGTCTAATAAAAACTATGGGACAATTCAAAATTCAATGCGCGTCTAAACTAATTTCTGGTAAAAAGGTCGTCTAACTGCACAGCAGGTCCTGGTGTTTGCGAACTCGCTTGATTGCTTGATCGTCGTCTTATAAGATTCAGTGGATTTCCTAATCGTTGTCTTGGCACACCCGCGTGATTATCTGATTGTGATCTTGACAAACTCGCAGGATTTTCTGCTCGGCGTTCTGGCGACGCAAAATCGTCTTCGTTGTATTCTGGCCAAGACTCATGATTTGCTGAATATGGTCCTGGAGAACCCGCATGATTTCCTGCTTGGCGTTCTGGCGACGCAAAATGGTCTTCGTTGTATTCTGGCCAAGACTCATGATTTCCTGAATGTGGTCCTGGAGAACCCGCATAGTGTCCATCTTGGCGTTCTGGCGAAAACACACGATTTGCTTGGTGTTCTGAAAAAACCACATGATTTTCTTCTCGTCTTCCTGTCGAACCCATTACATGAATGCTCTGCACACATACGGCCTCGCGAATCGTAAACCTGCCGCTAACAACTTCAGCATTGATGTCACGGTAGAGCCGTGAATAGACAGGATCCCTTGCAGTTATTGCTAAAAATGTATTCCCGGCAGTGTTGCCGACTATACGCAATTTAACATTGGCGATTCCTTCCCGAAAAGGCAACAAATGCCGCTCCGTAGAATGATCACTTATTTGGACATATCCGATGACGTACTCCTCGTTCTCATCTACAGCTACATGCAATGACTCACCTCTTACTATATGACCGGGCGTTCTATTCACGTTTACGTACGCTCGAGGTTGAATTTGCAAAATGGAGTGGGTTGACGAAGCGTCATGAGTTCCTGATCGTTGCCTTGGCGGATCCACATGATGTCCTGAATGTTGTCCTGGAAAACCCGCATAATGTCCTTCGTGGCGTTCTGGCGACGCAAAATCTTCTGGATTGTATGCCTGCCAAGACCCATGATTTCCTGAATGTCTTTCTGTAGAACCCGCATAAATTCCTGCATGGTGTTCTGGCGAAAACGCAATATGCTGTTCGTCGTGTGATTGCCAAGCCTCATGACTTCCAGAATGTGCTCCTGGAGAACTTCCATGAATTCCTGCTTGGTGTTCTGACGATGCCTCTCCATGAAAGCTCGCCACACATACGGCCTTACGCACTTTCAAAACTTTGCTTACTATTTTCTTGCTGAAGTCATGGAAGAACAGTCCAGAGACAGGATCCCCTGCAACTATTTCTAAAAATGCAGGCCCGGCAGTGTTGCCGTTTATGCGCAATTTAATATTGGCGATTCCATGTCGAAAAGGCAACAAAGGCCTACTGTTATCTCTACCACTTTTCGGAGCATATCCGACGACGTACTCCTCTGACTTATCTACAGCTACATCCCATCCGCTACCGACTACTATTTTACCAATCGTTCGTTGATCTGCAGCTAGGTAATCTTGAGGGTTAATTTGAATAGGTTCGCGTTGTCGTGATCTAAGCGAAGGGATCCTAAGCATTAATTCTGCAATGAGAAATTATAGGAAATAAAAGAATTAATCCTCATAAATTCCTGATATTGATAATCGTTTATAATATTTGTATATAAAATTACAAGCTGTTTATTAATTTGCATCAATGCAACTGTAACTCCTTTTTTCCAATAAACTGCTCAGATTTCATGCGAATCAAGTAAAATTTAATACATTTTTAAATATTTGCGCTGTAATTGAAAATCTTTTTCGGATAGCTGATCCATATATTCTAGGCAGAATTTACAAAAATTTGAAGGTCACAATTTGATAGTTTCGGCCCACCTTGCTAACTGGGTGATCTATTAAAAACTATCCTTGTCTCTGAAACGTGATAGCGCCGTTTAAAATATAAATAGGAATATGTTTAAAAAATCACTGTTAAAAGTTCTTTTTTTTTTGTTTCAAATTATTTTCTTAGCTAAAATTGCAATATTCCTATTTTTAGCCAAAATCTATCTTTTCTTGGTCGGGGATTCGCCAGTTTAGTTGAAAATTCATCTCTTTGAAAATTCGTCTTTTTTTTAGTAGAAAATAAATCTTCCCTATTGAAAATTCATCAATTTTGGTTGAACATACGACTAGTTAGTTGAAAGTTGAAGTACTTTTTCAAAAATTCATTTTTTTGTTGAAGATTCATCATTTATTTGAAAATCGATCTCTCTGGTTGGAAAGTAAAATATTTTGTTGAAAAATTACGTATTTTTTGAGGAATTCAAATGCACTTTTGAAGATTTTAAATGTGTCGAAAAAAAATCTAGACAATTTTTGTATTTTACACGATTTTAACAAAAGAAGAAATTAAAAAACATTTGATATATTTCCGGAAATCTTTTCAAGCTTCAAAATATTATTATTCTTTTGAAAACTCCTAAAATTCCTTTTTTTAATCGATTTGAATTTTGCCTATAATTTTAAGCAATCTTCAAAAAGTACAAAAATGGCCATCAAATCCTAAGGTTTTCTGGACATATTTCCAAAATCCAAATAATTTTGAATTTTCCTTCAAAACTATTTTAAAAAATCATTTAAAATGTTCTCGGAAATATTATAATTCTTAGAAAGGCTTTAATTTGTTTTCAAAAATCTACAGTTCGTTACAAAATCTTTAAATTGTGAATTATGCTTGAAACTTCAAAACTTCTAAACATTCTAAATATATTTAAAAATGGTTCGATTTTTTCCTAAAATTTTCAAAAAAATTTAAAATTTGCCTTCAGAATGTTCCATGTCATTTTTTGACCATTTTAGGAAATTATTTTAAATGTTTTGAAATTATATGAATTTATTTATGGCTGTATACACACCATTATTAAGTTTATTCAAAACAATGAGGTGGCAATTATGCAAAACTTAAAAGTAGGCTAAGCCTGCAGATAAAATTGAAAACCTCGGTCAGAAATCTCTTTATCATGCGCGTTCACCTTCTTGGCGTTTCAGTTCCTGGTATTAAAATCGTATTCAAATTAAAATTCCATAACAAATTTTTAAATATCAGGAGTTCAACATTTTTGAAAAGTGTTAAATAATTTAATGAATTATTATATCCAGTAACTATACAGCAAATAAATAATATCGACACTATCAACGGATATCGAACCACTAACCGGGTGACCTATTAAAAATTAGGGTTGACTTTGAAAGATGATAACACCGTCCAGAATAGAGATGAAAATATTGTATAAAAAGCGTTAGACAGATTATTCAATTCTGCGTTAAATAATCTTTAGTTAAAATAATTTGGCTTTGTGGGTATTAAATTATCACTCGAGAAAGACAGAAATAAAATTGCGATTTTTACGGAATTTTATACTTCCACTTAACCTCTTAGCAGGTGCTGGGAAAATGAGTTTAATTTTTTGATGTCTTGAAAAAGTGTTTTCAGTATTTTGCCCCTAAGGCCCTTTTATGGCCTAAATTGGCTCCTGTCAGCAGTCAAAGTAGAAGTACAAAATTTCTTAAAAAGCGTAATTAAATTTTTGTCTTTATCGAGTGATAATTTAATATCCACAAGGTCAAATTACTTTAAATAAGGCTTTTTTGATGCAGAATTTGATCATCTTTCTAACGGGTTTTATACAATATTTTTATCACTATTCTGAACGGTGTTATCATCTTTCAAAGTCAAGGCTAATTTGTAATAGGTCATCTGGTAAGTGGTACCCAGGAACGTGAAGCCACATGATTAAGATTAAAATTTTTTTGAAAAAAAAAACAATAACAAAATATTCACATGTGCAGGCTTAACCTATTTTTAAGTTTCAAATAATTGCCTCCTCATTGTTTTGAATAAGTTTAAAAATGTTAAACAACTGGTTCCTATTAATAAACTTTTATTTTTCTCACGTTTTTCATTTCCATAACCTTTTTTTTAAATTAGTATATACAGCCATAAATAAATTCATATATTTTTAAATGTAGATTTTTTAAGAATTTGAGAAAAAGCTTTTAAGGAATTTTAAAAGGTTTCAAGATAATAAAAAAATATTTAGGAATTTTAGAAGTTTTATAAAGAATAAAAATATTTTGAAGGATTAAAATATTTCAGGAAATATCTAAAATATTCGTTAATTCCTTCTTTTGTCAAAATCGTGTATTTAGGTCTTGAAGTTTTTAAAAAAATCCACATTTTTTTTATCGTTAACGAAATACATAATTTTTTAACCAAATATTTTAACTTCCAACCAAAGAGATCTATTTTCAAATAACTGATGAATCTTCAACAAAAAAATGAATTTTTGAAAAAGTACTTCAACTTTTAACCAATTAGTCGTATTTTCAACCAAAATGGATGCATTTTCAAAAGAGATGTTTATGAATTATGAATCTTCGTTTGAAAAAAAAATGTTTGCCCAAGAATGGAATACTTACATTCTAAGTGAAATTATTAATTTGCACAACAACAACAAAATTTTTAAAAACTTTGTTCAATTTTTACCAAAGTAGTTGAATTTCCAACCAAAAAAGAATAATTTTCTACCTAAGAAACAATTTAAAAAAAATACTGTTAAATTTTTAACTGAAGAGATAAATTTTCCACTAAAATGATGAAACTTTAACCGAAGAAAATTTCAACCAAATTGTTGAATTTTTCAAAAATACCAATATCCTACCAGTCAGTTGAATTTTCAACCAAAAAGATTTTTCAATAAAAAAAATGTGAGTTGAATTTTCTTTCGAACTAAAAAGATTTTCCTAACAAGTATTTTTTAACTATATTTAATTATACTTACCAACATGTTTTGTAAAAATCGAAAAAAAAATTAACAATAAAGTACCAATCCGGTACCTCATTTTCTTAAAGAATTTTGAACTTTTTAAGAATTTTGAACTTTTTAATAATTTTTGACTTTCTAATAATTTTAAACTTTTTAAGAATTTTGATAATAATTTTCAAAACAAATGAACATTCTCGTGAATATTTCAGTCTATTATATATTAGTCCCTGCCTCACTCGGCTTTATAAATGATTAAGCGCTTTTTATATTTATCAAAGTAATGAGGAAAAATTTAGTTTATTTAAACATTCAGCACAATAAGGCAGATTTGAAAAAAGCATTTAGACCTTGGGGACTCGAGCTCATTTAAATTTTCAAACAAACATATTAATTCTTAACGAAAAATTTAATGCGTATTTGATATTTCAATCAATAACAAATTGCTTCGAATTTAAAATAAATGTTGATTTTATAAAAAAAAATTTGATGAAATAGTTGAATCTTCAACCAAAAAATATTTATTTTTAATCAGTTGCATTTTTAAACAAAAAAGATTAAAAGTTTACCAAAAGAGACGAATTTTTTACTAAATAGTCAAATTTTTAAACAAAAAGATGTGTTTTCAACTAAATTTATAAATTTTGCAAAAAAAAAGTGGATTACCAAAAATTATTTTTAATCTGAAATTAAAAGCATTTGAGCTTATCCAAAAAAAGATTTCTTTTAAACCAGTAGCATTTTTATTTGAAAAAATGAACTTTTTATTCAAAAAGACGAATATTCTACAAAAAAAGTGCATTTTTAAACAAACAGTGGGTTAACTTTCAACCAAATACATGAATTTTCAACCAAGAAGGTTAATTTTCTATCAAAAAGGAAGAAAAAAAACCAAAGAGATAAATTTTTTACCGAAATGAAGAATCTTAAGCCAAAAACCTTCATCAGAAAGATGAATTTTGAAACAAAAATAAAATACTTGAATTTGCAATTAACAGAAATTGATTTTCAACGAAAAAAAGGATTTTCAACAAAATAGTTATTTTTTCAACCAAAGAAATTAATTTACAAGTTGAATTTTCAACCAAAAAGATTAATTAACCCCCAAAAAAATACCAATTTCCACCAAAAAATAGCAATTTTCAGCCAACAATGGAATAGTTACATTTTTAAATATAAATATTAATTTTTAAGCAAACAAAGGAAAAATTGTCAACAAAACAGTAAAATTTGTAACTGAAGTAATAATCTTTTAATTAAAAGTATAAGTCTTCAACTGGAATGATTGAATTTCAAAACCAAAATGATACATTTTTGACCAAAAATGGGATCATTGCACTTTAAGTTCAAAAAATAATTTAAACTAACATAGTGCTTCAAGCCTTAACAAATGAGTCCAATTTTCAACCAACAAATATGGATCTTCAATAGACAAGATTAATCTTTAAAAAAAAGGAATTTTCTATACAGCCGATGAATCTTCTAATAAAATCAGGAATCTTCGACCAACAAAAAATAAATAAATTTTCGCCCAAAAATGGGATTGTTACATTTTGAGTTAAAAAATTCTTGCTCTCTTGGCAGTGCCGAATTAGAGCCTCTACCTCTCTGGGAGGCGGGGATACCTCGGCATCGCCAGGGAAATAAGCCGAGGCAATAAGCACCTCTAGCCTTTCTCCGCTACGGCCCCTGAGTCTCACCTTAATAATGGTGTGATCTCTAGAGCAGAGTTTAGGCACCAAAGAGGCATTCATACCCTAAACGGCTATGCATGCCCTTGCCGCTTTTCCTCGTGGCCCCTTATATATGGAGCCTGATCCTGACAAGCCACTAATCCTTTCCCTGTAAAACCAGGGTTCTTGGATTAGGGCAATTCCTGCTCGCACTACTGACAAGCGCCTGGCCAGAACCGCCGAGCCGCCTTTGTTGTGTTGCAGCTTAATCTGCATCATGGGGTTTCCGTCTCAGCCATTAAAAGGCTAATTTAGGGCCCCTAGATAGGGTCGTAATCCACAGCTGCAAGGGCTCCAGTAGTTCGCAGCGTTCGTGGTGGACTGACCCCTGAGGAGCCTTCCACCACTGGCGGTGGGTTAGAAGAGTGTCTCAGAACGGGCCCCTAATTTTTTTGTTTTGTTTTTCATGTTTAATTCAATTGTCCCACGACAAGCTGGGGAAATTAGAAACACCCTCTGCAGAGCCGCGCTTGCAGGGGGCGGGTCTACATACTATGAGATTCGACCTGGTGTCCCAAAGTCCCCGTTAAGGCACCTCCTCTGATACCCCAGCCTGTCCTCCTCCACTGAGGCGGGCAGGCCGGGATATTCAGGGATTTTTTGACACTGCTACCATTCAGCCCTTGACACAGCGATCACATCGTAGCTTGAGAACAATGAAAACTCGCGCCCTCGATATTCCAGGAGGCTTTGCCATTACCCCCCTGGAAGGATCGCTCCTTACTTTAAGTCCCACTGACTAGAGTCCGTCAGTTTCCCAGAGTAGCTACACCTTGCGATGCAGCCTCTCTGGTTCACCTATCCAGATCTATAGTCCGATGAAACCCATAAGCGCTCCCACCAACTACAAGGTCCCGCCATCCCTAGGGAGAAAACTGCAGAATAGGGCGCGCGTATTTCTCAGACAAATGTATCGAAATATGCTTTCAAAACATTCTCCGATGTCAAATTAATTTGATTTGAGGCTTTCCATTCCGTATAGGTTAGGTAAGTAGCTTCGGCGTGCAAGAATTGTCATTCTCACTTCCATGTTTATTATTACTTTTCTCCATATTCTCACTGATTCTCTCTGATTCTCATTTTGTTGTTTCACGCTTTAAACCATTCAAGACTACTCTCGAAACTCAGAGTGGCGCCCCAGGATACAAGAATGTCATGGCGTTGCGTAATGCGTCAAATCACTAGAGATTTCAGACAATGACAGTGTTCTTGTGGATAATTAGGAGAATATCATTGGTTGAAATAAAGAAGTCAAACAGTTCGAAAAACCCCGATTCACCATGAAGGCCATTGAGGCCAAGCCCGAAACCCCCAGTAAATCGCGGTCCCAGTGTATTATTAGAAGATAGACCTAGGTCCTGAGCTGTTTGAATTTTTAGCAATTATTGTTTAACTGAATATGCATTCAAATCAATAAAAATCTGTTTCGGAATTAGAGTTGTTGATACAATCGCGTTTCTTTCAATGCAGAGATATTTACATTTTTTCTTCATAAAAGCCTGAAATAAAAATTTTGCGTTATCAGAGGTGTGTCTATAGTATCTGTATCGTGAATAATTTCAGCGTGACTCTGAAGACGCAATTTTTTATACGGATGAGTAAATATTCGTCGCTTATCAAATGTACATATCATTATTTTCAGATTTGGATATCTTTCATATCACCTACTCTTTTCTAGTTGGCAACGCTATAAGAAAACAATGTCGCTTATTTCAACAGTCAAAACCTCAAGCGAGAGTTATAGGGAAAAGCTGGGGCTTGAAGCCGGAGACACTCATGTGGATCTACACAGCGATCTTGCGACCAAGGCTAACCTAATGCAAGTGAATTTGGGTAATGGTTAGACTGGGAGCAGTCATTTAAATCTGCCCCCGATAATTCTGTGTCCCGAAAGACTCCTGATGTCTCTGGCCGGAAAACCTAAAGTTGACCTGTCCTAGGAGGTAAAAGGGCCTGTTGTTGAGGACCGTAAGAGCCTTCGTCTGAAGCTCAGGAATTTGCACAACTAGGAGTTGCTTGGTACATCTTGCTGTGTCTTCTTCCTGTGGCTGATCGTGCCTGACGATTCTCCAGGGCGCTGTCCTTATTGAGAGGTTAAATTTCTTCAACCGTCGAAGGACCACAGACGGGTCTTCCAGATTACTTAGGAACCACGCTGTAGCCCTAAACATCTTTTGACGCAACTCAGAGCCACCTACTTTGAGGTCTGCACCGTCCCAGTGCCTTGTCTCGGCTACTGTGTTATGTAGCCAAGCTTTAGCCGCTAGGTCGGCTGCGACAAATACGAAGACCCCTCCCCTACAGTGAGCAGCGATTCTGGGTAGCTCGTGTTCGCAACTACCTCCGTCAGGGGGTTAGTGCCACCGAGGACACTTAGTGAATTTCCTTTCGTAGGCCACCATACCAATGGAGGGCTGTTTGTTGGTCACTGTGCCGGCCGTAGGTCATTTCCGTCCCTCTTTCACCCTTCTACCATACTACAATCATGCATACCAAGAGAGCATGGTTATGAGGATCCTTACATCTCACCCAGGAGAGCCCGTTTATAGGGATCCTTTTAGCCATATCCATACACATGCATGCCGAGGTCCGTTTGAACCCCTTGTCCCTAACGCTTAAGACTCTCTATTTGTTGAAACTATTTCTTGAAAGACATGATGACATTTTATTTTCTGCCTGGAACCTTAAACCAAGCCGCTGAGCGCGTCCTCAGATTCGGGATAGAGGGTTCCTGTACTGAGGGTTTCTGTTGAAAATAGTTATACATAGCTGAATACGTAGTCGCGGACAATAGTCCAGGGATAGTGGCGAAGGGAAAACCCCAAATCTTAAACGTAAAGTACCGTGCTGAAGGATGAATGGTACTAGGAAATGGTACCTTGATGTGGTCACTCGTGTGAACAAAATTAGTTGTTTTCAAGATCAAAAACGAAACACTCAGAAGAAGCAGATAACGATGCGCCTGGAGAAAGCATCTCCACCTGAGAAGATAGGAAATCCCGCAGGAGCCTTAGAGCATACTTCGGAATCTCTGAGTAGGAAACCATCTGTGATTGACTCAGCATGTCAACTTCGTGCATTAATATCGCCTTCGGGAGAAATGTCTGAGCATTTACTTAGGAAGAATTGCAGTACTTGGTGGGTTCATTGTGCGGCATCTTTCGGACATGCTTAGCAATGGGGTGCTCGTACACCCCAGTGGCATGGCAGAAGGTTAAAAGGATCGTTATTCCAAAAATCATCTGGACCAATTAGTTTGACCTCTTTTATTCAGAAAACAGTAGAAAAATTAGTGGACCTTTACTTGAAGGAGGAAAGGTGAAATTGCAGCGTTTTTAGATATTGAGAGGGAATTTAGTAACACCCAAATTGAATCAATATACGGATCTGCTGAAGGACATGGAGCTAGTAACATCGCAAACAGGTGGATGCACTCCATATTGAAGAGCAGAACGGTAGATACTTCGCTACATGGTTATGAAGTGAAGGCCAAAGTTTCAACGGGATGCCGGTTTTTACACTCACGGCTATGTAGATGACCTGGTGATCCTGGTAACAGGTAAGCATGAGGGCACATTATTGGTAATCATGCAGTCAATATTTGACTCTAAAGTAACCTACAAACTCTGTGTTGACGCAATGGTAAGAAAGCTAAGATGGCTTTTTGGGCCGGTAGATGCGCAATAGGAAAAACCTGAGGCTCTAGACGCAGGATTACTTACTGGTTATATACAATGATAATCAAAACCATAATAGAATGTGCGTCAACGATCTGGTTCCCAATGTCTAAACTAATCAGTATTATAAGACAAATGAAAGGCCTTCAAAGGGGTTTCTGCTTGACGATCACTGGTGCTATAAAAACCTTTTCGTAAGGAAGATTGTGGCAGTACGGGTCCATAGAGTTCAAGTAGGGGGCAACCTCAGTGATGTTGAGGTGACAGACCTATATATATCAGTGAGAGCATACTATGCGAGGATGCTATTCTTGCTATGCTAACTAATGATATATTGAGAAAATTATCCTTAATGAAACCCTTCAAGGTCATATTTCCTGAGAGGGAAGATTGACATGATAAAGGGAGAAGAAAAGAATTATTTACACTACGAGTTTTTCAGTCCAAAATATTGGCTATTAAGACTTGCCTAGAGGAAATTTTAAAGCGAGCCTATGAAGTTCAGCACATTTACATATGTTTTGACAGCCAATCTGCATTTAAGGCTCTAATGTTACATCTGAAGAGTTAACTTCCAGATTAGTTTGGAGCTGTCTTCAAGATCTTCTTAAAGTTGCCGGTAAAAACTGGATCAGTCTGATTTGGGTTCCCGGCCATGAAGATATCTAATATAATGAGAATGATAATGCACTAGCTAAGATGGGTTCTTCGAAGGCCCTAGTTGGCGCAATATTCTACTGTGATGTCTCGTATGCATCGACGAAAAGGGTCATTGGTAAATGGCTCTCCGAGGAGCATGCAAGATATTGGAAGGGAACACTGCTGCACTATAGGCAGGTTAGTTAAATTGTGCCTCAAAATCGTAGAAATTTTGATAGGAATGACCTGAAAGAAAATTTATTTTTAATTGAAGATGAATCCATAGCGAATATAAAAAAGATAGAGAGAAAGGGTAAACAAAAAATTGTTGACCTTTAAAATCTATGTTGAATTTAGCAATTCAAAAAAAAATCGTTTTCCATGTACCACGGGCTTATAGATATCATGTTTTATGTTATACATACGTTTTTAAATAGACTTTTGCACGCTCATTCCAAATCCGGCTTATTAATTAATGTAGATCTTCAGGATTCTAATAAAAATTCTATTGTATCTGCTATTTTAATCCTTGAAGAAATGAATTATTTCTATCAAAGCGAATTTCATCATTCGGAGTATTCAAAAGTTTATGGGGTTTTATTGTGGTCTCACTATGCTAGTGTATACTAGTGCTTACTAGTGCTACGGGTAGTTAATTCTCTACCCTTCGGCATAATAATATTTTATTTCCTGAAGAAAACAATTTTAAACTTTAGTATACACACAGAAAAAAAGTTAAAATGTGTTGCAGGTAAATTCGAGAACGGTTGAAAATTGAGCGTATTTCAGCGAATATTTCAGCAAACTTAGAAGAATAATTCTGATGTCATCTACTGTCTCACGGTGAAGTAGGCAAATATGTGTACAACATATAATCGGTAACGGAAAATACAAATAAAACATTTTTCTTGCTCATAAAACACCTCTGGAATAGATTAGACTATTGTAAACAAAATAAAACTAATTTTGTATAACTGAGCAAAAAGCAACTGACTGCTGTGAATTGAACCCATCTAGATTAAAAAAATTTTATTTTAAACTGACAGAATTTGAAATACTTAAGAATTAAACCTGAAAAAAGTGAATTTTCAAACTTTTGAATATAAATCTTTAAGAATTCTGTAAAATTTCAAATTGAAAGCCGTATGGTTGAGCCCTTTCAAATTTGAATTATTCAATATTGAATAAGTTGAGATTTGAAGCGCTTGAAGTAGAAGAACTTTAAATTGACTGGGTAAATAATTTTAAATTAAAATATTGAAAATTTTTTCCGCTTAAATATTATAATCGTTTGAAGTGACAGAATTTTAAAGAAAAGCCTTTTAGAACTTTAATTTTTTTTGCTATTACGAGAAGCATGGAATCCTTTGTCAATAAAATGTTTATAAATAGACCATTCTTAACTAAAAATGCATGGAGCTGTATGATTTTTAAATTAAATATTTCAAAATTATATAACATTGGTTTCAAATTGGAATGTTAAAAATAAACGCGACAATTTCAATTACTAAATCTTGTACAATTTCAAATTAAAACTCTAATAGTTGAATCATTCTTACTACTTCTTTTTGCTTAAACGATTCTTTCATTTTCAAGGTCCTAATATTGAATAAACTCGATTTACAATTTTTCCATTTTAATCATATTTCTGATAGCAGCTTCCCACAAACCTCCGAAGTGAGGTGCTGCAGGAAGATTTAATCTTCACTGGGTACTATGCGAAGAAATATATGCAGCGACGGAAGCGAACTGTTCTGATGCTTCAGAAAACATTTCCTTTAGTTGATGATCTGATTCCACAAAATTCGTACCTTCGTCACTAGACAACGTTTGACGAAGACTACGATGAGAGGTGAAGCGAATAAAAGCAGCAATGAATGCTTCTGCAGTGTAACTCGAAACCACCTCGAGGTAAACTGAGCGGGAGGCACAGCAGACAAAAATGCAAATGCAGGCTTTCTGGGAATGTTGACCTCATCCCTTAGAGGTGCGAACATTTCTGCTGATGAGTATTAACTCTATTTCTGGCGCATGGAATACACCGATGAATCAATGCTCGTACCAAACTGCGATTTCGAAAAATCCAATAAGATTTTCGTAACGTTCCAAGGGTAAGTTGGACACCCCCATGAAGACAGCGAAGATGACAATCACGGATGATGAGAGTTCTAAGAATAGACTCTGGTGGTAAAATCAGCGGATTATTCCCATCATAGGTTAGAAGAGAATGCTTTAAACGACCTCCGACACGAAGAAGTTGACCATCGAAAAACGGAGCGAACTTTATCAGAGAGCTGCTCTTGGAAATCTGCATTTTATTTTTCAGAACAATGATTTAATTATGCAGTGACTCGTAGTAATTTGTCCAAAGATGAATAGCGACTTAGAAGCTCACATGGTTCATTAACACAAACTGTGACGTTGACCACCAGAGTGAAAACTGTGAAAGTCAGGAAGCTGACAAACTGCGAAAAGCACAGTCAGCTGGATTGTCTGCGCCCTGAACATGAAGTCAAATCGCTGGAGGAACAGTCGTTTCAATTTCCGAAACCCGATTTGTGATGTACGTCATCCATTTTGTAGGTACAGCTGAAATCCAATGAAGTGTGTTCATTGAATTGGACCACAAAAGTAAAGTATCATCAAACTGAAGTTGATTTTGAAGGCGAGCGACGAGATGAGCTAACAGACTGAGGCACACAGCTCAAAATAAGGAAGTGGTACAGTTTGAATAGGAGCGACCTGCGTTTTTGAAGATATGATTCCAACAAAACAATTTTCTTTAGACAAAATTGTCTTTAAATAAACCACAGCACCATATGCTTTTTCAGAAGCCCCAGCGAGGCAATAAAGTTCGAAAGAACACATGGACGAACGAAATCTTATTCACTGAAGTATCCTGACTGCGAAGAGACGAGGAAGATCTTTATAATATTTTATCCGAAAAAGACGAATTCCTGCGAAGGATCATCCCAGGATAAATTAGGCTTTCAGAGTTCCTATATAAAGATTTTTGCGACGATGATAATAGGTGCCAATCATCCTAGAGGATCAAATAATTGGGCTGACTGGCTGATGACAAGGCACTTCGTGATGACAATTTAATAGGCCCCAGATCAACCTGGGAAATGAAAAAATCGGTACTGGGTTGCCAAGTTAACACAAACATCGAAACCGATGTTTCTGACTGCAGTTATATCCGGATACAGCGCGTGTAGATCTTCCGGATTGCGCTGCATTAGCTCATGACTGTTTGAATTTCACTTTTCGAGCGGTAAGCCCCTCGCCATGAAGAGATCACGCAGTTGGTTGTGCAATTCAATAGCATCTTCCAAATTATCCGCTCCTGATAAGACATCGTCGACATAGATGCCTGTTTTAATCACTCTAGCAATCAAGGGAAATTGATCTGCTTCATCAAAACCAAGCTGCTGAACGGTGTGAAGAGCCAGAAATAAGGCACAAGTCAGACCATGTGTGAGCATTAGCGCCAATGTTTAGAATTCAGCAGTTTACCCTCCTCCCATTCAACTTAATCTTCACGATTTCGACGGCATGTTTCCTCATTTACTTTGGAATTTAGGAACAGGTATTTGGTATGTAGGAACAGATAAGGAAATTAATCAAGAGTTCATCATTGGAATAATCATAGCTGGACATTTGCGTCTTATTACGGCTTCTAGAGCAGATCTTGATAATAACTATGGCAAAGTTGAAGTACGCATAGATGGAAATGTTGCCAACGTGACTGTGCCAATATGGAATGTGGATCCTCTGAATAATCTGTTCTACAAATAATTTGGGCCAGAAAACATTCGTCCTGCCGAGATAAGACAATAACTCAACTTAAGAATGAAAGTTAAGGCACTACTGAAGATGGGGTGGCCCATTGTGTGTTATTACATCATGTAACTCTATGTTTGTGTATTTTCATGAATTTATTTTCTTCGATATATTTTGAATCCTATCTTAAAAAAGTGGTGTAACGATATGTCTTTAAAATTGCGTAATCACTGTTGTTAAAAACTTGTTTGTATTCGCTTTGCTTGAGATTATTTTATTTTATTGTGAAAAAAATTATGAAGAAGTCATAGAAAACCGTATGAAAATTAAGAAAAATGTTCTTTTTAAATACTCTGCGCGGATAAATTCATACTTTCAAATTATCTAATAGATTATTGAATCGATCATACATTATGTCACATATTACCAGCATTCACATGTATTTTTCCCCCTGAAATTAGCTTCAGGGAGAAATGACTGTCAACCAGTTGTAAATCACGATTCACTGCGGAGTATAAAATTGAGTTTGGGAGTCAGTAAAAAATGCATTAAAATGATGAAGAGGCTGTACGACGCGGCTAGGATGCTCATTTGGACGCTAGAAAGTCATACATCCCCTGCGAACGTAAATTGCGGTGATCTTGAAGGTGACCTTCTTAGACAAGTCTTTTTCATTTTGACAATTAATTATTTGAAAGATTTCCTGCTCAGTCGAAGCCCCAGGGCTCAATTGATCAATTGATTTATGATCTCTTACTGTCCTATGCCGATGACAACGTGTTGCTTGCCGACTCTCGTATTGATCTCAAGAGAAAAATAAATGCTCTTGCTGCATACTGTAAAATTAATCATCTGGAGGTCAATACATCTAAGATGAAGACCATGGTCTTCCGTGAAGTGACGAAGCCTTCGATCCTGGATTTCACTTTGAATGGAAACGAGCTTGAGATGATTCGGGAATACAAGAACCTAGGTAAGTTATTTAGGAGGTTAGGTACCTTCGCTCTGGCCTGTATCAAAAGAGTGGCTACTACAGGGATTGCTGTAGGTTCCATGTTACAGGTCCTTTGAGCGTCCATTTTGGAATCTCGGAGCACCAAATAAATCTTGTACCAGAGCCTTGTCTCAAATGTTCTCTTCTATACTTTAGGGATCTGAGGGTTAAGATATTGTGAGGAGGTGGAGATAATCCACACTACCTTCTTCAAGAGAGTTTTGGGATTCCCTACACATACTCCAGGGTATCCACTCGTACAAGAGCTTGGGCAAATCTCAAGTGCGCATAACATCCTAAAGTTGGCCCTAAACTGGCGAGAAAAGATGGTGAGTATGGGTGAAGAAAAGCTTCCTAGAATATGCCTGAAGCGCCTTCAGACTATGACACACTCTGGTGCAGCAGTTCACTAATTAAATTAGGTCCTACAGATTTAATATCTGCTCTCGTTGTATAAGGCGGAGGGCTTATGGGCTAGTCTGCATTTTAATAGAGAGATCATTTGAACTAAAATCAAGGCTCAGCTTAGAAACGTAGACCTGAACAGGCTTGCAGAGACTTCTTCGCTCCAACTGTTGCCTTATCTATGGATAGATCCAATGAGGCAACATTACCTTAGATGTGGAATTCCCTCTATATGGGTCAAACTCCTTGCTCAGGTTCATCTCATAGAATTGATTATGGGTAGATTCTCCATAGGGAATCCTAGTTTTGGATTAGTTAGAGGACAGCTGTGCTCAATTTGCAACTAGATGTTGAAGAGAACCTATTTTATCTTTGAGTGGAGTGCCCGACGTATAGAGATCCAAGATCGTATTCGTTTGGGTAATCAGTAGATCTTACAGCCTCTGCTGCGTTCTGGATTGCATTGGTAAATCCTCCCAATAAGGCGGAACTGTGTCTTGTCACTAGATACCTATCCGGAATACTGAAAGTCAGAGCCTTTATCATGTCTCCATAGGGTTAAGTTAGGTAATTAAGTTTGTTGGTTTAATTTACTTTTAACCTATTTGCACAGGTCTAGTACCCAAACAAACATTGCAGCTGTACTTATGAATCATACAATGTATTATATGCTGTTGCTAAATAAATAATAATAATGAATGATAGTTCCGGATATCCACGTGAAACCTTTAAATACTTGCGAAAAGAGGTTCAATAAACATAATTTTGTTTATTTAACCTACTTGTTATCACTGATAATAAATGTTTGCCTCTTTCAATTTGACATAAAAATGTCATAAATTCAGACGGATTTTCGGGACTTCGCAGTCTGAGAGAGAGATTAATACAACACAAATAGTTCAGAAGGTCGCGTTTATTTTTAACCTAAAATTGTTTAAATTGAAACATTCTCAATTTAATTATTTAAGTATTGAGGCTCTCGAAGGTGAATTATACAATTTGTCTAATTCTCTACATTTCAGTCTCAATGTATTCGATTAAGGACATAGAGAAAATCGTTCTTTCCCATTTAAAACCAATGTTATATAATTTTGAAGTATTTCATTTCAACATTATACAACTCCATGCGCTTTTAGTTGAAAATGGTCTATTTATAAAAATCTTATTTACAAATTATTCCATGCTTCTCGTGATGAAAAAAAAAATTGAACTTTTAAAAGGCCTGTCTTTAAAACTCTGTCACTTTGAACGATTATAATATTCAAGCGAAAATAATTTTAAATATTTTAATTTAAAACTATCTAACCCAGTTTTATTACCTACGTCTTCATTTCCATATTATATCATTTTAAACTGAGTAGTGAACCATTTTAAATCATTGTTTTTTTACTGCCTATCTAACCAATTAGTTTTAAAATTGCCTGTAACTCAATCTTCAGTTTTTTTTGTCAATTGGTGAAGACTAAACACGACCCAAAATACTTTGGAAATATGATTGTGAAGCAATACATATAAATATTGTCCACAGCATCAGGTTAAGGGCGAAAATTGCTATTTGTTACAACTTTCGCATTTTGGAACTAGCTTCAGTTCATAAGAATCTTATTTATTTACTAAAACTTCATACATTTATGAAAGCCTCAAATTTAAAAAACAAATATTCAAAAAAATATTACGAAATTTTTCAGTCACCATAATAACTCCTAACTTACAAAATTGATAAATAAGTATCACCAGATTATAAGAGCATGTAAATTCTAGAATATCTCAATTTTGAACAACTTGAAATTTCCAAAATTTCCAAAAAGGCCGACCCAAGAATTTAAATAAATAAATAAATATTCTATAGTTGATAACTGAGAATGATTAAACGTTGGTAAAAAAATCTAATAAATCATTGTAACATAAGTGGTGTACAGGAAAATTCAAAATGTTGGAAAAAATTTTTATGACCAAATCTTCGTCTCGCAGTAGGATTGATTTTTCCACGTTTTGTAAGTGTCCATAGTATTTGTACAGTATTTTATTTGCAATAAATAATTACTTCCTTTGAAGTCCCACTTTCGTGGAGTTGATTCTGAATTTTATCCTTTCACTAGCTTCTGTTTGGATTTTTTGAAATTCTGTTTTCCCCACCCACTGAAAATGAATTATTACATGACAAAAAAATTTAGAATGATTTCTGCTGACGTGATTTTGAATGTCTAATAGCAACACAAAAAAATTTAAGATGAACTTAACTTTTTTCTGGAATAAGACGGTTTCTATGAAAAGGATAATAAGAGTAAAAGAATTTTTGAAATTTGACTAGCCGAAAATTTTAGATAAGAAAATCAATTCGGAATATTTCAATTTTCCCGTTCAAACCATTGAAAATAAAGCATTCATGATTAGTAGCCTTTAAAGAAGAAGTTACAAAATGCAAAATCTAATGTAGAACAATTCCTAATTTTCATCGTTTGACATTCAAAAGTAAACAATTTCAATATCAAAATATCAGTACGCCATACTCTTGAACAATTTGTATTTCTTCAAATGGAATAGTAATATATTTATAATCAACACTCGATAGATTGAAAATAAAGCACTGAAAATGCTAATGCTAATTTCGAAAGCAAAAAAATGGTTCAACTAAAGCTTCAACTGAAGTTGAATATATATTTGCTTGACAATTAATTTTTTTAAACAGAAAATTGAACTATTCCATGTTTGGTTGAAAATATATCTTCTTTAGTTCAACATTCAATTATTTGGTTTAAAGTTCATGTATTTTATAAAAAATGTATCTTCTTTCGTAGAATATAAATCTTTTTGGTGACTAGCTCTTCTTTTTAATTAAAAATTAATATCTTCCGTATAAAATTTAGGAAATTTGCTTTTTTCTGGTTAAAATTTACTTTATTTTATGTATTTCCATTTTTAGAAAAAAATGTATCATTTATATTAGAAAATCCCGTATTTAGTTGAAAATGCACGTATTTTGTTAAAAATTCAACTTTTGTGGTAGAATATTAATCTCATCAGTGATTAGTTCATCCTTTAAGTTGAAAACTCATTTCTATGGTTGAAAATTTTACTACTTTATCAAAACTTTGTTTTCTTTTCTATTTAAAAATGAATTTTTTCAATAATTCCATTTTTGGTTGAAAATTTATCAATATATTGAAAACTGATGTATTTTATTAATAACTAATGCATATTGTTCAAAACTCTACCTTTTCAGTAGAAAATTAATATTTTTGGTTGAAAATTGATCTTTTTGCTTAAAAAATCAACCATTTGGTTAAAAGTTTATCTATTTTGTTAAAAATTCAGTACCTTAATACAAAAAAGAAAAATTCATGACAGTTAGGGAAAATTGAAAATTGATCAGCGAATAGTCAGAGAAAGTCAGGAAATTTCAAAAATGGGATTTTGTAGCAGCTCTGATATAGTTATATGATAAAATTTAAAATTTGTATCTTCGAAAAATGAAATGTTATCACGTCTTTCAACAATTAGTGATCTTTCCATTGTGTAATAGGTAATATATTCCCTCAAATTTGACATACTAAAATACCATCAGGCTGATGGATTTTTTCGACTTTAATTTGAGAGCAAGAGATTAATGGAGTGCGTACTGTAATGTCATAAATGTAAAATATTTTTTTTTCAGTAAGTTATTTTAATAAATAATACCCGTCTAATGTTATCTTTTGACAGAATGAGCTCAGATAGTGATAACAAAAAGGTACTTTTATTACTTTTTAACAAATTGAACGATAGCATTTTGCACACGCACACTTAAATACGTTCTAGTAGCTATATAATGTAAGTGGTGGGAAGTGAGCTTTTGAAAATATTAAAAAAATATTATTGCCCCAATTAATAAACAAAATGTTATTAAATTTTGTGATTCCATAATGCTGAAGGAATGTTAACAGTCTGTTTCCATATGCAGCCCATATATTTATGGATGTGGAAGCCGATTCTTTCTCAACACGTTATTACACGTCTTTCTTCGCCAGCGAATTAAATCAATGTGAACCATTCACTTTTCGTTTTGACCAATGACATTCTTCTAATTATGCCAAAAACACAACCAAAATAGATTTAACATGCAACATTATTCTTACTTAGGCGTTCCCTTACGTAAGACGCCATTTAAAAAGCTCAATTTTATTTTCCTTACGTTGACGCTGATGTTGCACGGCGCGCTTTTCCAAAATGCAGAAAATTATTACATATATAATATACAATATCACTACGATTTTTCCATTTGAATTCGTGAAAATAATTAATTATATGATTCTATAAAGGAATTTTAACTTTCTTTGCAACTTTCTTCCAAGTCAATTTTAAAATGCTGTTGCATAATTTATGTACTCAATTTTTATGTAAAAATAATAATCGAACGGGGATATCATTTTAGTGTCAATAAAGTTTTAATAATACAAAAATGATGGAAAAATTGTTATTTCAGCAGTGAGGCGTGACATGATATCTCTAGCGAAAACCAGGCTTGGGACAAGCCTCGCCGAAACGACACAAACGCAAACTTTAATATCATTCATACCTAGATGTCATCCAATGGCATTTAGTTGGATCGACGGGAGTATTCCAGCTGAACATTCATGTACAGAAGCCTTGGATGATCCTGCACATGTTCCTGTACACAAACCTGTCCAAAAACCTCTACAAGTGATCTTGACGGTTCCTGTGCAGGAATTTGGTGAGAAGAACTATGCATGATACTGCGAAGGAAGCTGTGTGCAAGCTGACCTTTAAATGATAGTGTATAAATTTCTTCACAGCGTCAAATAAGACGCAGATTCATGTATAGGATCTTGTTCAGGACCCTGTACATGAACTTGCATAGAAACTAATCCGTGAGGGTTCGCTAGTGACATGGCTCTCTCAATAGTGTGTTGGAGCTTCAAAGGATAAAAAAAGTCAACTTTATAGCTGTGCGCGACATGAGTTTTCGCGATGGCTCACGGTAAATATACGTATTTCTGTACAGGAACCCGCGCCTTAATTTACATCGCAAAAGAACCTGAACAGGATCAATCTGAGGTTGCTTTCTCGATGTAAGTTCCTTTGCAGGATCATGTACAGTTTCTTTCGCCAAATTTCTGCACGGGAACCGATTACCTCCATAGGTCCATGTGAAGGTTCGTGTACAGGAACATGTGCAGAATCCTCCGAGGTTCCTGTGCAGGAATTTTCAGCTGTGATGTTTGTACATAATTACCCTCCCTAGGGATCGCAAGACCTTGTAGCTGGTGGAAGGGCTTACGGGTCTCATTAGACTGTAGATCTGGAATGGTTGAACCAGAGGGGCTGCACTGCGCGGTGTGACTACTCTGGGAAACTGACGGACACTAGTCGGTGAGACACAAACTAAGCAGCGATCCTTCCAGGAGGTAATGGCAAAGCCTTCTGGAATATCAAGGGCGCGAGTTCTCATGCTCCCAAGCTACGATGTGATCGCCGTGTCAAGAGCTGAATGGCACCAGGGTGAAAAAATCCTTGAACAACCCGGCCTGCCCCCTCAGTATAGGCGGACAGGCGGGGGTCCAAAAGGAGGTGTTTAAACGGAGACTTTGGGACACAAGGTCGAATCCCATAGTATGTAGACCCACCCCCTGCGAGCGGGGCTCTGCCAAGGGTGTTTCTTATTTCCATAGCTTCTCGTGGGACTCAAATGAATTCTCATAAATAGAAACAAACTAAAACCAATAAGGGACCCGTTCCGGGACCCTCCTTCAACCCACCACCAAAAGTGGGAGGCTCCTTAGGGGGCAACCCACCAGAGGCGATGCGAACCAAAGATAACGGTGGAGACAATCCTTTCGAAGCCGTAGAAGTGCAGCTAACGGAACTCTCCGTAAGAAGAAGGCAACGTTGCGGAGCACAGAGAAGGAGAGACCGCGAAGCGCGTCTCGCAAACAGCAGCCAAGGCACCCCACAGGGGGCAGTGGCTGCCATTACCTTACCTGGAGCAACTCCTCAGGCTAATCTTATTGGCAAGAGGAAAAAAGGCTCCAGAGAAACTCCACCAGACAGGGAGTTAGAACGGCAGGAGGCTCTGGAAACACAGGGCCTTTCGTTCGGGCAGATAGCTAACAACGCCTTCGTGAAGGTTGTCGTTGCGTCGGGTTATCCTGAGAACAGTCTAACTCTTGAGGAGTTGGACAGGATTAGGTATGAAATCTCTGAAGGGATTGACGCATTACCCGGCGAGGGGCGCGCCCCCAGATTCAATGACATCTTTATCAGTTCGGGGGTCATCGTTGTGGAGGCGGCGGACACCTGGTCGCGAGACTGATTTGTGGAAAAAGCCCCAACGTTTAGTCTCAAAGAGGGCCTAAACTTAAAAGTCAAAGGGACGAAGTGTCTGCAGAGGTACCATGGAGCGACCCTACTGATTCCCGGCACCCCCGCGAGTCCGACGGTCGTTCTGGGGCGCCTGAGTTTTCAGAACATGTCTGCGAACTGATTCGTGGAAAGTCTATTCCGACAGGCAGGGTTCCAGGCCGAAGGGAGAGGCTGGATTCTAGTCGTAGGTCTGCCTGAATCCTCCATTAGAGCCCTTGCGGCTCTTGATTACCGCCCCTATCTGTGGGCGAGTAGGGTTACCTTCCGAATGACCCAACTGGGCTCCGCAGGGGGACCAGAAGCACTCGGAGGTGCCCCGAATTAGCCTGTCAATGGCTGAGACGAAATCTTCATGATGCAGATTAATTTGCACCACAGCGAAGGCGCCTTGGCGGTTCCAGCCAGACGCATGTCTGTGGTACAGGCAGGGCTCGCCCTCATCCGAGAACCCTGGTTATGCGGGGAAAGGATTTGTGGCTTGTCAGGGTGTGGCTCCATATATAAGGGGCCAATCAAAAAAAGGCCAAGGGCATGCATAGCCGTCAAGGGTATGGATGCGATTTTGGTGCCTCAATTCTGCTCTAGAGCTGTGATGCAAATTACGAACAGGAGTGAGGTTCTCGATTTGATTCTATGTTCTGGTGCACTGAGGAGCAGGGTAGTGGACTGGAGAGTCTTCGATGAGGAGTCTCTTTCGAACCACAAATATATCGCGTTTCGATCGACGCTAGGAAAACCGGTGGCTTCCAAGATCAGAAACCCCAGAAATACACTTTCGGACTCGTATAAAGAGGAACTCAAAGGGAGGCTTGCGGAATTTCCCAAAAGCTATGATACCATTGATGAGTTGAAGCACGCCGCGGATTTTCTGCGAAGGGCTCTGACTACATCATATGAAAACAATTGCCCTACAAGCACAATTAAGTCTAGGAAGGGAGCAGAATGGTGGTATACCCACCTAGAGAAACTCCGTGAAAAGATCAGAATGTTGTGCAATAAGGCAAATAGAACTAAATTGCCTTCGGACTGGGACATCTATAAGATGGCCCAGTCTGAATACAATAAAAATATAAGAAAGTATAAGCGGGAAGACTGCGGAAACAGCGAAGCTGCACAAGATCCTGGCGAAAAATCAGGAGGCTTGCCTCGGGCTCTAAGGTCGCTGACTACAAAAAGGTGGAATGGGCCATAGGGTCCTTCGATCCTTTTGAATCACCAGGGGCGGATGGCATTTATCCTGCGCTTTTACAAAAAGGTATGGATTTGGTCTTCCTCCTCTGAGGAAATTATTTAGGGCAGGTATAGCCCTTAAACACGTGCCATCGGCATGGAAGGATGGCTGAGTGACCTTCATACCCAAACCTGGGAGGAAGGGTTACGCTGCTGCAAAAGATTTCCGAGCAATCAGCCTAACGTCTTTTATCCTAGAGACGTTGTAGAGGCTGGACGAGAGATACATTAGGGATGAGGTGCTCTTGGCCTCACCGCTGCATAGAGGACAGCATTCTTTTCAGGCAGGCTGCTCGGTAGAAACTGCAATCCATGCTATTGTGGCAAAATTAGAGCAGCAGTTGGAACAAAAGGGGTATTCTGTGGGCGCTTTCTTGAATATAGAGGGTGCTTTTAGCAACACTCCTCCAGAAGACATCTGTAGAGAGGCTTAGAGATGTGGCGTCCCGGACCAGCTTGTACGCTGGGTAAGAAGCATGCTACGTCCGATAAGACTCGAAACCAGATAGGGTAAGGGCCTAGTAAGGGAAATAGCTCCGCGGGGATGCCCACAGGGGGTGTCCTGTCGCTGCTCCTGTGGTGCATTGTTGTGGACGGCCTCCTTCGAAGGCTAAATAAAGAGGGGTATTATACACAGGGATATGCGCATGACTTTGTAATCCTAGTCAGAAGGGCTCATCTGGAGACACGGATGGGTCTTATGAGGTCGGCGCTGCGGATTGTAGAGCTCTGGTGCGATAGCTCAGGGCTCTCGGTAAATCCTGAAAAGAATAACCTGGTAATTTTCACGAAAAACGATAAAATTCCAAAAGTTGACGCTCCTGTATTCTGCGGTGGAAACCTGACGTTTTCAGATTCAGTTAGATATCTGGGAGTAATCCTAGATAGCAAGCTGGACTGGGCAAAGCACCTGGAGACCCAATGCAGGAAGTTTGTCACAACTTTTTGGATGTGCAGGAGAGCCTTTGGGTTGACTTGGAGTCTAGGGCCTAAAATGCTCGCATGGCTTTACTCTGCTGTCCTAAAACCCGGGCTCCTACATGCGGCCGTGGTTTGGTGGCCATGGGCGGAACTCAAAACAATACAGGACAGGCTGCGAAGATTACACACGCTAGCATTTAGAGGTTTTACTGGAGCATATAGGACTACGCCCACATCGGCGATAGGATTCATGCTCTGTGAAGAACCCCTACATGTTGCAATAACCGCTGGAACGGCAGACGCGATGGGCCGCCTGGCAAGAGCAAATAGATAGACTCGGGGGACTAGGAACACTAGGCTCCCGAGTGATATCAGTGCATTGCCGATTCTACAGATGAGGCAAGATAAAATAACGAATCGCTTCAACTTTGCCAAAGCTTTCCACGTCTGTATGCCAGTCAGGGATCTGTGGAAAGCAAATGGTAACCCGCTCCTCCAAGGGGAAATCTGGTATGCGGATGGCTCCAGCGGTGAGGAAGGGCCAGGAGCAGGAATCTATGACAGCAAAAGAAGGAAAGGGATAGGGATACCACTTGGTCAACATGCAACTGTCTTTCAGGCGGAGGTCCTGGGCGTCCTTCGCTGTGCTGAAACACTAATAGAAGGAAACGCTGCTGGCAGACATATGACTATCTGTTCCGAAAGCCAAGCGACACTAACCGCAATAGGGAAACCAGACATAACATCAGAACTGGTTTGGGAATGCAAAAAGGCATTGAACCAACTTGCAGAAACAAACAATGTGGCTCTCATATGGGTCCCTGGTCACACAGGGCTCAAGGGCAATGAAAGGGCGGACCAGTTGACAAAACGCGGCGCAGCAAGTGAATACATAGGACCAGAACCGGTACTGGGAATAGCGTCTTGATGTATCGGTTTGGCCATTAAAAGCTGGATCCGAACAAAACACCGGTATAAAAAGATATAAGGACATTGATACAGATCCTAACTGGGCACAACCACTTAAACTATTATATGCACAAAATGGGGCATAACCCCATGACAGAGTGCAGGAGATGCGGCAGGGATGATGAAACATCCCTGCATGTACTATGCCAGTGCCCGGAATTAGCTGGGCTATTTGATAATTTAAGAGGACAAAAGAATATTGTAAAAACTTGTAAAAGTATACAATGAAGACAATAAATATAATAAAATAGAATAAATAGATTTTCTACCAAAAAAAGTCGTATTTTCAAAAACATACTTAACTAAAAAAGATCAATTTTCAACCAAAAAATTGAATAGTTAAATTTTAAGTAAAAAAGACGAATTTTCAATCAAATACATGAATTTTTAACGAAAAAGATATTAATTTTCAACTTAAATGATGAATCTTAAAGCAAAACATTAATTTTTAACCAAAAAGATTAATTTTCTACCAAACAAAGACGAATTTTCAAACAAAATGCATGCATTTTAAACACATTAGTTGTATTGTCAACTAAAAGAAATTATCCATAAAAAATGTAATAATTACATTTTCAGAATGTAATTAACTTTCATTCAGAGAAATTAATTTTAAACTAAAATGAATGAATTTTTAACCAAAAAATTAAATTTTAACCACAAACATGAATTTTCTACCGAAAAGGACGAATTTTTCCAACAAAATACATGAATCTTCAACTAGAAAAGATCAATTTTGTAGAAAAAAAAGGAATAGTTAGGTTTACAGGTAAAACAAGATTTTTCAATAACATAAAACAAATTTTCATAGTTAAATATAGTTAAATTATATAGTTATAATTAAATAGTTAAAGTTTCAGCCAAAGAAATAAAGTTTCAACCAAAAAGATTAATTTTCTATCAAAAAAGACCAATTTCCAACCAAATAGTTTATTTTTAAACTAAAAAAGACCAATTTTCAGCCAAAAATGAAATAGTTACATTTTCATTTAAAAAAATTTAATTTTCAACCAAAAAAGGCGAATTTTCAATAAAAGTGTGAAAGCTGATATTTCAAACAAGAAAAATTCATTTTTAAATAAAAAAAAAGCGGAATGAAAAAAACTACAACATAACAATTGAATAATGAACCAAAACAGACTTTAACCAAGCAGTCGCACTTTTAACCAAAAAAGATTAAATTTCTACTAAAAGAGATGAACTTAGAACTAAAAAAGATGTTTTCAACAAAATAGTTGAAATTTCAATCAAAAATATTAATTTTCTACCAAAAAAGAGGAATTTTCAACAAAATACATGAATCTTCAACTAAAAAAGATCAATTTTGAAGCAAAAATGGAATGGTTAAGTTTTCAGTTAAAAAAACATTTTTCAACATAAAAAAAAACGAGTTTTCAAGAATTTAGTTAAATTTTCAACCAAAGAAATGAAGTTTCAACCACAAAGATTAATTTTCTACAAAAAAGACAAATTTTCAACAAAATATATGAATTTTCAACGAAATATTTTAATTGTAAAATAAAAAAATAATTTCCAGCAAAAAATGGAATAGTTATATTTTCAGTTTAAAAAATTAATTTTTAACCAAAATAAACGAAATCTTGACAAAAGCATAAAAGTTGATATTTTAACAAACAAAAAGTTTTAAAAATAAAAAACAGTAGAATACAACAACAACAAATTGCAATATAAATATTGAATCAAAACAGATTAACTTTTAACCAAACAGTTGGCTTCTTAACCAAAAAGATTAATTTTCTACTTAAAAGACGAATTTTCAATAAAATGCATGCATTTTAAACGCATTCGTTGTATTGGCAATTTAAAAAAATCCATAAAAAATGTAATTATTACATTTTCAGTTAATATAATTATCTTTCATACAAAAAAAAAAAAAATAGTCACACTTTCATGCAAAGAAATTAATTTTAAATTAAAATGATGAATTTTCAACCAAAAAATGAAATTTTAACCAACAACATGAATTTTCAACCAAAAAAGATGAATTTTCAACAAAATACATGAATCTTCAACTAAAAAATATAAATTTTAAAGCAAAAATGGAACAGTTAGGTTTTCAGTTAAAACAAGATTTTTCAACAACAAAAAAACGAATTTTTAATAATTTAGTTAAATTTTTAACCAAAGAAATGAAGTTTCAACAAACACGATTAATTTTCGATAAAAAAAGACAAATTTTCAACAAAATGCATGAATTTTCAAGCACATATTTGATTTTTGAACTGAAAAGACCAATTTTCAGCAAAAAATGGAATAGTTATATTTTCAGTTAAAAAAATGAATTTTCAACCAAAATATACGAATTCTCAAGAAAAGTGTAGAAGCTGTTATTTTAGCAAAAAAATAAAAATATTTTTAAATAGTAAACAGTGGAATTCAACAAACAAACAAATTTGCAATATATCAATTGAATCCTGAACCAAAACAGATTAACTTTTAACCAAACAGTTGCACTTTTAACAAAAAAAAATTAAATTTCTACTAAAAGAGATGAATTGAGAATCAAAAAGGATGCGTTTTCAACAAAATAGTCGAATTTTCAACCAAAAAGATTAATTTTCTACCAAAAAAGAGGAATATTCAACAAATTACATGCATTTTTAACCAAATTCGTAATTTCAGAGTTATTAACATTTTCCAAAAACATCGAAATTTGACGTTTGTTTTTTGCAATTTGTTTGAATTGCACATTACAAATTTTTAAAGAATCATATACTTACGACATCCTTTTTTCGTATAAAATTATTTGTGTATTGGATTTGTTGAGATGAGAGATATTCCGGTTGAGCTGAACTTTCTGTTAAAGACAATGGATTCTGAAAAAATATTGAATATTTCGTATTTTTCGGTGATTGAGAGATGGATGAAAATCAGAAAGTTGGAATTATTCGATTTTTAATTGAAAGAAAAAAAAGTATTTCCCTTAGTTTTTATATAATATTCATTTTTGTAAAATAAACAAAATGGATTAATATTCCTAGTAATTCATATTCTCGTCATATTTTTACATTAGAATTTAATTATGTAAATTAATTTAAATAAAAAATCAATTAATTTTACGTTTTTATATTTATTTATTACGAATATATGTTTATAAATGACTTAAATTTTGCAAAACATGATAATAGGTGTAAACTATGACTTTTAAATTATTTCAAAACAATTTTTAATTCAAAAATAAAGAGAATATCGATTATTTTTCGTTTTGAAACACAGAATTAGTAATTTTTCAATTTCAAACGATAATCATTTGAAAATTGCATTTACAAAGTTTTTAGAATAATTTATCTGATATAAAATTTAATCTTTAATGTTTTTGATCTTTTATAATCATGAAGGCTTTCAATGTAAAATTATTAAACAATTTTGAAACCTTTTTATTTGAAAGCGTACAACTTTGAAAGATTCAATTTTAAGTTGTTAAATTTTAAGAAAATTAAATTCTGCATCATACAATTTTGAATATTAAAATAAAAAAATAATATTATTCAATCTTTAACGCTCGAAACTTCAGTAATTTTTAATTTAAACATTCAAAATTGATTATTTAAAATGCAGGACGTTCATAAATGTACAGTAATTTAATTTCTATCAAAAGCCAAAAATTCTTAACAATTTTTTATCGAAATTTCCTTAGAAAGATTATTTGTTTGGGAAAGTTTTCAATTAAGAATTTTTCAACAATGTTAGCTTTCAATTTATAATGAAATATTGTTACAATATGGAAATTTTCATGCAGATATAATTTTCGAAATCTTTCTTAGTAGAAAAGTCAACGTTTTTGTTGAAAATTTGTCTTTTTGGTTTAAACATTATTCTCTTTTCATAGAAATTTCATCTTTTTCGGTTAAAAATGCAACTTTTTTGTAGAAAATTAATCTGCTTTAGTTGAAAATTCAACTGTTTGGTTGAAAATTCATATTTTTGGGTTGGAAATTCAACTGTTTGTAGACAATTCATCTTCTAAGCTTCAAAATTCATCAAATTGGTAACAAATTAAACTATTTGGTTGTGAATTAACTTTTTGTAACAAATTTATATTTTCGGCTTAAAAATTATACTTTTTTTTTGTAGGAAAGTCGTCCTTTTGGCTTAAAAATTCAGAAATTTGGTTGATTTTTTTTCTTGACTGAAAAATCTTTCTTAGGAGGAAATTGAAAATTCAGATCTTTTGTTGAAAATTCGTCTTCTTTGTTTGAAAATTTTATTTCTTTTCGTAAAAATTTCATCTGTTTCGTTATATAATGCAACTGTTTGGTTGAAGCTGAATCTTTTTTGGTAGATGATTATACTATTTTGTTGAAAAAACGTTTTTACTTTAATAGAATTCAACTTTTTTTATTTAAAATTAAAATCGGTTCTGGTTGAAATATCGACTATTATATTTTCGTTGAGAATTCATCTTTTTTATTTAAAAATTCAATTACTTCGTTGAAAATGGAACACTTTGTAGAAAATTAATTTTTTTGAACGAAAATTTAACTTTTCAATTTTTATTTGAAAATGTATCTTTTTTAGTTGATAATTCAACATTTTGGTTTAAATTTAAGTACGTGTATTTTATTGAAAATTCGTATTTTTTGTAAAAATAAATAAAAATTCTATTTTAGTTAAGAAGTCAAATATTTGGTTGAAAATTCCTATTTTTTCGTGAAATTCAACTTTTTTTTTACTTAAAATTAAAATCTTTTTTGGTTGAAATTCCAAATATTACCTTTTTTATTGAGAATTTATCTTTTTGGTTGAAAATTCTACTACTGGGTTAAAGTGGAACTACTTTGTTAATAATTAACTTTTTTTGTTTGAAGATTCATCATCAAAGTTGAAAATTAATCTTTTTGGTTGAATATGTAACAATTTGGTTAAAAATTCGTTTTTTTTTCAATAATTTTTTTTTAAATGAAAATTTAACTTTTCCACTTTTTGTTGGTAATTTATCTTTTTAAGTTGAAAAATCAACTATTTGGTTTGAAATTTATGTAATTTGTTGAAAATTTTCCTTCTTTGAGAGAAAATTCAACTATTTGGTTCAAAATTTTATATGTTTTGTTGGAAATTGGTATTTTTGTTAAAAAATGTAACTGTTTGGTTAAAAATTAATTTGGTGTAGTTAAGCATTCGACTATTTGGTTAAAATATCGAAAATTATATTTTTTGTTGAGAATTCGTCTTTTTTGGATTAATAACGCTTTTTTTATATTTAAAATAAAAATATTTTTTGGTTGATATATCGAATATTACATTTCTTCTTGAAAATTCATCTTTCTTTGGTTGAAAAATTAATTACTTGGTTGAATGTGAAACTATTTTGTTACAATTTTTTTTTGTTCTTGAAATTTAATTATTTCGAATGATAATTTAACGATTCCACTTTTGGTTAAAAATTTATCTTTTTTAGTTGAAAATTGAACTATTTGGTTTGAAATCTGTGTATTTTAAATCAAATTTATGTATTTCATTGGAAATTCGTCGTTTCGGCAGAAAATTGAAATCTGTCTTTAAAAATGCAACTGTTTGGTTAAAAATAATTCTGTTTTAGTTAAAGCTTGAACTATTTCGTTGAAAATTCGTCTTTTTTGGTAGAATTAAACTTTTTTTCATTTAAAATTAAAATCTATTTTCATTGAAATATCAAATATTACATTTTTTGTTGAGAATTCATATTTTTTGGTTGAAAATTCAATTACTTGGTTGAACGTGAAAATATTTTATTGAAAATTGGCTTGATTGTTTTTTAGTTGAAAATTAATTTTGTAAATGAAAATTTAACTTTTTCATTTTTGGTAGAAAATTGATTTTTTTTTTTATATCAAAATTCAGCAACTATTTGGTTTGAAATTTATGTAATTTGTTTCAAAATTATGTATTTTGTTGAAAATTCGACTTTATGGTAGAAAATGTAAACTTTTATTCAAAAATGCAATTTCTTCGTTAAAAATTAATATATTTTAGATAAGGATTGAACTGTTTGGTTGAAAGTTCATGCTTCTTAGTTGAATTCAACATTTTTTTAATTTAAAATTTAAGTCTTTCTTTGCTGAAACTCAACTACTTGTTGGAAAGTTGAACTACTTAGTTAAAAGTTCATTTCCTTGGTTGAAGATTCATCACTTTATACTTTGAAATTTGAATAAAATATATTTATCTGAGATTAGTAAAAATGACAAAAAGAAGTTTCATTTAAATCAGTATAAATTCAGCACTATACAAGTTACTTTTACAAATAAAAAACATTATTATTAAATTTAGTATTAAAATTAGAAAAAAAACTTTTACCACGCTCGAGACAATTCGCTAACTTAAACAAAAAAATCCCTGACAATTTCCAGATTTTCCCAGGGACGTGATAGTTTCAATTTTTTGATTTTCACCCGGATAATAAATAATTACTATACTTATATAAATAAGGAAATAAGTTATGTTCTACCTCCAAATGTGCTGAATTCTCTCCCGTCTTATTTTCCTTGAGAACAATAATATGCGTACGATTTTCAAAATCTATATTCTCTACATCCATGAGACTAGTAAGTCTTTCCGTGTTAGACAATATATTCTGCAACAAATAGTACAGATTTTACACTTTTTCGTTAGTAGTGTAGCAACAGGGCTGTCGCTTCACTTACCGACCGAGCAAGGTTCTGTTCCATGCTAAGTTTAAGGTTCTGTTCCATACTGAGTTACCGACAGTGAATATTACCGACGGTCGGCAATGCAGAGTCCTGCTGGTTAACATTTTAACGTCGGTCGGTAACTTATCATGGAACAGAACCTGGCTTGGTCGGTAAGTGGAGACAGGCCTGCTGCTTTACTACTTTCGTGTAACAACTCAAAGTACCTTCGACGGAATAGCATCTTGCTTCAACTTTGCTTTGAGCCTCGGAATTATGTGGATACTTCCATCCGGCATTTTAGTTACGTAGTTCAGTTCAATATCTTCATGTCGGAAATGTAATTCGCACATAATATCGACTGCGTTCAGACACATTGAAAGAGCTTCTTCCCACTTCTTCTTTAGACTTTGATTCTGTAAGAATGAATTAAAAATGAACAAATTGTAAAAGAAATGTGCACAAGAAGTGTAAGAATAGAAATAAATCTCGTTGAATCAATTCTTTACGTCAATGCGAACTTATCAGAGAGTATATTAACAAATATTAAATTACTATTAAACGGTGCGGCTAAATCAAGTCTATAAAATGTAAGTTGAATGAATGAAATTAAGTCTATAAAATAGTTTTCCTAAAAAGATATGGAAGATATTACCTAAAATTTGCTTTCATTGGATTCTTTATTGATTACGTTTCTGTAACATACCACGAATATTTTGAGGTGAATATTAAAATCATCGATTAGGTTTCTTTTGAAAAAAGTCGATGTTTGTATTCAATTTTAAATGAAAAACATGTCCTAAAAATATATAATAAATTATGCTTAATATACGTTTTTAATTAGGTTTTTTTATTGAATATGTTTCTCTGCACGAAATATTTGAAGATGAAAATTAAAATAATCAATCGGGTCCTTTCTGAACAAAGTCGATTTTTGGATTTAATTGAAATTTTAATTTTCAAATATTTTCGGGATATCAGAGAACCATATCGATGAGAAAATCAAATTAAAAAAATGTTAGGCAACTTTTACCATATCTTTTACTAGACGTTCCATATTAATTAAATACGAAATCGGACTTTTTTCGAAAATGGCCCCACCGGTTATTTTGGTACGACTGAAAAATCCCGAAAAATAAAATTTCCGATACTGTAAAATTATCGAATTGAAAAACTCCCGAATAATAAAATTCCCGACAGTTTATAATATTACCGAATTTGAAAATTCCCGACAGAAAATTGCCGAATTATATAATATCCTAACTAGAAAATTCCCCAATTTAAACAATTAAAATCTTTTTATAAATATAATTTATTTATTAAAAATATAATGAAGATATTTTTATAAAAAAATTATTTTTAATGTTAACAGTTTCTAAAATTATTGTTTATAGTTAAAATGACAATAATTGAAAAAAAATATAAGTTTCTGCATGAAATTTTGTGTTCAATAATAGTTATTTTAAATTCTAACAATAATTTTGAAACTATAAACATTGAAAATAATTTTTGTTATGAAAATATTTGATTGTTGTATTTTAAATAAATTAATGAAATTTATGGAAAAATTTAATTGTTTAAATTCGGATATTATTATTCGGGAATTTTTCAATTCGGTAATATTATAAACTGTTCGGAAATTTGATTATCAGGGAATTTTTCAATTCGGGAATTTTATTATATGGGAAATTTATAATTCGGGAATTTTATTATTCTGGAATTTTATAATTCGGGAATTTTATTATTCAGGAATTTTATTATTCGGGAATTTTATAATTTCAGGAATTTTTCAATTCGGGAATTTTATTATTTGATATTTTATTATTCGGGAATTTTATTATTTGGGAAGTTTCCATTTCGGGAATTTTATTATTCGGCAATTTTACAGTTTCGGGAATTTGATTTTTAAGGATTTTTCAGTTGTCCCATTATTTTAGTTTTCATCTTTAAATATTTCCGGGAAGGCAAAGAACCACAAGCTATTTGGAAATATATTGAAAAAATGCACAGTATTTACTATATCTTTTTAAATAAAATTTTGCTATTTAAATTATTTCAAATACAAAAATCTACTTTTTCCAAAAATAACTCGATCGATTATTTTTATTTTTGTTATGAAATATTCGTAAGATATAAAATAAACAGAACAATAAAAGAATACAGTAAAAAATCACAATGTTTACCATCTCTTTTGAGGAAAATTTTTACATTTGAAATTAATTAAATACAAAAATGTACTTTTTCCAAAAAGGACTCTAATCAATTATTTTAATATTTGTCTTTAAATGTCCGTAGAATGTCAAATAAGCATAATAAATGAATAAAGTAAATAAAATCTACGGGGAAAAAAACATTTTAGGCAACATTTACCATATATTTTTGGGCAAATTTTTGCATTTCATATTAAGCTCTTGGCTTGGAATTTGTCAAAATACACTGAAATATTTCAAATCCAATTATATCTACCGAAATCCCTTGAAAATTTATTAATCTCTTAAAAATGCCTTGAAATCTTTTAAAATACTCTCAAATATTTAAGATACTTTGAAATCACTTCAATTTATTGACATCTATTTAAAATACCTTAATATATTTTAAATCCTTTCAAACATTTTGAATTTCCTTGACATTTTTTTAAGTTATATAAAATTCCTTGGAATTTTAAAAAAGACCGTGAAATCTTTAAGAAAATTGAAATCTCTCAAAATTATGGAAATCAATTGAAAATTCCTTGGAATTTTTTTAGTATCCTGGAAATTTGATTAAAATACCTTAAAGTGTTTTAAAATCCCTGAAGATTATTGAAATCCTCAGAAATTCGGAAAATAACTTGGAATCTTAAAAAATATTAAAACCTTATAGGGCCTATAAAATTGTTCCATATCTTCCGAAATTCTAGAAAATTCTTTAAAACCACAGGAATTAAAAAAAATATTTTAGAATCATTCAAATCCTTGGAAATTCTTTGCGAATTTTGTAATTTCTTGAAAATGCCTTTGGAATCTGTTAAAATGTCCTGAAATGCCTCAAATTCTTTGAAATCCCTTCAAATTATTGAAATTAATAAAAAATTCCTTAGAACCTTTAAAAATACATTCAAATCATTCAAATTATTTGAAACCTTTCGAAATACCTTTAAAATTTGTAAGGCTCTTTGAAGTTCCTTCAAAGTTTTGAAAATATCTTAAAATCTTCAAAATCTTTTGGAATAGCTTTCAAACTATTAAAATCCCTTGAAAATTCCTTGGAATCTTTAAAATACTCTAAAATCTTGAAAATCCTTTGAAATACCTTAAAACTCTTTAAAACTCTTGAAAATTCCTTTATATTTTTAAAAATGTCCTAAAATATTTCAAATCCTTTGAAATTCCTTCAAATTATTTAAATATATATAAAAATTCTTGGAATCTTTAAAAATACCCTAAAATATTTCAAATCCTCTGAAATTCCTTCAAATTATTTAAATCTATTAAAAAATTCTCGGAATCTTTTAATGTGCCATAAAATATTTCAAATCCGTTGAAATTCCTTCATACTATTAAAATAAAATAAAAATTCCTTGGAATCTTTAGAAATACCCTAAAATCTTTGAAACTTTATGAAATCCCTTAAAACTTTTTAAAGCTTTTGAAAATTTCTTTATATATTCAAAAATTCCCTAAAATATTTAAAATTCTTTGAAACCAATTCAAATTATTTATGTATATCTACTAAGAAATTCTTGGAGTCTTTTAATATACCATAAAATATTTAAAATCCTTTGAAATTCCTTCAAACTATTAAAATAAATCAAAAATTCCTTGGAATCTTTAAAAATACCCTAAAATCTTTGAAATTGTATGAAATCCCTTAAAACTTTTTAAAGCTTTTGAAAATTTATTTATATATTCAAAAATTCCCTAAAATATTTAAAATTCTTTGAAACCAATTCAAATTATTTATGTAAATCTACTAAGAAATTCTTAGAATCTTTTAATATACCATAAAATATTTCAAATCCTTTAAAATTCCTTCAAATTATTTAAATCAATTACAATTACAAACTCCTTGGAATCTTTTTAAATTCAGTAAAATATTTAAAATATTTTGAAACCCCTTGAAAATTTGCAAAGCTCTTGAAAATTCCTTGGAATTTTTAAAAATATCCCTAGATCTTGCAAATCCTTTGAAATACCTTGAAACTTTTTAAAGCTTTTGAAAATTCCTTTATATGTTTTAAAAATATTAGCATTTTTTTTAATACCTTCAAATTATTGAAATATATTAAGAACTTCTTAAAATATTTAATATTAGAAGACCCTAAAATATTTCAAAAGAATTCAGGAAAATTCAGAAATGGGTATAGACCTGAATTCGATAGGGTTTCGCCCGCGGGTTAATTTACTGAAAGAAAAGTGACATTGAAACTCTTTAAAACTCTTGAAAATTCCTTTATATTTTTAAAATTCCTTAAAATATTTTTAATCCTTTAAAATGTCCTCCAATTATTGGAATCTATTAAAAACTTCTTGGAATCTTTTAAAATACCCTAAAATCTTGTAAATCCCGTGAAAGACCTTGACACTATTTAGAAACCTTGAAAATGCCTTTCTATTTTCTAAAATTCCCTAAAATACATAAAATCCTTTTAAATTCCTTCAAATTATTGAAATAATAAAAAACGTTCTTGGAATCTATAAAACTTAAAAATAAAGTAACTATAATGACTTTATCTTGAAAAAAGTAACTAAAATAATAATAATAATTTCAATAATACAGTTTTTTCTTACATAAGGTACTTTAAAAAATCTTCGTGCCAAAAGATTTTTCCTTTTCAGTCCACGGTCAGAGTTATTGCATAGAACACATCTACGGTATACCCTTCTTCTTTTTATAAAGTTCTGTAAACAATTGCGACATATTAATATATAAATTTTTTCAAAAATGATCACAAAAAAGTTGTTACACATAACGTCCAACTTCAGTACAACTTTAAGTAGAAATCCTTTATAGCTAAATAATTATAAAATAGAAAAGATTAAAATTGGAATGTCATAATAAAAAAAAAATCGAAATTATTTGGATACAATCAGTGATGTAGTCCTCAAAGATAAAAGTTAGTTTTTTTATTGAAAAGGCTACTATTATAGTTTTGGTTCGGAATTCATTTCATTTTGTTAAAAATTCTATTATTTGGTTGAAAATTTAATAATTTTGTTGAAAATGCAACTATATTGTTAAAAACTCATCTTTTTAATCAAACATTCAACTACTTTGTTAAATTTTTTTTAGTTATAGGTTCATCTCTTTGGTTGAAAAATGAACTATTTTTATGAAAATTCGTTTCACGTTTGGGAAAAAATAATTTTTTCAAATTGAGAAAAAATATTCCATTTTTGATTAAAAATGTACCTATTTCAGTTAAAACTTTAACTATTTGGTAAAAAAATTATCTTTTTTAGTTGATTGTTTTCAAAATGAAACTATTTGATTCAAAATTAAACTTCTTGATTGAAAAATCATATTTTTGGATTGAATATACAACTTTTTTGTAGATAATTCGTCTTTTTGGCTTATTGGTTGAAAATTCGATTATTTGACTTAAGTTGAACTACTTTGTAAAAAAGTTATTTTTTGTATGAAGAATTCATAACTGTAGTTGAAAATTCAACTATTTGCTTATAAATGAAGTTTTATGTTACAAATTCTACTGTTTTGTAGAAAATTCATCTTTTTGGCTTGAAATTTTAACAGATTTGATAAAAAATTAAACAATTTGGTTGAAGAATCATATTTTTGGGTTAAAATTCGACTCTTTTGTAGATAATTCGTCTTTTTGGCTTTAAAATTAAATAATTTGGTTGAAAATTCAACAATTTGGTATAAAACTTGACTATTTGGTAGAAAAAAATTATATAATCAATTAAATTTGTAGCTAAAAAGATAAGTTTTTAGCCAAGAAGATGGATTTTTTACCAAAAAGACAAATTTGCAACAAAAAATATGCATTTTCAACCAAATAATTGAATTTTCAACAAAAAAATATATTTTCCACCAAAAATGAAACAGTTTAATTTTTAGTTAAAAAATTAAGTTTGAACCGTAGAAACGAACGAATTTACAAGCAAATAGTTAAATTTTCAAAGGTAGATCGACTTTCAATATAAAAATATGAAATTTCTATCCAAATAGGTGAATTATCAATAAAACAGTTCAATTTTTAACCAAAACGATGACTTTAACAAAATTGTTGAATTTTCAACAAAATAATTCAATTTGTAACCAAAAGGATGAATTTTCAGCCAAGAAGATTGATTTTTGATTAAAAAGACAAATTTGCAACAAAACACATAAATTTGCAACAAAATTATTGAATTTTTGACTAAAAAATATACATTTACAACCACAACTAAAATATCTGAATCTTCAGTTGAAAAATTAATTTTCAACCGTAGAAACGAACGAATTTACAACTAAATAGTTAATTTTTCAACCAAAGAGATGAATTTTCAACTAAAATTATGAAAAGTCAACACAAAAAAAAATATATTTTAACAAAGTAGCTCGACTTTCAACCAAAAAACATTAAATGTCTACCCAAAGAGGTAAATATCAATAAAACAGTTGAATTTTCATCCAAAATGATGACTTTTTAACAAAATTGTTGAATATTCCACAACAGAATTAAATTTGTAACCAAAAAGATTTACTTTTCAGCTAAAAAGGATTAATTTTCAACCAAAAAAGATTAAATTTTAACAGAACAAGTGAATTTTCAACTAAAAAATATAAATTTTTCACCAAAAATGAAACAGTTAAATTTGTAGCTAAAAAAAATTAATTTTGAACCGTAGAAACGAACGAATTTTCAACTAAATAGTTAGATTTTCAACCAAAGAGATGAATTTTCAACTAAAATGATGAAAATTCAACAACAATTGAATGAATTTTCAACAAAGTAGCTCGACTTTCAACCAAAGAAAATTAAATTTCTACCCAGAGGTGAATTGTCAATAAACCAGTTAAATTTTCAACCAAAATCATAACTTTTTAACAAAATAGTTGCATTTTCAAGAAAAGAATTAAATTTGGAACCAAAAAAATTAATTTTGAGCCAAGCAGATTATTTTTCTACGAAAAAAGACGAATTTGCTACAGAGCAAATCAATTTTTAACTAAAAAATATAATTTTTCCACGAAAACTGAAATATTTGAATTTTCAGTTAAAAAATTATTTTTAAACCGTAGAAAAGAACGAATTTTCAACCAAAGAGATAAATTTTCAGCTAAAATTATGAATATTCAATCAAAAATAAGAATTTTTAACAAAGTAGCTCGATTTTCAACCAAAAAGGATCAAATTTCTATCCAAAGATGTAAATTGACAATAAAATAGTTGAACTTTCAACCAAAATTATGACTTTTCAACAAAATTGTTCAGTTTTCAGAAAATAATTAAATTTATAATCAAAAAAATGAGTTTTAAGCAAAAATATTAATTTTTTACCAAAAAGACGAATTTGCAACAAAACAAATGAATTTTCAACTCAAAAATATAAATTTTTTGCCAAAAATGAAACAGTTGAATTTTCAGTTTGAAAAAAATTAATTTTCAACCGTAGAAACAAACGAATATTCAATAAAACAGTTAAATTTTCAACGAAAGAGATGGATTTTCAATAAAAATTATAAAAAATCAACCAAAAAATGAACTTTTAACAAAGTAGCTAAACGTTTAATCAAATTGGATCAAAATCCTATCCACTGAGGTGAATTGTTAATAAAACAGCTGAATTTGAACCAAAATCCTGACTTTTTCACAAAAGTGTTGAATTTTCAACAACAGAATTAAATTTATAACCAAAGATGCATTTTTAAACAAAAAGATTATTTTTCTACAAAAAAGACGAATTTGCAACAAAACACATGAATTTTCAACCAACTAGTTGTATTTTCAACTAAAAAAATATACATTCTCCAATAAAACACAGATAGTTGACTTTTTAGTTTAAGAAAATAATTTTAAACCGTAGAAAAAAACACTATTTTTTCACCAAATAGTTAATTTTTCAACCAACGAGATGAATTTTCAACTAAAATGATGAATATTCAACAATAAAGAAATTTTAAAGAAATTTTTAATAAAAAACAGTCTAATTTTCAACCAAAACAGAATAATTTTCAACCGAAATGTTTCATTTTACACCCAAAAAGATTAAATTTCTACCCAAATAGGTGAAATGTCAATAAAACAGTTGAATTTTCAACAAAAATGATGAATTTTCGAGCCAAGATTATTTTTCTACAAAAAGGACGAATTTGCAACAAAACACATGAATTTTCAACCAACTAGTTGTATTTTCAACTAAAAAAATATACATTTTCCAATAAAACTCAAATAGTTAAATTTTCAGTTTGAAAAATAATTTTAAATCGTAGAAAAGAACGAATTTTGTACTAATAGTTAAATTTTCAACCAAAGAGATGAATTGTCACCTAAAAAGATGAATATTCAACAAAGAAATTTTCAATGACAAAACAAAAGAATTTTTAATCATAGAAAAGAACGAATTTTCAACCAAATAGTTACATCTTCAACCAGAGATAAATTTTCATCTGAAGTGATGAAATTTTAATTAAAAAAATTAATTTTCATCAAAGTAGCTCGACTTTAATATACTTAAATATATTAATATATTAATTATATATCGATATTATTACTTATATTCAGATTATAATGAAGCATTTAATTAAACTGAATAATGTGTATGTATGCACAGCCACTCTGTTTTATAAACAAGTTTAAATATTATTGAATTTGGAGGTTATGTGCACCTATGCTTTTTTAATATTTCAGACATCTTTTTCAAAAAGCAAAAAACCTATTTAAAAGAAATTGTAAACAAAACTTCAGTAAAAAAAATGCTATTACTAAATGAATTGTTTTACTACAGAGCCAATAAATTTGTAAACATATTACTTTTGGCTTAATTCATATTCATTTGATGTATTCATGCCAATCATATCTTTTACATTCGTACACAAATAATAATACATATGAAGAAATATCTTTTAAAATATACAGTAAATACCTCTTCCATCATTATCACGATTTTATAATGACTATTTTTATAGAAATAAATAATTTTTTACACAAGATACGACACAACTCTCAAAACAAAACGGCGGCCATTTTTGACCAAAGTGACACGCACGCTACGGTCGACAAGTTTCAGTACTATTCCGTACTTTTAAAAAAAAACTTTGAATTTTTTTTTTTTTTGCAAAGATTTTAATTTTTTTTGTTTTTAATAAGTGAAGAGTTGAAAATTTGGGTAATGAGAGAGTTTACCGCAGACTCAGATCGGAGGCGCTAGCGAACTTACATAAGTGCCCGCGAAATTCAAACTCAAATTAAGGCCATGCAATACTACGAGCCGATCCCTACCTTACTGATATCCTTAACTTACGTCCACCCGAATTGAGATCGAGTTATCCAAAAAGATGTCGGTAAAGTAGGAATCGGATAAGTGTCACACGCCCTTAATAATTTCGAGATTGAAAATATTTTTTGGTATCAATTTATAATTTGGTTTTAATTTTGCTTTAATTTTCAATTTTCGAATTTAAACTTTAAGCTGACCTAATCTTAAAGTTAAGACTTAAAGGCCTTCAGCTTTGAAGAATTTTAATTGATAATAACAAAATTTTGAAATTTTGAATCTGAAATTGTTAATTGTTGAATATTTAACACATTTTTTGCATTCATGAAATATTAATATTCGGGATAAATAATGTTATCTGTCACTTCTTCAAATTCAATTTTACAAAAAATTCAAATTCTCTCGCACTTTCAAGATGGCTCGACGACTCTTAAGGGCATGTCACACTTATCCTATTCCTACTTTACCAAATTTTTTTTATTGTTCCAATTCCACACGAAATGAGATATTGAGCCAAAAGTTTGGAAACATAAAGAGAAGATAGGAACTTTTATGTACTAATGAATTTTCAGATACAACAAACAAATTTCAATTATATTTCTTTTGTAATTGTAAAAATTTATTAGTACATAAACGTTTCTTGGCCCTTTTTCTTTATTTTCCCAAACTTTCAGTTTGATATCTTATTTCGTGTGGAATTGGAGTAATCTAAAAAAATGTCGGTAAGGTAGGACCGGGATAAGCGTCACACGCCCGACTTATTTTCACACGAATTGCCACATCGAGTTGAAAATTTGGGATAATAAATAAGAAGCACTAAGAAACGCGGCTCTGGTCCTAAATTCTTATAATTATGAAAAAAACAAAACAAAAATTATTTACAAAAAAAGCTTTTTTCATAATTAGAAAAATTTAGGACCAGAACCGCGATTCTTAGTGCTTCTTATTTATTATCCCAAATTTTCAGCTCGTTGTGGCTATTCGTGTGAAAATAAGTTTATAAATAACAAAAGTGTCGGTAAGGTAGGAAGCCGGTCACGTGACCCACTTGTCACATGGCCTTAAAGCCTTCTACTTAGAAATTTAAAATTAATAGCGTTTAAAATCAATAGCGTTTAAAATCCAGCAATTTCTAATTTCGTGAATCCGTATTCAGAGATTTAATTTTTTCTAATCGCAGGCCTTATTAATAGTTGGACATTTTTAAGTTGAAAACGTGCAAAATTGAATAATTTCAAAATCCATTTCAGTCTTCACACTCTTCCCCCTATTCTCCTTTTTTAAACAATTCCTCTTTTTCCTCCTGTTTTCAAGAAACTTCCCTTTTTCCTATTTTTCTCGTTTTTTTCTCTTTTCAGGCCATGTGACGAATGGGTCACGTGACCGGCTTCCTGCCTTACCGACACTTTTTTTATTTGTAAACTTATTTTCACACGAATAGCCACATCAAGTTTGCCTTTACCAGAGGCATAGATCTTCAGGTCATCCATGTAAAATACATGAGTGACCTTATGCTCGCGCTGGTATATATATATATATATATATATATAAATAATGTTGATACTAAAAAGCTTCAAGGATAGGAGCCTAAAAAAACAATTTTTATTATACTTGAACCCCTAATATCGAAAAAGTAAACAATAAAAGAGCAGAATTATTTTTTATTTTGATTCTACATGCGAAGAGCTTTACCTTGAGCAAATCCCGAAGAAAATTAGATTCAAAAAAAGCACTTTTCTAATTTTTTTATTTTCTAACCACTGATATATAAAAAGAAAAAACTTATGACGTAGCAAATGTTATTTTTCATCTCAATAAGAGCTTTTTTTAAGTAATTCCCGCAAAAAATTGGATTAAAAGAATCCTCTGTTAATTGTTTAAATTTTTTAACAACGATATGAAAAAAACTAAAGCATAGAAAAGTGTCACGTGATCCATTATATTTTTTATATTCGACGGTTTTATAATTTGAAAAATGTAAATATTGTTTTTAAATTGTAGTGAATGGTTCAAAATTTACAAGTGCATTTCTATCGGGCCCATTTGAGTTTTGATTTTGTTTAAATAATGCAATTTTATTAATTTCTTATTTGAAATGTTACTGAGAACCAAACTTTAGGGCCCCAGCTGAAATATGATTAATAAAATTGCATTATTTATACCAAATTAAAACTCAAAGGGGCCAGAAAGACGTGCACTTATATATTTTGAACCATTTACAAACATTTTAGCACAATTCATTCATTTTTCGAATTATAAATCGGCCGCACATAATAACATTTAATAAATGATGCCCTTAATTCTTCATGCGAAGACATTCAATTGGAGTTATTCCCATGATTAAAAAAAAAAGAAAACTAAAACATAGCAAATGTTATTTTTTGTCCTAATTTTACATGCCAAGAGCTTCAATTTGAACCGTGCACGATGAAAATCGGACTAAAAGAAAAGCTTTCAGCACAGGGGTTTAAATAATCTAATCTTCCTTATTTACCCTGTTTCTCATATTCTTCAAAAACTGATGATAAAAAAGAAAATTTCATTTTTTATCTCAATCCTACATGCGAAAGCTTTAATTAGAGCCATACCAAATAATATCGGACAAAAAGAAAAGCTTCTCGCATAGGGGTTTTCTCACCCATCAATTTTCCTATCTCATCATTTTCCCCCTCAATTGATGGGTTGCTTAAAATTTGGAATTTATATATGAAGAAGATTTTTTTCAAGGTTCTCAGTATTTTTTGATGCTAATAAGTGGTCACTTTAAGGGTCGAATACAAAACATCTAGGTCATAGCTTGAATATTTATTTTTTACGCGAGGTCAGAGACGGAGAGACGCTTTCCTACGAAATCCTAAAAACCACCCTGAAGTCTACTTACGCATTCCAAGTAGAATAATAAGAAAATCTACTATTACTCAAAAAAATTTGCATTTAATGGGTCACAGAACAAAAGAGCGTTAGTAATAAATTTCGTAAATTCGTTTTATTGGCTTAAAATAATTATTTTTAACAGACTCATGTCTCTATAGAAGATTATGGCCCAGTTCGATTTCGGGGCCGTGTATAAATTAAGTAAATTATTTTTTAGGGGGGAGGGGGTCGACATTTTTTTATGCTATCTTACATGAGGGGTGACGTGGTCAAAACCAATTTTTACGTAAGATATTTTACAGTCTGCGAATCATTGCAGACAAATTATATATATTTTTAAAATATGAATAATCTTTTTAAGCATCTGTTTGTCAGCTATCATTTTCTAAGCCATATTTCCAGTTTCCTAACCTGATGTTTCAAACGTTATAAAAATTTACTTTAATATTTATTTGAAATATTATTCTTTAGTCAATAAATTGTCAACATTCTCATTTATCGCAGGCACTTTCCTCTTTTTTTCATTTTCCAGAATTTAAAAATCAAATTGAAAGTTCATTCTTTTCAATTAAAAAGTCTACTTCTAAATTTCATAATGAGAATTCATCTTTTTTGTTAAAAATGGTAATATTTGGTTCTAAATTTAATTATTTCTTGGAAATTCAACAATTTTGTTAAAATGTCATACTTTTTAGTTAAAAATTTCTTTTGTCCAAACAAAAACTTTTTTGTCCAAAATTCAACTATTTTGTTGAACATTTGTCATTTCGGTTTGAAAATTCATCTTTTTTGGTTGAAAATTTGAGAATTTGGTTGAAAATTTATGTATTTTGTTGAAAATGCATATTGATCGGTAGAAAACTAATTATCTCGGTTGAAATTTCATATATTGGTTTGAAAATTTATTTATTATGTTGAGAATTCGTATTTTTTGATAGAAAATACATTTTTTTATAGAAGTTCAACTGCTTAGTTGAAATATAATCTGATTCAGTTGAGAATCCAATTATATTCTTAAAAAGTCGCCTTTCTTGGTTAAATTAAACTGATTTCAATTAAAAATTAACCGTTTTTTGGTTGGAATACCAAATATTACATTTTTTTGAAAATAATTTTTTTAGGTCGAAAATTCAACTGTTTAATTGAAAATTCAACTTTTTTGTAGAAAATTCATATTCATCTCTTAATCTTGAAAAATCAACAATTTGGTAGAAAATACAACTATTTTGTAGAAAATTCAACTATTTTGTAAAAAATAATTTTTCCAACATGAAAATTCATCTATTCTATTTTTTGGTTACCAATTGATCTTTTTAGTTTCGAAATTGAACTATTTTGTTCAAAATTGATATAATTTGTGAAAAATTCGTTTTTTTTTTGTAGAAGATTAATTTCCTTGGTTAAAAACGCCACAATTGGTAAAAAATGTATGTGTTTGGTTGAAAATTCGTCTTTTTTAGTAGAAAATTAAGCTTCTTGGTTGAAAACTTAATTAGTTGGTTGAAAATTCATCTCTTTTGTAGGAACATTATCTTTTTGGAATGAAAAATTCAACACTGTGGATGAAATTTATTGTCTTTCTTGACTGAAAAATATTTTTCGGCTGAAAATGCAACTCTTCTTGAAAATATGCTTTTTTGATTTGCAAATTTATTTCCTTTGGTAGAAATTTTATCTCATTTTGGTTCCGTTCTACGGTTCTTTATATAAAATAAATATTTCCATTGGTTGAAATATCAAATATTACTTTTTAAAATGAGATTTCGTCTATTTTTGTTTGTTAGTTCAACTACTTGGTCGAAAGTTGAACTATTTTTTTTAATTCATAAAAGACACTAATAATTAAATTCACGAAAAAAAATTAATTTGGCGAAAATTACATAAAATAGGGGTGGAGGGTCAAAACTTACAGAACCTAACATAGGGGGTACGTGCTTGAAAATTTCAGAAAAATTTTCACGTAATTTATGCAAGGACACTTAGAAGTGGGGCAAAATTGATTTTTGTTATTTTTTGAAAAGTGATTACTTATTGTTGATTTTTTTCGCAATTCAATAATCATAATTAATAGCTTAAAAGTACTTTCTTGTTCCTTTGTTTAATTCAGGAATAAAAAAGTCATGCATGTCTTTGCATGTTAGTATTTTCATTTTTGAGGACACGCGCACAATTGACAAGGGGTTTACTCGGAGGTGGTTGCTACTTTCCCGGAATTTCTTTCATGATTCTTTGGAGCTAAGTAATAGCTGGAAAATAAAGTCCTTTAAAAAAAATTGAAATGCTTTACAGTTAGAAAGTTTTTGGTATCTTACATCCTTTTGGACCCTTGAGGGTACCATTGACCTCTACACATATATATAGTCCGAAAACAATCGAACTCCATCCTGCATTCTCCTTCCTTCTTTTGGTTTCCATTTCTCCCTCTAGAATTACTCAAAATTGTGTCAAACTCGTATCTTTACCTCGATATTGTTACAGAATTTCTACTTCATTTTCGAATTTTATGACGCTGCCACTAGTAGGATTTTTATGCTCTCGTACGTGGCTCGCGCTTATAAGAAGTTTCAGGGTGGCGAGGGTGACTATGGATTGGTATTTTCGTCTCACTGAAACTTCTCATTATTATTTTTTTTATTAATTGAATGTTTATAGTCGTGTCAGGGTCATTAGCGACTGTACTATACGGCTAATTATAAACTGTAGGGTATATGTGGGGTAGTATACCAGGAGACAGAAGTAAAGACAATCACGATACCATCCGAGCCACGTTGACTTCCTTTATTATTATTTTGTTGTTGTTGTTATTACTGTCATTTTTTTTATTTATATAATATAAGTAAGCAGGGTGACCGAAAAACTTCATTTTTAAATATACTTTACTCTTTCTTTATTATCAATATTCAAAGACGCGAATTTCAATATTGTAACATTTTTAGCGTAGCATATTTCATAAACGGAATAAAACAATCAAATTTCGGATTAAAATTTAGAAATATAAAATTTTCTTTATTTTACTGAAAAAAGTTGACTTTTTATATCATGAAAGATGAATTTTCAATCCAAAAGAACAAGTTTTACAAAAAGCAGTTAACTCTTCGACCAAATAAGATGACTTAAGTAAATAGTTATATTTTCAACAAGACAATTCATTTTTTTAACCAAATAGTTAAATTTTTACCAAAATTGTTGAATTTTCAACCACATGGTCGAACTTTCGAACAAAAAAGATTAAACTTGACTCAAAAACCGTTACATTTTCAACCAAATAATTGATTTTTTTTCGGAAGACTGTTGAATTTACAAACATTTTTAATCCAAAAGGTCGAATTGCCTTTCCAAATGGATGAATTTTTAACAGAACATTAAAAATTTAGACTACAAAAGATGAGTTTTTAATATCATACTTGAATTTTCGACAAAATAATTACATTTTTTTTTAATATATAAATTTTTGAACTACATATGTACTTAAATTTTTTACCTACAAAGATGAATTTTTAAACAAAGAGCTGAATTTTCAACTGTAAAAAATTAAACAAAATATAAGGAAGTTAAATTTTCAGTGAAAAAAATAACTTAAAAAAAATGTATGCAAAATAGTTCAATTTTTAACCAAAAAGATGGATTTCGAAAAACAATGATGAATTTTTCAAGGAAACGGACGAATTTTCAATCAATAAAGATTTTTCAGGCAAGACAGAAAAATAAGTTCAAGCGAACTGATAAACTTTCAAGCCAAAAGACGAATTTCAGTAAAAAAGTTAAATGTTTGAAACAAAAATACTAATTTTTAATGAAATAGTTCAATTATCAACTAAATAGTCGAATTTTCAAACAGAAAAGACAAAAATTTGAACCAAAAACAGTTCATATTTCAACAAAAAAAAACACGGATTTCCAACAAAACGGTTAAATTTTTAACAAATTAATTCAACTTTCAACAGAATAGTTCAATATTTAAACGAAAAGACAATTTTTTAACAAAATACATGAGTTTTCGAAAAGAAGATGAAAATTTTCTATTGAAAAACATCCATTTTCAACCGAAAATAGAAAAGCTAAATTTACAGTGAAAAATTATTTCAAAAAAAGGAATTTTCTACAAAATAGTTTAATTTTTTAATCAAAAAGATGAATTTTCACCTACAATGATGAATTTTCCAAGCAAACAGACGAATTTTCCATAAATAAGATTTTTCAGGTAAGAGAGAAAAATAATTTCATGCGAATTGTTGAACTTTCAGACCAAAAGATGAATTTTATGTGAAACAGCTGAATTTTCAACCCAAAAATATAAATTTTCAAGAAAATAGTTCAACTTTTAACCAAAGCGATGAACTTTTCACATTGTTTTTTAAGAAGTATGTAGTTCAACTGTCACCCAACTGGTTGAATTTTTAATTAAAAAAGATCAAGTTTAAACCAAAGAGATGAATTTTTTATTAAGATTATGAACATTAAAAAAAATTGTTCAATAACTGGTTTAATCTTCAATCAATCAGATCAATTTTAAACAAAAGAAAATGAGTTTTCAACAAAATAGGCGAATCCTGGACCAAAGAAAATTAATTTTCAGCCAAACAGTTGCATTTTCATCCCAAAAAGATTACTTTTGAACAAAAATTGTGAAGTTCAAACCAAATAGTAAAATTTTTGACTGCAAATAAAACCGACAGGAGGGAGCAGCTGGAAAAAAATAGAAATATAGGAACTCATAACCATTTTCCCTGACCATTAATATTCAAAGACCATAATGTTACTCTTGAAACATTTTTCACATAGAATATTTCATAAAGGGAATGAAGCAGTATCAAATTAAAATAAAAAATTTCAAATGTATTATCAATGGCATTGAAAATGTTTCTCTTATAGAAATTCCCTGACTTTTGTAATATTTTTTTTAAATCCTTGACTTTTCCTTGACCAATAGCTCAGCAGATGTCAACTGTTTGGACCCAACCTATCTACCTACTTCCTGAAAATGGTATGCAATGACACTTTTTGTCTTGAGCAAGTTCGAATTGACTTGGCGAGTACCCCTCATCGTGAGTTTCAATAATAAACGTAAAACTCAACACGTCTAACTCAAGTCGACAAAGATGATCAAATTAGAGAAAATTTAAAGCAAATGCTCAAACCAATGGCATAAGAGCTTTAATGAACATCTTCAAAGTATTGGATTACAATTGATAAATTCTAATCCTTGTGTATATTCTATGCAACGACAGGAAGTAATTATATTATTTCTATGTGGATGATATCCTCATTGCCCGTAAAAGCCTATCCAATATTAAATCCATACAGCAAAAATTAACAAGAACTTTTAGTGTGAAAGACCTTGGAAAAGCTGATCATTGCCTAGGCATTGAGATTTCACAAAGAAAGGACTATATAAGTGCATCTCAAAAAGACTACATCCGGACGTACTCCAACGTTTCAACATGAATGATTCAAATTTCGCCATAATAGCAGTGGATCAAAACGTCAAATTAACAAAAAGCAAGAAGAAGACCACTCAAACAGAAAAATCAAGACCCTATCAAGAACTTATAGGAGTAATAAACTACTTAGCAGTTGATACTCGACAAGATACATCATTCGATCGGTTTTATCTAATTAGGCCAATTTCATAAATGTTATTCAGAACAACATTGGACGGCATCGAAACGAATTCTCTGTTATCTTAGAGAAAACATTGACATGCAATTAACTAACAAGAAGAATTTGAAGCACCTTAGAGGATGTGTAGATCCTGATTGAGGTAGCTACATTGTGGACAGACGCTCATATACAGCATACATTTTTATTTTAAACTAGTACTGCAGTAACTCTGAGAAGCAAGAAAACAACGTGCTCTTGCACTATTCTCAACTGGAACCGAATATATGGCTTTGACCGATGCTAATAAAGAATCGTGAATTCCTTCTGGAACTTGGTTTCAAGCAATAATCTAATATCCCATCGGCTAATGAAAACACAGGAGCCCAATTCTTGGTTGGAAACAGGACGTATCGTCCTAAAACTAAGCATATAGATATCAGATATCATTATATCCGAAACATCTCAAGGGTTATATCAAGGTGAAATACTTATCTTCTGTGGAAATGCTTGCCGATATATGCACGAAAGGACTTCCACAAATTAAAAATTAGGAGTTCTGACATTTACTTCACATGGAATCATTTGAAGATAAAAGGCTCGCTATATCTGAAACGACTTCATGTTGTATCTTGAAAACAAGGTTCTACAGTGTTTTGACTTTGTCACGTCTGTCAGTAGTCCTGTTATACCAACTTGTTATTTGTTACACTCAGAGAAAAGGTTCTCTTGAAACAAAAGCATCGTCCTCTTGCTACTTTTGTTTTGAACCACTTGAATATCCTTTATACACAAACAGGTTGTTGCAAAAGGCTAATGTTTGCTGCAATAAGATTCTTTTTGAGACAAATGAAATTTCTTTTAACCTTAAATGTAAGCGGAAATTTTATTTGAGTCAAGAATCATCCTTTCAACACAAGAGGAAATTTCTCTGAGTGTTAATAATATCGAATTGGCTTATAAAAATACTCTGCTTATTCAATTAAGCGTCTAATTGGAATTCAACTTCTATCACTTTGAGCCGATGCTTCATTAGGTGTTGGGAAGGGTAAAAGGGGGTTAGAGGGTGGATGGCGAGAGAGTTTCGCATTTGGGAAGGTCGATAACTACCGAGGGTAGCAGGGTATCGAGGACAGGACACTTGGGTAATCCGCGGATATAACTAATTAACCGAGGGTAAATGATTCTTGGCAAGTTCATTCAACGGCCGCCAGCCCCACGAACGAGAGGATGGTCGTCTGTCTCGAGGCGCGCCTGGTAATACACTTTTGCGCAATTCCCTGTCACGAGTAATGGTTTCCTCTTGAAACATGAAAAACTCCGGGGGCGATCGCGGCACAATAAACCTGCCGAAATTATGACTGCAGCCCCTCGAAATACGCGCATTAAAGAGGAAGAAAGTATGTAAAGGTATCTACTATGCTTGATAATAAAGCGTCCGATGCAGCTTATTTGACTCATTGGTCTGAATAAGTAACTACAGCTCGGTGCACCAAAAGAAAGAGGATTCTACTGCATTTGAAACTGCGCAATTTCCGCACTTGGACGATGCAGGATTCAAATTTTCCACTGTTTAATGCATTCATCCAAAATTATTTCGAGGAGGAGATAATTATTCATGGAGATCATTTCTCAAAAAATAGAAAAGGAAAAAAAAGAAAAGAAGCATTGAACACTCTTTGACATGTGTAAAAGAAGAAACAATCTTTTTCATAGAAATGTTCTATTTTCAAATAATATATTTCTTTCTGAATCAGAAGGGGCGAATTTCTTATTTTTAATATTTTTATTCAGTTAGAAGGGAGGGAAAGTTGGTTATTTATATTTATTTCTGATTCGGAAGAGTCTATGTTTTCTTTTCATCATTTTTATTGAGTCGAAGAAAAGAATTTTTTATTTTTATCTGAATTGATTTTTAGGTACTGAAGAGTCTGAAGGAACCCTTGCTTGTTGTATTTTTCCTAAAAGTTCCTTGAACAGAACAGTTTCCTAATGTTATTGGAAATAATTTTCGTCGCACAATGAAATATTAAAAATAAAGGTCATATATTTAAAAAAGATACACTTCTTATGACTGCGTCATGTTTATCTACGACAAACTGTTTTGGAGAAAACTGAGTATTCTGTAAGCATTTTTCATGTTTCGCTAACAAAAAACGACCTTCTCATGAAAACTAAAACTTTTATCCCAAAAGTTTACCCCAGACTACTATTTTTGAAAACAAAATTTTAATTTCGACGATATAAAGGAATTTAGAAGAAAATACTCAAAACTTTTGTATTTCAACTATTACCGTTTTTCCGTGCTTAATTAAAAATCTTTCACGAAATCTAATTTTTCGAAAGATTCAGAAGACAAATGTTATTCAACCTCAAAGGTTTCAGATAAAATTGATAGATTTCAAATTAGCATGGTTTTTTTCACTGAGACATTCTTCTCCACTACTTACTAGCTTCGAGAAAATTGTTATGTAACACATTATTTTTACTTCTAACTTTTTTTCTTGAGGCTAATATTTTTTTAAGCGAAATTCCACATTTTTCCTTTTTATGTAATTTTAAACAAAAGTATTTTAAGTAGAATTAAGAACCTTTTTTTACAACTTTGGACATAATCTTTCTGAAAGAGCATAAGAGTTGCAATAAGAAAAGTGTTTTCAAAAAAATTATTAATATATGTTCTTTGAAATATTTATTTAGTTCAGAATTAATGGATAAACTTTTCTGGATTTAAGAATTTGACATACAAGTATCGCCAAATTATTTTTACTATTATTATACCATTAAGATAAATCCATTGCTGCTTGTTTATTTAGCAAATTGTTGAGTAGAAATTTATTCTGTTTAGCGAGAAGTCGAGTGACTCTTTATTCTTTTCTTTAGTCCGGAAATGACTGAATTTCTTGAATGCTTTACGATATTTGGAGCATTTCCGGCTACAAAGTCGACCAATAATATAACACCATACGTACCACGGTGTACAAGTTTTTCACAAAAAAGTCTTAACGACTTGACCATCATAAATATTACGACGTCTCCAGAAATAATAGTTTCACGATTTTCGTCGTTCTTCGCCGACTAGATTCGTAGATCCATGAATGCTGCGGGGTAATAAAAAAAGAGATTCCCGTTTTATGCTTTCATTGCCGCAGAAAAGAAGAAATGTTTCTGGAATAGTATATTTTCGGTATTCCTCCATTTTTCCTTACTCAATTTTGAAGATAGATCAATGTTAGTTCCTCTACCAATCTACTTTTTTTCCAGTATCCCCCATGTAAGAAAAATCTATTTTTCAATGGTAAAAAAGAACTTCGGCATAAATTAATCATTTTTTTTAAATTGTACGTTATTTGTCGTACAATCAATACAATCTAAAAGCTTAATAGTTACGTTGTAAGTTGATAAAGCTTGTTCAAATGATTGTTCATCGTAAAATATTTTTAACAGAAATTATTTTTTGAAACAAAAGTACATTTCTTGAAAAAGATTGAAAAGTTGTTGAAGAATTTTGATGGTTGAAATGTTCTGAAAGTTCCTCATGCAATTGTCGTGTCTTATCACTGTCTCATCGCCAATTTTCAAGGACCATTGACTGCACCGACTCAAAAGTTGGAAACTCCTCGTATGGGTCGCCGATCTTCCTTATATTGCGGAAAGAGTCCAATTTAAAAATGCAAGGAAATGTCGCATTTCGTTTATCTTCATAATCTCAAAAAAGAAGAGGGAAATTTACGAAATTTCAAATGACCTTTTTAAAATTCAATTCGAAATAATATTTCCTGGCCTTTTTTTAATAGAGAATTTCATTCGATTTTCATTTTGAAATAGCTTGTACTTTTACAGATTAACTTACAATCCTAAACTGAGATTTCTGCTTCTTTTCTCAGCATCTAAATTTTGCTGAAAATGGATATTTATATAGACTCTTTTGCCAGAAGCTTTTTCTCTTGGAAATTCTAAAGAAAATTTACGGATTTGTCTCAAAGACAAAAAGGGTGCGTCGACCAGTTAAGTAGGGTTTGTGGTCCACTCCACACTTTAAAAATTTATCTTTATGTTCAGTGTCCTGAAATTTCACAAACCTGTTTAACAAAAAGCGAATTTAGAATCTAGATTTTTCAAAACAGGGAAACAAAGAAATGGAGAAAATTCAATTTAGAAGACGATTTGTCAAAATTGTTTTGATTTAGCCAAGTGTTCGATGTAATTTCATGTCACAGCTCTTTAATCTTCAAAGAAAAAATTACTTTCCCGAGACTGAAGAAAGTTTCGTCTGTCGGCAGCCGATTTACCGCCCACAAGACGCTAGTGAAAAAAAAATAAGAATCTTTCAAAATATGCGCGTCTGAGGTTTCCGCAAAGAAAATACTTTTCCCAAGAGAGAAAGTTATAAGTTTTTCCAGCACTCATACTTCCCAGCGAGCGGCGAAAGTTACACTTTGACTTCCACGAAAGAATTGCTCGGGAGATAACGGGCTGGCGCCCTACGTCAGATATGGTCGAAGAGGAAAGGGTATAGATGGATCGTTTATTACGCTTGGAGACATATTCCCGCAGAAAAAGACCGTGGAACATGAAAAAAGAGAAAAGGGTGCTTTTCAGATTTGGCAAGCAAAAGAAAAGCACTAAAAATGAGCAGAAGTTATTTTTTGAGGATGGAAGTACGAAAATTATATCCTGAATGAAAAACTGAATCTAAAAGTCTGGAACAACAATTTTCTAGAGTGAATAGTTTCCGAATTACATGTAGTTAATGAGTAATCATGAGGTACGGTCTCTGACGCGCTGATGCAGAGTGCGCTCCTGTTGCAGCGCTGACCGTACTCGATTCTTCAACTTTAATTCTATTTAATTCAAAAAATATGTACATTTTAAAAGATTTTCAAAGAGAGTTATTATTGCTTTTTTTAGTGGAGAATCTATTGCAGTATTTTTATTTCAATTTAAAGTCGTTTCAAATCAGATTCATGTTTAACTTGAAAGGCTATCAGTGTTGAATTTAAATTAGGGACGAGAATTTTGTCAAGATTTTATATTTATTTTAGAGCTAATCCAAGGCTAGTAAATATCTTTTTTCAAGTTTTCATTCCCGCCTTCGTGGAATTCTCATATTTCAATTTGTCCTTGCCATTTGGAAGCAAGAGAAAAGAACTAAAAGTAAGCAAAATTCATTTGATAAGGATAAAAGTACAGAAAGTATATTCTGAAAGAAAAACTGAATCTAAAAGTCCCAAACGACAATGTTCTAGAGTGAATAGTTTCCGAACTACATGAAGTTAAAGTTTGATCATGCGGTACGGTCTCTGACGCACTGATGCAGAGTGCTCTTCTGTTGCTGTGCCGACCGTGCTCGATTCTTCAACTTCAATTCTATTTAATTTGTGAAATATTGACAGTAGAAAAAAATCGTCTTCAGAGTTTTTATTGGTTTCTTAGTGGAGAATCTATTGATGTATATCTTTTTCAATTTAGAGTGGTTTCAAACAAGATATTGAGCGTTATTAGTTTGAAATGATAGCAGTGTAAATTTGAATTAAGGTCGAGGATTTTGTGAAGCGTTTTCTTTTGTTTTAGAGTTAATCCAAGGCTCTGAAGGGAAATTTTTTCAAGTTTTTTGTTCCTGCCTTCGTGGGATTCTCATATTTCAATCCGTCCTTGCGATTTGCACAAGTGTCGTCTCTTTTTCAGAGAAAGTTTTTCTTCTCGAGTATCGATTGCACGAGGCGTCGTGTGCCTTCTAACTATTTTCTCAATAAATGACTTTGAACGTCGAGTTCAAGTTACAAAGGGGCGAGTGAGATGCTCGATCTTCTCAAGAGTGGGACTCTTGGATTTCGAGGTCGAGGCGATTTGAACTTTCTCAGCTTGTGCATTATCACTGGTATCAAAATGCAAAGTTTGAAGTGCTCTTAAAATCTTTAGTATCTTATCAGTTCAAAAAAATATATAATCTTCGAATTCCACTTTGTCCACTTGAGGCAGCATGAAGTTGTTCCTCTTGAATAGAAATGCTTGAGTTTGAATACGATTTTTTCCAAATTTTATAAAAGTTTTGCTTTGAATGATGGAATTTATAATTTAGTTCTGAGCACTGAAAACGAAACATTTGTTGGGTTTGAATGCTTTAACCGGGAAATAACCAAGAGTGTTTTTAGTGGCCACCTCAAAATATTGACATATTTATAAATAATAAATAATCAATTATTAATTTGGTAAGCGGAATATTCACAAAATATATTACAATTTTTAGATTCAATACCTGGACCTATATTTAATACATTAATTGTATTTAATTAAAAATTTAGTTATCAGTTAGGAAGGAGAGAAGAAGCATAAAAAATTGCATGATGTAGTTTATTAATAGATTCATATTAGTTTTATAACAATTCATTTATGATTTTGAAATTGTATTAACAATTATTATACCCTCGAACAAAAGAAACTACACAAGCGCGCTGTGGGCGATTAATGTTGCTAGCTTATCATAATTGCCAACCTCGTAAGAAAATATTTGTAAAGACAAAGTTGGAGGAAAATGAAATTATTGGTGCTGAAATGTGGTTGCTATTAGTTCAATTGCATTTTCCTTGGCGAAACAGGAGCGACGACTTCCAGGAGTGGCAAAGTTTTAGACTATAAATTCGCCATTAGAATGACGGACCGGGGAATTTTACTTCACCCGGAAAAACCGGAAATTTTACTTAGGATCGCGAATTTTGTTCTTCTATCACAAAATCTATTTTTTTTTCACTTGATCTTTTTTACTGTTTTGTCGAGAATCAAAGAGAGAATAAATTTTGAGCTTAATTTCTTTCAATTTTAAATATATGAGAGTTGAAATTTTTTCTCTCAAGTAGGTTAAAGTTTCATATCTTTAGAAAAATAATAATAAAAATCAAATATATATATATATATTGAGCAAATTCGATAAAAACCTCATGATTACTTTTTTCATTTATTTTACAAAAATCTTTCTTTTAGGAGAAAAAAATATTAAAATTTTTCGAACAATTTGATTTGAACATAAATCATGTTGCAACATGCAAGAAAACACTTTCACAAGATTGGTGATAAGTTGGTGCGATTTTATGGAGATTTACTTTCAAAACGATTCCAACGACATTGAAAAATATTTAATATATTAGATTTTATTTAAATTTGAAGACAAAATGGAAATTTGCACTAATTTTGTCATATTTTCTCAGAAAACAGATGAAATCACTCTATCCTGGCTTATTTGATGAAGAATTCCAATAGTTTTCAACCCAGTTGAGAGAAACAATTTTAAGTCTCATATAATTAACATTGAAAGAACTTAAGCAATCATCGGTAATCAGGTGGTGTCATACTCGTGATGGGCAATATAGATTCAATTAATATTCATCACTTCAACCTGTGATAAATATGTCATTGTTTTCTCCATAAAATAAATTTTGTATAATAGTATGTTAAATAATGTTAAATTTCCTATTTTTATAGGCTGATTGAGGCCAAATTACAAAAAGACATTTTTAAATTATTGGTTGGGGGAGGGGGGGAGGACTGGATCAGGGGAAAAACCGGGAATTTCAAATTGACACCCTGCTTTAAAGTAACAGAAGAGAAAAGCGATTTCCGACACGTGTAGTTTATTGGCCATTAAAGTATTAACGATTTACAGCTCAGCATTGCCATTATATTCATGGCACACCATAGAATATAAATAAAAATGTGAACATATTTTACATTCCCCGGTGTCAATATCAATTTGACATAAATATTCTATTCTTATGAATTTATGAAGAAATCGCTTTCCATTTAGTGTTTGTCACCTTCATTTCTATTGTGAATTATAATGTGTCAAGGTCGCTTTCATTGTACAGAAAAAACTTTATCAATGTTTTAACAGTGTCACGCTACATGAGATAATGATTTACAGTGTATAATTTTAATTAACCAGAAAACTGGCAAAAAATGCTGATTAGTCATGTTTGTATTTTCGGCAAGGATTCTACGTTGTTTGACGAAGTTTCATTGAAATAATATTAATAATCAATTCATGAGATCAAAAATTTCTTTGAAAAAAATTCCAAATGTTAGAGGACTTTTCATTTGATATTTTATTTTCCAACAATAAGAAATCGAAAAATTTCACTGTCAAAATTGACATCTAAACGTCGGGTTTCGCATTTGTTCCATTCTTGTGTTTTTTGTTGATTTCGTTTAGTAAAGTTTTTAAATTCCAGTTTTTGTGAATAATTATTAAAAAATTGTTGTTTTGAAGAGTCTTTAGGAAAAGATAGCATTCTTTAGGACTAAGTTATGTAAACATTTAGCGCTCTTCTGTCATCACAAGTTAGGTTAAATGGTATAAAGGTTAAATATCCCGCATCAATCGTACCAGTTATTATTAATATTTATTATCATTCATTATTATTTATGATTTCATTAACTCAATAGAGTTATTTTTATTTTAGGACACTAATGATAATGTTTTATATTCAAGATGTGAATAATCTATCATGTCCAGGAGCAATACCAGAAACGAATATCTAGATAGCGATGTCAAATTCATACCCTTGACAAGGTATCGAGAGAAAATAAGTTATAGTTTTCCTAGTAACGTTTTAATTAAGCAATTGGAATTTCTTTCTTTCAATGTCCCGGTCGTTTGCAGCTTTAAATATTTTAGTTACTTCTATTTGAATACGTCAGCTACTTGCGTACACTTCCCTTTTTATAGGTCACTTTCAGATATTGGAGAATGCAACAAGTGGGATAAAGCAGAGGTAAAATTACAGGTGAAATTTCATGTTTCAATGAGCCAGGAAAATTTAAATATCACTTAAGAGGTTTTTAGAGAAAGAAAAATCAAAGAGGTAGATCAATTTGGAATATTTTTATCGTCCTATAAAATCTAGACTTAGAAAAATCGTAAGTTTAACCTCTAGGTGTTATTCGTAATTTATTTTTATTCTCTATAACACATATTTTCCAGAAAAAGGCTTGTAAATAAAAAATATGTTTAATTAATTCAAGTTTGTGATAATTGGCGACGTTAAGGAGTTATTAACGCAGAATGTGACATCGCACATGGAAAATATAAATGTAAATAACAATTTTAATAAATAGTTTAAAAAATTAAAATTTGTGACTTTATTTTACAAGTAAAGTATCTAAATGCAGACTCTACATTATTGATATACTTCCGTATTCAGTTGACAATTCAACTACTTGGTTGAAAACTCATGAATTTTGTTCAAAATTCGTTTTTTTTTAGAAAATTGATTGTCTTGTTCGAACACCCAACTGCTTGGTTGAAAGTTCAACTATTTTGTCCTAAATTTGTTTTTTTGTTTGTTTGAAAAGCAATTTTTTGAACTGTAAATTCAACTGTTTCATTTTTGGTTTAAAATTTATCGTATTAGTTTAGAATTCAACCAAGTGGTTAAGAATTATCATATTCGTTGAAAATTCATATTAATGGGTTTAAAATTCAACTATTTGGTTGCAAATTAACTTTTTGTTTGAAAATTCATATTTTCGAGTAGAAAATTGAACTAGTTTGTAGAAAATTCGTAATTTGGATTGAAAATTTAACAATTTGGTTGACATTTTTTTTCTTTACACATTGAAAAATCTTTTTGGTAGAAAATGTAACTGTTCTGTTGAAAATTCGTCTGTTTGGCTTAAAAGTTCAACTGACTTGTTGGAAAATTTTCTTTTTGGATTGGACATTTTATTCTTTTGTTAGAAAGCTCAATTAATTGGTGAAAATTTAACTTTTTGGTTGAAAATGTACTTTTTTGGGTTAAAAATTCAACTATTTTGTAAAAAAATTGGCCTTCTTGGCTTGTAACATCATCAGCTTGTTTGAAATTTTTTTTTCCATTGACTGAAAACTCTTTCTTGGTTGTGAATTCGACCGTCTTGTTAAAAATGCATTTTTTTGGCCTTAAAATTCAACTTTTTTGCTTAAAATTTTTGTTTGCTTGAAAATTTAACTGTTACGTTGAAAAATTTTATTTTTGAGTTGAAAATTATATTATTTTAGTAGACAATTCAACTACTTGGTTGGTATTTATTTTTACATTCTCACCCAGAGAAGGTATTAAATTTGTGTACAATTTTGCCCCCCCGGTTTTTGTCAAATGTCGACGTCTTGAGACCACCTGAACCCAAAAAAACAGGTTTTTACGAATGTGTAAGGAAACTAGATATTCTACGTGTACCTGACACGAAGAAAAAGAGTTGTAAAGTAAATGGCAGTATGCCCAGAGGCAAACCGCGGAAAGAATGGGTACAATGTGTAAATGAGACCTTAATCGTTGCACCACATTTTAAGGCCGCCGCTTCACGCAAAATGGCGCTGCTGTCGCGTTAAAATCGTGGTTGTGTTGCCCTACTGCATCAAACGCAACAGCTGTCCAAAATTTCTTTCCGTGTACTTAGCAAAATACAGATTATTTTGAATTCAGAAAATATGTTTTCTCCTGTGAAATTTGGTAATGAATCGTGAGACTTATTTATTTCTACCAATATTATAACTTCAAAACCAGATTTTTTTTACTCGCAGGCATGTTTCAGTAAGAATAATAAATTATAAAATGTGTTCCTTGCAGATAAAAATAGGTATGAACATATGTGAATAAAACACAGATATAAACGAACTCATTACACATTTGAGAATCGAACTACGATTGAACGATACATTTGATTTTTTAGAGGTCATGTTGATTTAAGACAAGAAAATTCCCCTGTCATCATTTTTGCCACATTTCTAGAAATGCTGGAGTAAAATACATAATATATAATAACGCTGAATCACAGCTATAAGTACATAATATTTACTCATATACGATGACACTGTGCTTAAGGTAGTTTTCATGTTAAAAATCAGACCTATAGAAAAAAAAATTGTACAAGCGCTTCTTACCATTTTTTGAAAAATAGTTGAATTTGAATTAATAATGTCCATCTTTTTTTTTTTCAAAAAATCACTATATTTGAATATAATTTACTTATTTTCCAAACTAAAAAGAAAAAACTTTTTTTAAACAGTTTTAAGGAATATTTTCCCTGAAAAAATAGGCCAGGATTTATTCAACTAAACCATTTTTCGAAAATTGGTAAGAAGATAATCACCGAGTACAAGAAGAGCGCAAACCTATTTTTTGCCAAACTATGGATAGATATTTTTCAGGAATTTTAGTATAACTTGAAAAGTTTGGAAAATTCTATATATTTTTCGCATTACACAAAAAGAGGATTTTGAGTTAAATTTCTTTTCAATTATTTTTATACTTATTTAGTTTTTATCTAACGCTGCTTTTTGTGTTCTAGCTACTCTACTTTGATACAAGTAGTCTTTTAAATATAGTAATACCGAATACTTTTGAATACTGAATAATATTGAGTGTAGAACACCTTTTTACAGACTAAAGGAAATAATATGTATAAATACCTTAATAGTAATAATACACAAACCAGGTACGCCAAACAAAGAATAACATTACGAAAAAGTGGTAGAATGAATCTTCTTTCATGTCATACAAATACAATCTCATTTAAACCGATTTTTCAATACTTTCAATTAATTAGAGAAATGTTTTTTTTAATGATTTTGTAAATTTACTTGACTAATTTTTTCTTCACGTATATATGTGTATGAAATAGGTATTTGTGATACAAGTGCGCAAAATAGGCGAATGCTAACGAGTGTGAAACTTGCCATATGAGCTGAAGGCAAATGCTGCAATCACACGGGTAGCAATAACCTGTGTATACGCGTATCACATGTTTAAGGTTAGCTACAAAATATATAATTTAAATAATAAATACCACACTTAGAGTTTTCTCATTTTTTCAATAACATACTTTTTTCTAGTGTCCTTTGTCAGTAAGAATTTCCAAAGTATTTAAAGTAATAAATTTTAAAGCTATAGCTACAAAATAGAATATTTAGAAGTCCATAAAAATGACTTTGTGTAAAACATAATTCTTCCCGTTTTTGATTCTTTGGACTCATCACTTTTTAAAATTTATGTAAAAATTTATAACCCTTGGATGTCCGATATATCTTTTCAAACTCAGCTGCATAAATATAGTTTTTTTGTTACTCATACATATCTCTGAAGTATTTGAAAAATGTATTACATTTACATTTTTCATTCCCTAGAGATCGGTTTTTTTGTAGCTAATTTTAATCAGCAGAAAGTCCTAGAGCGTATTTTTAATAGGTTTCTTTCTTTTAAGTTTCAACTTTTTTTGAAAACATCCCTCTCTAATGATTAAGTCTATGTTTTGTCTCGTCACTGAAAGGTTTGAAGTTTAGCATAGATATTTGTTTCAAACTTTTGTAATTAATTAAAAATTAACTAAGCAGCAGATCAACAAATCAAAAACACCTTTGGATTCGTCTTCGAAATATCTATGAGCGCCTTTTGAAACCATTCTTCAAGCGATTGAATCATTTCTTAATAATTTGAATCTTCATGGTAATGGATTTCAAACTTTTGTAATTAATTATAAACAAAGTAAGCGTCCAATCAAACAACCGAAAACACCTTTGGATTCGTTCTGAAAATATTTGAGTAAGTTTTGTACATTCTCATCATAATGAGAAGGTCCACGTTTCAAGGACACTATGATCCAAAAAAACAGGTTAAACGATGGTGTCTGTCTGTCGTCGTCTTCGTTGCCGTCGTCTGTCACTTTTTGATAGGAAACGTATTTTTTGTTTTACCCATAAAAAAAACTTTTAAAATAAAAAAAAATAAAAATGTTTGGACAAATGAAACAAGCTACAAAAAACATGGATACACAAAAGTTGATCATCCAAAAAAGAGCTACAAATTTGTTATCAATAATTTTTTGATAAGGCGCGTAGTTTTGGTTTTAATTGTAATAGATAACATTAAAAATAGAAAAAATTAAATTTTTGGACAAACTATACAAGCTGCGAAACAAAATTAATTGACAAAAGTTGTTCACCCAAAAAGAGCTACAAATTCGTTATTAATCATTTTTTATAAGGTGCGTAGTTTTTGTTTTAATCGTAAAAATAACATTAACAATATAAAAATTAAATTTTTCGAAAAACAGCACGAGGTACGAAAAAAATGGTTGGATAAAAGTTGTTCAACGAAAAAAGATCTACAAATTTGTTATTATTTTTTTTTGATAGAATGCACATTTTTGGTTTAGATCGTGAAAAATAACATTGAAAATAAACAAATTAAGTTTTTGGAAAAATGACACAAGTTGTAATAAAATGCTTAATATCAAAATTTTGTGATAATATAAGTTTTTTGAAATGATACATTCTTCAGGGTAGCTGAGAATAAACATTAGTGCAAAATTAATAACAAGTATCAAAGTAATCATGAAAATGAAATTATTATATTATTTTGCAATATCTCAATAAGCAGTCTCAGACTGAGGTAAGGAAATAAATATAATATACATTTGATATAATAGAGTTGTACATAATGTAGGAAATTTCGCACTTTGGACAAAATCGAGTGCAAGTCACGAGATACGTGATGAGAATATGCTAGTTAGAGCCAAAGGCGAATCCATCTGTGTTTTAGGTTTTTTGATCGGACGCTTAGTTTTTTTAATAATTAATTACAAAAGTATAAAATCCATATCTACTGCAAATTTCAGTGTTGTTTCAATTTTTATACAATTTCAGCTTTTCATGCTGTTCCCATACTCTTTATTTTTACATGAACAAATTTAGGGATAAAACTGTTATTACATGGTATTATAGCAGAGATAAATTCTAAGTAAGAAAGAACACTTGTATTGCAATTTTTGAGTGATTCCTAAATATCGTTCCACAAAATCAAAAAATAATGTAAGTATACAAATTAGGCGCAATATTTTTTCCGAAATTGACAGTAATTTAAATAATGAAAAAAATTCCTAATTAGGTCATACTCAACTGCTAACATAATATATGGAAATCAGCCTCTATATTATTCTTACAGCGCGTGTTATGAATATTTACCTAACTGCGTAGTTATGCTGTCTGCGAGTTAAAATTGATTTCTATTTTCAGACCTTTACATAATTTGCGATAAAGTATCTCGTCTCAGTGTAATTTAAATTCAAAAACGAGATATCCCTTTCCAAGGTGGCCTTTAACCATGTCACCGAGGGTTTTTGCTGAATATGGTTACAAAGCTAAATATGCAGTTGCGGACAATGATCCAGGGATGGTGCTGAAGGAAAACTCCTAAATCCAAGGCGTGAACTACCATGCCTTGAGGATGAATGATACCATAGAATGGTATCCTAAAACGGTGTCTCCGGGATACCGGACGACCTGCCGGAGTAAAATTTTCTCATTTCCACAAGCAGGGCTCTGTAGGGAATCACTAAATATTTCCCTAGCGACTTGTGGGAATAGAATAAGTTATTTCCAAACTCAAAAACGAAACTTTGCCTCGAGAAAATTTGTAAGCGGGGACATGAAGGCTAGCACATTTACATTACTGTTCTGACAGTCAAACTGCAATTAAGGTACTTACGACATCCGAAGAGTTTAGTTCCAGACTAGTCTGGGGTTGCATTGATGGGGATATAAAAGCGGATACTTTAATGTCTATAAAAAATTAATGAATGCATTTCCAATTTATTGAGAAAATGAAAATAACAAAAAGCTAGAACTTATGATAGTGTTTTTGACCAGATCCGAAAATAATTTTTTTTAATCACTCTAAAGTACATATATGTATATACATCCTTTATCTATGCAAGTATACAAAGAGTATACATTTTGTTTACATTCATATTTATCGCATAAAGATCATTGGTCTCGTCTTTCCGCTTTTAGATTTGCTGAGTGTTTCCAAATAAGACGCACATTAACAGGAACGCAATCAGTATTACATACGTAGGCGCATTGACGTGTATAATAAATCTTGTTCTTATTACAATTCGGCAAGCAAGAAATAATTTATTGCCAACCAGTGTAGGCTTACTGATTAATAAATGTTTAAGAAAGATGTAAAAACGAGATCGTCATAATTGACGTAATAAATGTTTCATTTGTCAGAACATGAATCATATATGCTTCAATTTAGGACTGAACCGAAACACTTCGGCTATTCGTAATGAAATTTTGATACACGTTGCCACGGATTAACATTAATTATTAGAATAATTTGTAATGATAGATTGAAAAACATTGTTTTTATTTAGTCTTCATTCACTCATAAATAGTATGTACAAGCAATATAATAATAATACAACCTACAAGTTTTGTTATTGATTTTTGTTATATATATATATACATGGCTATTCTTAATTGAATTGACGCTGTTTATTGATTATTCAGTTTCGGCATGTATGAATATTAAAAATATTTTGAGGTCTCTCAAGGACATGTTAGGCAAATCAAGAGCAAAATAAATTGAATCAATAATTTGTAATCAGCCAAGTTTGAGTTGAGATACAAGAATTGAGCTGGTTTCCGTTGTTGCCATTAATTAGAAAGGCTCTCATAAAAAATATAGAATAATTATACAATTTCTTAGAAACTCAGCTTATCTTGATTTTCATTTTTATGGTCTTCGCGAAGTTTGCAATAGGAAATCCTATCTGGTTGAAGCGAGAATAGTATAACCTAGAAAGAGACTTTTATTCATAGAAATTATAGTAAATGATTATTTTCAAATAATTTGTTATAAATGTTACTCTTTTACAAAATCATTCATTTTCAGTATAGCATGAGTATATCAGTATAACACACAAGTTTCTATTTTGTAAATTTTGATAGTTATTTCGAGATCGGAGACTTTATTCTCAACTAAGTCCTGATACCTCCGGAAACTTGGACCGAATTCGGATTGAATTATGTGACTTAAGAGGGTATGTGGAAAATTTGATCGCGAGACCTTCGATCTTCGATTTGGCATTGACATCGATAATGATACCATTAATTCAACGATTTGTAGATCTATAGCTGAGTCATCAGGTGATCCACCAATCAGATAAAAATATAGAATGATTATGATATTAGATTCTAGAAGGGAATTGTATACAATCATAATGTTTCTGGCTTCGAATAATACTTGTAATAAGATTATTTTATTAAGATAAGGTGATGTTTATGAGGGTGATTCTATTCTGGGTGAGGCGGTATTGTATAGTATCGTATAAATATTGTATTACTGTCAATTTCTGTTGCAACAGGAATTGGTTATTGTTTCAAAAGCGGTTCATAAATGGTAGTTGGTTCAAATGTTTGTTCTGTAGATGTAACTTCCTCTGATGACGAATTTCTGGTTTTCTAAAAAAAATTGTATATAAAAGTTTATACATTTATAATTTTACATGAATATTATATTATACAAATGTATTTTATCTTTTAAGACTTAAAAATTGTTTACAAAAATTCGAAAACATATTTCAAATACACTCAGAAGAACTAATGTAGGAATAAAAATTGAAATGAACGAAGTCTGATGGAACTATAATAAGGCTGAAAATGGAAACGTAGCAGAAATTCCTTTTGTGAAGTAAACATGATCGAATTACCGTTAAACGGGATAATTTCTAAGATGTGTAGTAAATTTGGACACATCTAAATTCCCTAAATTGACTGGATAAATTACTCAAAACAATTCCAGGAATCCGGAATCAGTTCTAGCCTTAACTGGTTCTAGATTCTGGTTGAAACCATCCACCTCGAGTCATTTGAACTATCGATTTAGGAATATCCCAATTTACCTCCTCCCCTCCCCCCATATTCGAAATTACCCCGTTTGACGGTACTTCTGGAAAAAAATTTCATTCAAAAGAAATGAAAAAAGTATTTTTCAGGTACAAATTACAACAAAAATTCGGTTTCAACTTTTAGAAGAAAAAGGCTTATAATTGAAAGTAATTATGAAAATAAAAGCCAGATTTAGTCAATAGTTTTTAGTTATAAGACCGAAATTGATTAAATTCATCAAAGGAAAAAGAAAAGAAAATAATTAATTAAGGAGTTAAACAAATATTAAAATTTCGGGGACGAAGAATAAAATTAAAGAAACCGATAATGTACAATTCTTGAGTAACGGGTATCAGGAAACTAAGTAAATATTTGACAAAGATATGATGAGCCAGCTGTAATAATTTTCGTCACATGCATTTTTTTACTCGGAGAATGGGCTATAAATATTCCTGGAATTCTGAATAATTTAATATATTGTTCGTTACTCTCGTTCCGAGTGTTTCGAAAAATTTAAGGTAGGTCTTTCATTGATACATTCGATCAAAATAAATATTCATAGTTGTAACATTTGGTGCTTTCTAAAAATAATAAATTAGTTTTTTTACAGATGGATAAGTTAATACTGCTTCTTGGAATATGTTCAGCTTTTAGTTTGAGTAATTCGCATTCAGTCAGTACCAAAAAGAGTGAAAGTGAGTAAATTAGGAAGAAAAATTATAACTATAGAAATTATTGATGATAAAAATATGCGAAGACTAGGATATCGCTGGTGCTACATTTTTAGTGCGGATTTTGAAAGGATTCTTCTAGAGAAAAACGCATTTGAAAATTTGAAATTGATAGGGTGCATTCGCACTTCTCAACTTTTATTTTTCCTAATTTTGTATCATCCGAAGTGTATATTTGCCAAATTTTTATTTTTCCGAACTAACATTCTCATCAATTATTGCGTTGTCGAATAAGAATTCATCATAATTTTTATCATTCCGAATTACAGTTTTTTCTATCATTTTTACATTAGCGGAATAATATTTGATGTAGTTTTATTTTCTCAACTACTATTTGATATAATCTTTATTTTACCGTATATATATATATATATATATAACAATTCCGAATATCAAAAATCAGCAATTTTTTTGAATTCTTTAAAATTGAATCATTCAAATGCAAAAATTGAAATCTCGAACACTATATAAAACATCGATTCAAAAATTTCAGATTCTTTTTCCCCTCAAAAAGTCCTATTGTAATTTGCATCAATAATTTCTTGCCAGAAATATCATAATCTGACGAAAAATAATTCACAGAAAATTAATATTTATGTATCTTAGCTAACACTTCTAGTATAAATTTTTAGAAATCATCGGCTGCTACTATGAAAGCCTCGCCATATTTCGTGAATCGAAAGGACAGTTTGGAATTCCCAACATCAACGCATCTCTTTGTACTTATGTAATTTATACTTTTTCTGGAGTTCTTGATAATGGTGTTGTTGAAATTTCTGATTCAAATCTAGACTCAGTAAATAATGGATTTAAAAGATTTGACGAATTTCGAAAACAAAACCCGTCTGTAAAAACCTTAATCTCCATGGCAGGATGGACACAAGGATCGGTTAATTATTCCCAGTAAGCTCTATTTCTATTGTTTTATAGAAGGAAAATTTTATTATAAAAATTAAATAATAAATCATTTTTTAAATTCCTTTTATAGAGTGGTGTCTGATGAAACTCTGCGAGGAAAGCTCGTTGAAAATCTCATCAATCTTGTTCTAAAATATAAGTTTAATGGTTTTGACCTCGATTGGGAATATCCAGCTCAACGTGGCGGATGTCCTTCTGATAAGAAAAATTTTGTTCTACTATTGAGGGAACTCAGACATGAATTTAATAAGCATGGTTTAATTTTGTGTGTGTCAGCTGGAGCTACGGAAGAAACAGCCCAGATATCGTACGACATTAAAAAAATATCTAAATATGCTCATATCATTCATCTTATGACCTTCCAGTTTCACGCACCCTATGACAATAAACCCAAAATAGTCGGTCATAATACACCATTGTATCCTTCCTCAGAGGAAAACGCCGAAGATAGAAAATTAAATGTTGTAAGTATTTCTTCAAACACTAGTTTCTAATGCGACGAATAGTTTCTAATGAGGCGTGGCACGTTCCCATTAGTTTGACTATTGCAGTCGAATGACCATGATCGAATGATCAATTAAACAATAATAAATGACGTATGAACATAAAAACTCATGTAATTGTTTGTTGTCATTCTAAGGATTATGCTGTGAAATATTGGATAAAAAAAGGTGCCGCTCCAGAAAAGATCCTACTTGGAACAGCTTTGTCTGGAAATTCTTATACACTATCAAGTCCAATAAAGAAATTTGGAAGAGGTGCAAAGTTCGAGGGACCCGGAGAAGCGGGACAATATACCCATGAATATGGCACATTAGGATATGACGAGATTTGTGATTTGATAAATAATAAGAAATGGAAAGTTGTGTATGACAAAGAACAGGAAGTACCATACGCCTACAATGGAAATCAACTTGTTGCGTACGAAAATGTTGAGTAAGCATCGATGAAAGTTTCAGAATGTTTTTAAATTTTAATAATGATGGAATGTTTTAATTTATTTTTATTTTTTAGATCCTTAACAAAGAAGGCTCAATATATTGAGAAAATGGATCTTGGTGGTGCTATGATGTGGAGCATAGATACAGATGATTTTGATGGACAGTGTGGAGAAAAGTATCCACTTCTGAAAACTGTTAACCGCATACTCAGAAGCGAGATAAATTTCTAGATTTTTGCTGAAGTCTGAGAGAATAATATATACTTTATTCAATACCTATTGGTGTTTATATTTATTTTTTAAACCAGATATCCTTTTAATTGTTATATATCCTTTCATGAAATAAAATAGACGAATCATTAATAGTAATAAAGCAGAATGTGACCTCATTCGTAACCTAAATAATTCTTTAATAAATATATGAGATACATATTTCTTAGTTTAGATAAATCACTTTGTTTGAGCATAACTATAATTTATTCACTTGATTTGAAATAACAGTTCGTTTTCATTAATAACAAATACGTTTGACTGCATTTGATAAAACAACATTTGAAAAATTTTTTTTAGTGAATCTCAATATTTTATTTACACCAAACCAAATGACAAATATAATCAAATCCAGAAAACATGTTTCCGACTGCAGAATTTCGCAACCAATCGTATCGCGGATTTTTCTGACTCTCCACGTTTCGAGAGCCCCTGAATCTAAAAAAACCAGTTTTACTAACATAGTTAAAAAAAACTGTTCTTTCACTCTTAAATATTTTGGGCCAGGGACAAGCCTACACCAGGCACAAGGCTCCACATGGCACTTCCCCCAGTACATCACCTCCCACAGAAACTCGTCGTCGCAACTCATTTCAGGCTTGTCTGGGCATCCCTACACAGCAAATAAATAACCTCCAAGACAATTCTTCTTATCGGGTTCTGTCACCTTGTGGATCACTTTCCAATGCGTACATCGGGTTCAGGCTTTATCGAGCAAGCCTAGGCAGGAATCACCCCCACAGTGCAAGACGATAAGTAACAATCTGGAAAAATCCAGCAGATCTTCCCACAGGGTGACAGATTCGGGCATCACTCCCCACATTGAAAATCGATAACTTGCACACAATATTTAGCTTCCGAAAAAAATTGGACAGGTCTTTCCACAGGGTGGAAATTTCGGGCACCACAATCCACTTGAAAAAACGATAAGTAGCAGCTTACAAAAATCAAGCAGACGAATTCGGACATCACTCCCCAGAGTTGAAAACGATAATTAGATTCCTGGCGAAATTGGGCAGTTCTTCCGGCAGGGTGGCAACTTTGGGTATTACTTTCCACAGTGAAAAACGGTGAACAACTTTGTGGAAAAATTGGCCAGGTCTTCCCACAGTGTGGTAAATTCGGGCATCAATCCCCACTGTGAAAAACGATAATTAGCCTCCAGGAAAAATTCGGCAGATCTTCCCACAGGATGGCAACTTTGTTCAACAATCCCCAGAGTGAAAAACGATAATAAGCTGCCTGGAAAAATGGGACAGGTCTTCCCACAAGGTGGAAATGTTGGGCATCACTACCCACAGTGAAAAACGATATGTAAGAGACTGGGAAAATCAAGCAGGTCTATCCACAGGGTGTTAATTTTGGGCATCACTCCCCGTAGTGAAAAACGATATCTATCAGCCTGGCAACATTGGGCAGGTCCTCCCACATTCTGGAAATTTTGTGCATCACTCCCCACAATGAAAAAAGGTAATTAGCAGCTTGGCAACGTGAATCAGGTCTTTTCACAGGGTAGCAATTGTAGCCATCACTACACAGAATGCGAAACATAGAGTAGCACCCTGGAAAAATCAAGCGGGTCTTCCCACATGGTGGCTATTTCGGGGAGAAAAACTCACAGTATAAAGCGATTAGTAACAGACTGGCAAAATCAAGCAGATCTTCCCACAGGGTAGCTATTTTGGGCACCACTCTCCAAAAATGGAAACGATAATTAGCTGCCTGGCAAATTGGGCAGGTCTTTTTACAGGGCTGCAATTGTAGCCATCACTCCCCACAGTAAAAAACGATGCCTGTGTGAAGACCTGCCAAAAGTTTCCAGGCTGCTAGCTATCGTTTTTCACTTTGAAAAGTGATGCCCAAATTTTCCACGCTGTGGAAAGGCTTAAAAGAGTTTGCCATGCTGCTACTCATCGTTTATCGCTGTGGGAAGTGATGCTCAAAATTCCGACACTCTGGAAAGACCTGCCAAATTTGGCTAGAAAGCTAATTATCTTTTTTTACAGTGGGGAGTGATGCCCGAATCTACCAACCTATGTAAAGACCTGCTCGATTTTATCAGACTGCTACTTATCGTTTTATACAGTGGGGAATAGGGTGATTTTTTTGGTTTTTTTTCTAATTCACCTTGGCACCCCTACAAATCGTTCCTTTTTCCAAAAAAATAATATCTGATTCCTTTCAGAATTTGAAAAAAATATATTTTGAGGTCTCTCAAGGACATGTTAGGGCAAAAATGTTCATTCCTACTTAAATTGACGCTATTCATTATTTATTTCTGGCGCACATGAGGTGTGTTCTATACAATTCAATATTGCACTAAGATTTTTTCACATGTTTACAATAAAATAAAAAAGTCGTTTAAGGCCATTTTAGGGGGAAAAATGTTCATTCGTAATTAAATTGACGCTATTCATTAATTATTCATTCCTGGCGGATATATATTGTGTTCTTCACAATTCAATATGGCACATCGATTTTTTTTTAGATTTTTACAGTAACATTCAAAGGTCGCTCAAGGCCATTTCAGAGAAAAAATGGCTATTCTTAATTGAATTGACGCTGTTTATTGATTATTCAGATTCGGCATGTATGAATTCTGTTCTTTACAATTTGGTATTGCACTCAGATTTTTGTCAGATGTTTATAATAAAATTAAAAGGTCGCTTATGGATATTTTAGGGCAAAAATTGCCATTCTCATTTGAATTGACGCTTAATAATTATTCATTTCTGGCATGTATAAATTCTGTTCTTTACAATTCAATATTGCACTCAGATTCTTTTCAGATTTTTACAATGACATTCAAACGTCGTCCAATGCCATTTTGAAGGAAAAATGGTGACTATTAATTAAATTGAAGCCATTTATTGATTATTTAGTTCTGGCGTATATGAATTGTGTTTTTTATAATTCAATATTGCCGTCAGATTTCTATCAGATTCTTACAGTAATATTTAAAGGTCCCTCAAGGCCATTTTAGGGCAAAAATAGCTATTCTTAATTAAATCGGCGTTATTTATTGATTATTAATTGCTGGTGCGCATCTGTTTTGTTCTGTACAATTCAATATTGTACTTAGATTTTTTCCAAATTTTTACAATAACATTCAAAGGTCGCTCAAGGTCATTTTAGGGCAAACCTGGCTATTCTTAGTTAGATTGACGCTATTTATTAATTATTTATTTCTGGCGCGCATGAATTGTATTCTTTACATATCAATATTGCAGCTACATTCTTTCCAGATTTTCACAATTACATTCAAAGGTCGCATAAGGCCATTTAGAGCAAAACTGGCTATTCTTAATTAAATTAACGCTATATATTGATTGTTCATTCCTGACTAGTATGAATTTTGTTCTTGCCAAGTCAATATTGCACTCAGATTTTTCTTCAGATTTTTACAATCACATTCATAGATGGCTCAAGGGCATTTTCTTAATAAAATGTTGTTTCAATTAAATTGTCTCTAGTTTTTTTTATGAGGAAACAGTGTCGATTCATTAATTTCGGCAAAAAAAATAGTCAAGTTTTCGATAACACTTGCATATTAGGTGATAGTTTATCGCCATCTAAGGTTTAATTTTCTTTTCTGAAAGATAAATCATTACACCTTCTTCTGCACTTGTGATAATGAATTCTTCGTAATTGCAATTTGACAACGGAACTTGATCATATATTAATAAAGCTGCGATATCCTAATGACTTTGAATAGACCTTAAAGTAGTCTAATACGCTATTATTAAACCCATTGAATAATTTTTTTACTGCAATGAATAAATGCACACTGTTTCTCAAAAGATAACTAGAGAAAATTTAACTAAATCAACATTCATTTAAGAAAATGACCTTGAGCCTCCTTTGAATGTCATTGTAAAAGACTGAAAAAAATCTGAGTGCAATATTGACTTATAAAGAACACAATTTATACACGTCAGTAATACATAATCAATAAATAGCGCCAATGTAATTAGGAATTGCCATTTCTGACCTAAAATAACCTTGATCGACCTCTGAATGTTATTGTAAAAATCTGAAAAAAATCCAAGTGCAATATTGAGTTTTAAAGAATAAAATTCATACGCGCCAGAAATGAATAGTCAATAAATAGCGTCAATTTAATTAATAATGGCTATTTTGGCCGTAAAATGACCTTGAACAACTTTTGAATGTCACTGTGAAAATCTGAAAAGAATCGGAGTGCAATATTGAATTGTGAAGAACACAATTCTTACATGCCAGAAATGAATAGTTGTTGAAAAGCGTCAATTCAATTAGAAATGAGCATTTTTGCCCTAAAATGACCTTGAGCGACCTCTAAATATATTTTTTTTTTCTAAAATAAATCAGAGGTCATTTTCTCGGCAAAAGAAAGAATTTGATCCTTATCGTTTTTCATTCTGGGCAGTGATGCCTAAAATTTCCAGAATGACCGGAAGACCTGCCCAATGTTGCTAGTCTGCTAGCTATCGTATTTCACTGTGAAGAGTGATGCCCAAAGTTGCCATTCTGTGGAAAGACCGGCCTAATTTTGCCAGAAAAATAATTATCGTTTTCTAATGTGGGAAGTGATGCCCAAATTTGCCACGCTGTGGGAAAACCTACCCGATTTTGCATTCTGCTATTCATCGCTTTCCACTGGAAGAAGTGATGCCCAAAATTGCCACTATGTTCAAAATTCATTTCTATGGTTGAAAATTTGCACTTATTTTATGAATGTTTGTTTCTTTAGGTGAGACCTAATTTTCTTAACCGAAAATTATCTGTTTGATAAAAATTGAACAATTTCGTAGAAAATCCAACTGTTTTGTAGAGAATTCGTTTTTTTTTCCTATTGAAAATTAATTTCTTTCAATGAAAATTTAACTATTCTATTTTTGGTTGAAAATTCATCCTTTTTATTCTAAAAATGGAAGTGCTTGGTTTAAAATTGATGTAATTTGTTGAAAATTCGTCTTTTTTGGTAGAAAATTAATTTGTCTTGGTTGAAGAATGAGACATTGGAAAGGGGTAGGGATATGACCAACATTATATCTGTGACCAGTCACTGGTGCCTTTTCGCCTTCACGGGTCGTTAGTTTTAATTCTTGATTCGCAAATCGGCGACAAAGTGTGATATATACATAGAACATTCCATCCAAAGCGCAAAAAGCCAAAAACTAACGAAATATAACTCTTAAATTACATGGCTTTACTCTAAACTGCGTGACAGTCCCTTCCGTATGCTTTAAATATGCTTTTTACCGGTACCAATAGTGTTCACACTTCGCAAAAAAACTTTTTTTTTCAAGTTTGAACAGATAAAATTATATTTGCAGGTATTTTCATTTTCATGTTCGTAATTAACGCATAGAAATACATCAAAATGTGAGGTTCAAAACAATTTTGTAAACATAAGATTGTTCTTTTTAAAGGCGTGGTTTTTAAAAGATTTGACCTTGAAAATTTCTTTTTTTGCAATTTTCATGGCCATATTCGTAATCAGTAAATGAAAAATACGTCACTACATGCTTTTCGGAACTTCACACCTGCGGAAAAAAACAGCCGGCAACGAGCAACCTTGCCGGCGCAGGCAAAATTGTTCGTTGCTGGCGCCGGCAGGCCAGCCACTACCTATTTAATTTTATTCATACAGGTATTTAATTATTTGCTTACTTTTTCAATTGCGACTTAAATCACTGTAATTTTTATCATACCTGCTCTACTTTGATACAAGAAATTTTTTCAATTCCCTTTATTTTATACATATACATTTTTTTCAATATATTGTAAAAAAAATATCTATATTATTATTAGATTAAATCATCATATGAATATTGAATTTTACTTTATAATTTCTCTTCACAATAATTATTTCAAACTCATTTTTCAATTCTCTAAGTTTATTACGCAGTCTCTAGTATTACAAAACTTTTCCGTAAGAATAACCCGCCATCATAGTTCTAGATGATCTAAAAATAGTAGACAGTTCGAATTAAATAAGTAATCTTGTACTTTTACATTGTTTGGTTGTAAAAGAAATTTTATTGGTCGGGATTTTTCAGTTGTGCAGATAAATTTGGGCTAAGCCAAGTTTTTCCTTCGCAGGTGTTTTTAATTAAATTTTCTTTTTTACTCAACGATTTGAGGGATACAAATTTTATCAGATCTCAATTAAAGATAAGTGATAGTTTTTTTAAAGAAACGAAGTATGTATTGATATTTCTGAGTGATTCCTAAATATAATATCCTTGAAATTGAAGAAGAATGTTTTCATACAAATTAGAATATTGCCTTTTAAATACATGCTTTCAAAGAGCTATAGCAATTGGAATAATGAGAAATTCCTAATTAGGTCATGTTGAACCAAGATACAAAAAGCGGACTTTAGTAATTTGTGCAGCACGTGGCACAAATATTTACTTATGTATTTGCTATCTGTGAGCTTGAAATATTTTTTATTTTAAGGCCATCACAAGATTTGCAATCAAAACCCCACGATTAATTGATGTTACAATTAAAAAAGAGAATTAGGTTCGAGATTCAATATTTCTTTTAAATGATTCTTTATCAATCCAAATGCGATATTCTGCATAAAAAGGACAATATTAATTCTGATTGACTTGACTATATATTCCAATATTTAAGGATGTTTTGTCCTCAGGTGCAATTTTTGTAATTTTAATTAAGAATTTATGTAATAATTATTCAACTATTTCTAAAATGCAAGTTATGCTGACGTACAGCTTTCTTATAAATGAAAAATTTCATACAATAAATACGTATCTGCGGATAAACACACGTTTTTTTTCAGAATATGAAAGAAGGAAGTATAAGCATTGAAAATTTATCAGTCATTACCTTACTGCGGCAATGTTTAACTAAGATATGAAAAATACAGCAGTAATGATATCTTCGTAAGTCAAGTGTTTCGGCAGGTGTAAATGACAGTATAAAAATGCCTGTACTTTAAAATAAAGTTTTGTAGTTTTTCGGAATTCTTCACGAACGATCTGAAAAATTAAAGGTATGTCTAATTAGTCTCAGTTGCACATAGATCAGTCTGTAAATTAAATTGATGATTATTAAAATTTATAAACTTGTAAGGTATCTTTCAGCTGAATTAATTAATTAATTTAGTAGGAAATATTTTTTAAATTTCGTTGCCTGAGTTATCATTCGTGAATTTTTTTTTTAAATCTAGTGATCATCTTTCAACTATTTATATTTCTGATGACTGGTTATTTTGAAATTCAACACTAATAGACTGCTTGAAAAATTCATGTTCATATATTATTTTTATTGCTTTTAGAATTATAGAAAAAATACAAGATTCAGCATTTTCAATCTTTTACTTGAGAATATTATCGACTACAAATTTTTAAATAGAATTACTATTTCAACCTAATTAATTAAACTGCAATTATATTTTCATTAACACAAAATCATTCCTCGAAAATAATAATGGTTTATTTTTTAACACTTAATGTAAAGTTTTCACTGATTTTCTAATATTACGATTCAATTTTTTCAGATGTATAAGTTAATACTTTTTTTGGGAATTTGCTCAGCTTTCGCTTCAGGCTGTGGGCCACCAGGATCTTCTAAAGAGAGTGACAGTAAGTGATATATATATATAATGATATGGGTAAGATACAAAAAGTTGGAATAATTCGACTTGAAATTTTACTGGAAAAAGTATTCAAGATCAACATAAAACATCTATTTTCTATTCATACTAACTATAATTGGTGTAAAAATAATGATGTGCGATATATGCACAAGCGATTTGGGTTTTAATATTATTTCAAACATTTCAAGAAATTCAAACAATTGAATTGCAAAGAATTTACACAACTTTTAAACGATTTTCAAAAATTTCATAGGATTTCAAAGGGTTTATAGATTAGATTTCTCAACATTTTATAATATTTCTATAAATTTCAAAGATTTTCACAGAGTAGGATTTCGAAGAGTTCAAGAGATTTTCCAATATTTTACAGGATTTGAAAAATGCCATGCGGTTTTGAAGAATTTCCTTGAATTTCTAAAGATTTGAAAGCATTTCATATATATATATATATATATATATAGGAATTCATTCCGCGTAAATATTCTTTCGAATTTTTAGTTCTACCGTGCGTCCCGAGGCATACACATCTTTTAAAGTATATTATTTGTTTGCCGGTGAGAAAAGTTACGCTTCTTTAAAGTGGACATGCGCGTCCATCGCATGTCACTCGTTTCCGAAACCAGTGAAAAGGCAATCTGTTACAAGAAAATCAAATGCGCTTCACTGCGAAATTGAAACATAAAACGAAATGGATAGTAAAATAGTAACTGAGATAGAAAGAAAATATAGAATAGGGAATAACGCACTAAAATTCCAGCAACTTTATTTCGTCTTGGAATAATTCAAACGCCATTTCAAATCATGTCAAACGGGCCAATCAAACTAAAAAATAACGCGGAAAATAGTCCTACTTGTTGTTCTTACATATTTATTAAGATTCAAAAAAGGATATAAAATTAGAAAAATCAATATTCTTGAAAATGTAGTTGCAGTTTTTCAGGAAGAAGCTATAAGTTGGTTTCAATTAAATAGAGACAATTGGCAAAATTTAGATCAGTTCATTGATGCCTTTGAAGAAACATAATTAAATGAAAGATATTCAGAATTAGTTGAAATAAGTGCCATATCCAAGCCTGGAATGGCAACTAAGAAAGCCATACGAAAATTTGAGAATAGAACACCAACCTTATATTAGAAGGAATGCTTTTTCATACTTGTCAGAGTTATAAATTTCAGGATGAGAATGGGGAACAGAATGAGCTGAATTAAAAATTAGAGGTCAACTATTAAGCATTTTAGATAAAGATGTCAATAAAAATCGCAAAAGTAAAAAAGATAAAGGAAATTATAAGAGTCATACTAACAGTAAAAATGAAAATCAGAATAGGCAACAAAATCAACAAAGACAATTTAGAGCGAGTTATCAGAATAAAGAATAAAGACCACAATTTGAACCAGGATTTCAAAAGGGAAATCCGAGCTTTTTTAATCCTAGATTTCAAAATAATAATTTCAATTCCTGAAATAGCTCGATGTTCGCAGGATATCCAAGATTTACAAATAATAATAAATTTAGAAATTAGAATCGAACTGGCCAGTTATTGAATATAATTCATCAGCTGTTAGGCAACACATAGACAAGGCAAATTAATAATTCTCCTCAAATACCAGCGCTTTTTTATAACGCGGAAGAGAATAGAAAAAATTTAAAAGAGAGAAAAGAAAAAGAATTTAATAATCAAGAAAAAACCAAAAAGAATAAAAGTTTAAATCAAGGAAAGCGTGGGAATAATGAAAAAGGTGAAATGAATCCAAGTCGACAGGATTTCATGGATCGGTATCCAGACACCGAAATTTAAATTAGAGATTGCGATTTTTGGTAAACTATAGGTCAGGAAAATGCAAACAGTCACTATTAAAGGCGGAAAGTAGCCAACGAAACCAAAAACTGCCTAAATATCTAGAAACAAGACGCATTTCACAGATTTTTTGAAATTTTTAACGTAAATCTATGGTTATTCAGGAGTAGACACAAAATACAATTTTCATTTGTAAGTAGACTGACTTATTGAAAATTTATTTTAAAAACTTCAAAGAGAAAATGTTTCTTCAGCTTAAGAACGACACTTGATATAAAGTATACTTTTCATACTCTTTGACCGCTTAAAAATCGTCTCCGTTGAAAGAACGATCCTACTCAGAGCTCTACAGTACTCAAACGGGCTATTGGTCACTCTTATTATGCACGCACACACACGCACACACACACCACCCTCTTCGTGCTGAGTATTTAGTACAAAATTAGTAAGCTATTGCTGATTCTGTGTGTCGCCCGCGGTGCTAGAATCTAACAAGCATTAACTTATGCTAAGAAAATTCTGTATGGACTTCATATACAGATCCTCATTGTATTTAATTTATTTTTAACAATAATAGCGATAATTATATGGGTAGGAAAACAAAAAAGGAGTAAAAAATAATTTCAAAATAGTTGCATATCGAAGATCCTCTCAAGCCGTATTCAGACGAGCGGTTCCCGGTTCTGATTACTGTTACGATTGGAACCGTCGACCAATCAGTGCGCAGAACTATTCGGTCCCGGTTCGGGTTGCGCGTTTAGATTTTTCTCTATTTTAAACCGCGGCGGTTTCGACCAGGCCACAGTCGTCGCTGATCGTAGCTAATCGCAGCGATCGATGAAGTCACGTAACTCGTCAGCTGTTGTCGCTGTCTTTAAAAAAATACTCGCAGGCCTCGTATACCGTGTGCATAAACTGGACCGTCAATCGTAACCGTAATCGGCACCGAGAACCGCTCGTCTGCATACGGCTTAAGAGACTTTAGTGTATGGACTATCAGTCAACTCAGCAGCCCCGACTGCAGTGACAGGCAACAAACAAAGTCCTGAAATTGGTCGGTCGAATTCCGAAATGGCAGTTCAAACACGAACGGTACAAATCAGACCGTCTTTTCCTGGGTAGCATTTGAATATATGACCCAATTGCTATTTAGAAGGAGGGAGCGCATCATGTCTGACGATTACCATATCACTTGTTTTAGGATTAGGATTCTGTTGTTTCGATTTTTAGCGTTGCTGTAAAGCATGCAAAATTCTACGTTCCACCGTCGCCAGGAACCTTCAGTTATACGCTGGATGATTTACCATCTTTTCAGCCTATTTTCCAGTATGAACTCTAAAGAAGGCTTTGGAGGGCACGTGAGAAGACCTCCTATCAAGAAATGCTATGGAGTGAGATAAGAGAAATCATTGGGATATTCAGAATTTGTTCCAATAGGTCTGGAGTTGAGACAAGCTTCGATTTGAGATGAAGTGGCAGAGAACTGTTCAAACGTTAAAGTATGTGATCCAACACATGTACGTAAATGATGTTTCAGATTTTTCACGCCCGCTGTCCAAAGACCACCAAAGTTAGGAGCAGCGGGTGGAATAAAATGCCACGTTGTTCCCTCGACCAATAAAAAATTAATAATATTCAGGTCTCGACGTAAATGAGCCACGTTCTCTCTCAATTTTCAATCAGAGCCTTGACAAGTGGTTCCATTATCACTGTAAAGGTGAGCAGGCATTCCTCTACAAGCGATTAAACGCTTGTAGGCCGCTAAGAAACCTTGAGAAGTATAATCTGATACTACCTCCATATGAGTAGCTCTGGTTACGCAACAAACGAAAAGAACTACAAGGCCCTTGTAACTCCTTTGACCTCTATCTGGAGTAAAGCGAATCTGAAAGGGACCGGCGCAGTCCGCACCATAGTGTGTGAATGGTCTACAATTCACAGTGCGAAAATCAGGTAAGCTATCCATTAATTGTTGAACAGCCATAGCTCTCTGACGTACGCAAATGAAGCAATGATGTCTTCGAGCTTTTACTAAATTTCTACTGCCCGCAATCCAAAATCCTTGGCGTAGAGTGTATAAGTGAGCTGAATGCTACCATGTAATGATAGCAAGTGCGCATCTCGAGCGATAAGTATTGAAATTTGATGATTAGCAAGTAGTATGACTGGATGTTTCTCATCATAACCAATCGGAGCTTGATGGAGGCGACCACCTAGTCGCAGATTACCAGAACCATCCAAAAATTGATTCAATGTTTGTAAAGGAGAACTTTTGGAAATTGATTCACCTGATTTTAAATTTCTAACTTCTAGAGAAAAGGCAGTATTTTGTACCTATAAAATCCACGACTTACGGGCTTCTGTAATTTCTACCAATGAAAGAAAAGGCATTGGAGATAATTTTTCAGAATCAGGAAGCTCTTTCATTTTCTTACGTAGGGCTTTAATCAATCGTAGACAATAAGCCGTAACTCTAACTAATCTGTGCCAAGACTCTAATCCATCAGCCAGATCTGACTGTAGAAGTTTCTCCTTCATGTTATGGTAGGTGACTTTAGCCTCTGAAGAAGATTTTTGTTCAATGCCAACTCCAGATGGTGAGTTGTGGAATGACAAACTCATACGCATGTAAAAAAGTATCCTCTATTCTTAGAAATTGATTTTTTACGAAATACTCTAGAGAGATTTTCTCTTCTGGTGTGGTGAGATTATGAATTTTTGTATCTAATTCATGACATTTTGACTCTTTTTATTTCAATAATTCAAAGCGGCTTCGAGCAGTAGTGATATTTCGCCTTGCAATAGGAAACTTTTTAAAATTCGATTCCGTTCTCAAAAACGCTTAATGTAAATTTGACAGTTCGTGACATAATCTCGTTAAATCATCCGCCATGTTGACAGATTTTTCAGCTTGCCACTTAAAGAATAATCAACCTATGCATTTTCTCTTATTGGTAATTTACCTTACAAAGATCTGTATATAAGGCAAATCATTTTTACGAGCAGACAATCGAATTTTTAAATAATATATAAATAAGAAACATTTGTTCTCGGATTATTACAAAGTGGCTTGGATAAAGAGTAAAAATACAAGTTTATAGTTCAAATTGTATAGAAATTGAATAAAAGGAAAGACTTACTTAGAAAGATGCTTTAAACAAGAAAGCTTATCGACTTAACCTCACGCTGTCATTAAATTACCATGGAGATTGACAGCTGGTTATAGCAGGCAGGCTTTCTTCGTTGAGAGACCCGAAATAATATTTGGCCAATCGATAATTCCAAAATAGAGACATGCATAGTAGGTGTTAAGATAACGATAATCAGTATAATAAGCACTGAGTCATATTCTCGTAGCAACTTCTCGAAAATGTGTACTCCTCTGCGTGAGCATACTTCCTCACATATGATAGTATGTAAGTTATGTAACTTGTATAGGTGCGACTCATCTACATGAGGACATACGAAAACTTGCACAGGATTTGAAATTTTACATGTAACAGTATCGAAGAAAAACTGAAGAACAATTCCTAAAATGTCAATGCTGCACAGTTCAGAAGTACGTAAAGTACGAATTTGAACAACGTTAAGAGTTTGACATAATTTAAGAAGGCCGAGCTCTGAGAATTGAATCCAACCAACACGACACCTAGTTAAATTTGGTACACTTTTAAAGAAATTCTTGGAATATTGCAATATAATGAAGAGAAAAATTATTCTGAGAATGAGAGATGAAGTTGAGGGAAAACCTCCTATAATTATAGAAAAATTATTCGCAATTAGGCAAGGATATTGGACTAATTTTAGAAATAATGCGATGATTAATAATATCAAAAGCGTACATGTAGAAAGAAAGAAAGATTTATAATTTTGCGAGAAAATTAGCGAAGGAATTATAGAATGGAATACAGCCCAACAAGTTGAATTACAAAATTTAATTAATTGTAAAACTAAAGATTCAGGAACAGAACTGAAACAGACCCACCTAACTAAGCACATAATAAATGTACAGACCTATGAAGCAATTAAACTGCGCTATTATTATGTATCCCCTAAAATTTCCGAGTTTATGTATCAAGAAGTAGATATATAATTAGAAAAAAAGGTTAAAACACCACAGCAGGGTCCCACTGGGAGCAACTGTCATTTAAAAATGACATCGTCTTCCAGTAGAACCGCGGTGAATCTCACTTATAGCCAAATATCACGACCGTGAGATGGGTGGCATGATGAAATTACGACTACAGGCCGGCGAAACCCTCGTGTGTCTTGAGAACACGAAGCCAGCAGGTCCCACTAAATAGTAAGTTACTGACTAAACCCTGTTACTATATTAATATTGTATTTGATCACTGGCTTTAACCATCCTCGGCATTACACATCCTTCACCTTTCCTTTAATTTGTGAGACCCTCTCACACATCTGAAGGGGTTTACAGGTGGAAGTGAGAAGTTTACAGGTGGGTGTGATTTACAAACCTCCAAATACCTCCTACGACAGGGAGCTTAAGACTCACATTTTTGAGCTTATTTCTAATTACAATAGCATTTTACTCACTTTATATCACCCACCAAACTCATCACTCCAGTACATTGAGTGACTTGATGATTTTTGACGACCTATACAAGGTGATTTCTTACACTCCACACTAAATCTCATTCCTCTTAAACCATGTTGGTATCAACATTCAATACCAGTTGTCCTTTAACATCTCCTCCAGTATAATTTATCTGTCAATACGCAATCTCATAAATATAAATTAAACTGAATTCCTTGAACACCTATTTATCTATGACTGGAAAAGCATATCCACTGAATAAGATATAAATAAAAAGGTGACTTTTTTAACCACATTTTTATCCTTAGCTTTTGATAAATTTCCACCCCACCATACCCTGCAAACAAAAAGAAGTCCGCTCCTTCGATCACTTCTTATATCAAAGATTTGATTACAGAAAGAGGGAGAAAACATAGATTGGCTATAAGAAAAAAAAGTATCATTCAGGGTAAATTTTGTAAATTGAGAAACTTAGTACAAAAAAATCAGAGATTCACACAAGCAATGTAATTTAAATTATATCATAAACAGGAATAAAAATAAAAACATCTGACTTCTTTTCCGACGGCTTGGACTTATTCCTCCGAAATGCTTGGCTCCTGATAACAATTTCTCTCCTGTCGAACTTTTATTACCTATTTTAAAAACTCCATTAAAATTTCAGATAATGAGAAGGATAAGTTGAATATTATAAGGATAGTAACTAAATGATTTTAAATCACAACAGAAACAATAAATTCACAAATATTAATAAAATCACAGAGACTTTTGTAAATTTTCAACAACAAAAAAACCCCCAAACATTTCTTATTTGGTAAAATCGATATAGCCAATATTGATTCAAGATCCTCAGTTCTTGAGCGAACTTTCGAACCCTTTCCGTGAATGGTCTACCAGATGTTATGTGGCCAATCACACATTGAACACAGGACGCATTCTGTGTTGCCCATCCAATCTTCTTGTTCAGTTGATGCAAGCGTCTTTTGGAATTCACGGAATTCATGGAATTCACGGAATTCACAGAATTCATGGAATTCACGGAATTCATGGAATACATGGAATTCATGGAATTCATGGAATTCATGGAATTCATGGAATTCACGGAATTCGTGGAATTCACAGAATTCATACATTTCACGGAATTAGCGCAATTCACAGAATTCGCGGAATTCACTAAATTCATGGAATTCACGAAATTCACAGAATTCATGAAATTCACCGAATTACCAAAATTCACGGAGTAAATGAAATTCACGGAATTAGCGAAAACTATGGAATTCCTGGAATTCACGCAATTAGCGAAATTAAGGAAATTCATTTAATTCACGGAATTTACAGAATTCATGGAATTCACAGAATTCGTGGAATTCACGAGATTTATTAAATTCACGGAATTAGCGAAATTTATGAAAATCATGGAATTCACGGAATCCAATGAATTCAATGAATTCGCGGAATTCAGGGAATTCAAGAAATCCACGGAATTGATGGAATTCAAGGAATTACCGAAATTTACGGAATTCATGGAAATCACGGAATTAGCGAAATTTATGGAATTCAGAATCCACGAAATTACTGAAATTAAAAAAATTCATGGAATTCACAGAAATCACGGAATTCATTATATTCACGGAGTACGTGGAATTCGCGGAATTACCAAATATCGCGGAATTCATGCAATTCACGGAATTAGCGAAATTGACGGAATTTATGGAATTCACGGAATTAGCGAAATTAACGTAATTCATTGTATTCGCGGAATGCATGGAATTCACGGACTCCATGGAATTCACGGTATTCATGTAATTCACAGAATTAGTAGAATTCACGGCATTCATTGAATTCATGGAATCCATGGGATTCACGGAATTCATGGAATTCACGGAATTACCCAAATTCACGGAGTTAATGGAATTCACGGAACTATTGCAATTCGCGCAATTCAAAGAATGAACGAATTCATAGACTTCACAAAATTCATGAAATTCACAGAATTAGCGAAATTTATTGAATTCGTGGAATTCACGGAATGCAATGAATTCAGTGAATTCACGAAATTCAGTGAATTCACGGAATTCAATGAATTAACGAAATTCATTGAATTCAGGGAGTTCACGAAATTCACGGAATTCATGGAATTCAAGGAATTACCGAAATTCACGCAGCTCATGGAATTCATGAAATTAACAGAAATCACGGAATTAATAGAATTCGCAGAATTCATGGAATTCATGGAATTCATGAAATTCACGGAATTCATGGAATTCGCGGAATCACCGAAATTCATAGAATTCATGGTATTCACGAAATTAGCGAATTCACGGAATTCATTCAATTCATGGAATGCATGGAATTCACAAACTTCATTGACTTCACGGAATTAGTGCAATTCGCGGCATCCACTGAATTCATGGAATCCACGGCATTCGCGGAATTCATGGTATTCACGGAATTCATGAAATTCACGTGATTCATGGAATTCATCTAATTCACGGTATTCATGTTATTAACGGAATTCATGAAATTCACGGAATTCATCTAATTCGCGGAATTCATGTAATAAATGGAAATAATGGAATTAGCGGAATTCACGGAATTCATGGAATCCATCGCATTCACGGAATTCATGGAATTAGCAGAATTCACGAAATTCATGGATTCCATCGCATTCACGGAATTCATGGAATTTCCTGAATTCATGGAATTCACGTAACTGACGGAATTCATGAAATTCAGGGAAATCACGGAATCACCAAAATTCACATAATTCATGGAACTCACGGAATGAGCAAAATTTATGGAATTCGTGGAATTCACGGAATTAGCGAAATTCGCAAAATTCAATTAATTCACGAAATTAGAGAAATTCACTGAATTAAAAGAATTAACGGAATTCAATGAATTCACGGTATTCAATGAATTCACTGAAATAAATGAATTAAAGAAATTCAAGGGATTCAGGCAATTCACGAAATTCACGGAATCCATGGCATTCACGTAATTTGTGAAACTCACGAAATTACCGAAATTCACGGAATTCACGGAATTACCGAAATTCACGGAATAAATGGAATTCACGGAATTAGCGAAATTAAGCAAATTCATGGAATTCACGGAATTAGCGGGATTTACAGAATTCATGGAATTCACAGAATTCATGGAATTCACGGAATTTAATTAATTCACGGAATTAGAGAAATTTATGGAAATCATGGAATTCACGGAATGCAATGAACTCACTGAATTCGCAGAATTCAGGGAATTCAAGATATCCGCGGAATTGATAGAATTCCAGGAATTTATGGAATTCAGAATTCACGAAATTAGTGAAATTAAAAAAATTCGTGGAATTCGCAGAATTCATGGAATTCACTGAAATCACGGAATTCATGATATTCACGGAATACGTGGAATTCGCGGAATTACTATAATTCGCGGAATTCATGCAATTCATGGAATTAGCGCAATTCACTAAATTCATGGAATTCACGAAATTCATGGAATTCACGAAATTCATGGAATTCACGAAATTCATGGAATTCACGAAATTCACGGAATTCAATGAATTAACGAAATTCATTCTATTCAGGGAATTCAATAAATTCACGGAATTGATGGAATTCAAGGAATTACCGAAATTCACGGAATTAGCAAAATTTATGGAATTCAGAATTCACGCAATGAGTGAAATTAAAAAATTCAAGGAATTCGCAGAATTCATGGAATTCACAGAAATCACGGAATTCATGATATTCACGGAATACGTGGAATTCGCGGAATTACCAAAACTCACGGAATTCATGCAAGTCATGGAATTAATGAAATTTACGGAATTAATGGACTTCACAGAATTAGCGAAATTCACGGAATTCATTGAATTCGCGGAATGCATGTAATTTACAGAATTAGTGGAATTCACGTCATTCATTGGATTCATGGAATCCATGGCATACACGAAATTCATGGTATTCACTGAATTCACAGAATCCACGGTATTCATGAAATTCACGAAATTCAGGGAATTCACGAAATTACCCAAATTCACGGAGTTCATGGAATTCACGGAATTACCGCAATTCGCGGAAATCAATGAATCAACGAATTTCATGGAACGCACGAAATTCACGAAATCTATGGCATCCACGGAATTCATGGAATTCACAGAATTCATAAAATCCAGGGACTTCATGGAATCCACGGCATTCACGGAATTAATGTATTTCACGAAATTCGTAGAATTGACGAAATTCGCGAAATTTACGGAATTCAATCAATTGACGAAATTCGCTAAATTTACGAAATTCAATGAATTCACGAAATTCAATGAATTAAAGAAAAATCATGGGATTCAGGCAATTCGCGAAGTTCACGGAATCCATGGCATTCGCGTTATTCATAGAGTTTACGGAATTCATGGAATTCACGGAATTCATCGTTTTCCCGGGATTCGCGGATTTCACGGGATTTATGGAATTCGCGGAATTTATGGAATCCACGGAATGATCGAAATTCACGGAATTCATTGAATTCGCGGAATGCATGGAATTCACGGACTTCGGGGAATTCACGAAATTCATGTAATTCACAGAATTGGTGAAATTCACGGCATTCAATGGATTCATGGAATCCATGGCATTCATGAAATTCATGAAATTCAGGGAATTCACGAAATTACCCAAATTCACGGAGTTCATGGAATTCACGGAATTACCGCAATTCGCGGAATTCAATGAATTAAAGAATTACATGGAATGCACGGAATTCACGAAATCTATGGCATCCACGGAATTCATGGAATTCACAGAATTTATAAAATCCACGGAATTCATGGAATCAATGGCATTCACGGAATTCGTGGATTTCACGAAATTCGTAGAATTCACGAAATACGCGAAATTTACGGAATTCAATGAATTCACTAAATTCAATGAATTGAAGAAAAATCATGGGATTCAGAGAATTCGCGAAGTTCACGGAATTAGCGAAATTCACGGAATAAATGGAATTCACGGAATTAGCGAAATCTATGGAATTCCTGGAATTCACGCAATTAGCGAAACTAAGTAAATTTATGGAATTCGCGGAATTCGTGAAATTCAGGGAATTCGCGGAAGCACCGACATTCACATAATTCATGGAACTCACGGAATTAGCGAAATTTATGGAATTCGTGAAATTCACGGAATTAGCGAAATTTTTGAAATCCAATGAATTCACGGAATTAATTGAATTAGAGAAATGCCTGGGATTCAGGGAATTCACGAAATTCATGGAATCCATGGTATTCGCGTCATTCATGGAATTCACGAAACTACCAAAATTCACGGAATTCATGGAATTACCAAAATTTATGGAATTCATGGAATTCACGTAATTAGCAAAATTAACGAATTGCATGGAATTCACACAATTCACGGAATTCATAGATTTCACGGAATTCACGGAATTCATGAAATTCACGGAATTCATTGAATTCACAGAATTCATGGTATTCACGGAATTCATTGAATCCACGGAATTCATGAGATTCACGGAATTCATGGAATTCATGAAATTAACCAAATTCACAGACTTCACGGAATTCACGGAATTCATTCAATTCGCGGAATTAGTCGAATTCACGGCATTCACTGAATTCATGAAATTCGCGGAATTCATGGAATTCATCAAGTTACCCAGATTCACGTAGTTCACGGAATTCACGGAATTCAATTAATCAACGAATTTCATGGAATTCGGGAAATTCGCGAAATCTATGGCATTCATGGAATTCATGGAATTCACGGAATTCATAGAATCCATGGCCTTTACTGAATTCATGGTATTCACGGAATTCAGCGAATCCACGGAATACATAAAATTCATTAAATTACCCAAATTCGCGGAGTTCATGGAATTTACGGAATTACCGAAATTCACGGTATTCAATGAATTAACGAATATCATGGAATTCGGGGAGTTCACGAAATTCAGGATATCTATGGAATCCATGGAATTCAGGGAATTCCCGAAATTCACGGAATCCATAGCATTTGCGTAATTCATAGAATGTACGGAGTTCATGGATTTCACGGAATTCATGGATTTCACGGAATTCAAGGAATTCACGGAATTACCGAAATTCACGAAATCCTTGGAATCCACGAAATCGTGGAATTCACGGAATTCACACAATTCACGGAATTCATAGAATTCACGGAATTGACGGAATTCATGAAATTCATGGAATTCATGCTATTCACGGAATTGGCGAAATTCACAGAATTCAATGAATTCGCGGAATGCATGGAATTCACAGACTTCATGGAATTCACGGAATTCATTTGATTCGCGGAATTAGTGGAATTCACGGCATTCACTGAATTCATGAAATTCACGGAATTCATGGAATACATCAAATCACCCAGATTCACGGAATTCATGGAATTCACGGAATTAGCGAAATTCACGGAATTCATTGAATTCGCGGAATGCATGGAACTCACAGACTTCATGGAATTCATATAATTCATAGAATCCACAGAATTCATGAAATTCACGGAATTCATGGCATTCACGAAATTCATGGTATTAGCGGAATTCACAGAATCCACGGAATTCATGAAATTCACGAAATTCAGGGAATTAACGAAATTACCCAAATTCACGGGGTTCATGGAATTCACGGAATTACCGCAATTCGCGGAATTCAATGAATTAACGAATTACATGGAATGCACGGAATTCACGAAATCTATGGCATCCACGGAATTCATGGAATTCACAGAATTCATGAAATCGACGGAATTCATGGAATCAATGGAATTCACGAAATTCATGGATTTCACGAAATTCGTAGAATTCATGAAATACGCGAAATTTACGGAATTCAATGAATTCACTAAATTCAATGAATAGAAGAAAAATCATGGGATTCAGGGAATTCGCTATGTTCACGGAATCCGTGGCATTCACGTGATTCATAGAATTCACGGAATTCATGGAATCCATCGTCTTCCCGGGATTCGTGGATTTCACGGGATTGATGGAATTCACGGAATGATCGAAATTCACGGATTTCATGGAATTCACGGAATTGCCCAAATTCGCGGTATTGATGAAATTCACGGAATAGCCCAAATTCGCGGTATTGATGAAATTCACGGAATTCAATGAATTCTCGGAACTTGATGAATTAACGAATTTCATGGAATTCACGAAATTCGCAGAATTAGCGAAATTCACGGAATAAATGGAATTCACAGAAATAGTGAAATCTATGGAATTTCTGGAATTCACGCAATTAGCGAAACTAAGTAAATTCATGGAATTCGCGGAATTCACAGAAGTCACGGAATTCATAGAATTCACGGAATTCACGGAATTTACGAAATTCACGGAATTTACGAAATTCACGTAATTCATGGAATTCACGGGATTCATGGAATTCATGGGATTCATGGAATTCATGGAATGCATGGAATTCACAGAATTCACGGAATCTACAGATTTCGCAGAATTCACGGAATTCACCGAATTCATGAAGTTCACGAAATTCATGTAATTGTTGGAATTCATTTAATTAGCGGAATTCACGGAATGCATGGCATTCACGCAATTAGCAAAATTAACGAATTGCACGGAATTCACACAATTCACGGAATTCATAGATTTCACGGAATTCACGGAATTCATGAAATTCAGGGAATTCATTGAATTCACAGAATTCATGGTATTCACGGAAATCATTGAATCCACGGAATTCATGAAATTCACGGAATTCATGGAATTCATGAAATTAACCAAATTCGCAGACTTCATGGAATTCACGGAATTCGCGGAATTAGTCGAATTCGCGGCATTCACTGAATTCATGAAATTCACGGAATTCATGGAATTCATCAAATTAACCAGATTCACGGGGTTCACGGAATTCACGGAATTACCAAAATTCACGGAATTCAATGAATTAACAAATTGCATGAAATTCGGTGAATTCACGAAATTCACGAAATCTATGGCATCCATGGAATTCATGGAATTCGAGAAATTCATGAAATTCACGGAATTAGCGTAATTCACGGAATTCATTGAATCCGCGGAACGCATGGAATTCACAGACTTCATGGTATTCACGGAATTCATGTAATGCGCAGAATTAGTGGAATTCACGGCATTCACGAAATTCTTGAAATCCATGGCATTCACGGAATTCATGGTCTTCACGGAATTCACGTTATTCACCGAATTGATGGAATTCACGGAATTCATGTAATTCACGGAATTAATGGAATTCACGCAATTCATGCAATTCACGGAATTCATGGAATGCACGAAATTACTGATATACACGGTATTCAATGAATCAACGAATTTCATGGAATTCGGGGATTTTACGAAATTCGCGAAATCTATGGCATCCATGGAATTCATGGAATTCACGGAATTAGCGAAATTCACGGAATTCATTGAATTCGCGGAAGGCATGGAACTCACAGACTTCATGGAATTCACATAATTCATAGAACCCACGGAATTGATGAAATTCACGGAATTCATGGAATTCACGTGATTCATGGAATTCATGAAATGACTCAAATTCACGGAGTTCATGGAATTCACGGAATTACCGAAAGTCACGGAATTAGCGAAATTCAAGGAAATAATTGAATTCCGTGAATTCTATGCATTCCATAAATTTATCTGATTTCATGAATTCCATGAATTCCGTGAATTTTGGGAATTCCGTGAATTTCGTGAACTCCTGAATCCCGCGAAGTCTATGGTTTCCTTGAATTCCATAAATTCCGTGAATGCCATTGATTCCATGAATTCCGCGAATGCCATGGATTCCGTCAATTTCATGAATTCCGTAAATGCCACGAATTCCTTGAAATTCATAAATTCCTGAATTCTATGAGTTCCGTGAAATCCATGAATTCCGTGAATTCAACGAATCCCGTAAACTCCATGAATTCCGTGAATTTCGGTAATACCTTCAATTTCGTGAATTCCCAGAATTTCGTGAATTCCATGAATTCCTTTAATTCTAGGAATTCCGTGAAATCCATGAATTCCGTGAATTCTATGAATTCCGTGAACTCCACGAATTCCGTGAATTTCGTTGATACGGCGAATTTCGTGAATTCCCTGAATTCCGTGAATTCCACGAATTTGGTGGATTCAATGAATTCAGTGAATTTCATGAATTGCACGAATTCCGTGAATGCCGCGGATTTCGTTAATTTCATTGAATCTGTGATTTTAATTAATTCCGTGAATTTCAGGAATTCCGTGAATTCCATTAATTCCGTAAATTTCATGAATTCCGTGAATTCTATGAATTCTGTGAATCCCATGAATTCCATGAATTGCGTGAGTGCCATGGATTCCTTGAATTTCGTTAATTCCGTGAATTCCATGAATTGTGTGAATACCACAGATTCCATTAATTTCGTTAATACCGTGAATTCCGTGAATTTCATGAATTTCGTGAATTCCGTGAATTCAATTAATACAGTGTATTTCATGAATTCCACGAATTCCGTGAATGCTATGGATTCCTTGAATTTAATTAAATCTGCGAATTTGATGAATTCCGTGAATTACATGAGCTTTCTAAATTCCGCGAATTCAACGAATTCGGTGAATTCCGTGAATTCTATGAATTCCGTGAAATCCAGGATTTCTCCGAATGCCATGGATTCCATGAATTCCGTGAATGTCTCGGATTCCGTGAATTACATATATTTCTTGGATTACCAGAATTCCGTGAATTTCACGAATCCACTGAATTTCATTAAATCTGTCAATTTAATGAATTCCATGAATTCCGTGAATTCCATGAATTCCGTGAATTCCATGAATTCCGTGAATTCCATGAATTTCGTGATTTCCATGAATTGCGTGAATGCCATGCATACCATGAATTTCTTTAATTCGGTGAATTCCAAGAATTCCGTGAATTCCATGCATTTCGTGAATTCCACGAATTGCGTTAATTCCACGAACTCCGTGAACTCCATGAACTCCGTGAATGCCATGGATTCCATGAATTCTGTGCATGCCATGCATTCTATAAATTCCATGGATTCCGTGAAATTCATGAATTCCGTGAATTCCATGAATTCTGTGAATTCCGTCAATTCCGCGAATTCCGTAAATGCCGTGGATTCCGTAATTGTCATTGAATCTGTCAATTTATTGAATTCCGTGAATTCCATGAGCTCTGTAAATTTCGTCAATTCAACGAATTCTGTGAATTTGGGAATTCTATGAATTCAGTGAATTTCGTGAATTCCGTGAATTTCGTGAATTCCGTGAATTTCGTGAATTCCGTGAATTTCGTGAATTCCGTGAATTTCATGAATTTCATGATTTCCGTGAATTCCATGAATTTCGTGATTTCCATGAATTCCGTGATTTCCGCTAATTCCGTAAATTCCATGCATTCCATAAATTTCTCTAATTCCTTGAATTCCATGAATTCCAGTCATTCTGTGAATTTCGTGAATTCCCTGAATTCCGTTAATTTCATGAATTCCGTGAATTCAATGTATACAGTGTATTTCATGAATTCCACGAATTCCTTGAATTTCAATAATTTCGAAAATTCCGAGAATTCCATGAATTCCGTGTATTCCACGAATTCCGTGGATTCCATGAAATCCGTGAAGCCCATGAATTCCGTTAATTCCATGAATTCCGTGAATTCCACGAAATCTGTGAGTTTCGTGAATTCCGCGAATATCATTAATTCCGTGAATTCCGTGAATTCCATGAGCTCTGTAAATTCCGTGAATTCCGTGAATTCTATGAATTCCGTGAATTCCGTGAATTTGGATAATTCCGTGAATTCCACGAATTCTGTGAATTCCGTGCATTCCGTGAATCCTGTGAATGCCACGGATTCCGTGAATTACATGAATTTCACTAATTTCGACAATTCCGTGAATTCTATGAATTCCGTGAATATGGATGATTCCATGAATTTAATTGATTCTGTCTGTTCCATGAATTCCGTGCATTACACGAATTCCGTGAATTCCACGAATTCCGTGAAGACCATGAATTGCGTGAATCCCATGTGTTGAATTGGGGGTTTCGCAGCTGCCACACCGGTTGCTTCCTCGTCCGCCTCTCTTTCTCTTTCAACCCCACTCCTGCTCCCACTTTCGGAATGTTCGCTCTCTTCCGTGGGTAGAATCACGATGCCGTCTGTGTCTGTGTAGCTTTCGAGCAGACAACACCATCAATAAAGTTTAGTGCACAATTGAACCCTGCCTCAACTTATTTCGCGGAGCAAGCCTACATTGGTCCAATCGAGCCGGGTACTTTGCAGCCTATCTACCTGCGACACCAGTTGCCGCATCCTCACAGACGACACCTTGTGCTTCTGACGACGGCTACCCGAGCCCACGCAGCAGACGCGCTCGACATTGTGTCTCCGCCCAGTTTTTTTTTAAGTTGGTACTAATATGGTGAATATATTTCAGTAGAGTTTATCTTGTGCCCGCGTCTTGGAGAGGAGATAGAATTTTCGTTTTTGATTCTGAAAAATGCAAATTCACAGGGTGTCAGAGTGGGGGAACTATATATATATATATATATAGGACATCACATTTTCTGCCATATCGAGGTGCTGCCCTCACCGTACTACGAAGTCGAACACTGGTTTTCTTGTTCTTCGTAAAATATGACGAAAAAACGTAGAAACATTTTTTAATGTTAGAAAGGTTTGACATGTATCTCTTCATAAACACTGCACTTCCGAATATTATAATAAATAGCGCAAAGTCTAGGCACACAGAAAATACATATTTGAAAAAAATAATGAAAAATTGATAATGACAGAAGCACTGGTATGATGGTAATAAATAAACTGAATTGTGAGAGTAATACTCTCGAAAAGATAATTCATGTTTTTCTATAAATGATAGATATGATTTTTTAAATTATATTTTGTTGTACTTTGAAGTTTAATTTTTATTATTAGACTGAACCGAAATTTGAGTGCATTTAAGAATATATAAAATTTTTGCAGATATGAAGCTTGATACAGGTTTTTTTTTACATTTTCTTATTAAAATTATAAAAACGTTCTCAAAAATCGAATTTTTAATTAAAAAAAAAAACTAAAAAAAAACTAGTGCTGAAAAAAATTTTCTTTAATGAATATTTTTTGAAATTAAAATATTCAAATATTTATACCAAAGAAAAAACTTTTTTAATATTTCTTAAGAATTACAAAAAAATTTTCTCAAAAATCTAATTGTTAATTAAAAAAATAATAATAATAAAAAGAAACTTCAAAACAAATTAGTGCTGATTTGAATCCTGCAAAGTTTGTTTGGAAAATGTTATTAGGTTCGAAGAAAATTTAGCGAGAAATTTTTTTTCCGTTTGAGGCGCACGTGTTTTTATAATAATTTGTTTATACAATTTTTGTAGAATTATTTTAATTTTAAATTCAAACAATAATTTTTTTAAACTAAACTTTCAACAGAAATTTCTTAGATAGAACTATTTTACTATCGTATTTATGATCAATAATATTTATTAAGAAACAATTTTTCAATATTCTAGTTCGGATATTTTATAATTCGGCAATTTTATGTCGGGAATATTATTATTTGGGAATTTTCAAATTCGGCGATATTATGAACTGTACGGGAATTTTATTATTCGGAAGTGTTACAGAGTCAGGAATTTTATTTTCGGGATATTCCAGTGGTCCCTAGAAGTACAGAAAATTTTCTGTCATTATGATTTCGACACCTGGATCTGGTCGATTTTTTCCTAGAGTATTTATTTAAAAAAATGTATTATATGAAAATTTTTGAGAAATATTTCCTATTTGATCGCCCTCAGTGAAGATATTTCCGATACTTGCTCGCTGTTCTTAGCTAGTTCAACGGAAAATGCCAAAGTCCAAAATATATTGGAAGGGAAGGGATGAGCAAAGGTTTGAAGGACTGGGCAAGATGTGGGGCGAGTCAGTGCGCGCGACGACCCGGAAAGTGATGGACAGCTGTCAATCATTTTTCAATCCGAAAATCCGAAAGTGAGCGATTTCGTGAAGTAGCTATTTTGAACAATTCGAGAACTCTGTGTTTCAACGTTATCAAGTGTTTGTCACCGATTAATAGATTTCATTATTGTGTTCTTCCATACCTTTTTTATCAACTTCAGTAACTTTCCAATAGGACATTCATTCCAATTACAAGCAATTTAAATAATGTAATTTCTAGGTTCATACATTTATAATAAACCCTATTCTATATCATCCGGGAGTGTTTTATTCAATTAATCAACAACTCAATTAACCACGACCCTTTACAAGCAAACGGTTCATATCTTTATAGTCTTTGTGTTGATAACACAGGATGTCGAGAGAACCTAATAATTGACAGGTGTGTCTATAAACTCGCTGCAGCACATCAACGCGTCCTGTCAATGGCCTGGATTGACTAACGGAAAGTTTTCGATTCAACTGCTCATAGACTTATCATCTGTTTGTTGGAAAGCTTAAAGGTGCATCCACACATAGTGAAATGCGTAGAGAGATTAATGCCTCTTTGGAAAACTAGATTTACTATCTCATCTGCAAATTATCGTGTGAAAACAAACAATTTCACCTTCCAGAGGGGCATCTTTCAGGGCGATACCATGAGCCCTTTGTTTTTTTGCCTCACACTTCTGCCTCTATCTCTCGCACTACGAAATTCGTCTGGATTCCTCTGTAGCGACAATAACCAGCGCGAGCATAAGGTTACTCATGTATTTTAAATGGATGACCTGAAGATCTATGCCTCTGGTAAAAGCGAACTTCAGACTGCCATAAATATCGTCAAGAAGTACACAGGAGAGATTGGAATGGACTTTGAATTGGATAAATGTGCCAAAATTCATCTGACGAGAGGAAAGATTGTTGGCGTTCCCAAGGACCCTAAGCTTGTGGATATAAGTGTTATTAGACATCTTAATACTGGAGAAACCTATACATACCTGGGCATGCCTGAACGCCGCATTCAGGACGTAACATCAGTAAAGGAGTCTCTCCGAAGCAGATACAAGCATCTTCTTCGACAGATTTGGTCTTCCAATCTGTCGGCGTTGAACAAGGTATCTGCGACTAATATGCTTGCCGTTCCGGTTCTGCTCAACTCGTTTGGAGTGGTTTAATAGAAGAAGAATGAGCTTATGGCCCTTGATATTACCGATTATACATTTCACGCCTTCAAGGCGGACGCGGACTTCTGAATCTCCAGTATCTTCATAACCGAATTGTTCTAAGTACAGCTTACATCGTTGCCAATGGCAGAGATCCTCTCCTAAAAATAGTCAGGAACCACGAGATGATTATAAAGGAGCGTTTCTTTACAAAGCCGTGGAGCAAGCGGCCGAGACCCTTGGTCTGAATTTTAACATCAGAAGTGAGGAAAGAGCATTACTCCATCTAGATACTTCACTTCTAAAAGTCCTTCTCAAAGCAGCAAACTTTTTCTTTCCACAGATCATCAGGGCTTATTACACGTACAGAAAGTTTCATTTTCGCATGCAGGGACGGTTAGATTTTCACCTTAGTATATCGTTTTCCCAAGACACATGAGGGCTTCGCCAGCCTGTCGTCATAATTTCATAATGCCACCCATCTTACGGTCGTGAGACGTGGCTATAAGTGTGATTTACGGTGGTTCTACTGGGAGCCGATGTCATTTTTGAAATGCAGTTAATCCCAGTGGCACCCTGCGGCGGTTGTTTAACCTTTTTTTATACGGAACTAAGAGTGCTTTATTACCATCTTTGTCACTCTCACGAGATTAGCCCCAATACCGCTGCACTGAATACTCTTAGGGAAGTAGAGTCAATTGTAGAAAATGAGAAGTGCCTCATATACTGAAACTTCATATTCTCGACCTGATCTTGAAGGTGCGTGTCAACTAAATCCAAAAGACGCTTGCGGGCAAGATGCAGAAGACGGTCGTCCTTGGTACGCTACATGCCCTCAGGGTGCACGAGACTTTTTCGGGATTATCGTATGGAATCCGTCACAGACTGTAAATATCTATCTCATGTTCGTGAGACGTGGTTACTGCGAAAATTTTACGACGATTTCGCTGGGAGCGGGTGCAATTTTTTAGATTAGCACCCGCTTCCGGCGAAATTCCGCAGGCGGCCTTATGACAAACTTTTAATCATACATTTGAGGATTACTGCGAGATTTCACCGGGAGCGGGTGCCATTCTACAAAATTGCACCCCGGCAAAATTGTTGTAAAATTTCACCTGCAACCACGTCATACGACCGTGAGATACGTGGTTATAGTATGCGATCGACTCAAGACGATGATTCAGCATAAGTCTTGTGCACCTTCAGGACACGAATTGACCCAAGTATGAGCGCCTTCTGCATTTTCCCCGGAAGTGTCTTAGCATTTCGTTGAGATGCAGGGATGCTTTTCAGACTATTAACCAGTGAAAGCTTGGAACCTCCACGAACACCAATGATCAGGACGACTAGCTTAAAAGAATATTCCGGATATAACCGCCGCAACTCCCTTATAAGATCTTTATACCTCTCTTTCTTTTCATTTTCCTTGGCTGTGACGTTTTTCTCGGCTAGTGCTGAAAATTTCATAACGAACATGGTTTGTTTCTCGAAGTCAAGAAGAACTACGTCAGGCCTCGAGTGCACAAAAGAAACAATTGTCGAGAATATGAAGTTTCAGTATATGCGGCTCTTCTCATTTTCGACAATTGACTATTCCCTAGAAGAATTTGGTGGAGTGGTATTAGGGCTAATGCCTTAAGAGTAACAGAGACGGTAATAAAGCACTCTTAGTGCCGGATTGCGTCTTTGGATATACGTTGTTTCTACAAGAGTTCTACAGCTAGATAGTATGTGCTCTAGATACTCGTGGTGTGCATGACACGCTATGCAACTATCATCGGGAACGCATTGGCTTAAAATTTGGCAACGATATGCTAAAGTGGAAATGACACCGTCTGGACACGCGAAACCGAAACCCTTCGTGCCCGACTTCAATCTGGGTGATTCAGGGAAAGCAAACGTTAGCTCATACGACATCGAATGATCCTTCGCATTTCTATGGAAGATGCCGTGCACCCTCTTGTTATCCTCTCTATGCACTTCACGATGTTTAAATGAGCCTTAAAGATTTCCAACAGATAGATGGAAGGTTGAATCGAAAGCTTTCCGATAGTCAATCCAGGCCATCAATAGGTAGCACAGGTAGGATAATGCGTGTTTGCAGACACATCTATCGATAAGCAGGTTCTCTCGACAACCTGCCACACCTTTCTTTGAGCCGAATTGTTCGTACATCTCTCGCCACACAGGTCCGATTGTTCGAACAATCCTATAATTTAGAATAGCTATAAAGAAGTTATACAGTGTATTCAGACAAGTTTTTGGCCTGTAATTCTTAGGGTCAGTAAACTTGCCCATCTTCGGCAGGAGCACTGTGCGTCCTTCAACCAACCAGTCCTGAATAGGCTTTTTCGAATTTATATCTGAGGTAAAAATTTGGCCCAGATGCTGGTGGGTTGAAGATTTCTCTTCCACCAGAAGGTCTTGATACCATCTGGTTCAAAGTATGCGAAACCGTGCCAAGGAACTCCGTAAATGGGGTTCTGTAAGCGGAGCGCGTACTCTACCGCTGCCAGAACAAGCGGGCAACAAAGAGAGGCGACACTAAGACCAACTGCGGGCAGGCATCCAATAGAGCAAGAGCGATGCCAAGTTTCGACAGTTCGCACCCGAACTGCGGATTCGTCATCACACGTTTTAGGAGTCAAAGCTGGTGACCATCAGGCAGAATAATGTTGACAGAATACTGGTACCATCCGAGGCTAGGAGAAGTCTGGAGCAAAGCGAGAGGTGCACCAGAGAAAATTAATTGTTTTTCTCTGAACCATATCGACTCTCCAGAGATCCTCCAGTTATTGTCGACAACTCGCCCATACCAGAGGAGGTCAAAGCATTTTGGAGAGAAGCCTACGAAGTCCAGCATCCACTCAATGAAGAGACAAGGAACATTGATAGTTTCAAGAAGCTGTGCAGTGCCCTCTTAACACCTGAAGAGGAATGCCCACCTATCACTACCCAGGAGGTTAAAAAAATATTAAGAGGCATGAAGAACTATTCCGCTGCTGGATAGTTTTTCATGCCTCTTAATACACTTTTCACCTCCTCGGTAGTGATAGGTGGGCATGTGGTAGTGATGCCTGCCCGCAGTTGGTCTCAGTGTCGCCTCTCTTTCCCTCTTTCTCTGTTGCTAGCTTGTGTTGGCTACGGTAGAGTAGGCGCTCCGCTTACATAACCCCATTTCCTGAGTTCCTCGTCACGGTTTCGCATACGTTGATGCAAAAAGTGCGAGAGCTCTGGGTGTTTCTCGAACCACAGAGCATGCAGTCGTGCCATGTGACTAAAACTAAAAAGTATTGAGATTCTGCCGGTCCATTGCATTGACTCTGTCTTGATTGACTCCCCCTACTCCACGGTTGTTGGCATTGTTTTCCGACCCATTTTCGGGAGCCCTGCGCTTTCGATTGTTTTGAAACGCACTCACTACAACTATGTTTGGTGTTATCATTGTTGTTCCCACAAGCAGCTAGGGAAATGAGTTCATTCATCCTTATAGACCCCGCATTCAAGAATAAGGCTGCATACTCCAAGAGGTCACAGAAATAATGTTGGTCAAAACCCTGCCTGTTGCCAACGTCTCGTGGGGACGGGAAGGCACCCCTGTGACTGGTCACAGAAATAATGTTTCAGCGGTTTGACCTACAGTGCAAAATGTTGCGCAGTGCGTTTATTGGCTGCAGGTGATGCGTGATTCAAAATTAATTTTAAGTGTTTTCGGCTATTATGTAAACTAGCAAGATAGCCGATACCGAGGATTAAACAATAACACTAGACAGATGGGACAAAGCTTCATTTTTAATAATATTTTCGTGAAAAATAATTTCTTACTATAAGCGTTTCTTGATCTTCATTTTCCAAAATCTATTCAATCAAGTAATAAAATCGATAATTTTTCATTCTAATTATGAGAAATTCTCGTAAATAAAATGAATAATCGGTTATATTCAACGAAGTTCCTATTCACACTGAAAATACTCAGTCAGCGCCCACCATATTTTCATGAAAAATAATGCAAACAGATTATTTTTCTTTTTAAAAACATGATTTGTATCAGTTTTGACCTTGAAAATTATATTTTCAGCTAATTATATGACTATATACGTAATTCTCTTTTATTTGGTATTTCGATTTTCGTGAAAAACAGCTAGCAAACAGTTTCCTTGCCGGCGCCGGCAAAGTTGTTCGAAATTCTTAGGGTACATTGAAAATAATTAGAAAATTAATATTTTGGGCCACCTTTATAAGTCTATTTTCGGATAAATATGTGATATAATACACACTTGAATGGAATCGAGGATAAAAATATGCTAGTATACTGGCGTTAGAAATATTTTCTAAACGCGAGGCATCCTTAACACCATAACAATATTATCAAAGGCTTACCTTTGTCTTTCCAGATCCGGTCGGACCCACGAGCATCAATCCGTGTCTCACAATGGTTGTTTCATAGAGGTGAATTACTTTCTTCACGTACTCTGAAAAATGCATTCAAGGATATCATTACAGGATCTTCTAGAATTATCTGACAACACCATTCCATCCATGGAACAAACTTCCTTAATTTGATAAGCCATAGTATAAATTACTTTCTTTAAGCATCAAGTGAATACATACACCTCTAAATCATGTGCAAAGTACTTCATTTTAGTCGACGGTAGTAGAATAATATTAGCGCTTGCGCACTTCGAAATATAGTTTTTTTCTACCTGGTGGATAACGTTACGCATGCGTACTTTAGAAATAAGGAATTTTACGCACCGACAGCATTTGGGGCCAGCAGTTCTAGGAATTACTAAACCGCGGAAGCTAAACCGTGGGATGCTAAACCGCGGGTCTAGTGTAATTACTCATGCGACAATAATTATTAATAATTGTTTATACAAATTGATAAATTATACAGTTCGAAATAAATTGATAACTTCACCATTTATAATATAGAAACTTAATTTCGTATACCGCTTTAAGTTTAACCTGTAGTTATCTAATATCTATGTTTAGCAAAAATCGAGATTCAAAATTACACCGCTACGTTAGGGTGCCAATTTAAAATGCAATATTTTTTTCTGAAGGTCTTAGTCAATAAATTTGTACAGTTTGACAAAAAAAGGCCATGTATTATTTGTTTTTTTATATAAAATTTTCTTAAGCTCCCACAAGACGTTCAAAGTTCTAGGTCCGCTAAATCCGAAAGTCCGAAAAAAAGTATCTTGGATCCCGCTCAAGGCGATTGAAGATGAAAAATGTATTTTTTTCCTTTTTTCTCTTGATCTATGGGCTCTAGTAAAAAAATAAATATAATACAGATATTTCATTTTTTTGCAAGAAACATTTTTTAATAAAAGATTTTATTGAAATTTAAGAGATGCTCTGTTCGCAAGAAGGGTTTTAGGCGAAAGTGTTATAAACAAAAAATGTCGTTTATAAGAAATTAAAATGTTCTTTTCACGTTCATTTTTTCTCTGGAGCACGCAGTTCAGCTAGAAAAGTGGGAAACGTCATTTTATTGACATTTAAGTTGTCTACTGGCCAAAAAAAGGGTTTTAGGCAAACGTGTTATGGACAAAAAATTTTGTTTCGAAGAAAGTAAAATATTTTGGTCTCATTTATTTTTTCACTTGAATCCTCAGTTCAGCTATAAAAGTGAAAAATGCCATTTTCGTGACATTTAAGTGATGTACTGTTCGAAAGAATGGTTTGAGACAAAAAACCTGTTATTAAAAAATGTTTCTTGCAAAAAAAAAGAAATTTCTTCACTATATTTAATTTTTACTAGAGCCCATAGTTCAAGCGAGAAAATGAAAGAAAGATATTTTTCGTCTACAATCGCCTTGAGCGGGATCTAAGATACTTTTTTCGGAAAATAAGGAACGCAGGAAATTTTTTTTCCATTCGAAGAAAAATCTCAGGGAGTATGACCCAATGAATTTATGAAACTCAGGTTACTTAAGTATCGTATCTGAGCCAATTTGATAAATTGTCAAAGTTTTCTTTTAAGGCTACAAAAGTATTTAGCGAATCTAGAACTTTAAACGTCTCACTGAAGCTCAAGAAAATTTTATATAAATAAAAAGAAGTACGTGAACCTTTTTGTGAAACTGTACAAATTTAGATGCTAAGACCTTGAGAAAAAAATATACATTTTAAATTGGCATCCTACGCTTCGTGGCTGACTTGTAACATCTTTCTTGAATGAAAGGAAACCTTTGTCGATTATAATTAAGTTGCACATATTTCGCTAAGTTATTTTTCGATTTATTCTGAATCCGAATTTCAGATTATTTCATTATAGGTATTTTTTTATTGCTCTGGCTACTTGAATTAAGAAATATCTACTATTTATTTTTTGTGCAATTGAAATGACTTATCACTAAACGTCGAAAAAGATTATGTCTCCTATTATTCAATTCTTTACAGGATTCAGTCAATATCTACATCGCGATTGTATTGCACGGTCTGTCGTCATCTCCGACCTTTTTTTCTGTATCGAGAAATAAGTTCGAATCTTCTTGGAACCACTAAAGGAGCTCTGCCGACACTCAAGGACTGCTTAGAGCCACGCTGATAGATCATTACCTATACACTAAGAATCTGATTGTTTTGTAGTTCGCAACCCTTAGATCGTTATCACAGTGGGGCTCATCCTTATCTATGGATACATGGGCAATCCAAAGTTGGTACCTAGCTGCGTTTCTGAATCATTAAAATAGGTTCGAACTCTGATCAGTCCCGGCTCTGGTAGAATATCGAAATGTTGCTCGTTCATGACTTTATCATTGAAGCTCGTCTTCGTCTGCCCTTTGTAGCTTGTCCTGAATGAACGAAGGAGCTAACGTGGCCTGATACACACCGACTGTCAAATCTCGAGGGAATGCTAATGTCAAAGGTGGGGAGTTAAACACATACTGAGATTTCAGCTAAACCCATCGTTGACCACCTTTGGCCTGCAGATTTTCTACATGTACTAGTGCTTGAACAACGTTACCTTCACAGGCTTTGTCTAGCAATTGTCTAGCCAAAACAACATTAGCTTCTACTATTTCAATGAGCGTATGGTATCTGAAAATAATTAGTGCCCCAGCGATGCGATCAAAGTCACCGAAGTTGGACGCATGCTGCACTGGAATTGTATGTTCGAAGAACCGGAAAATGGTTTTGATGTGGCCATTTCTAGCCTCCACTATCCATCCAGTTTTCTTTATCGAACGTGATTCATCACAACCCCTGTAAAGAATTGATGCTGTCTAAGGCTGGAGAAGTGCTGGAATTTTCCGCGAGATTCCTAGATACTTCAATAAAGTTTTAGCATCTCGATAGCCCCTATCGACAAGTAAGATCAACCCTTCTTGAAACAACTGCATGATTCTGTGAGCATCCCTCTGAAATTCATTGTTAAGCATCACAGCATCATTGTTTTGAGAGTCTGAGGAGCATGGTCCATGAATGTTTAATATATATAGCCATATGATGCTACAATTTAAGCAGGCTTGACCAAAGTACTGGGTCGCAGTATGTGAACAATTCACGGAATTGCACCTTTGTGATGGGAACCATACATTCGAATTCGATATCCGAAAAGCTGTTCTCATCCTCATACCTATTCAGGTTGTCTGCAGCGTTGAGAAGTTCCTGCAGAAACTCCTGCAACTTTTGTCCTTCTAGAATGCAGGTTCTATTAACAAATCAATAACCGGCCATTAAAGGTAGGAGAAAGAAATCTCTATTATCTCAATGATGTCCACAAGATCTGACACTTTCAGAAACGTATATGTTTCTTACTACAAAATCATTAACACAGTACTCCATTGAAAGCCTGTGAAGATTGTTCGCGGCATTACAAATGACACAACTACGATTTGCAGATTGTGTTAAAACCTTAAGTCTTATAGAAGAGGGATTATGTTCGACTAGGGCTATTTCATCTCGATGCATGCCAGAAAGTCAGGACGAAACTGTCTATCAGAAATGAAACAAGATAAAAGGTTCATGAAAGCCATAAAAATATTTGTAACTCTTGAACTCAATGATCAACGAAACATAGAAGACTGAATATTATTAAGGTGAATTGATTCTGCACTTGGATGAAAATTGAGTACGAAGTTTCTCTAGATTTTGTACAAAATATAATCTACAAAAGTCCTACAGAAAAACGAAACTTACATTATGAATTCTTTTAGGGCAGCCATGTCCAGCTAGGAGAAATTCCCGCCGGGAACACTTATTTCGCGTCCACCACTTTTTCTTCTGGAGAGCGGGAGTGGCACCACGCTCCCTGACCGTGGTGCCAAAAATACCTCAATTGTCGACAGAGCTTCTTTAGTGTGCATGAAAAGTGATTTTTGGTACGACACCTAAGAAAAAATGTCCTTCTCTCGACCTTCTGACATACATATGATTTTTTGGGGCTTCCTAAACTACAAAATGCCAAAGGCGCAAAGAGCTGGGCATGATCCCTGAGCACGGTGCCTAGAAGACCTCCATTCTCCGTAGAACTCCTTTAGTGTGCATGAAAAATGATATTTGGTACAGCACCCATGAAAAACTGTCCTTCTCTTAACCTTCAGAAATGGGTATTATTTTTCAGCAGGTCCTAAACTAAAAAATGTTTAGGGTACAGAGAGCTGGGCATGATCCCTGAACGTTGTGCCAAACATAATTCCAGTGTCGGTACAGCTCCTTCAATGTGCATGAAAAATGACATTCGGTACAACATCCACGAAAAACTGTCCTTCTCTCGACATTCAAACATGGATATTATTGTTCAGGGGGTTCCAAACCACAAAATGTCAAAGATATAAGGAGCTTGGAATGAGCCCTGAACGTGGTGCCAAACAGACCTAGGATTCGGTTGAACTCCTTTAATGTTAATGAAAAGTGATCTTTGGTAAAACAACCACGAATAGCTATCCTTCTCTCGACCTTCAGACATGGATATTATTGTTCGTGGGGACCTACACTATAAAATGTCAAAAGGACAAAGAGCTGTGCATGATTACTGAGTGTGGTGCCAAACAAACATCGAATGTGAGTAAAATTACTCTTGCGTGCATGAAAAGCGACCTTCGGCGCGGTACAGACAAAAAACTGTCCATTTTTCTACTTTTTGCCATCGGAATGTTTTGTTCAGAATACCGTAAACTACAAAGTATCACAAAATGAAAGAACTCAACTGAGAACTTTCTTTCAATGTATTTGGTGCGGGGTCCTCTGTTACAAATTTTTCTTATAAAAATAAAATTAAACAAAATTAAATCATTGGAAAAACGGCATAAGGTACAATAAATTTTTATTGGTGAACATTTTTTGCCTACATTATATCCACAAATTTTCTTAGAACCAATTTCGCTCTAACATTGAAAATCAAAAACTTTAAATTATGGAAAACGACGAAAGATGCAATAAAATGTTCAATAACAAAATTGTTCGCCTGAATTAAATCTAAAAATTTGCTTTTGACATTTTTTTGATAGGATGCACACTAGGGTGTCCTAAAAAAACACAATGTTCTTTTTTTTGATGACGCAACCCCTAACCTTGTTCTATTTGGTCAAAAAATAAATGCATATTTTTCTTTTCTTTTTAAAATAATTTTAAACCGTGGTCCTGGGGCCTTGAAGTGTCCCAAAATGATTAAAATGATTCATTATTGTTAATTTTCGTAATTGTAATAATTGTTTGCCAGGAAATGAAACTGTTGATACCATACGCTCAGGAAAAAAAAGTTGACCCTATTAGACTAAAAATACTACCCCTTATATTAAAAACCTACCCTTTACAGCGGTTAAAATGTTATATCTTAAATCTTAAAGAATGTATGCATTATTCATTGGATTTATTGGTACGTAAATGACTTAACAAGATACAGGAAAACGGAAAATATTGTTACGGAAAATTGCCCTCATAATAAAAAGAGGATCCTTCTTAACTTCAATAACATGCTGAACTGACGAACTTAAATTAAAGCATAGCATGTTTTTAGTCACTAGAAATATATCGTTTTCAAACTTAACTCTCATTTGAGTAGTGAAAAAATTGCGAATCGTACCTGAAGTTAAATGTTTATTGAATATGCGATTAGCACTTATTTCTCAGCTAACAGTATTTCGAGAAATCTATTGAGTTAACCATAAAAATAAGCGATCCTGATGAAAATAAAATTAAAATATCCTCAAGAGAGAATCTTGAGGGACAAAACCTACCCTCAAATGAAGATGTTCTAAGTATGGTTCAGTACCATCTATCTTTAGGAAAAACAATACATGAAAGTGCAACTTATGTATAGTTTGTGCGAAACAATGTTAAATGAACAATGAAACATCCACGTATTCTAAATAATTAACGTCGATATCTAGATGCGTTGTCGATCAAGCAATAGCGTTGTGGGATAAGGCGAAAATTCCTGTGCGAGAGAAACATCGCTGTGTTAAAAAATTGATTGAACTACATAAAACGTGGAAAGACCTCAACAAGAAAAGCGAGCGAAGTTCAAGTACTTTCCAAGGAAAAAGAACGAACTTCCGCGATAATTTGCATAACCTGTTCGACATAGCTCACGGTGACGCTCTTGCACGGATTGAGATAGAAAAAGCGAGGCAATTTTTAATTTCACAAAAAGAAAAGGGTCGTAATGGAGTTATAGAGGAGGTGAATGATAGCTTAATAGAAAGTATAAAGAAAGTCGTGAAGCGCAAGGCATCTTCTGATATATCCTTTCCAAATTCTGCACATTCATCAATTTCTTAAATGTCATTTAAAAACTACAGTGATGATGAAGAAATGTACGACGATAAAGAAAATTATGACATCAATAGAAAGGTTTGTAATTATCAGTTTGAATATGAAAAACATTGACTTTTTCAATGGTTTTGGGAAAAGAAATCATTTTTTCTTTTGGACCCTGACTGGGAACCGAAAACACAAAAGAAACTTCCAAAGATAGAAGTAATCACTCCAGCTCTTTGTCGAACTTTAGACAGAGCTTAATTGTCTAATAGAATGGCAATGTACGTCGTGTCAAGTACAGCAGAGAGTTTAGGGCAGAACATAGGTAATTTAGAATACTAGTTTTCTAAAATATAGTTCAATACATAATATATTCTGAATAAAACTTGATCATAAATTGTTTCTAGATGATTTGAATGTAAGTAAAAGCACCATCGGAAAAGTAAGGCACGAAGAGCGATTGAAGTCTGCTTTTGAATTAAAGGAAATTTTCAAATTAGAACAAAGATTACAATTGAACTGGGATGGAAAACGTGTTTTATCGTTGACTGGAAAGAAAAAGGTGGAACGATTGCCTGTTTTAGTTCTTCTTCTGCTGTGGCAGAGCTTGTTGAATCATGGGACCTTGTTGACCAGATAGTAGGCTTATGCTTCGATACATGCAGTGTTAATACTGGAAGAGTTCGAGGGACATGCGTACGTTTGGAACAACGCTTTCAAAAAGATTTGCTGTACTTTGCTTGCAGACATGGTATCCCTGAAATAATGCTCGAAAGTGTATGCAAAGAACGCCTTGGTCCAACATCAGGACCAGAGACTCCATTATTTAAAAAGTGTAGTAAAGCGTGGGAATCTTTCGATAAGACAAGATTCGAAATTGGTATAAACGACAAGCGAATACTTTTGAAACTGCGATCAGAAAAGGAAGACCTAATTAATTTTGCAAATTCGCAGTTAAAAGAAAATTATCAACCGCGTAATGACTACCGCAAATTACTTGAGCTCGCCATAATTTTTTTAGGAAATTTTCCAGTTCGGGGTATTCGTTTTATGGCTCCAGGACCAATGCACCATGGATGGTAGATGGCAACTGCCATTTATTGCCTGAAAATTTGGATGTTTCGAAATCAATATACGTTAACATCTATCGAAACCGAAGCCATTAGGGAACTGCGCCCTTTTTTTGTGATCAAAATTCACATCCGATTTTGGTTTGAAGCTCCTTCACCGGTTGCTGCGGCATACAATGACTCACAGTTAATTGAAAAATTGGTGAGTTATAAGTCCGTCAATGCCAAAATATCAAAAGTCGCTTGTAAAAAGTTTGAACGCGAGAAGGCTCAGACGCACCCGCGAAACATCTTTCGGATCAAAATCGGACAAATTTTGCGAAGAATAATATTGAAAATTTTGTTACTTCAAAAGCACTTCGATTTTCCGATATTATGCAATTGAATTCGTCTTTGTTGAATGCAGCTCCTGCTCTCTGGGTTATTAACAAACACTACATTGAGGCTTTTGCCGTCGTTAGTATATTAAAAGTTGTCAACGACGCTGCAGAAAGAGCCGTAGCTTTAATGCAACGGTTCAGCCGGTCGCTGACTAAAAATGAGAATCAGCTGCAGGCACTTTATCTGGGAATCCAAGAACACATTGAAGAATTTTTTGCATGTGATAAAAATATCCTTCGAAAAGAAAGACACATTTGATGAAGAAAAAAAAACAGAATCAGGGAAAAATCTTACAAGTCTCACTTTTCGTCTGTAAGCTTGATGTTTTCTATAAAATTGATGTTTCTTAGAAGAATTAAGAATTTTTTTCATTTCTTAAATGAATTATGAACTTCGTAGTAATATATTATTATTAATTGGAAAAAAAATATTTTGGTATAATGAACTAATAATAAAATAATAATAAATAAATAATAAATAAATAATAAAATAATAAACAGCTGTCCTAAACAACAGGATTGTTCGACGAATTGAGCCTGTGTGGCGTGAGATGTACGAACAACGTGGCTCGAAAAAAGGTGTAGCAGGCTGTCGAGAGAACCTGCTAATTGACAGGTGTGTCTGTAAAGACGCTGCAACCCATCAACGCGTCCTGTCAATGGCCTGCATTGATTACCGGAAACCTTTGGATTTAACCTATCATAGACTTATCATCTGTCTGCTGGAAATCTTGAAAATGCATCCACACATAGCGAGATGCATAGAGAGATTGATGCCTATTTGGAAAACTAGATTTACTATCTCATCTCGAAATTATCGCGTAGCAACAACCAACGTCACCTTCCAGAGGGGCGTCTTTCAGGGCGATCCCATGTGCCCTTTGCTTCTTTGCATCACACTTCTGCCTCTATCTCTCGCATTACGAAATTCTTCTGGATATCTCTGTAGCGACACTAACCAGCGCGAGCATAAGGTCACTCATGTATTGTATATAAATGACATGGAGGTCCATGCCTCTGGTATGAGCAAACTTCAAACTGCCATGAATATCATCAAGAAGTACACAGGAGAGGTTGGGATGGACTTTGGATTTGATCAATGTGCCAAAATTCATCTGAAGAAAGGAAATATTGTTGGAGTTCTCAAGGACCCTGAGCTTGTGGATATAAGTGTTATTAGACATCTTAACACTGGAGAGACCTTTACATAACTGGCCGTACCTCAAAGCCACATTCAGGACGTAACAACAGTAAAGGAGTTTCTCCGAAGCGGATACAAGCATCTTCTGCGACAGATGTGGTCTTCCAATCTGGCGGCCTTGAATAAGGTATCTGCGACTAACATCCTTGCTATCCCGGTTCTACTTTACTCGTTTGAGGTGGTTCAGTGGACGAAGAACGAACTTGAGTCCCTTGATGTCACCACACGTAAGATCATGCATATGCATAAAAGTTTGTATATCAATTCGTCAGTTCCTCGATTATACATTTCACGCCGTCAAGGCGGGCGCGGACTTCTGAATCTCCAGTGTCTTTATAACCAAAATTGTTCTAAGTACAGCTTATATTGTTGCCAATGGCTGAGATCCTCTCATAAAAATGGTCAGGAAGCACGAGATGATTGGTGAAGGAGCGTTCCTTTACAAAGCCGCGGAGCAAGCGGCTGAGAACCTTGGCCTGAATTTTAACATTGGAAGTTGAGGAAGTGCATGACTCCATCTAGATGCTTCACTTCTGAAAACCAAAGTAAAGAAAGCAGAAGTTCAAAAATTCCATCAAGAGCTACTTGACAAGAAAATGCACGGAAATTTTTACAGGAATGTAGAAAAACAGTCCTTGTCAAATAAGCAAACTTTTGCTTTCCTCAGAAAATCAGGGCTTGATTCAGGTACAGAGGGCTTTATTTATGCATGCCAGGACAGTGTCATTTCCATCTTAGCATACTGTGACGCATTTTATCTCAAGAAGTTCCCAGCGATAGGTGCAGAGCGTGTCATGCACACGCAGAGTAACTGGAACATATACTGTCGGAGTGTCCCACCCACAAAGGAACGACGTATGTCTACAGACATAATGCGATCCTAAGAGTGCTTTATTACTATTTTGGACGCTCTTACGGTGTTAGCCGCGACCCTGCCCTGTCGAAAGCTCCAAGGGAGATAGAGCCAATTGTCCAAAACGAGAAGTGCCAAATTTTCTGGAACTACGATTTTCAGGCAGAAATCTCCGTTGCACACTCGTGGCCTAACATTGTTCTCCAAGACTTCGAGAAACGAACTATATTCGTGATCAAATTCTCGGCTTTTTCTGAATACAACATCACTGCCAAGGAGAAAGAAAAGGAGGAAAGGTATCAAGACCTTTAAAGGGAGCTGCAACGACTGTACCCAAAATATTTGGTACGAGTAATTGTCCTTGTGATAGGTGCTCTCGGAGGTGCGAAACTTTATGATTTTCGGAATCTGTGAGTGCCAAAACGTAAAGATCCGTTAAAAACCAGAGATCGCAAATTTGGAAGATTACATTACACTCTCATGAATGAGAATGTAAAAAATGATAAGAATGTAAAAAAATGTAATGCTCTGTTTCTTGTTGCAGAGCTAAGTTCACAGTTCGAATGTTTACCTAATGGTGAACCTATTTTTGGGTTTCCTCGTCGCCGACCTTCTTTTTTTCCTGAAAGACATTCACCTGGACGGTCTCTTTCTCCTGCCGAGCCACCCGTCCGTATCAGGCCAAGGTCTCCTCGTGCCAGGTGCATTGCTGCACCTACCAAGCTTCCTTCTTCTGACGATATTGGATCTGAACTTGAAGAACTTAAATTTATTCGGCTTATTCCCAATGCGAATCCACACCGAATCTTTGAACTTCGGAGATACACTTTTCCTGCTAATAAACCAATTCAATTAGCCGTAGGACGTAATAAATTTGCGCGCATTCCAAACCGAGAACATATTGTATTATCAACATTAGATGGAGACGTCTATGCAATATTGGAGAATAGTGATCTTCTAGCTGGATTTTATGGTGGTGTCGGTAGAAAACGATCGAAAATAAACATGAAAAGCGGCAAGGTTACACCATTGACTCGAAAAGAAATTGATGAAATTCCAGTAGGCGAAGTCCGCTCAGTAAGGAGAAAATTTAGAGTAGAGCGTGTAAGCTTCAATCCTCCACAGAATACATTCAACTAAAACAAAATGTAAAAGTAAAATTTAGTAATGCTTATGTTCCGAAGTCGTCTTAAAATGTTACAAGTACCCTGTATCACAATGGCCCAGCCAGTATTTTTCGGTAGAAAATAAAAAAGGTTTTTTAAGAATAATTAAATATCTTTATGATTGTTTATAAGGATTTACCTATAACAATTTCCCTTAGAGGGATACCACCTTAAAGTAGATAGAAAAAAATTTAACAACGCTCAATTGCATCAGTTTGCATCAATGAAGAAAGACTTTTATAATAAAATAAGGTCTATATATTCAGTTGACTATAGCTATAGAAAAAATACGATGAAATTAGTAAATTACCTTCAGGAATAAGAAATATAAAAAACTTAAACTGAAAATATCAGTTGTAAAATATAGTAGCACGGTTGAATACTCTCGTTGACCCAGCTTCAAATTAAATCTCCTTGTTTGGTTTAATCCACCTTGAACAGTAACGAATATTCAGCAAACAGTTGTATGGAAGGACTGAAGATCGTAATCAGGTTGCAATAAATTTGGTACTTACAGGTTTTTAGGTATGTGAGAAGTTCTTAGCTCTCGTTTGCTGGTCTGGAACGTGCCTCGAACTTCAGACCGTGGTACCTTGGGTGGGGCCCACAGTGGGTAAGTGATGACCGAAATATGCAGCAATTAGTTGGCCAGGATGACGGTGCTGATGTACTCGTTCTTGCGTTGCCGCAGATTCTCCTTTTGTGTTCAATGAAGTTTGATGTTATACATTCGCAACAGATGCTAACTTTCCAAAATATAATAAATACCGGAATATGTACCTTTAACGGTTTTTGTAGAGTCAGGGTCGAAATACTGGAAGAGAAGAAGAGGTTGAATGGTGGTGATTTCTGATTGATCACTGCTTTTAATTGGCAGTATTTACACAGAATCCCTCTTCGAATTCACATAGGGGTGAGTGATATTAGAACTAGGGTTGGATGTGGATTCCAAAACAGCGTCCATGATCGCTCATGTGAAAGAGTAGGAAAAGGCTAAATATCCCATTAGCATTGAGGATGATAGATATGTCTATATTTGAAAAATGACGCAGTTGTTGTTCAATATTATTTTATTATTTATTCTAAAGCTGATTATCCTACATTCATTTTCTATACAATGATTTTATATTATTATTTTCCTATAATCGTGAAAAATTAAAGGAAAATCTTTACAAGTCTATATTGTTTTTCCTATAATATTTCTTTGTAATGGCAATTTACAATTCGTTAATGCAATAAAACCGTTTTCATATATACGATCATTTTAAATGAACCTCCATCAGCAAAAAGATTCTCTATAAATGTGCTGCATCTAATTTGAAACAATAAGTTACAGATAAGGACCTGACTTAAAGTGTGACCTTATCATTGGCTAGCCCGGGGCCAGCCCATCTGGTCAGCTGCTAGTTATTAGCTGTTCAGTTACTATTTAATGGCTGATTAGGCACCAGCGTAAGGTCGATCAGCCAGTAGCAGGACTCCCCACAATCTTTGAAAGACGTGGAAATGAATCATTTTTCACTATGAGCGTCCATCGAATTAGATAGGGTTTAGGAAAGGTATTAGGGTGATTTATTTATATTTATGAGGGAAGATAAAGAAAAAAGGATTGCGAGGAGTAAGGCTTAGTGCAGATAAAACGAAGGTAATTAAACATATATGGGATTCTCGGATATTAGCTAGACATTAGGGATAGACTGGGGAACTCCGAATTATATGGTGAGAAAAAAGGCTCGAAGGGATAAAATAAGAACTAGGCCGGAAAGAGCGATAAAGTATTACAAAGAGGCGAAAGAAAGAGGGAAGAGAGCCGTAGAGTTAACGCGATAAGAAAAACAAATTAAAAAGTTCTTTAGAGATCGCCGGATAGGATAAGAGGGAAATCTAGGCTACAAGATAGACTATGAGAAATCAGAAGAAAAGATTTAGAGCAGAGCAGGTAATACATAGATGGGGAAGGATAGGGGAATCAAGATAAAATAAATGGTATAGGATGATAAAAAGAGAAGGATTGCCAACATATCTGGAAGGAAGATGAGAAGAAACGAGAAGGACAAGAATAGCTAGATGGAGACTAGTGGATAGAGTAAAAGAATCCATGCATTTAAAGAGTAATGAGAAAAAATAATACAGAGTCATTGAAAGGGTGGAGGAGACATAGGTGCATGTATGGAATGGTTATATGAGAGGAAAGAAGGAAAGAGAAGTATGGCAAAAGAACGTTAAGAAAACCTTACAGGAGAAGGGCCTGGAAGAAGGCCCAGACCAGACAGTTTGGTTTCCAGACTTGACACTGGCCAGATTGTCTGGCCTGGACCTGGCCAAAAGTGTAAAGTTACTGTTAATGAGCCACAGGACAGACCATACGATCAGCCGCTAGTCAATGCCAACCCGGAAGCAGACCTCAATTTCAAGGTGATGAGAAAAAGTCTTGTTTCGAGAGTGTAAATTTCTCATTTTCTATCATTTTAGAAACCACCATGCAGGAGGTCTGGGGTTCGATCCCTGAGCCGGTACCAATGGAAAGTTGTCTTTGTACTTCTACCGGGGCTTCAGTGGTTCGGAACCCACCTTAAACGGTAGATACCCTCAGAAAAAGCTGGTGTGGTACCAAGGTGAGGCTCCATGTCGAGGGGACTAGTATTGGAGGGTCGAAGCCGATTTTGAGAAGACTCGAAAACGAGTCAGCGATCTTCTTGCGCTTGAAGCTCCTACGGGCGACTCACGTTCGATGGTCGCTGGGCGTCTTCGACTAATAAACACACACACACATATATACATTTACATAACACACCAGGAAATTGCTTCGAATCTGTGCATCTAACTGATGACCTCAGAGGGATCGATCCCTCCACCCTAGTCTGGCCGTATTGTCTTTTTGCGGCCTGCTAGGGAGGCTGCCGGATGGCAGAGTAGGTGAGGATGCCTTTGCCTGATTAGCAAACGAGGACGTCATTTACTGTGCGATAGGTACGCCAGGCACCTGAGAGGTATAGTTTCAGGACGTTGGTAACAACGAAACCCACCGATATCCAAAAACAGTCGGCGAAGATGGCCGGATTCGGAGTAATGCCTTAAGAATAAACACGGGTGTTGTACAATACGCTTCATAGCTTATGCGTCAGGAGGGCACCTGACGGGACCCCCCGCCCACATTACAAAACAACTAACTAGATCTTTTTTGGTTGTTGGATGACTGATCAGTGCCAGTACTGGGCTAGAACTGATACCAGACTGCCACGAAATTTTTCCACACAGGCAGTTCTTGTAAATAAATGAATTAATGCCAGTATAATTAAAGAGATAACGACTACTCTAATGCAACACCGAAATAATTATTATTTACACTGTCAACCAAATTCTTCATTAATACATTATCAGTTTGTCCTCTATTTGCGAAAAATGAGAATCAACTATACTCTGTTCTTATTCTTGGCTGTTATCCTTCACTCTATTGGTGAATATAATAATATAATATACGTAGTGGCTACCCTTGCGGCGCCGGCAACGGACAATCTTTTCGTTGCCGGCTGCTTTTTTCCACCCAGGTGCGAAGTTCCGAAAAGTGTGTAGCGATTTGTTTTTATGCACTGATTACGAATATACCCATGAAAATTGCACACACACAAAAAAAAAACAATTTTCAAAGTCACAACTTAAGAAAAAACACGCTTTTGAAAAGAAAAATGTTATGCCTACAACATTTTCTAAAACCTCCTATACTGATGTATTTCGATGCGCTTGTTACGAACATGAACAGGAAAATACCGTACAATAAATAAATTTTAAATATCACTTTTCCAGGATCCATTTCGAATGACGTTCCTTGAATATTGCTATTCCAGATTTCCATCGGTTCAGGTCACCATCGGCCAGGTGTATAGTTCTTCCTGCCAGAATTGCTTCTCCTGGCGGAATTGGATTTGAACTTGAAGAACTTAAATGTATTCGTCTTATTCCCCATGTGAATCCGTACCGAGTATGCGAACTTCGCAGATATACTTTTACTGCTAATAAAATAATTAACTTACGCGTAGGATATAATGAATTTGCGTCCATTCCAGACCACGAACAAATTGTATTATCAACATTAGATGGTGACGTACTGGAAATACTGGAGAGAAGTGATGTTCTTGCTGGATTATATGGTTGTGACGGTAGTAGACGGGTAAAAATAAACATGGAAACCGGCAGCATTAACCGACTGAACCGAGAAGAAATCGATAAAACTCCAGTAGGTGAAGTCCGTACAATAATGAACAAATTTAAAGTAGAGCGTGTAAACTACAATTCTGCGCACCATAATTTCAATTAAAACAGAATGTAAAACTGAAATTTAATATTTTGTGTAATCAGAAGTCGGTTTAAATGTAACAAGTACCTTGTAACAACTAATAATAATAAGAAGTCAACGTATTATGGATCTCAAGGCTTCAATCTTTCGGCAACGCCCCAGCTATTCTTTTTCGGTAGCAAATAAAAAAGTTCCTTTTCATTCCTGTATTAAAATATTTTCAGAAAAAAAATGATCATAGGTTTATAAATATTCCGCTATAATTATTTCCTAAACGGGAGACTGCGCTAAGGTACCCTGCAAAAAACGTAAAAATAAAAACTATTGCTTCGCATTCACGAGATGTTCTCTGGTAATCTGCTTTGCGACAACCTCGGATTGGGACCGTAGCTCAATACATTTTAATGCGAGAGTTAAAAGATAGATAAAAATTTAACCAAGTTTAACGTTAACACAGTTTTATTGTATAAGTATGCAAGCTTTGCGTAATTCTACTCTACAGTTTCGAAATCTGCATTGGCAATAGAAACGTGTTTATTAAATACTCGTAAAATTAGCACTTCTTCAGACTTTAAAATAAATATTTTCATTCGGGTAAATGGAAAATTTATCCCACGTGGAAATCGGTCCAGGTTAGGCCAACTGATAACTGAGCGCCAATAGGGCCCCAACTGGGCAGCTCAGATAACGAAAAGTGAAATTATTAACAGATAAATTTAAGTATATGAGTAAGTGGATGCAATCCCGCCCGATTCTTGAAACTTTTCTAATTATTCAGAATTTTCAATTATCAAAACTTATGTTAATAAAGCCGATCAGTTATTTATTTATTGCTTGGACTTACACTGGGCTGGCCTATAGAACGCTCATAGTGGGCATTCTAAATTAATCAACAGATTATTTTAATTATATATTTATATGAGTGAGTGGATGCAAGCCCATTCAAATCCTGAAACTTTTCTAATTATTCAGATGTTTTAATTATCAAAATGGGGCTATTATGAATACATTTTGAAGTCTACGTGAATTACATTTTTTTATCTTGTATACTTGCCAGGCATATTCAGAAAGGTGGCCACAACATTTATACATAGTTTTAAAAAATTACGTTTGAGATACAAATCTTTATCGATGTGGTTTTCCTAGCATAGTTTCCCTGGTGGACGTCGTGAACGGAAGGGTTACGCAATGGCGTAACAGTAAATAGTAAAGTACCACATAGTGATCGTTCTGTTCACTGGGCCCACTAGGGCATATTTTCATCCTTTTTCACATTTATTTAAATTCTTCTGCAGCTGTTTCATTGATGATATGCTTTGTACTTTGAAACGATATAACACTTTGTTCCTGAAGAAACCGTCTATACAAGGACTGATTTCTCGGGGAACAGCGAACGCTTTTTCTTGTTGCTTAACCATCAAACAACTGTAAAATGATGTTGATGATGACTGGCAAGCATTTTCACTGATCAGGCTAGCTTTCCGCTTATTTAAAATCCAACACCAGCGATAATTTATTTTCTGAATGATGAATTCAGATAGTATGTACATGAATGTAGCGTAGCGAATTTTAGCCTGAAGCTAAATACCGCATATATAGATCGCCATCTTGACAGAATCTTTTCATTTCCAAAAGTACATTTTCGTCTTTATTAAGCAAATTGACCATCCTTTCTGATAGAAAAACGGTGAATTTGTTCTCAACAATGAAGAAGAACCGCACCCGAAATTGTGTCGCTGTTCTCTTGGTGTTTGTGATTTCATAGTTTTAATTCAGTTCTAGGTCCTTGAGCTGCTTTATAAAAGGAAATCTTTATTCTGAGTAACTATTTTCAGTTTTTGGAAACCCATCTTCACTGCTTTACTTTTTGATAGTCATGGCATTAAATTTTCTTGTTAGAGTTTGTAAATCTATTCGCATTGGTATCACTTGCTTCAGTTCTTGAATGTTCTTTAGAAATACATTCAAACTTCTGAAAAGTATTGCATTATATGATGCAATAATTCTTCTCTTTCAACTCTTTCAACAGAATTTGCAGAATTTTTAGAAATTGTTTTATATAACTACGTATCTGTTGGTTTTCATCAAATAATTCGTTTAATCTTAGCGTCTGCGGTCCAAACTAGCATATACGTCAGTTCCACAAGAGAATTTTGGTCCAGTATCATTTGTTTTGAGACAAGGGAAAGACGTATTATACAATGAGTGCGGCCTACGCGAGTCGATTCGAAGCCGTGTTTCTGTGCGCGCATCCAAAAGGACCCAAAATGACTTTCACAGCTGCTGCGCGCTATATGAGAAAGTCAAAGGACTTTATAAGGAAGTGGGTGAAGCGGTATAAAGAGGTAAGAAACGTTGGCGATTTGGCAGACGGGGGTAAGACGTGTGTCACCACGAAAAAGGAGGATAAGATGACTATCAAGCTTCTTCAGAAACACCCCGACTGTAATTTGCGGCAAGCCCAAAAACTTTTGTCAAGAAAGGGAGTAAATATAAGCCTACAGACGATACAACGCCGTTTGAGATCTGCCGGCTATTGATGAAGTGCACGGTTCTGAAAACGTTCTTGTAACCGAAGCACAATGAAAAGCGACTGGTATGGGCGAACGAAAACATCCAACGCAACTGGTCGAACGTAGGGTTCACAGATAAGTCATGGTTCTAGGCATGAGTTCGTACACCACGTGCGTAGTCCGTACGCGGTCTACTATTCGTCCAACGCGGCGTCAAGCATCAGGCCAAGGTCCATGTATGGGGTTTCTTCTGTAAACTGGATTTTGGCTTAATGCACGTGCTCACTGGCAACCTGATCGCCGAAAAAATGCTTAAAATCTATCAGACGGTTTTGATGAAGTCTACAGAGAAGTGATTTGGGCAAGGAAATAGAGAATGGATATTTCAGGAAGACAACGACCCAAAACACAGCAGCCGCCTGTGCAAAGAGGAAAATGGGATGACTGTCTTGAACTGGCCCTCACAATCCCCAGATGCAAATCCCATAGAAACTGTGTGGTCTACAATGAAGCAGAAGCTTCGGGGAAAACGTATCTTGAACATCAAACAGCTGTCTCGACTCCTGCGTGACATTTGGAGATCCATGCCCTGCACTATGACCGAAAGTTTGGTGGGAAGTATGCCCTGACGCTGCCAAGCTATAATCGACAATCAGGAGAATTGGACGCCATATTAGGCAAACGGATCACAGCTCAAATATTCGTTTTTGAATCTCTGATGCTGATTTTCATAATTATTTTTTTCTTTATGAGCAATCGTGACGACGCTCTTGTGGAACTGTCGAAAGATAGTGAATATGTTCCTGGGCTCACCAAACACATTTATTTGAGTCAATCGTTTATTTTTCATATTATAAAATATTATTTTTCTTGCAAATTCGAAGTAATATTCGAGAAACGTAATTGGAAACAATTTACTGACCGTAATACAGTATATCTTTAACGTAGTTTCAATTTATTTTAAAGTTTTCATCCGCATTTGGATCACAAATGACATATTTTACTTTTACTTTTTTTTTGTAAATTGAATTGGTTGCATCCTCATTTTATATAATGTTGTTACGCTTGATTGTAGGTTTTATTTTGTACACTTTCATTTGGTTTAATAATAATTGTGGATTCTTTCTATAAATTGACAAATGTGTTTGACTCTTTAAATCCTAGAAAGGGTTATTTTTTCCTAAAAATGACACACTTTCAACCTTGAAATATTAAAAATGGCCTTTTAAAAGTTAAAATGTATGCCATTGACAGAAAACTACCCTTGAACTTTTTTGAACTATCGCTTAGAACGAAACTTTGCTTCTTTTGAAGTTCTCCGTATAATTTCTCATAAGAAAAGTTCTAGAATGGCTTCCGAAATATCGCATAAATATTTAAGAGCTTCTGTAACTATTCAAAGACTTTTTCAGCTCCGCTGTTGGGCCTTTTAACCATCATTGAAAATCCTCCTCTGTCATTACCAACAAGTACCATCAAATTTCTCATGGAAGCGCATGCTCCACGCAATATTGACTTCAAGAATTATTTCTGCTCTTTGTAAATAGTTGATATTTCTCATTCTATAATTTTTTTTTCTTTCATTTATTTTCAACTTGGGGTTTCTCAGGAGGGGAAATAAAGACGTATGTGTTAATAATAATTTTCCTATTTATTCTTAATCCTTCCTTACTTACTCTACAAACACCATCCCTAAGGTAAACAAATACTTATTTTAAATCTCTTTATTTTGCTAGTTTTACTTTTCTACTTAAAAAGGAACTTCTTACTTCTTTAGTTATTAAATTTACTATCCTGTATTAGCGGTCCTCCAATTAACAATTATAGTCTAAGAAGCTATCCGTTAAAAATATTCTTACTCACATTAATCGCCTATATTCTTATTTGTAAGCACAAAATAAAAGATAGGTCTGTATGGATATCATTTGGCAATGTTGTATAGTATTTATCTCATTTTTGTATTTCTCTCACAATGCATGTCTCATTCATCAGAGATCTTTAATATTTCGATTTTGGAAGATCGTGTACTCGGCTTTGACGTTGAACTCACGAACCTATTCACGTGGGCAGTCAAGAATTGGTAAAACGAAATCAAGTTTGATTACGTTTAGATAATTCTCATTTTTCAAATTATATTACTTCTAAGCGTCAGGAAATTCCTTGTAAATGTCACGAAAATATAATGCTCATTATCTCTTGAGCGAAAAATAGCTTTAGGACTTGTGAAACCCGTACTCGGTTTCGAAAGTAAACTTTCTGGCCTGTTCGTATGTTTCACAAGTCAGAATGAATTGAGTATCTGGCCCCGCGTGAAAGTGAGATTCCACGACTTCACGATATCCTAGCGCCTAATGCTGGGACCCATCGACTTATTTATTGTTAGAAGGTAGTTCTAACATTTAAAGCCGACTTTGGATCACAAACAATATTAAATTTTAGTTTTACGTTTTGTATTAATTAAATGTACGGTCTGGAATATTTTTGTTCATGAACATTAATTTAAAATTTCGTATGACTTGTCGGCGGATGCCTATTGGAGTTTCCTCAACTTCATTTTTGGTCAACTGGGTAACCGTGCCGCTTTCCATGTTTATTTTCACCCGTCTATTACCGCGAGCGCTATACAAGCCAGCTAATGAATTACAACTGTCCAATATTGCGAAGACGTCTCCATCGAATGTTGATAAAACAATCTGTTCTTGGGTTGGAATGGGCTCAAATTCATTACGTCCTACGGTTAATTTAATTTGTTTATTAGCAGGAAAGGTGTATCTTCGAAGTTCGAATAGTCGCTGCGGATTATAATTAGGAATAAGCCGAATATTTTTAAGTTCTTCAAGTCCATATGCAAGTTTGTTAGAAACAGAAAGTTTGGTAGGTGGAGCAATACACCTGGGAGGAGGAGACCTAGACCTTTCACGAAGAGGAGGCTCGGCTGGAGGAAGAGAACTCTCAGATGGCTCATGTCTTTCAAAAGAATAAGAAGGTTCGCAACGAGGAACACCAGGAATAGGATTGCCATTAGGTAAACAATCAAATTGTAAACTCAACTCTGCAAGAAGAAAGAGAGGATTACATTTTTTCACATTTATATAATTATTTTAATGTGCGTAGGTATATCATAAACTTATTGTGGCGAAATTGAGGCACCGGATTTGAAAGGGAGGTATATTATTATTTAGTGAGGGTAAGGGATCCTCTGCTCGCCGCTTAGGTTGGAGTCTCTGCTGGCCGCTTGAAATTTTTGACACAATGCGGATTCATTAGTCTTTGGCCGAATTCCAATATCAATCTAAAATTCTTTTCTTTTTTCATTTGACATTCGACGATTCAAGCCTGCAGGAAGTTGGTTCCAAACTTGATTCAGTCGGAAAAGACCAAAACTGCGGCGCTGATCACCTTTCGCCAAAATTTTGTATTTAAATTTTGAAAAGAACGTCAGAACTTTAAAAATAACTAAAATTACCGCTTCAGCATTCGGTTTCAAAAAAAAACTTTAAGAGTTTACGTCTAACAAAATGGTTTGATCAAAACTGTTAGAATTTCTGCTCTTTTTTGTTCAAATCTCTCCCTTGGACGTCTGTATATTATGAGTTCAAATGTCATTTGACGAGTCTAGGTATCTATTAAAAGTAAATGGTATAAATAATTATATTTAAATTTGAACACGATGGTTGAGCGTAAGGTGACCATCGACGCAGTTTCGCATTTTCCCCGCTGAATCAAATTAGAAAGTATAATAATCATAATAATCGTATGATAATCATGTGATTTTTGAAAAGATTGAAAATGTGTTTAAAAGTTTAGATGGCTCATTCTTTTCCGAAGTGTAAATTTGCATTTATGTATTGTTGAATAATAACAATGGGTAAAATGGTAATGAATCTAGTTGGATGTGTTCATTCAAACACTAATAATCCTTTTATGAAATATCAATACAGGAAGCGTTGCAATTGATCAATTGTTTAGTTTACACTAATTCTGAGTCTTTTGAAGTTGAGTACTCAAAAAACAAATGTTTGGTGTACATAACATTTTTCAATTAAATGTTATTCGGTCAATACCTCGAGAAACAACGCCTTCATACTTAGACACCTGCATATCGCTGGATTTCGATTGTTACGTTCCTCGCCCTTAATTTTTTGGTTTTTACTCTTTTCATTGTGATAATGAAATGCTTCGTTAATAAACCCAGGATCAAAATTAGGGCATTGGTCTATCGTTTTATTCTGAATAGAGCGGAAGATCTGCTCAAAAACTTCAATCACTATCTACATTCCAAATCGAGCAGAAGCTCTGCTAAAACATACAGTCGATATCTAGATTCAATATTAGATGAAAGCTCTGCCATAGAGCACATCGGAAGAATTATCAATAAAATTCAAATATCAGACACCACATAGGTTGCGGTCATTTGAAACCAATTTCCAATCGTCGTCATCAAATCTCAAATATAAGATTTGAATCAGTTTAGTGTTGTACTTCGGATATTCACTCGAACTGAAGTTAACTTTGATATTAATTTCCCTTTAAAGAAAGTAAAGAGCCCACCCATACAAATCCTTTGACAATCCTGATTGTCAACCATCATCACGGTTAATTAGCAAGAGGAGAATCGTTTCTACCTGTGGAGGAATATCCACCTGCACCAGGCAGTCACTTCACTCCTGAGCCAGAGGAAAATCCTTACGATTTGGAAAATCCAGTTTTTCGAGACCAAACTACTCGTATTCGGAAATTAACCAGTAAATCCGAAAAACTGTTTTCTCATCTAGTACAAAGAACTTATAAGTGGAGATCGGAATATGAAACCGGTGAGTCTGAATAAAGGAGTTAAGTACTTATAACATTTAATTTACTTAAAACTCGTCATAAAGATTTTTCTGTTATCTTAAGGTGGAGATGGAGGACGAGGCACTTCCTTTTCTGAAGAAGTCTTCTGTGCACAACAAATTGAAACGAAATCAAGTAAAGTAGAATCAAAGCAAATAAAGCAACGGATCTTCGAAATTTATTCTCGTCCAAGTTTCGAAGTCCTAGATTTCGTTCAAATACAAGAAAGCCTTTTTAAATAAATGATTGTTTTTAACCAGGTAACTTTGTCCCATAAGGGCGTAACATATGCTTTCTTTGTCGATTTATTACATATTCATTGGAAGTTTGGAAAAAATACCCGAAAGGTTTATTTAGATTTCAGTGCCAATTTTCCAGCTGGGGAACAGAAAGGCACTTTCACCGAGAATGACCCAGATAAATGATTATATTATTATATTCACCAATAGAGTTAAGTATAACAGCCAAGGATAAAAATAGAGTATAGACGATTTTCATTTTTTCTAAGCACAGAAAAAACTGATTGATGTACTAATGAAAAAATTATTTAACAGAGTAACTAATGATTATTATAGTGCTTTATTAGAGTATATGCTACACACTGTAGTCGTTATCTCGTCGATTCAGCCTTCAGCATTTCCGCCTGAGACATTTATATTTCATAACTCAGTCTAAGGTAAACAATTTAGTTACATCAACCGTGCTTTGTGAAAACTAGAGCGATTTTTTTTAATCGCACTTCAATACAAATATGAATCTTAACTGTAAATTTTTACAAATTTATTAGAAAATACTTGATTTTAAAGAAATGTTTCCGACAAAATAAGTGAATTATGGCACTTCTCACGAAGTTTCAGTTTTAAGGTAGTTGTATTACGGGCAAGTAGGTCTCAGTAAAAACCTATTATTTGGTTATACTCAGGGGTTCATGACCGGCTCCTGATACAATTACCTTTTTTTTATTTATTTTTAAGAAGCCAGCGACAAATTCCACTTATTGAGTTGTCATTTATGGCAATGCTCATCCACCAAAACTCAAGACGCTCGCTACTCCCCTGGTTATACTTGAATAATTGCAATATTATCATTGATGGTATTTTCAAAAAGAGAAAAGATTCTTTTTCCTGAAAAGAATTGAAACATACCAGAATATTATGTACTGAAAACCATTTATTTCTGACTGAAATTTTTATTCTTATCACCAAAATTATACGATTTTTTGAATAAAAGCTTATTATCATTAGAGAAATTATTTTCCACAATTTTTCCATATCCAGTTCAGTCATTTGCGCCTTTTTACATTTCTGTTACATCTTTTCACCAACATCAGTTTTTTTGTTGTAACTAGAAATCAACACTTGTTTTGATTCTTCAATCACCATCTTCGATTAATTTATTTCTTTTCAAAAACTAGATGCTGCATATTTGTAAGGAATCTTTTTCTCGAGAAAATAAGCTTTCAATCAATAAAATCGCATACCTTGAAAAAGGGTAAGCTAATTGTCACTCACAACGTAAATACATTTTCTGTGAGCCATTTTGCAATTATTTTATAAGATTCTAATAGCATTGCAAAAGATTTCGCAGCGGTTTCAGAGATTTTAACAGATTCCACAGGATTTTATGGAATTTGAATGATTTGAAGAAATTTAAATATATTTTAACGGATTTCAAAACATTTCCAAGTATTTGACTGAACTTCCAGCCTTTCAAGGGATGTCAAAGGATTTCCATGAAAAAAAAAGAGGATAGAATGATATTTTCATTATACACCAGTTATTAAGGATTCAAATATTTATAAAGACTTTATAAATTTTAAAAACATTTCAGAAGATATCTTCGGGTTTTGAATAGTTTCAACCAATTTCAACGTTTTCAAAGTACGTCGAAATATTACAAGAGCTTTTTCATTCTTTCAAGTGATTTCAAAAAATGCCAAGTGGCTTCCAAGGATTTCAAGCGCAGCATTATATCGTAAAATGCCCGAAAATGTTGCATAATTCTTATCTAAAGTTTCGAAACCTGCCGCAGCAACAGTAAACTTAGTTAAATACAAATATTGTCTTCAGCAAAGTAGGTACATAACTGTGTATCAGGCCCTCGAAGCCTCAATACATTTTCCTGGGACAGCATTTCTTGACCACTTGGGTATGAAGTACCAGTAAATGTCCGCTTGGAGCGCCACATCAAGGAAATTTCCCTTTTATGAAAGAATATCACTTTTGCCTATTAAAAAACCTGAAAACATGAAAATTTCCAATTCGCAAATCATAATCGAGGAAATAGAAGGTAAGTGACATGAGGCATCAACTCGCTTCTTTTGTCTACGTCGACATTTGGAAACTTCTAGAAAGCACCGTGCTTAGATCGGCCAGAAAAAATATTTTGCCTATACATTATTTACATGCAACAAACAAATAAAATCAGAAATTTTTTATGATTCATTTGACATCCTTGATATTAATTTTAAAACAAATTTGATAAACATCAATATGTATCACGTTTGTTTTGCATCTGAGTGTGTCTCCTTACTGCGCATACAATTTTTATTCATACAAATAGGTTACAGTTCAATTCTAAAACTAACCGGTATTATGATAAACAAAAACAAGATACTAAAATTATAGGCTGATGGTAAGCATTAACCCAGATGATTTAAACCGTGCTTATAATGAGAGCAAATCAACAAACCTTTTACTATATAATTAATTGTAATGCTCATTCGTGAAATTTGAATTTCAAATTCAAATTGAATTTGAATTTCAATGAAATCTCAAGACATTTCAAAGATATGTAGTAGCCCAGGCAATAGGTACTTGTACCTGAAAAAAAATTCTGAAGAGATGAAAATTGATTATGTAGTATTTTCCGACATTTTGAAAAACATAATAAGTTTGCAAACACCTCCCCTTTAAGCTACTCCGCCATTTAGAAAAATGGCACCCAAAATCCGTGTTTCATCAAATATCTCCAGTTTAGTGCATCAGAGAGGAAAAAATACCTTGTTTCCATTTCTTAACAGTGAGCTGGGGATATATAGGGTGTCCCAGTATTCAAAAAACATTTTTATATTTTTGAATTGTAACAAAAAAATGGCGGCGAAAATAATTATAAACAAATTTGCTAAATTTAATAATTACCGAGTAATTAACAATTATTGATTAACCAATCAGAAGCACGCGTTAGACGGTCGTCAGTCCATGTGCCATCGACATTCTCATGAATTCTTTAAAAATTCCCTTGAATTCTGTAGAATTTTCGAAAACTCAGTAGAATTCTCCTGCATTGTGAAGAATTCTTCGGAATCCAGCAGAATTTTCTTAGAAGCAGCACAATGTGCTCCAATTCTGTGGGACTCTTTTGATTTCAGCAGAAATTTTTGAATGTAGTGGAATTCTCTTGAATTTTGTATCATTCTCATGAACTCAGAAGAATTCTCATGAGTTCAGTATTTTTATTTTTTATTAGAAAATAATTTGTTTCATGGTCGATGATGACCATTACAAATGAGTGCAAATATACAGTAATGAACAGATTATTTGATAAGAATAAGCAGAGGGTGCAAGTCAGAAACAACGTCGATTACGATTACAAGATATGCATTAAAACGATATTGTAACGCACACAGTGACGTGTCAAGCCCTAAGACTCCGTTATAAATTTTCTAAGACGCATCATTTTAAAAATAAAAAAGGCGAGTTTACAGAGTTCTTTCAGAGAGTTAGAGTTAAGAAAGTATAACCAGTATTGTCCACTGGATGCGACAGTTGGAGGCTGCTGAAAAATGGAAGTTCTAAAATCCGCATACGCAGGACAAGTAGCCAAAATATGAAACAAATCCTCTCTATCCCCGAGATTGCATATCGTACAGTTTCTCGCTGGTTCATACATAAATTTAAACCCCCCGATACGAATGCAGCCTCTAATTGACCCCAGGAGACTCAGCTGAGCACTTGTACTTATGACATAAAAAGGGAGACGGAAGGTAAGATAAGGTTGAATGCCTAGTACTAAGGACAAGTGTGGAAACACCTGTAGACTACCAGAGCCTAGTACTCTACCGTAATCTGAGCACTTTAAATAGACTGAAAAATTATGTGAAATTGTCTCTTTATTGTTTGTTAAACCTATTGCATCCAGTGCCGACCATAAATGAGCAGAGTTCACACGCAGAAAAACTCCTTTAATTGTCAAACCCAATTAAACTTAACATTACTAGAAGGCTTAGCTGCTAAGGAGTTTAATTTCTTTAAGCAGCGTACTGGATATCTTTGTTCCTCCATTTTCAGCAACCTCTCCGGCCAACTTAGAGCTAGCTTAAAAATCTCATAAGCCAATTGTAGTCTATCAGTTTCAAGTCGCAAAGCATAATTTGGAGTATAAGACGGAAGGTTAAAAATCCTCTTCAAGAACATCGATTGAAGCTTTTCGATCATTTCAGTGTATCTTAAACCCCAGCCTGCGATAGCATAATACAATATACTGAGTGTAAAACTCCGAAAAAGCGTGATTTTAGTGCATCAAGCATCGGATTTCGTAAAATAAAAAATTCTTAGAACAGCACCCATAGCAACATTTGCTGAATTCATTTTCTTGGTAGCCTCTTTAAGGAATAGATCTGACCTTGAGAAAATAGAACCTAAGTAGAGATACTCCTCAACTACCTCAAGCTGAACCCCAGAGAAAAAGAAACTGCAGCTTCGCGAGCGACCTCTATGAAATACTACAACTTTTGATCTAGATTAATTTACTTGAAAGAAATTTACTTTACAATATTCCTCAATCAGGTTAATCTTAAATTGTAGATCAGCTTGAGAGTTGGCGGGGATCACTATATCGGCAGCGTAGGCTAGTAAAATTACATCAATTAGGTGATCGATCGAAATTCCTATCGCCCCGTGGTTTCTTAGGTATTCCCGAAAATATAAATTTTCAACAAAAAAGTTATTTTACAACACCATTTTTAATCTAAAAAGATAAATTTTAAACGAAAAATTTAACAGTTGATATTAAAAAAAAACAGAGATTTTAATTAAAAATAAAAAAACAGTTGGAATTAACCAACATAGACAAATTTTTAACAAAATACTTGAATCCTCATCTAAAACAGATTATTTTCAACTAAACAATTAGATTTTTAACCAAAAAAATTATATTCTTCCAAAAAATACGAATTTTCAACAAAATACATCAAATTTCAACCAAATAGTTAAATATTCTACCAAATTGTTTAATTTTCCAGCCGAAAATACGAATTTTTTACAAAGCAGTTTAATTTTCAACCAGAAAATGTGAATTTTCAACAAAAAAGTTAATTTTGAACCGAAACAGATCAATTTTTAACCGGAAAGTTGCATTTTTGACCAAAAAAGATTAAATTTCTACAAAAAGAAATACATTATGAAACCAAAAAAATGAATGTTCAACAAAATATTTTGATTTTCAATTAAATAGTTGAATTCTAAATTTAATAAAATGTATTCAAGAAAGAAAGAAAATTTTAATCAAACTGTTGAATTTTCAACCAAGAAGTATGTCTTCAACAAATTTGTTGAATTTTCAACAAAGTAATTCAATTTTGAACCAAATAATAAAATTTGTCAATAAAAAATATGAATTCTTAACGAAAAATTTAATAATAGACTTTTCAACCGAGAAGAATGAACTTTAAACCATAAATAGTTGGATTATCTTATTGGGTTCGATTAATTAAGTTCGCATTCAAGTGGACAAATAAAAAGAAGGGGAAAGACTGTGAAGCCTGCGATAAATAAATAGGAATTTTCATAATTTATAGTCTGAAGAAAAACATTTTAAATAAACATTTAATTTCATTTTTAATACTCGAAAAATTTTATGTCACTATTTTGACACTTTTTTTTTTGACACTATTTACACTATTTTTGATCTCTAAAGTGATATCCAGATCTGATAGGATTTTGAACTAGATCTGCCATTTATAAGTACTTTTTTTAGTTTAGAGATTTCAAAAAAAATTACCTTGTTTATATGAGAACAACTTTTTTTGTTATTCAAAATACAGCAATACGATATCTAACAAGTGTATTTGTTCGCGTCTTCGAGACGCATCGATCGACCTATTGTTGAACCTTTTACGACTCACCAGTACCAATTTATGAAGTTTCAAACAAATGGTTTATTCTGTTTATATAAGAAAAACTTTTTTGAAATTCAAAATACAATACTATATCTAGTCTATTTGTTCGCATCTTCGAGACGCATCGATCGACCTATTGTTGAACCTTTTATGACCCACCAGTACCGATTTAAGAAGTTTCAAACAAATGGATGTATTCTGTTTTCATGAGAAAAAAGTTCTTCATATTAGCAATACTACAGTACTTTATCTGGCATGTTTATTCGCGTCTTCAAGACTCGTCGAATGACCTATTGAAGAACCTTCTATAACCTGCTATCATCTAGCAATACCGATATATAAAGTTAAAAAATATATTTTTTGTCTTGTTTGATATGAGGAAAACCTTTTTTAATATTTGGAATACAACCGTAATGTATGATATATTTGTTCGCGTCTTCGAGACGCATCGATTGCCCAATTGAAGAACCTTTCATACCGAGTTTTATACCATAACTTAGCAATATCGTTTTTAAATTTCTTAATAAAATTATTTACTTTGTGTTTAAGAGGAGTTTTTTTAAATTGGGAATATAAGAGCGTATTTGATGTAATTGTTCGCGTCTTCGAGACGCGTGGATTAACATTGTTTATATGAAGAAAACTTTTTTTTTTATTTGGAATATAAAACTACTTTAAGTTATAAAGATTTGCATTGGGATTTGTTGAAATTTATTGAAATTTAGTCTTTTTTGGTAAAAAAAATCTCCTTCGTTGAAAATTCATGTTTTTTTGTTCAAAATTCAACTATTTACTGAGAAATAATCCTCTTTGTAGGAAATTGAACAATTTTGTTAAAAAGTCATTTTTTGATAGAAAATTCAAATGTTTTGTTGAATATTCGTCTTTGTGGATGAAAATTGAACTATTTTGGTGACTTTAACTATTTTCTTGAAAATTATTTTTTTTTAGCAGAATATTATTTTTTTTTATTGAAAATTTAATTATTCCTCTTTTGATTGTAAAATCTGCTGTAGATTAAAATTTAACTATTTGGTTAAAAATTCATGTATTTCATTAAAAAATCATATTTTTTGTAGAAAATCAATCTTTTTGGTTTGAAAATTTGTATTTTTTTTTTGTTCAAAATTTATTTTTCAACTGAAAAAACTGTTTTAGTTAAAAATTCATCGATTTGGTTAAAAATTTAACCATTTTGTTGAAAATTCATTTTTTTGGTAAAAAAAATTAATCTCCTTCGTTGAAAATTCATGTTTCTTATTAAAAATTCAACTATTTGGTGAAAAAATAATCCTCTTTGTAGGAAATTCACCAATTTTTCAAAAAATCATTTTTTGGTAGAAAATTAAAATGTTTTGTTTAAAATTCGTCTTTGTGGTTGAAAATTGAACTATTTTGGTGACAACTATCTTCTTGAAAATTCGTTTTTTAGCAGATTATAAATTTTTGTTTAAATGAAAATTTAATTATTCCACATTTGATTGTAAAATCTGCTGTAGATGAAAATTTAACTATTTGGTTGAAAATTCATATATTTTGTTAAAAATGCGTCTTTTTTGTAAAGAATTAATCGTTTTAGTTGAAAATTTCTCGTTTTTTTTTGTTCAAAATTAATTTTTTAACTGAAAAAACTGTTTTAGTTGAACATTCATCTCTTTGGTTAAAAATTTAACCATTTTGTTGAAAATTAATTTTTTTTGTAAAAAAAAAATAATTTTTCATGTTGAAAATCTAACAATACAATTTTTTGTTGAAAATGTATCTTGTCGGTTGAAAATCCAACTATTTGGCTGCAAATTTGCCTTCTAGTTGAAAATTCAACTACTTGGTTGAACTTCACTTTTTTTGGTAGAAAATTAATCTCGGTTGAAAATTTGTGTTTTGTTCGAAAATTAATTATTTGGTCAAAAATTAATCAGTACTTCATAGAAAATTCAACAAATTTTTGAAAGTCATTTTTTGGTTGAAAATTCAATTATTTGGTTAAAAATTAAAATTAATTTTTTATTGTTTCATTTTTTGGTAGAAAATTAATCTTCTTGCTTGAAAAATTCATCTTTTTGGTTGAAAATTAGTTTTTTTGTTTGTCCAACATTTTTTTAACTGAAAATGTGACCGTTGCCTTTTTTATTGTAAATGATATTTTTGTTGTTGAAAATTCATGTACCTATTTAGTTCAAAATTGGCATTGTTTGGTAGAAAATTTATCTTTTTGGTTGAAAATTCAACTACTTGATTGAAAGTTGATTTAATTGGTTAAAAACTCATTTTTTGGTTGAAAATTGAACTGCTTTTTGCAGAATCTTATGTTTTTTTGTGTGTAAAAAATTAATTTTTTAAATAGAAAATGTAATAACTATGTCATTTATGTTTCAAAATTTATCTTTTTTATTTGAAAATTTAGTCTTTTTTAGTAGAAAATTAATCTTCTCGGTTGAAAATTCATCTTTTTTGGTAGAAAATTCATTTTTTTGCTTGAAAATTCATCTTTTTGGTTGAAAATTCGTTTTTTTGTTGTTCAAAATTTATGTTTTTAACTGAAAATTCAACAGTTGCCTTTTTTTTATTGTAAAATTATACTTTTCAAGTTTAAAATTCAATTATTTTGTTGAAAATTCATGTATTTTGTTTAAAATTTGTCTTTTTTGGCAGAATATTTTTCTTGGATGAAAATTCAATTACTTGATTAAAAGTTGAACTAATTTGTTCAAAATTCATTTTTTGGTTGGAGAAGCACAATTTGAGTTAAAAAAATCATCTTTTTGGTTGAAAATTTAACTATTTTGGTGAAAAATCGTTCATTTTTTAGTTGAAAATTGATTTTTTCATTGACTATCTATTCCAGTAGAAGGTTCATCATTTTAGTTAAAAATTCATCTCTTCGGTTGAGAATTGAACGATTTTGTTGAAAATTCGTTTTTATGGTGAAAATTTAATTTTTTTAGTTTTAAATGAAACTTGATGGAAAATTAATCTTCTTGCTTGAAAATTCATCTTTTTACTTGAAAATTCATCTTTTTGGTTGAAAATTCGTTTTCTTTGATAGAAAAAGAATTTTTTTGTTTGTTAAAAATTAACTATTTTGTTGAAAATTCGTCTCTTAACTAAATTCAACTGTTTTTTATTTTTCATTAAAGCCTTTTTTTTGTTGAAATATCAACTATTAAACTTTACGTTGGACATTCATCTTTCGAGGTTTAAAATTCAATTCCTTGATTGAAAGTTTATTATTATTATTTTTTTTTTTTTGAAAATTCTTCCTTTTTTTAAATAAAAAGTAATTTCTTAAACTGAAAATTTAGCTATTTTGTTTAGCTTTTTTGGCAGAAAATTCATCTTCTTTGTTAAAAATTCAACTACCTGATTGAAAGTTGAACTAATTTGTTAAAAATCGTTATTTTTTGTAAAAACTTAAATTTTAAATTGAAAAAGTAACTATTACGTTTTTGGTTGAAAAATTGTCATTTTCATTTTAAAGTTTAGTCTTTCTCGGTAGAAAATTAATCTTCTCGGTTGAAAAATCATGTTTTTGGTTAAATGAAAAAAAAAATATCTTAAAGAAACGGTTTCTTTCATTCAAGCCAAATATTTATCAGAGCGTGGTATAATTTTTGTGTTGTGGCTTAACGACTCTTGTGTGTTTGGGATTCATTAATCTTGAAAATTACTCTTTCCGTCGTGATGAAAGGAAAGATATTACAGACGAGAAAATTTTTGGAACTTTCCTATAAATAATATGTAAGGCAGTAGACCATGTGACATCCTCTGAACTACTTTCATGATTGATGTGAAGATCTTTTTTCCTGTCGTAAAATCGAAGTCATTTTATGATATGAAACTACTTTTCAGGGTTTTATTCCCTCGAGGCTGAAATGACGTTTTTATATTTCTGCTTCATCAGGGATGTGGTCCAAATTTTGAAAAGGGTGAATAATTGATGTTGACCTCGTTTTTAGTTCTTTGCGAGAGTTCCCGATCCCACCCTTTTCACCTTTTTTTAAAAATTCCTCTTTTTTCCCCTGTTTTCAAGAAACTTCCCCTTTTTAATTGAAAAGTCTACAGCTATATTTTTTGTTCAGAAATCATATTTTTTGGTTAAAAATTCTACTATTTTGTTAAAGAAATTTTTTTTACAAATTCAACTATTTTATTGAAAAATCATCTTCTTTATTCAGACATTCAACTGTTTTTTTGACCACTTGTTTCTTTGAATAAAAAGTTAGTCCTTTTAGACCTTTCTGTTGAACATTAGTCTTTTTAGATAAAAAATTCGTCATTTTGGATTGTAAATTCAACTATTTTTAGTTTTGGTTGAAAAATGTTTCGTTGGAGAAGCACAATTTTAGTTAAAAAATCATCTCTTTGTTTAAAAATTTAACTATTTTGATGAAAAATCGTTAATTTTGTAGCTGAAAATTTATTTTTTAATTGACTATCTATTCCAGTAGAAGAAGAGTCATCATTTTAGTTGAAAATTCATCTCTTCGGTTGAGAATTAAACTATTTTGTTGAAAATTCGTTCTTATGATGAACACTTATTTTTTTAATTTGAAATGTAACTTAATAGAAAATTAATCTTTTTGCTTGAAAATTCATCTTTTTACTTAAAAATTCATCGTTTTCGTTGAAAATTCGTTTTTTTCTTACTTAAAAATTAATGTTTTGTAACTGAAAATTTAACTGTTGCCTTTTTTTATTGTAAAATTATATTTTTTGAGTTGAAAATTTATGTATATTGTTCAAAATTGTTTTTTTTCTTCAGAAAATTCATCTTTTTGGTTGGAAATTCAACCACTTGATTGAAAGTTGAACTAATTTGTCTCTACTATTTTGTTAAAAATTTTACTATTTGTATACCAATTCAAAAATTTTATTGAAAATTCATCTTCTTTATTCAAACATTCAATTGTCTTGTTGACCACTTGTTTCTTTGAATAAAAAGTTAGTCCTTTTGGATCGAAAATTCATCCTTTGGTAGATAAGTCATCTTTTTTGGTTGAAGATTTAATTTTCTTCTAAAAAAAATTCATCTTTTTAGCTTGAAAATTCAACTTTTTGACCTTTCTGTTGAACATTCGTCTTTTTAGATAGAAAATTCGTCATTTTTGATTGTAAATGCAACTATTTTTACTTTTGGTTGAAAAATCTTTCGTTGGAGAAGCACAATTTATTTAAAAAATCATCTCTTTGGTTGAAAATTTAACTAATTTGATGAAAAATCGTTCATTTTTCTGTTGAAAATTGATTTTTTAATTGACAAATGAACTATTCCAGTAGAAGATTCATCATTTTAGTTAAAAGTTCGTCTCTTCGGTTGAAAATTGAACTATTTTTTGAAAATTCGTTCTTATGATGAACACTTAATTTTTTAAATTTGAAATGTAGCTTGATAGAAATTTAATCTTCTTGCTAGAAAATTCATCTTTTTGCTTGAAAATTCATCTTTTTCTTAAAAATTCATCTTTTTGGTTAAAAATTCGTTTTTTTTTTTGATTTAAAACAAATGTTTGTAACTTCAAATTTAACTGTTGCCTTTTTTATTGTAAAATTATATTTTTTGGGTTGAAAATTTATGTATTTTGTTCAAAATTGGTCTTTTTTGGCAGAAAATTCATCTTCTTGGTTGGAAATTCAACTACTTTATCGAAAGTTGAACTAATTTGTTTCTACTATTTTGTTAAAAATTTTATTATTTGTATACGAATTGAAAAATTGTATTGAAAATTCGTCTTCCATTATTCCATTTTTTGTTTGTAAATTCACCTTTTTTAGTTGAAAATTTAACTATTTTGTTAAAAAAATGTTGTTTTTTTTGTTTGAAAATTCAACTACAGATTTGGTTGAAAATGCAACTGTTTTTAGTTAAAGTGATATTTTTTTTTTATTCAAAATTCAAGCGTTCTATGTTGAACATTCGTGTTTTTTATTATAGAATATTCGTCATTTTCATTAAAAATTCAAGTACTTTGGTAAAAAATTTAACTTCTTCGTTGAAAAAACCCCTGTTTAAATTCAACTGTTTTGTAGACAATTTTCTTTTCCGCTTGAAAATTGAAAAATTTGGTTGAAATTTTTTCTTTTTTGGCTAAAAAATATTTCCTGCTTGAAAATTCGACTCTTTTATTGAAACTTTTTTTTTTGTTTGAAAATTAATTTCTTCAACTAAAAATTGAATTATTACATTTTTGGTAGCAAATTTTTTTTGTTGTTGTTAAAAATCAAACTATTTGGTCAAAATTTTTTTTTTCTTTTTTCGTTGAAAATTGATTTTTCTAACTGAAAATGTAATTATGCCATTTTTGGTAAAAAATTGATCTTTTTTAGTTGAAAATTCAAGTATTTCGTTGAAAATTTAATTATTGTATTGTTTTGTTGAAAATTATTATTTTGGGTTTAAAAACCTGTCTTATAGAAAAATTAATTTGTTTGATTAAAAATTCGTAATTTTTGGTTAAAAATTCTATTATTTTGGTAGAAAATTAAACTACTTGGTTGAAAATGATCTATTTTATTGAAAATCCAATTGTCTTGTAAAAAACTCCTTCTTTTTGGTTGAAAATTAGTTTTTTTTTTCAAATTAATTTTTTGAATTAAAAATTGAATTATTCTTTACAAATTGATCCGTTTTAGTTAAAAATTCAACTGTTTGGTTCAAAATTACATTTTTGGTTGAAAACTCAACTGATTTTAAAGAAAATTCGTCTTTTTGGTTGAAAATTAATTTTTTCAAGTAAAAATTTATTTATTCCATTATTGATTGTAAATGTATCGTTTTTAGTTGAAAATTAAACTATTTGGTTGAATATTATATTTTTGGGTTGAAAATTCTATTATTTTGGTAGAAATTTAAACTAGTTAGTTGAGTTAGTTGAATATTAATTTTTTGAACTGAAAATTTAATTATTCCATTATTGATTAAAATTGATAGTTTTTACTTTCAAATTCAACTATTTGGTTGAATATTAAATTTTTTTGTTAAAATTGATATTTTCGGCTTAAAAATTCATCTTTAGAGCTTGAAAAATTTTTTTGGGTTAAAAATTCAACTGTCTTGTTTACATTTTGTCTTTACAGTTTGAAAATTATATTATTCTGGTAGAAAATCAAACTATTTTTTCTTTTAATTAACTTTTAGGTTGAAAACTCAACTGAAAATTCGTCATTTTTTGTTTGAAGTTTTTTAAAATTAATTTTTAATCAAAATTTTAATTATTCCATTTTTGATTGAGAATTGATCGTTTTTAGTTGAAAATTCAACTATTTGGTTACTTATTAACTTTTTTGTTAGAAATTGATATTTTAAGCTTAAAAATTTAACTGTTTTGTAAAAACATTCGTTTTTAGATTGAAAATTCATCTGTTTGGGTTGAAAATTCAACTGTGTTGTTGAAAATTCTTTTGTTCAGGTTGAAAATTCTATAATTTTGGTAGAAATCTAAACTATTTAGTTGAATATTATTTTTCTGTCTGGAAGTTAACTTCTTGATTGAAAACTCAACTGTTTTGTAGAAAATTCGTCTTATTTTTGTTGAAAGTTCTTTTTCTGTTTTGTTGAAAATTCATATTTTTTATTTAAAAATTCTATTATTTTGGTAGAAAATTAAACAATTTGGTTAATAATTACCTTTTTGGTTGAAACTTAACTTTTTGTTGAAAACTCAACTGAAAATTCGTCATTTTTGGTTTGAAGTTTGTTTTTAATTAATTTTTAATTAAAATCTTAATTATTCCATTTTTGATTGAAAATTGATCGTTTTCAGTTAAAAATTCAAATATTTGTTTGATTATTAACTTTTTTGTTAGAAATTGATATTTTAAGTTTAAACATTCAACTGTTTTGTAAAAAAATTAGTTTTTGGATTGAAAATTCATCTGTTTGGGTTGAAAATTCAACTGTGTTGTTGAAAATTCGTCTTTTTGAGTTAAAAATTCTATTATTTTGGTAGAAAATTAAACAATTTGGTTATAAATTACCATTTTGCTTAAAAATTAACTTTGTTGAAACCTCAACTGAAAATTCGTCATTCGTCATTTTTTGTTTCAAAGTTCTTTTTTATATTCATTTTTTGAACTAAAAATTCAATTATTTCATTATTGATTGGAAATTGATCATTTTTAGTTGAAAATTCCAATTTGGTTAGAAATTTTTGGAACTGGGTTAGAAATTTTTTTGTCTCTGAACTGAAAAAAATGTCTTTGTTGAAAAATCAACTCTTTTGTTGAAAATTTGTGAAAAGGTTTGGAAATTCATCCCTCTTGGTGGAAAATTAATTTTTTTTTTCGTTGAAAATGCAACTACTTGATTGAACTTTTATGTTTTAAGAGCATTTTTGTCTGTGAGGTCTGCATTATGTTTTTTTCTTTTTTTGTATTGACCCTATAATTTTCTCTGCAAAATAGTATATTTAAAATTGTTTTTCAAGTTAAAGGGCAGTTCAAAGTCGGTCGGAGTTTCTTTGTGAGTTTAAAAGAACCCTCCTCGTTCTCTTGTTCTTGAAATTATTTTTGAAGGATAGAATGTCCTTGGCGAGGGTCCTCTTCCTCTTAACTTACCTTAAGCTCAAGTTAAGTTAAGGTATTGAGGCCTCGCGTTACGAGAAAGGTATTCATTCTTTGGTAAAAAAGGAAAAAAGGCGAGGAGAAGGAAAAAGAAACTCGCCCGATCCTTTTTCAGCGTGGAAACCGCACTAGTGACTGGCCGGGCCCCTACCTGGAATGGCACGTAACTCGTCCACTGCATTTATTTTATTTTATGGTTTATGCCATCGTCGAAAGAGCTCGTTGCTAATTCTACTTTCGAGTTTCAATTATAACGTTCAAGCCAATCTAAAATCAGAAGTGTTTAAAAAAAAAGATTCTTCGATCCACAGACAATTTTAGACTTCACACTCAGGCCTCGGACTCACCACACTATTTACACTATTTTACACTTTTTTTGAACAATGACACTATTTTACTACTATTTCGAGAAAAAAATTACAATAAAAAGACCGATTTTCTCGAACTGTTTGCTAATGCCACTATTTCTTTACTTTTTCTTAAAAAATATTTTTGAACTTCTTCAAAACCAAAAATATGAATTCTTAACAAATTACATAATTTTGCCACAAAAGAGTCCAATTTTGTACCAATTGCTGAATTTTCAAGCTAAACAGATGAATTCTCTACAAAACAGTTGAATTTTGATCAAAAAATGTTATAGTTGATATTTAAACCAAAAGAGATTTTTATTTTAAATTAAAAATATTTGAATAAAACCAAAGAAGACGAATTTTCAACAAATTATTTAAAACCTCAACTTAAACAGATTTTCAACCTGGAAAAACTAATTTTTAGCAAAAAATGTAATATTTGATATTTAAACCACATAATATTTTCATTTCGAATAAAAAACAATTGAATATAATCAAAAAGATAAATTTTTAACAAAATACTTGAATTCTCAACTAAAACAGATTAATTTTCAACAATAAATTACATTTTTAACCAAAAATTTATTTTCTACCAAAAAATACAAATTGTAAACCAAATACATATATTTTTTTATAATAGTTCAATTTCCAACTTATAAGATTAATCTTCTGACAGAAAAGATGAATTTGAAAAAAAAATCATAAATTTTTAACCAAATATAGTTAAATTTTCTACCAGAAAGACGAATTTTCAACAAAATTCATAAATTTTTTACCAAATAGTTGAATTTTCTACCGAAAAATACGAATTTTCAACAATTTAAATAAATTTTCAAGTAGATATTTTGAACAATGGATGTCAAATCAGTCAAAATTTTATTTGAGTAATTTTTAGTCTATATTGGTTTGTTTTTTAAACATTTTAAACTAAATATTTGAATTTCTAAGCTAAAAAAGATACATTTTCAACCAAAAATGATGAAGTGTAATTTTTTTTGAGGAAAATTAATTTTTAATAAAAAAACGAATATACTACAATAGAGTTGAACTTTCAACCCGAGAATATAAATTATCAACAAAAAAGTTTTTTTATAACCAGTTGAATTTTCAACAAAATGGTTCAATTTTCAGTTTAAAAACATAATTTTTAACCAAAAAAAAGGAAGTTTCAACTTAAATAAAAATTTTTTAACGAAAACAAATGAACTTTCAAGAAAGTAGTTTAACTTTCAACCAAGGTGTTGAATTTCTAATCTAAAAAGATGAATTTTCAACAAAAAATGTGAATATAATATAAAAATAATAAAAAATAATATAAAAATATAATATGAAAATCACCAAAAAAGATTTTAATTTAAAATAAAAAACAGTTGGATCTAATCAACAAAGACAAATTTTCAAAATAATACTTGAATCCTATTCTAAAACAGATTAATTTTTAACTAAAAAATTGCATTTTTAACCAAAAAATACGAATTTTCAACAAAATACATCAATTTTGGACGAAAGAGCTCAATTTTCTACCAAATTTTCTAATTTTTGGACCGAAAATACGATTTTTTACAAGAAGTTTAATTTTCAACCCGAAAATGTGAATTTACAAAAAAAAGTTCATTTTCAACCGAAACTGATCAATTTTTAACCAGGCAGCTGCATTTTTAACAAAAAAAAAGATTATATTTTTACTGATAGAGATACATTATCAAACTAAAAATATGAATGTTCAACTAAATAGTTGAATTTTCAATTAAAAAAAAAAAATTTAGTCAAGGAAGAAACAAAATTTTGATCAAACTGTTGAATTATCAAACCAAAAAAACAACTTTTTAACAAAACAGTTAAATTTTCAACCAAGAAGTATGACCTTTTAAGAAAATTGTTGAATTTTCAAGAAAATAATTCAATTTTGAACCATCTGATAAAATTTTGTAATAAAAAACATAAATTTTTAACGAAAAATTTAATAGTTCTATTCAATTCGAATTTAAGTTCGGATTTTGATAATTTATAGACTGAAGAGAAACATTTTAAATAAACATTAAAGTTTATTTTTAATACTTGAAAAATTGTGTGACACTATTTTGACACTTTTTTTTCAAATTTTTGAGACTATTTACTCTATTTTTGATCTCTAAAGTGAGTCCGAGGTCTGCCCTGGTGATTGAAATATTTATTTAAAAATTGTATTTTGCAAAGTCGATTATAATGGTAATATTGTATTTTGACAGCGGAAGATCCAGGCGTTCGAGGTCGTCTGAACGAGTGTCTCGAGACGATTCTGAATAAAGCTCAAGAGCCACCAAAGTCGAAGAAAGTGCAGCACGCAAATGCGAAAAATGCGGTGTTGTTCGAGGCGATTAGTTTAATAATTCACAACGACAGCGAGCCGCATCTTTTGGTGCGTGCTTGCAATCAACTGGGCCAGTTCCTCTCAAATCGGGAAACGAATCTTCGTTATCTGGCTCTAGAATCCATGTGCCATCTTGCTACCTCGGAATTGTCGCACGAGGCGGTCAAAAAGCACCAGGAGGTGGTTATTCTCTCGATGAAGATGGAGAAGGACGTCTCCGTCAGGCAGCAAGCGGTTCGTCAACTCATTTTATTTCAACTTTTCGAAAGATTTCACCAGGATTTCCAAAGATTTCAAAGATTTTTTAAATGTCACAAAGATTTCACAAAAAAAAGTCGAAGATTTCATCGAAATAAGTGAGCGGCTTTAATCGAGGACAAAAATCTTTGTAATCTTTTAAAGCTGCCAAGTTGAAAAGATTTCTAAACAAATTATATTGAATAAATAACAATTGCACAATTATTAATTAAGGTAAAATTTGAGTAAGTTTAAGATATATTATAAGTTTTGATCTTGAATTCTCCTTGAATTTTTTTTAAACCTTGGAAACCTGGAAATCTTGAATTTTTCACGAGAACCTTGAATTTGAATTTTTTTTTGCTTTTAAAACAATTGTCTTATTGAAATGTAAAGAGTGATTTAAATCTTGCAGTCTGTTATGAAAGAAACACCTCGTTTAGGAGAAATCTCGCTACCGAAAATTTGGTTATTTATAAAGATATAATTTACCTTTTGTTCATCACGAAATAAATAAAGAGAGATTTTAAAATATTTCAAAAGATTTCACAAGTATTTCAAAGATTTCATAATATGTTCATAAAGATTTTAAAATAATACAAGAATTTCAAAGATTTCAGAAAGGTTTTTTTCAAATATTTTTTCAAAAATACACCTCATTTCAAAGATTTCAAAACCTTTAACAAATTTAAACAATTTCAAAAATGTTTAGAAGATTTCAAAATATTTCAAAAAGATTTAAAAGATTTCACAAAGATTTTAAAACCTTCGGAAGATTTCAAGGATTTTTAATATTTTAAAAAGGGAGTAAAGCAGATTTCTAACATTTCATAACATTTCAGAGATTTGAAACGATTTCAAATTTGTTTAGAAGGTTTCCAAAATTTCACAAAGATTTCGATTATTTCACAAAGATTTTAAAACATTCAGAACCTTCAGAACATTTTAAAGATTTGAAACGAATTCAAATTTTTTTCGAAGATTTCACAAATATTTAAAAGATTTCATAAAAATGTCATAAAGATTTCAAAATAATACAAGAATTTTCAAAGATTTCAAAAAGGTTACAGTACACCAGATTTCAAAGATTTTAAATAATTTCAAAATTTTCAGAATAATTCAAAAGATTTCACAAATACTTCAAAGATTTCAGAAAGATTTTAATCATTTCAAGGATTTCAACGATTTTAACAAAATTTTAAAAGATTTCATAAATATTTCATAAAGATTTCACAAAGATTTCAATCATTTCAAGGATTTCAACGATTTTACCAAAATTTTAAAATATTTCAAAAGATTTCACAAAGATTTCAAATATTTTAATGATTTCCAATTAATATAAAAGATTTCACAAGTATTTCAAAGATTTCATAAAATGTTCATAAAGATTTCATAAAATGTTCATAAAGATTTCAAATAAATACAAGAATTTCAAAGATTTCAAAAAGGGTACAGTACACCAGATTTCAAAGATTTTAAATAATTTCAAAATTTTCAGAATAATTCAAAAGATTTCACAAAGATTTCAATCATTTCAAGGATTTCAACGATTTTAACAAATTTTAAAATATTTGAAAATATTTCACAAAGATTTCAAATATTCGAATGATTTCAAACGAATACAAAAGATTTCACAAATATTTCAAAGATTTCACAAATATTTCAATCATTTCAAGGATTTCAACGATCTTAACCAAATTTAAAAAGATTTCAAAAGATTTCATAAAGATTTCACATAGCTTTCAATCATTTCAAAGATTTCAACGATTTTAACTAAATTTTAAAATATTTCAAAATATTTCACAAAGATTTCAAATATTTTAATGATTTCAAATGAATACAAAAGACATCACAAGTATTTCAAAGATTTCATAAAATGTTCATAAAGATTTCAAAATAATACAAAAATTTCAAAGATTTCAAAAAGGTTACAGTACACCAGATTTCAAAGATTTCAAATAATTTCCAAATTTTCAGAATAATTCCAAAGATTTCACAAAGATCTCAAATATTCCAATGATTTCAAACGAATATAAAAGATTTCACAAAGATTTCAAAGATTTCATAAAGATTTCACAAAGATTTCAATCATTACAAGAATTTCAAAGATTTTAACAAAATTTTTAAAGATTTCAAAAGATTTCACAAAGATTTTAAAACATTCCGAACCTTCAGAACATTTCAAAGATTTGAAACGATTTGAAAGGTTTTAAATAATTACAAAATTTTCAGAATAATTCAAAATATTTCACAAATATTTCAAAGATTTCATAAAGATTTCACAAAGATTTCAATCATTACAAGGATTTCAAAGATTTTAACCAAATTTTTAAAGATTTCAAAAGATTTCATAAAGATTTCAATCATTTCAAGAATTTCAACGATTTTACCGAAATTTTAAAATATTTCAAAAGATTTCACAAAGATTTCAAATATTTTAATGATTTTAAATGAATACAAAAGATCTCACAAGTATTTCAAAGATTTCATAAAATGTTCATAAAGAGTTCAAAATAATACAAGAATTTCAAAGATTTCAGAAAGGGTACAATACACCTGATTTCAAATATTTCAAAACATTTCCAAAATTAAATGATTTCAAAAATGTTTAGAAGATTTCAAAAGATTTCACAAAGATTTCAAAGATTTCACAAAGATTTTAAAACTTTCAGAAGATTTCAAGGATTTTTTATATTTTAAAAAGGGAGTAAAGCAGATTTCTAACATTTCAGAACATTTCAAAGATTTTAAACGATTTCAAATTTGTTTAGAAGGTTTCAAAAATTTCACAAAGATTTTAAAACAGTAAACCAGATTTCAAAGATTTTAAATAATTTTAAAATTTTCAGAATAATTGAAAAGATTTCACAAAGATTTCAAATATTCCAATGATTTCAAACGAATACGATTTCAGAAAGATTTCACAAATATTTCAAAGAATCCATAAGGATTTCAAAAGATTTCAAAATTTTCAAAAAGAGTACAGTACGCCAAAATGTAAAAAATTTCAAAGATTTTAAAGGAATTCAAATTTTTTTAGAAAAGCTAAAAATAATTGACAAAGATTTCAATTATTCCAGTAATTTCAAATAAATACAAAGGATGTAGGAAAGATTTCACAAGTATTTCAAAGAATTTATAAGGATTTCAAAAGATTTCAAAGATTTTAGAACATTTTAAAGGCTTTAAACAATTTCAAAAGGTTTCAATAAATTTGAGAAGATTTCAAAAGTTTTCAATGATTTCAAACGAATACAAAACTTTTCACAAACAAATATTATAGAAAGATTTCATAAATATTTCAAAGATTTCAAAGAATTCAAGGATTTCAAAGATTTTACAAAAATTTAAAAAGATTTAAACAATTTCACATAGATTTCGAATATTTCACAAAGATTTAAAAAATTTCGAGAATTTCAAAGACTTTACAAAGATTTAAAAATATTCCCAAAGATTTCAAAATTTTTTAAAAAATTTTAATTTTAAAAATAATTAAAAAAGCTTCTTAAGAATTTTCAAAGATTTCAAGCGAATAAAGAATTTTATTCAGTTTTCTGGGCAAATTAAACAAGATTTTTCATCAAAAATGATTTTTTATTCAAAAAAATTAATTATAATAAAATATTTTTAAAAATTTCCAAAAATTGCCAAAAGAAAAAAAAATCCGTAAGATTTTAAGTTAATTTTTAATATTTTAAATTCTTTTAGGAACACTTAATTATTTCAAATGGTATTTAGAAGTTTTGAGAAGATTCGAAAAAAAAATTTAGAAGAAAATATATATTTTTGAAGATTTCGAAAAAAAGAAGCTTTCAAGAGGATACAAAAATTTTTCCTCTAATACATAGGAAAATTTCCAATGAATTTTTAGTTTAAAAAATAAATTTTAAAAGAAAATTGAAAAAGATTTTAAAAACATTTCAAATAATTTTCTAAAATGTCAAAAAAGAATGTAAAAGATTTTAAAGTGAAATTTTTCAATTTTGTAAGATTACAAAATTTTAGAAAAAAATCGAGTAAGTTTAAGAGATATTTAGAAGTTTGTAAAAAATTCACAAAATAATTTAAAACTTGTAAAGATGTCAAAAACGTTGATTTTTTAAGATTTCGAAAAGTTTCAAAGAAATAACATTTTTTTATGACACCTGACAGAATTTCAAATGAATTTTTATTTTGAAAAATAAATTTTAAGAGAAAATTAAAAAAGATTACAAAACCTTTCAAATGATTTCCTAAAATTTCGCAAATAAGTGTAGATGATTTTAAAACTAATTTTTTCAATTTCGCAAAATTACAACATTTTATTTAAAAATCGTGAGGGTTTAAGAGATCATTTGCAGTTAAAAAAAAAAAATTAAAAATAATTTAAAACTTGAAAAGGCTTTTAAAAACATGGATTTTTGAAGATTTAAAAAAAAGTTCATACGCTTTTTGGGAATTTTGGAAGATTTCAAGAGAAATATCATATATTTAAAATCATTTCAAAATATTTATAAAAATGGCGAAAAACATTTCAAAACATTTTTAAAAATGTAAAAAGAAAATTTCTAAGATTTTAAGGCAATTTTTTGAAATTTGAAAGATTACAAAATGTTATAAGAAATTAGAGTGATTTTAAGAGATATTTTGAAATGTCTAGAAAACAGTCACATTTTTCTATGTTGCATTTCTAAGGCAAAAAGACGAATTTTATACACAAAACATTTGAATTTTCGAAAAAAAAAAAATAATAATAATAATAACAATAATAAAATAATTAAATCCGAAAATATGGAATTTCAACAAAAAAATTCACTTTTAACCAAATGGTTAAATTTCCAGATGAAAAATTAGTTTTTAATCCAACAAAAAATTTTAACATAATACTTAAATTTTTAACTAAATAGTTTAATTTTCAACCAAGCAGATTAATTTTCTACCAATAATGACGAATTTTCAACAAACTAGATAAATCGTCAACCAAATAGTTGAATTTCACATAAGAAAATTAAGTTTTACCACAAGAAAGAGAAGTTTTAACAAAGTAGTTCAATTTTTAACAAGAGAGATGAATTTTCTACTAAAATTATGAATCTTCAATAAAAAAAATGAATTTTTAAGAAAGTAGTTCAATTTTTAACAAGGCAGTTGAATTTTCTATACAAAAAGACGAATTTTCAATAAAAAATATAATATTCGATATTTTAACAAAAAAGATTTTAATTTTTAAAAACAGATAATTGAATCTTTAACTAAAACAGCTTAATTTTAAATCAAACAGTTGCAATTTTAACTAAGAAAATTAATTTTCTACAGAAAAGACGAATTTTCAACAAAATGCATAATTTTTCAACCAAATAGTTGAATTTTCTACCAAAAAATAAAAATTTTCAATCTAAAAAAGATCAACTTTTAACCGAAAATCTTATAGTACAGTTTTCATTACAAAACAATCATTTTTAATTTTAAAAAACGAATTTCTTAAGTTGAATTTTCAAGCAAGAGCGATAAATTTTCTACAAAACAGTTGAATTTTCAAACCGAAAATTGTGTTTCTAAAATAAAAAGTTAATTTTTAACGAAACAGTGGAATTTAGAGCTAAAATAATGAATTATCAACAAAAAGATGAATTTTTAATAAAGTAGTTCAACTATCAAGAACAAAAGAGTTGAACTTTCCACCTAAAATAAAGAATTTTTTGCAAAAGTTGTACCCCATGTAAGACAGGATGCACGTGCTTTCAGTTTTTTTATGAATGTGAAAATTATAATTGAAAAATATAAATAAAATTGAATTTATCGCCGTCGAGTATTCAATTTGAAAAGTTCTTTTAAATAATCATGGAAGCCTTTCCACATACATTCGTTCAAGAAAATTCACAATCTCCCCCACTGAAAAATTGTCTGGATCCGCCCTTGTAGAGTACATAATTTTTTAATGGAATAGAGATAAAGCGTACTTCTCTTCCGTTCTATTCAGCTAATAACATAACTAGTCAATTTCCAGATATTCAAATAAAACGATATTAAAAATTTGCAGAAAATGGCCAATTGCGAAGGTGCAAAAAGTCATTTTAGGCTTTCACCAGAATTTTTATTGGTTTTAACCAATTGTGAATTATGCAATTGCTTTTACTACTGGAATTTTCTTCCAGTCGGAAATGCATCAGGAAAAAATCTTAACCTCCTTTAGGAGTAGTTAGACTTTCTTATTAGAGCAATTGCCATAAGGTAGTTTGTCCATATATCTTATGTTATCGCAGGCAGTCACAGTGATGACTGTTCCTTTTACTTGGTTACCCCAACATGACCCAAGCATTTCGCCGGAGGACATATTGTGCTGGCGAAAGTATTGTAGGCCTTCTAAAAATCCGCCTAGGGGCAAATTAACCTCAAGCATACCTGCGCACCCCCCCGCCGGTGTTATTTATCCCCTCAGTGAAAAAGTTTTATTAAAAAAAATTAATCAATGCAGAAAGAATCAATAGTCTATTCAACTTTATTTATTTTCAATAAAGCAATTTTATTTATTTAAATTAGTTTCATTGAAGCTAGAATTGAGGAGACTTAGACTTTTCTTCATTGTTAAGGTTTGATAAATTAATTTTTTTAAACATAGCATTTCCAAATTTCCTTTGCTTCGTAGAATTTAATAAGCTGAGAATTTCTTCAAAATTAAATAAATAAAAAATCTTTACTCAAAGGTTTTACATTATTCAGATTTAACAGCCTAAAACATAGAATAATGGGGGGGGGGGATTCTTGTGAATATAGTTAATGTAAATATTATATTGTATTGAATATGAAACTCTTTAAATTCTTGAGACTTCATGTCGAAATATATTGAATTTTCAACAAAATAGTTGAATTTTCAAACAAAAATGATTTTCTGACAAAAGAGATGCATTTTGAATCCAAAAAGACGAATTTTCAACAAAAGAGTTCAGTTTTCAGGCTAGACAGTCTAATGTTTTAGAAAAAAGTCGAATTTTCCACCCAAAAAGATGAATTTTTAAGAATAAAGTTAATCTTGAATCAAGGAAAATAAATTTAACCAAATAGCTGAATTTTAAATAAAAAAAACATTAATTTTTAACGAAACAGTTGCATTTACAACCAAATATTTGAACTTCAAACAAAAGAGATGAATTTAGAATGAACTTAGAATGAATTTAGTTGACTGAGCTAAAAAAAATTCCTTGATGCAATCAATACTTCTAGATTGATTTGGTCATATCTTCACGTCATTAGTCGCAATATATCCGATTATGTAGATCCTTTTGTATATTAATGACTGCATTGAAAATTTGAATTTCAAAGAATTGCATGAGGCAAACACTCATAATCTAGTCAGATTCGGTGGAAAAATCTCTATTATTGAGCTCAGACTTTAGTCATCATGAAGGAAATGAGGTCGAATAAAGCCCACATTGGTTTCAAACAATTGCAATTCAACGGTATTAATCTTACATTATCCGATGGCTATTTGTCACCTGCGAGTCAACGTTCTTGATGTATGCAAGCCACATAACATATGTATTTCACAGTGACACAAGTAATAATTTTTACTGTGACGAGTGACATAATCATAATATATATAATAATACACTTCCATCGAAAATTAAGACAATGCATGAATAAGAATAAACTTATCTCATTTCTCGTTGTGCATTATTGTCATGCGTTTGATGTTTGATGCAATCTAAAATTTTTATTCGAGTGTGCAGATCATCTTGCACTAGAAGCATGCACTGTTAGAAGTGTTTGCAATTTTAGTATACACGGGCATACTAAATTTCCTATATGTTTGCTAAATTCATCACACGTTGTAATTTTAGTATACTCACGTATACTAATTTTCTTTTATGAAGTTATATGTATACTAAATGTATATGTATATGTATATGTATATGTATATGTATATGTATATATATATGAAATGTACATATGAATTTCGTAGTTTCTGTATACTAAAATTCATATACGTGTTAACTATATTCAGCTGCGCAAGCGCGTTTTGATTTACGCGAGTCGGGCAACGTTGCCGGTGGCATTTGTTTGAGTTCTTTGTAATGCTAAAAGTTTCGTTTTCTTTTTAAGAGGATCTGCGAAGTCTTCTCTTTAAAAGGTATGTTCAATTTATTAACGTAAATGTAGCTTGACCACATGAATATTGGAAATTAAAACTTTGTTCTTTAATTTAATTTTTCATCTGATCATATTTACAGATACTGAAGACAGAATCCACGCGAAACGGAACGCGTATACTGAATTTAGTATATGCTTATACTAAATTTCGTATACATGTGTACTGAATTTAGTATACGCGTATACTAAACTTCACGTACGTGCATACCAAATTCAATATATGCATATACTAAATTTACTGTAAACTGGTATACTAAATTTAATTTCATGTTGTGCATTTTTGCTTCCATTACATGCATACTAAATCTAATACAGATTTTTCTAACCTTGTATGCATATACATTGACTTGAGTGTTGAACGTTAAATGGGATTTTGAATTTGATTTAGATCTAATTTAAGATTCTTAAATTGCAATTTTATTGATCCTGACTACGGATTTTCGTATTTTTCAATTCCTTGCAGTACTGTTCTGTGAAATTTTCCGAGGTGCATCAAAGGGGATTGATTTTTGCTCATATCTATTTCCCCGACGGTTTCGAAAAGGACCGGAAAATCAGGTATTGATATGAATTAAATTTTTTAATCCCAATCAATGTAAGCCTTCTTACTGGGTAAGTAAAAAAGAGTGTTCTTCAAAAGGTCTTTGACCGGGGCCGTGTCGAGGGGCCCAAACGAAAGCAAACGAAGCAAGATGAGTGAAAAGGAAACGTAAGTGAACCCCAACCCACAAGAGGGCGACTGAGAAGTAAAGGGGCTCACAGCACTCATTTGGAAAACAAAAGCATTCATTCCTTCGTTCGGTCGCATTATAATACAACGACGATTCGCATCTGTATATTAACGCTTCTCCATATATGTGTGTATGTGTGTGTGAATTTGTGTGTGTAAATTTTTGTGTGTACTCAAAATGACTCTTTCGTCTTTCTTTGGGCGCCGTGCCGCGAGATGAGTTCCGTTCGGTTCTACTGCAGACTGCACTTATCATTTTTACATAATCGCATTTGAACGCCGATTAATATTTATATGATAATGACGGGCATCCCGCTAATGCCGCGCTCGGTTCGGTACAACGTCGTCACGTTATTAAAATACACTTTTAATAATGTTCATGCATTATGTAAATGCGTCCTTTCCAAAGAAGAGCGTTCAATTATTATTTCGTTTATGAAAACACGCACCGAGGATCATCCTTGATCGGTGTCTTGTCTTCCCACTTCCCAAGGTATTAGATCCGGGAAATTGCTTATTAAATGCTACTTCCACTTACTTACTCAATTTGGTCCTTCAATCCAGAAATGAAATTAGAAACGATTCTTCTTTCTTACCTTTTCCTTCTAAGTTGTATGCTAATTTCATTGGTTTCTGAATTAACTGCACAGATTCATTTTTCATTAGAAGGACTCGCACTCCATAACCAAACGAAAAAATGTCATGAGCCTGGTTCACTTCCCTAATTTTATAGTTTAAAAATCAAAATAGTTGAGATAACAATTCATAAAAACTTAATTGAAGAAGAAACAGGCTTTAGTTAAAGTAGAATTTTTCATTCACATTTTTCAACCAAATAGTTGAATTTTCTAACAAAATATTGGAATTTTCCACCCCCAACGAATTGGAAACAAAATAGTAAAATTTTCAAGCAAAGGGATGAGTTTTTAACTAAAATGATGAATCTTTGACCAAACAACTGAATTTTTACCAAAGTAGGTCAACTTTTAAGCAAGTAATTAAATTTTCAACCAGAAAAGGCAAATTACCAAAAAAATAGCTGAACCCTCTTCAGAACTTTTTTACCAAAAGGGTTGAATTTCCCAGCCAAAAGCAACACTTTTCAAACAAAGAGATGAATTTTCATCAAAGATTTTCGTTATTTTTCAACTTTCTACCAAAATAGTTCAATTCAACCAAAAAAGAAGAATTTTCAACAAAATAGTTCAATCCTCAACCAAGTTAATTTTCTACCAAAATAGATAAATTGAAACAACAACAAAAAAGTGGATTTTTTTAACCAAAAGAGATGAATTTTTTAATGGAAATCCAAATTTTGAACAGTTGCATTTTTAAACCAAAAATATGAATTAAAAAATATATAATGCTTGATATTATTTCAACCAAAAAAGATTTTGATTGAAATCAAACACATTGGAATTGAAAAAAAAATTGTTGAACAAAATAGTTTAATTTGAACAAAAACAAATGAGATTTATTTACTGAAAGAGATAAATTTTGAAACGAAAAAGTCGAATTTTGAAGCAAGAGAGAAACAAATTTCCACTGAATTTTTGCATTTTCAAGGAAAAAGACAAATTTTCTACAAAACAGAAATTAATATTTATATTTATATATATTTATATTTAGTTGATATTATTTCAACTGAAAAAGATTTTGATTTAAAATACAACTAAGTTGTATTCAACCAAAAAAAAATTTTTTTTCACCAAAAGAGATAAATTTTAAATCGAAAAAGCCAAATTTGGAACCAAGAAATAAAAAAAATATCCATTAAATTGTTGAATTTTCAAGTCAAAAAGACAAGTTTTCTACAAAACAGTTGCATCAATAATTTAAATTACTCATAAATGATAAATTAACATATTCAAAATTACGGATCAGATTAATCATAATGACTGATTTAATTAGTGAAACAAACTTATTACGTCATTGAAAATGTCTTTGTTTAAATAACTCAAAATTACTGATTCGATCAATGAACGTTACTGATTAGATCAATTTGTCTTTATTGATAAAAAATTAATCTTTTTGGTTGAAAATTCATCTTTCTGAGTTTTTGGTAGAATTGCACTTTTATATTAATTTTTTGACTGAAATATCAGCTATTACATTGTTTTTTGAAAATTCATATTTTTTTAGAAAAAAAAAACTATTTTATTCAAAATTCGTTTTTTTTCTTAAAAATTCAACTATTTGTTTGACAGTCAAATTAATTTGTTAAAAAAACCATTTTTTTGTTAATAATTGATCATTTTAGTTGAAATCCTGTTTCTTTGGTTGGTAATTTGACTACTTTGTTCAAAATTCGTTTTTTTGGTTGTTAAAAATTAATTTTTTTACTGAAAAATTATTCCATTTTTGGTTAAAAATTTATATTTTTCATTTAAAAATTCAACTATTTGTTTGATAGTCAACTACTTTGTTGAAAAAATCATTTTTTGTTAATAATTGATCATTTTAGTTGAAATCTTGTTTCTTTGGTTGGTAATTTAACTACTTTGTTCAAAAGTCGTTGTTTTTGTTGTTGTTAATAATTAGTTTTTTAATTGAAAATTTATTCCATTTTTCGTTAAAAATGTATATTTTTCATTTATAAATTCATCTCTTTGTTTTAAACTTTATATGTTTTGTGAAAAATTATTTAAATTAGTTAAATTAAATTAATTAGTTAAATTAATCTGTTTTTTATTTCAAACTAAAATTTTTTTGGGTTGAAATGTGAACTGTTTCTTATTTAAAATTGAAATATATTTAGTTGAAATCTCAACTATTACGGTTTTTTTTTTTTTGAGAATTTATCTTTCTTGATTGAAAATGATACTACTCGCTTAAACTACTTTGTTACAAATTCATTTGTTGTTGTTGTAGATTCATAATTTTGCTTCAAAATTCATCTCCTTGGTTCGAAATTTATTTAAACAAAATTATAATTAATTCTTTTTGTGTGAAAAATTAATTTTGTTAATTGAAAATTCAACTTTTGTTTTTTTGGTAAGAATTGATTTCTTTTCATTTGGAAATTCAACTATTTGGTTGAAGATTAATCTTTTTGACGTTGAAAGTTTGTTCTTTTTGATAGAAAATTTTAGTTTTTTAGTTTTAGTTTAGTTAAAAATTAGTTTTTTTTTTCAAATTCATTTTACTTATTGAAGATTTAAGTATTCCATTTTTGGTTTAAAATTTATCCTTTTTAGATGAAAATTCAACAAATTGGATAATTTAAAGTGACTGATTTCATCAGTGTGCCACTATTAACTGATTTGTCAGCCGTCGAATCAACATTAGTAGAATAATTTATTTGAATATTTGTTTGAATTATTTATTGGAATATGCAAAAAATTTGAAAAAGACATAGAAGAAGAATATTTCTTTTATCTCGGCACCATAGCATTCATACATATGCTTGGAATAGAAAATTTTGATTTTTAACTGAAAATATTTTTTTTCTCCAATTAATAAAATAAAAAATAACGTTCTTTTCGTTTTTATATAAGACTGGGCCTAATTTTGTATGTTAAAAAATGGGCGAAAGAAACATTGCACTACTTTTACTACTTTCTTAAATTTCATAAAGTACTGCGAAGCTTGAATTGGTCTTGCTAATTTTTTAAAATTTGCGTTTGAAAATATGCGAAAAAAATTCTAAGAAATAAATTTCGAGGATTCCGCCCAATACAATTTCTTAAACCCTATTTGAACCGCTTAAAAGGTATTTTAAATCAGCGTGTCTTGAAAGAATCTCATAGTGACGCGGCATATAAAAGCATTCCTCTATCGCCCCACTTTCCTTCGATTCCAAATCTCATCAATGTGCTCCTTCCTGTACGAAATGATCGGAAATCCTCAGACGATTCATTCAAAAACATCTATTCATTCTTCAGGCCGTTGATTAATAAAACCTAACAGTACTTTTTCCTTAAAGGCAAAGAGTCAATTTTTAAATAAAAAAAAAAAGATTAAATAATATCAGTGATTGGCAGTTCCAAATTGAGAATTTTTTTTCTTCACTAGAATCGGGGACTTGGAAATTTTCAATTATTTTATTTCTTTCGGCCTTTTTAATTTTCTAAACCTTCTTTTTCTGATGAAGGGACATTTTTAATTGTTTTCATCCCGCTAGAAAAAGTCTTTCGGGCTGTCTGTGAATGCCTGGCTGTAGCATTTAATTGCTCATCTAAAAAGCAACTTCTGTCGATTCGATCGACAGTTTCGTTTCATGGACATTTTTGGCGTCCGCTCCAAATTAGTCGAGCGATAGTTAGGATCTTGATCGAAGGCGAGGTTCCCTGCAACAAAAAGAGGCCGATGAACGCCGCCCGAGCTCAGTATATAGGAAATTGACTGTTGCTGCATCAACGCCCCAGGCTCAGATTAGAAGTTTGTTTTCCTTCCCGTAAGCCCCCTTCTATCCTTTAGGGTTTCAATTTTTATACCCTTTCACTTCGCACTTTTGTCCATTTTCACTTTCCGTTCAATTTAATTGCGTTTTTTGCCTCCCCTACTTCCCCTCCACTCCCCTCTCCAACTTCCTTATCACTCCCATACTATCCATCATCTACTTACCCCACTTCCACTCACTATCCTTCTCCTCGCCCCTCTCCAATCACCCTCCCCTCACCCCCTTCCCTCCTCTCATTGTTCTCCCCTCACTCCGACTCTCCTAATTCCCCACCTTTACTTATTTACCCGTCCATATATCCCCTACTTCTACAGCCTTACTCTCAATGCCTCCCACCATCTCACCTCCCTACTTCCCCTCCACGCACTTCTCCTAGTTTCCCTTCACTCACCTACTCTTCACCTAATTCCTTATACTAGCTTTGTCCTCGCCTTCCCCTACTACCCTATCCTAACTCCCTTCCTCTCATTGTACTCTCCTCACTCTCACTCTTCTGAGTCTCCCTTCCTTTCTTACTTCCTCATCCATCCCTCCCATAATTCTCCTTTCCTACTACTTCTCACGACTACTTTTTCATACTCTACTACTACTTCTCTATTACTACTTCTCCATTCTCTGCTACTACTTTTCTACTGCTACTTCTCCATACTCTACTGCTACTTCTCCATGCTCTACTACTACTTCTCCATACTCTTCTACTACTCATACTTTCCTTTCACTCACCTACTACTCTTCACCTAATTTCCATCTCTATCCTTCTCTCGACTCCTCCCCTACTACCCTATCCTTACTCCCTTCCCTCCTCTCATTGTTTTCCCCTCACTCTCACTATTCTAATTTTCCCTCCCTTACTTACTTCCCCGCTCGTCCCTCCAATAATTCTCTCCTCCGACTACCTCTCCTCTACTCTGCATTCCACTAACCATCTCACCTTCCCTACTTTCCCTTTACCTCCTCTCCTACATTCCTACCTCCTCCTACTCTCCATACCTCCCACCACCTCACCTCCCCGACTATCTCTTTACCTCCTCTCCAACTTTCCCTCCTGTTCCCTTTCCCTAGTATCCTCATCTCACCCCTTCCCTCTTCTTATTGTTCTTCCACCCCTCCCCTACTCTCCCATACCTCCCTTCGCCTCACCGCCCCTATTTACACTTCCTTACTTCCCCCCACCCCTCCTATACGTGCTCTCTCTTTTTCACCTCTCCTCTCCCCTCACTTCCCCTCATGGAAAAAAGTACGACGAAGAGATTATAAAAAAGTCACATCTGGATTCGGCATGGATGATCTCAATTTGATTATTTATAAATCGATTATTTCGAGCCGATTTATCGATAATTATAAATTCGATTAATCGAATGAATCTGGGCATTTTTTCCGATTACGAAGGATTTAAAAGAATTCCTAAAGATTTGAAAAGATCAAGTGATTTTTAGAGAGTTTAAAGGATTTAAAGGAATTACTAAAAATTTGAAGGGATTCGCAAGTACTTCAAAGGATTTTACGGGATTTTAAACAAATTTTCGATATTTTAAAGGATATCTAAAAATCCCTAAGGATTTGGAAGCATGTCCGAATATTTTTAAGTATTTTACGGAATTACAAATGATCTTATTTAGAAACTTGAAAGGCTTTCAAGAGATAATGAAGGAATTTCAATTTTTGATGGAAAAATTTCCAAAGATAGTATTTCAAAAAGTTCAAAAATTGTTATGACTTTTCAAGGAATTTAGAGAGATTTAAACAGATTTAAATGGTTTTCAAAGGATTTCAAAAGATTTCAAGGGATTTTGAAGGATCTCAAGAGATAATATTGGATTTTAAAGTATTTCAAGAGATTCCTAAAGATTTCAAATGATTTTACGGAATTTTACAAGATTTTAATGGGTCTTAGAAGATTTCGTGAGATTTCCAAATATTTCAAAGGATTTTACGATGTAACGAGTTTTACGAGATTTAAGTGAATTTTGAGAGAATTCAAAGGATTTGTAAGGATTTTAAGAGAATGTGAAAGAGTCACATGAACTTTAAAGCATTTTAGGAAATTGCAAGGACTTTGAAGTGATTTTAAAGGATTTCAATGATTTTCAATAATTTTAAAGGATTTCATGGGTTTTGCTAGAATTTTGAAGTATTTCAAGAGAATTTACGAGATTTTAAGCAAATTAAAAAAATTTTAATGATATAAAAGAATCACTAAGGATTAAGAGGCATTTTCAAAGATTTCAAAGGATTTTTGGGAATTTCGAGAAATTTTAAGGGATTTTAAAGAATTTGAAAAGATTCTGAAGGATATCCAATTTGTTTGGAAGATTTTCTTAGGATTTCGAAGTATATCAAAAACTTTAAAGGTAATTTTACGAAATTTCATGGAATTTTAGGACATTCAAAAATATTTCAATCGTTTCCAAAGGATTCTAAAAAATTTGAAACAATTTTGATGGATTTTAAGAGATTCTAAAAGATTCCTGAGTAAAGATTTTAAAGGTTTTTTTTAAAGGTTTCCAGAAATTTCAAGACATTGTAATGGATTTTAAGAGATTCTAAAAGACTTCGAACGATTTAAAAAAATTGTAACAATTTCGAGATTTTAGTGAACTTCCAGAGAATTCCGAGGATTTCTAAGGAATTTAAGACAATGCGAAAGATTCCCAAGGATTTCTTTTTGGAATTTTGAGAAATTTTAAGAGATTTTAAAGTATTTCAATAACTTTAAAGGAAATTTACGAAATTTCAAGCAATTTTAGACAATTAAAAAATATTTCAATCGTTTCCAAAAGAATCTAAAAAATGTCAAACAATTTTGAAGGATTTCAAGAGATTCCAAAAGATTCCTGAGTACTTTTAAAGGTTTCCAGGAATTCTAAGATATTGTATTGGATGTTAAGAGATTCTAAAGGACTTCGAAGGATTTAAAAAAATTGTAACAATTTTACGAGATTTTAATGAATGTTAAGAGAATTCCGAAATTTTTAAGGATTTCAAGACAATGCGAAAGATTCCCAAGGATTTTTTTAAGGAATTTTGCTAAATTTCAAGGAATTTTAAAAGATTTTTAAGTATTTCAATAACTTTAAAGGAATTTTAAGAAATTTCAAGGAATTTTAGGCCATTTAAAATATTTCAATTGTTTCCAAAGGATTCTAAAAAATATCAAACAATTTTGAAGGATTTCAAGAGATTCCAAAAGATTCCTCAGTACTTTTAGAGGTTTCCATAAATTTTAAGATACTGTAATGGATTTTAAGAGATTCTAAAGGACTTCGAAGGAATTAAAAAAATGGTAACAATTTCACGAGATTTTAGTGAACGTTAAGAGAATTCAGAGGATTTGAAAGGATTTCAAAACAACGCGAAAGATTTCCAAAGATTCTTTTAGGAATTTTACGAAATTAAAGGAATTTTAAGAGATTTTAAATTATTTCAATAACTTTAAAGAAATTTTACGAAATTTTGAGAAATTTCAGGCCATTGAACAATATTTCAATTGTTTCCAAAAGATTCTAAAAAATGTCAAAAGAGATTCCAAAAGATTCCTAAGTACTTTTAAAGGTTGCCAGGAATTTTAAGATATTGTAATGGATGTTAAGAGATTCTAAAGGACTTCAAACGATTAAAAAAAATTGTAACAATTTTACGAGATTTTAGTGAACTTCAAGAGAATTCCGAGGATTTTTAAGGATTTTAAGACAATACGAAAAATTCCCAATGATTTTTTTTAGGAATTTTGGGAAATTTCAAGGAATTTCAAGAGATTTTAAAGTATTTCAATAACTTTATAGAAATTTTACAACATTTTAAGGAATTTTAGAGCATTGAATAATATTTCAATCGTTTCCAAAAGATTCCAAAAAATGTCCATAGAGATTCCAAAAGATTCCTAAGTACTTTTAAAGGTTTTCATGAATTTTAAGCGATTGTAATGGATTATAAGAGATTCTAAAGGACTTCGATCGATTTAAAAAAATTGTAAAAATTTTACGAGATTTTAGTGAACGTTAAGAGAATTCAGAGGATTTGAAAGGATTTCAAGATAATGCAAAAGATTCCCAAAGAGTTTTTTTTAGGAATTTTACGAAGTTTCCAGGAATTTTGAAAGATTTTAAAGTATTTCAATAACTTCAAAGGAATTTTAGGAAATTTCAAGGAATTTTAGGCCATTGAACAATATTTCAATCGTTTCCAAAAGATTCTAAAAAATATCCAAAGAGATTCCGAAAGATTCCTAAGTACTTTTAAAGGTTTTCATGAATTTTAAGGTATTGTAATGGATTTAAAGATATTCTAAAGGACTTCGAAGGATTTAAAAAAATGGTAACAATTTTACGAGATTTTAGTGAACGTCAAGAGAATTCCGAGGATTTTTAAGGATTTTAAGGCAATCCGAAAAATTCCTAAGGATTTTTTTCAGGAATTTTACAAAATTTTAAGGAATTTTAAAAGATTTTGTAGTATTTTAATAACTTTAAAGGGATGTTACGACATTTCAAGGAATTTTAGGCCATTGAACAATATTTCAATCGTTTCCAAAGGATTCTAAAAAATGTCAACAGAGATTCCAAAAGATTCCTAAGTACTTTTAAAGGTTTCCAGGAATTTTAAGATATTGTAATGGCTGTTAAGAGATTCTAAAGGACTTCAAACGATTAAAAAAATGGTAACAATTTTACGAGATTTTAGTGAAATTCAAGAGAATTCCGAGGATTTTAAGACAGTGCGAAAAATACCCAAGGATTTTTTGTTAGGAATTTTGCGAAATTTCAAGGAATTTTAAGCGATTTTAAAGTATTTCAATAAATTTAAAGGAATTTAACGAAATTTCAAGGAATTTCAGGCCATTGAACAATATTTCAATTGTTTCCAAAAGATTCTAAAAAATACCAAAAGAAATTCCCAAAGATTCCTAAGTACTTTTAAAGGTTTCCAGGAATCTTAAGATATTTTAATGGATTTTAAGAGATTTTGAAGGACTTCGAACGATTTAAAAAAATTGTAACAATTTCACAAGATTTTAGTAAACGTTAAGAGAATTTCGAGGATTTTTAAGCATTTTAAGACAATGCGACAGATTCCCAAAGATTCTTCTAGGAATTTTACGAAATTTCAAGGAATTTTAAGAGATTTTAAAGTATTTCAATAACTGCAAAGGGATTTTACGATCTTTCAAGGAATTTAGGACATTGAAAAATATTTCATTCGTTTCTAAAGGATTCTAAAAAATGTCAAAAGAGATACCAAAATATTCCTAAGTACTTTTAAAAGTTTCCAGGAATTTTAAGATATTGTAATGGATTTTAAGAGATTCTAAAGGACTTCGAACGAGTTAAAAAAATTATAACAATTTCGAGATTTTAGTGAACGTTGAGAGAATTCCGAGGATTTTTAAGGAATTTAAGACAATGCAAAAGATTCCCAAGGATTTTTTGAAGTATCTTGCGAAATTTCAAGGAATTTTGAAAGATTTTAAAGTATTTCAAAGATTTTCAAGAGATTTGTCATAATTTTAAAGGATTTTACGGATTTCCATGGAATTTTGAAACATTTCAAGGGATTTTCACGATACTTCAAGAAAATTTAAAAAAATTGAAGGATGTAGGGAAACCACTTAGGATTTGGAAGCATTTTCAAAGATTTCAAAGTATTATACAGGATTACAAGTCATTTTCAAGGATTTTGAATGCCTTGAGAGATTCCGAAGAATTCATTTTCTACAGATTTCAAAGGATTTTATGGCGTTTCGAGAAATTTTAAGAGATTTCGAAGAATTTCAAAAAATTCCGAAGGATTCAAAAATATTTAATTGGTTTCCAAAGGATTCCAAAAGATTTCAAACAATTTTGAAAGATTTCAAGAGATTCTAAAAGATTCCTAAGGATTTTCAAAGGTTTCCCGACATTTTCAAAGATTTCATAGTAAAGTACAAGGTTTTATTGGATTTTAAGAGATTCTAAAGGGTTCAAAGATTTTGAAAAATTATAAACAATCTTACGAGATTTCAGTAAATGTTATAGAATTCAAAGGATTTTTAGGGGTTTCAAGAGAATTTAAAACATTCACAAGGATTTTAAAAAATATTAAGAAATTTCAAGAAATTTTGAGATATTTTAAAGGATTTCAATAGTTCTTAAGGATTTCAAAGGATTTTGAAGGATTTCCGGGAATTTTGAACTATTTCGAGGGATTTCAAAGGATTTCCACAATCTTCAAAAACCTTCAAGAGAACCTGATTCTTCTGGATTTTCAAAAAATTACCAGGATTTCCAGAGAATTTATTACGATAGATTCTGAATAATTTCCATGGATTTCAAGAATATTTACGGAATGTCAAACAGTTAAATGGATTTCGTAATATTTCAGGAGCTCGCACGGGATTGTTGAAGATTGCAAAGAATTTGATGGAATTTCAAGGGATTTTAATGGACTTTTCAGAGTTTTTTGAGTTTAAAAAAATATTTTAAAAAATATATATTTATTTAAAATGAGTTTAAAAGTTAAAATTTTTTTTTTTTAATATATAAAAAAATCAAGTTTTTTTTCAGAGATTACAACAAATTTCTATGGCTTTCGCAAAATTCTTACTTGATTTTAAAGAGTTCTAGGGATTTCTTTTGATTTTAAAGAATTTTAAACGACTTCTAATTAATTTAAAAGAATTGTACATGGTTTTAAGGCATTTTTTAAGATTTGAAAAGATTTCGTGGGATAACCAAATTTTTCAAGTGATATCGTAGTTTAACAGATTTCATGATATTTCAAAAAATTGAAAAGTTTAAAAATTAAATTATTTGTTATTGTCGATTCAAAATAAGAAATATTTTTGAAAATTCGATCCAAGACTTGATTACTTCAAATCTTAATCTGAATCTTATCAGGATCCTGGATAAAATCCCGCTTTTTTAAATTTATCAAGGATCCCAATGGGATCCCGATGGGACTTTCTTTCTTAATTGGGTCAAAAATTTCCCAGTAAGCTCACAAATGAAAGTTTTCGAGTTTTAATTTGTGGAAATTTATATTCATATGATTTTATGGGCATATTTTGTAAAGCTGATCTCTTTAAAAGTCAAAGTAGAGACAAAAGTACTAGAAAAGTATCCATTTAATTTTTCTTTTTTTTTTTTTGAAATTCCTGCAAGTGATTATGAGATTTATGTCTCAAAAAGTACTGCTGAAATAGGACTACAGTACCAAAAATGTTCCAAATAAGTCCCGTGTGTCCAGAATTTTTTAAGTATAAAAGTTCCGGAAAAGTGTCACCCATTTTTTTTTCATTTTACAAGTCAGAAATAACCTTTAGAAAAGGAGTACTGGAAAAGTTCAAACAAGAACTTTTGTAGTAGTTTTGTCCCTATTTGGAATTTTTAATTTATTAAATAAAAGTGGGTCCTCAGTTACTAAATTGTCTCTTTCACAGTTCTTTAGCGGGACCTTATCTGGGATCCCAATGGGATCCCGGTAGGACTTTCTTTTTTAGTTGAGTCAAAAATTTCCCAGTAAGCTCACAAATTACAGCTTTCGTTTTTTAATTTTTGGAAACCATATCCATTTGATTTTACGATCTCATCTTGTAAAATTGTTTTTTGAAAGTTCAAATAGAGACAAAAGTACTAGAAAAGTTCTATTTAATTGTGCCTAAAAAGTTTAACTTAATTTTTTTTGTCATTTTACAAGGCTTAAATCATTTTTAGGAAAAAAATACTAGAAAAGTTTAAAATGGAACTTTTCTCTTATACCCAGTACTTTAGCTGGGATCCCAATGGGATCTCGATAGGACTTTCTTTTTTAGTCGTATTGACACTCTTGGTCGTCAATGTAGATTGTAGAATTATCAGGATAAATAAAATTTATTATATAATATAATATTTTACTTAAATTCGAACTTAATTAATAGAACCCAGTAAAAAAATCCAACTATTTTTAGTTGAAAGTTCATTCTTTTCGTGTTGAAAATTCTTCTATTAACTTTTTGGTTAATAATTCTTGTTTTTTGTTGAAAATTTTATTTTTCAGTTCAAAATCTAATTGTTTTGTTAAAAGTTCAACAATTTAATCAAAATTTTCCTTTATTGAAAACTCAACTATTTTTTGGAAGATTCATCTTTTTGGTTTGAAAATTCATCTTATTATGTAGAAATTTCACCTTTTTTGATGAAAAATGCAAATCTCTGGTTAAAAATTAATCTGCTACGGTTAAAAAGGAACTTTTTTTGTCGGAAATTCACATTTTCGAGTTGAAAATTCAAATTTGTTTAAAATTTATCTGTTTTGTTGAAATTATTCTTTTTCGGCAAAAAATAAATTTTTTTAGTAAAGAATCAAGTGTTTTGTTGAAAATTAGTCTTTATTGGTTAAATCCAAGTATTTTTTATTCTAATTTGAATATTCTCTTGTTGAAATATCAACCCGTAAAATTTTTTATTGAAAGTTACTAATTTTATTTAAATATTCGTTTTTTGTTGGGGCGGTAAAAATTGATTTTTTAACTAAAAATTTAAATATTTTGTTGAAAATTCAATTGGTTGGTTTCAAATTGACTTTTTTTATTAAAAATTCATATTCTCGGATTAAAAATTCAATTGTTTCATAGAAAACTCGCCTTTTTGGCTTTCAAATTCAAAAATTTGGTGCAAATGTCATTTGGTACAAAATTAAATTTTTTTGTAGAAAATTAGTTTTTTTTTTATTGAAAATTAATCCTCGTAAATTGCATCCTACACAGCCCCCCCCCCCCCACCCGCATAATGTGTGTGGTAACATACTATCATCTTTTTGCTTACTCTTTTATTTATTAATTTCCCCTTTCGATAATTCTTGAATAAGGGGTCAGCATCAGCCAGCAGTTGAACTCAATCTGCCGTAATTATATGGATAATGATCCTAATAATGATAACATTTAAAAAATGTATGCACGGTGATAAATATAGTTTATAAATTTAAAAACAGTCTAAAAATGCACAATTAAGCGGCGGCAAGCTGGATTTGAAAAAAAAAATTGTAATGGATATATAATATTTACAGATGGTCCTCGGAACAATTTCACTGTATACATGAGCTTATATTTGATTCTTTAAACAAATATTGCTTTTAAATATTGATAGGATGTGAAAAAATAGCATATGGAACAAATTACTAAATGTTTTTAAAATAATAATTTTAATGTGAATAATTGAATGAAAAGGGTTTTCTACCAAAAGGAAGAAAACTGAGGAATAGCGTTTCAAAAATTAAAAACTGTTGATTTCTTACGGGGATCCTATTATTCACGTTATTGAAGTTCCAATTGCATTGTCTGAAATTTCATTCAATGCATTTTAATTTTACTTCTGTTAAGAAGCGAAATATCGAACAGTGTGAGAGACATAAATATGCAACAATATTTATATAATGCATGAACCATACCTAACTTAAACAAAGAAATGAAGAAAAATATGAATTATTATGTTAAACAGTAAGAAAGCCCATACCATTGTGAACAAAGCAGAGTGTTGGTGATGCGTCGAAATAAAACAATTGAGTCAAGGCAGTGTAGGTTGCATTCCACGCGAAAGAACTGGAATCTTGGAAGAACATTCACACAAGAAGATTAGCTCTTTGTATACCAGTTACGAATTGGTACTGACATGCTTCATGCAAAATTTATGTGCAATAAAACGTTCAAGCATGCAATTGTGATATCGAATGACCTTACATCTATCGAGTAAATGCATCATCTACCAGATTGTTAAACTCAGGCCGATCACGGTTTTATAAAGTCGATAAATACAATAAACAATGAACCTTAGACGCAAATAATAACTTCTCATAAAATAAGAATATAAACATGATTAATTTTTTTTGCGTGTGTGCACCAGCTCCCCCACTCACGTCCAGCAGTCAAAATCGATTTTCCGAAATAATCAAAAAATTAGTCAGCTTTTGTGCATATTTGCTAAAAAAAATCTACATATTTCCAACAAACGAAAAGACAAAGTTTTTGCAAAATCAAATTTCGGGGCAGCTGTCATGTGACACCTGGCCCACAAATTAACATTTTACACTGTGATCATAGCTATCGTATTAATACCAAAGTGAAGCTCACCAAGATTTATAAAGACCCTCATGCAATTCTATTACTATCTGTCCACAAAATTTGGATACCTCAATTTTTTTACAGATTATAGTGAAAACCTCAGCAGAAATTTTTTTTTAAATATTGAGCCAAGATACATATTACAGATGAAGGTTTTCATTATACTATATTATCTTACAATCATTTTATAATACTCAACTTTGAGTGGCTGTTACTCCCTGAATACACTTTACAAAAAATCTGCAAAAAATATATGAATTTCTGTCATCCTTTCTGTGCACAATGGTAATATTTAGAGTCAGAAATAATAATTTGTTATAAAGTTAATAAGAAAAGAGTAGTGAGGTGTCATATCCGAAACTAAAGAACGTACGGAAATAATTCTTGAAGTAAATCGCACATTTTTTGTTTCTGAAAATGTTGTATGTAGTGTCAATGGGCAAAAAGTTGTATTGAAATGTTGAAAGAATTATTTTCTTCTTCTGAAAATACAAAGAGTTTTCGGATTACCAAAGGAGCCATACTCACAGCAGGAGACCTTGCCTGTGCTACTGCTACTCTTACAAGTTCAAAGTTGAGTATTCTAAAATGATCCTGACATAATGGTACTATTTAAAATTTTACTTGTCAGGAAATAGTTGCTAATCCACTGAAAAGTGCGAAATTTTGTATCAGTATAGAAAAAACCTTCATCTGCAACATGTGTTGTCTCATATTTTTAGAATTTTTTTCTGCTGAGATTTTCACTAAAATTTGTACAAAAATAAAGGTATCTAAATTTTTTGACAGATAATACATAGTATCAAAGATAGTTGACATACAGATGGAACAAAGTGGCCTATTTTGCAAAATTTACTTTCAAAACCCAATATCTCTCGAACGAAATTACCAAAAATGGATGTTCCTTGAACGAGGTACAAGCTTCTTTAATGCTCAAAAAGGAAAAATTATAGAGAAGAGTTTTCCTCAATTTTCCGGCCAGCGAAATACGGGAAAAGACCGTTATTTTTTGACAAAATTTTACTCAAACTAGAAAAAGTTTTATTTCAGTGTAAGAACCTATATTTTATAGATTTTTCAATGCTGAATTCAAATCTGCCAGAAAAAATAGTGCAGCACATTTCATTTTCGAGAAAACTTCGATTAAAGATGGAAAATCCAATATGGAGAGACACAAATCGGAAGCATGATAGTAACTTGACGAACTTCATTATCTTTAGATTTTGGAGGCCGATGAATCCAAATCTCACGTCAGAATTTCAAAATAAAAAATGGCGGTTCCAATATGGCGGAACAAAAATTGGAACAAATTGGGCAACTTTACAAAATTGTTCATATTTACGTTTTCGAGATCGCTGAATCCAAATCTGACTTCAGAATTTGAAAATAAGAAAAAGCGGATCAAATATGCCGGAACGAAAATTGGAAAAATTCTTTAAACTTTACGAAATTAGTCATATTCACATTCACGCTGAATCCAAGTACGGTATTAGAAATTCAATAGAATGCATTTGTTATACGATTTTGTAAAGTTTGTCGCAGAAGATTATGTTCGTGGCAACTGGATTATATTTGAAACAAAAAGAAACCTTCTTAACCCTTACAATTATAATTGTATCATTTGACGTGGTCGGAGATTATATCCTAAGACTTTTTTATATACTGAGAAGACCAATTCTCAAAAGTTTAACGATTGTTTACATTGTTTAAATAGAAAAACATTGTGCATAAATCTTTCCTTCAGAATCATTCAAGGTAAGCTCTGTTTAAGCTTTAATATAATTTTTACATGTTTTGTGCATAAGAAACCCCCAAAGGTGTTCGGTTTTGTTGACCGTTGCGTATTGCACTTATGAAAGAAGATGCAGCTGCTAAAATAAAAAAATAGATTAAATGAGGAAATCGATGCTCTTGTTTCTCATACATTCCGAATAAAGAATGGAAAACGTGCTAAAATAAAATTTCTCGTCTCGAAAACTTGATTTGACGGCAAATGCGTCAATACAATAATTGGAAACATGGCTACATATAGATGCCCAACGTGTCATCGAACAGTACATAATTTTTTTAATTTAGAAGATGAATTCGCTTTCACAGCTTATTTTTTTAAATTCGGATTGGCTCCCTTGCACTGCCAGATCAAAAGTTTTGAGCATCTCTTGTATATAGCGTACAGAAACACGGAAACAATAAGAACGCTTTCTCTTTCCGAAGCTTTCCGAACTTTTGCCGAAGTGTCCCACTGCGTTTACTTTGTTCTGAACCGTTCCGATTTCTTTCCGAATAAATTTCGAACTATCCCAATAGCTTATTCCGATGCTTTCCGAGTTTTCACCTGCGTCCCACTGTTTATGTTAGTTCAGAATGTTTCCGATTTCTTTCCGAATAAATATGTGAAAGGTAAATTATAAACTAAATTATGTATTAATTATATGTATATATATAGATTTTTAAATAAAAAAAAGAAATAAATAATAGCATATAATTTACCAAAAAATGTATGATTTAAAAAAATTAAATTAATTGAAAATTAATTGAAATACATAAATGTATAAATATAATGAAATATAAAAAAATATAAATAATAAATAAATATATTTTTATTCAACCTGATAGTTAAATTTTCAACCCAAGAAATAAATTTAACTAAAATGATGAATATTAGCCAACAACAAGATTAATATTCTATCACAAAAAGACGAACTTTCAATAAAATACAGGAATTTTCAATCAAATATTTGAATTTTCAATTGATTAATATAAACTTTTATCCAAACATGAAATTTTTCCAACAAACAGATTATTTCCATCAAAATTTAGTTAAATTATGAAAAAAAAGATTTTTAAAATAAAATTATGGAAGATCAACAAACAAAAAATTAATCTTTAACAAAGTGGTTCTACTTTGAACTATAAGTAGTTGTATTTTCAATAAAAAAAGATAAGTTTTCAACTAAAAGTTGATATTTGAAACAAAAATAATACAAATTTAAAGCCAAAAACAGTTGAATTCAATCAAAAATACGAATTTTCAACCAAATAGTTCAATCTGCAGCCAAAACAGATTAATTTTCAATCAAACAGTTGTGATTTTTAACCAAAAAGATGCAAATTCTACATAAATATAAGCATTTTCAACCCAAAAAGACGAATTTTCAATAAAACAGTTGAATTTTCTACGAAAAAGAATGACTTTATAACAAAATTGTTTATTCACTGTTTATTCTCATACATTATTTAACGTTGATTCCTATTGACTTCCTGCAGCAAAGATTTTTCCTAATAACCTAAAAATAGGAAAATTTTATAACGATTAAGAGAGCCTCTTTACTTCCACACTTTAAATATTCCATTTGCTGAACTATCATCTTTAATTACTGTATTTCCTTTTTTCATAATATTGCTTTTTTATACTGTAGAAAAATGTACTGTATATGAGATATAATTTGCCCTGAGCTGGACTTGTAGAAACGTCACTTGGCTCCATTTCTATATTGACACACACAAAAAAACAGATTTACTCCAAAGATAACTGCACAAAATAATGTTTAACTGAAAAAACTATGGGAAATTAGGTATATCCGAAAACTTTTGTGAATTCAAACAAAAATTATGGGAAAATCGCTATCAGTGTCTCTTGCGTCGCCATTTTGTTTCTTCGATTTCATTCATATCGATTAGGGCAGGAATTCGATTGCACCGAACTCGATTGAACCAAAGACCATATGAAATAAAAAAACTAAATGTGACTATATTTTTTGTTAGAGGTTGACGTTCACCATAACAAACGTGCCTGGCAAATTACCCGCCGATGGGCGGCCGACGACATGCCTGCGATAAAGCATCGCTTGGGCAGTATTAATGTGAAGGAGACCGAAGTGCGGGCACAATGTCTTGCCCTTTGCAATCGCGTGTGCAAGTGCTTGAAGACCGTTAGCCGCACGACGGCTGAGGAACGATATACCACCTATATAACAGCGGTTAGTCGGAATCAGTGTCCTGGAAACTGAAACTTGGAATATTTTACCTTTTTTATAAAGAAACATATCTACTTTTGATCATTCATTTTTTTCATTACTGCCTTTAAGCAATTGTTTATAACACATCCTAAAGAATATAAATAATAATTATTATTTTTAGGAAACATTATGAAAAACTTCTAAAAAGTAATTTTGAAAATAATATATTATCAAAAGTAGATGTTTATTTATAAAAAGTTAAAATGTTCCAAATTGAGATGAGAATTATGATTTGAAAAACGCGAGCAGTTCCCCTGCTCTGCACGCTTCGATGACTCGCTTTCCGCGTACGTAATGTGTTTCTGCGGCGTCAGCAATGCCGCTTTCACGTGTGTTGATGCAAATTTTTAGAGTGTATAATTATTTGCAATATCGATTGTGGTTTTAATATAAAAATTTCAAACTTTTAAAAATGGTGTGTCAATCAGAAAGACGACTGTGCTGAAATTGCGTCTGTAGTAAGTATAAAAATCTAAATATTTGTAACCTATAACCTCATTTTTGGTGAGATTCTCAATACAATTCTATTCGTGGAAGACGTTCTGCGCAGTAAAATTAGATTATAAAATCGTTAAGAATGATCGGATTTATTGCTTATTTCATCATGGATTTTGCATAATATAAAATAATTTCCAAAATATACTTTTATGCTGGAAAATCCCTTTTTAGGGATGATATTAATAAAATTAAATTCATTCCCACGGTATTGGAAGAATATTGTTCATCTCGACGAATAAATACACGGCATCACGTGATCACTTCAGTTTTTTCATAAAATTTCTCGCAACGGAAAGTTCAAAAATCAAATCCAGGTCAAGCTCTGCAGTTTTTTAATTACATGTATTATTTACCTCGTCTTTCGTGAAAAGTAGACCGGAATTGCGTATTGAAATCGGAAGCAGTAACTGATTTTCTGATAATTTGGAAAAAGTAAAGCGCATATTAGTGCGGGAATTTGAGACTCGTCTCCTGCGCATGTACACATAACCTTATTAGTTCCAACAGCCCGGCCGGCAGCGCCGGCAATGGTTTGTTTACGTCGTATCGCGGTGCAGGAATCAGACAAATTTTACATTTAAAAACGTGACTTCGTGGATAAATTGACTCTGAAAGATATTATTTTTGTGTCTCGTGTGTTCTTTTACTACAAAAATTGAGAAACGATTGCCCAAAAGCGTGTTCGTCGAATATTTTTTCGGTGGCAAGCATAAGAGCTGATTATTCGCGTCCGACGACTTTTCTTCTGCACTTAATACATCTTTTTTACTTCAAGACATCCATTTTGGTAAGTGCGAAATTAAGAATGCTTTCATTTAAAAATATGGTGAGTTTGAATTTGGATTTTACAGTTGAAAAAGCTAGGATAAGTTACAATATTTGTTATACTATTGTAGAATTTTGTGTTAGAATTTAATTTTTATTTTCGAATCTAAAATTCACTTGGAAAATATAAATTAAATCTAAGTTTCAAATAGAGTTTCAAATAGAGAGTTTTTATATTATTTTAACCCGTGTAGAGTCAGCCAGGGTTACCAGTGACCCTAAACTTCTTTCACATTTTTAATTATTTCCTAAAGTTTTTGAAAAGAGTGTTGAAGATTTTATAACCAAATTTTGTAATTTGACCATGTTGCTTAATTTTAGAAAAAATTGAGTAAGTTCAAAAGATATTCAGAAGTTTTGAAAGGATTCAAAAATATTTAAAACTTGTCTCAAAATTTTTTGAAGAATTTTGTAAGGTTTCAAGAAAATGAAAAAAATTTCTTTAGGTTCCTAGGAAAAATTAAAATGATTTTTTATTTAGGAAATTTCATTTAAGAGATTATTGCAAAAGATTTAAAAACATTTGAAAAAAATTTGAAAAAAAATCCAGGAAAATTTTGAATACATTTTAAAGATTAGAAGGTTTAGAAGGTCTCAAAAGATTAAAACAGAATTTTTGTAAGAGATCTAAAGCAAAATGTTTCAATTAGGTAAGATTGAAAAATAAAACAAAATCGAGTAAATTCAAGAAATATCTAGAAGAATTGTGGAGATTCAACAAGAATTTCAAACTTTAAAAGATTTTTAGATTTTGAAAGAAAAAAAAACTGTAGAAACTTTAAAAGATTTTCGAATGGTTTCAAGAGAATAAACACATTTTCTCAAAATTTCTGGGAAAATTTGGAAGATTATAGGCAATTTTTTACATTTTGAATGATTTCTCAAAATTTTAAGATAAATTCAAGTGAGTTAAAAATGTTCTTAGGGATTTGAGACGTTTTAAATAGATTAGAAATATTTAAAAACTTGGAAGCATTGCCGAAAATGTATCAAATATTAAAAGGGGTGGAGGAGGGGGTGAATATATCGAAAATTATGATAATGTAACACTTGAACGACCACTTATAAATATATTTTTTCATATACCTTTCAGATCATGGAAAATTCAACTACGCAAAAAGCAGCATCTGAAGTGCGGAAGAAAATGCTCGAAAAAAATGTATCCAGGGTTTCAAGTTCAGGAAGAAAAATTGTTACTCAAAAATACGTTCTTACCACATCTGATCAAGAACCAAGTAGAAAAAAATCAAAAAATTCTTTAACTGTGCGAGCGACACTTAAGGAGCTGAAAAATCTTGCTGCTAAAGTGCAAAAACAAAAGATCCAACCAGACAAGTTTGATAAACGTAACGAAGCCACAGACAAGTAAGTAAATAATATTAAAAATGTGTTTGTTGAAATAGATTCTGTTTCTTCTGCAAATAACCCTCTTTTGCATAATAATTATTTCATTTTTTTCCTTTTTGGCAGAGAACAAACACTCAATTCTACTACTTCAACACTACTTCAGAAAGAAGTCATCGTAGCTGATGCTTGACCACAAACACCAACTTCGGTCATAGCTAGAATAAAGGATAAACACAAGGCACGCTGGGATCATCCTCCTGCGTCTTCTGGAAATTTTCGGGATGCAGAAAACAACTATTTGTAAGTAGAGTATAAAGTGTATAAATCAGGAATCTCAGTCACTTCCAAGAGGTTCAACACCATCAAATTACGACGAAAATTAGATTCCAAAAGAATTCGGAAGAACTAAATAGAATTGGACTCTTTTGTTGAAAAATAATTTTTTTGGTTGAAGATTCATCGTTTCAATTAAAATCTCACTTTTTTGGTTGAAAAATGAGGTTGGACATTTTTTTAACTAAAAATGTACCTATTATTTCAGTTGAATATTCAATAATTTTAGTTCAAAATTCATCTCTTTGGTTACACATTAATTTTTTGAGTAAAAATGTAATTATTTAATTTTTGGTTGAAAAATGATCTTCTTGAGTTGAAAATTCGTCTTTTTTGAGCAGAAATTAATCTTGGTTGAAAATTCATCTTTTTGGTCGAAAATTCAATTATTCTAGTTGAAGATTCATCATTTCAGTTGAAAATTCATTTTTCCAGTTCAAAATTCAACTATTCCAATTAAATATTTACAATTTTATTTGAAAATTCATCACATTGTTTGAAAATTTAACTATTTTTTTGAAAGTTAGTTTTTTTGTTGAAATTAATTTTTTTATCTGGAAATTTAACTTATTTCAATTGAAAATTCCATAGTTGTAGTTAAAAATTCATCTGTTTGATTGAACATTAATTTTTCTAACTTAAAATTTAATTATTCAAGTTTTGGTTGATAATTTATCTTGATTGGTAAAAATTAATTTTTTCGTTTGAAAATTCAACTACTTCGTTAAAAATTCATGTATTTTGTTGAAAAATTGTATTTTTTGGTAGAAAATTAATCTTTTTATTTGAAAATTAACCTTCTTGTTCAAAAATTCATCTTTTTGATTAAAAATCCAAATATTCCAGTTAAATATTCGTAATGATAGTTTAAAATTCATCTTTTTGGTTTAAAATTAAACTATTCCAATTAAAGATTCATAATTTAATTTGCAAATTCATCACTTTGAACGGGAATTTGAAATCGTGCCCCGAATAGCCACCCTGATACAATTACTTGACTTGATTAACTTTTCTTGCATAAAAGTTATTGCATTTTCTTAATTAGTTCAGAGCTCAGGGACTCAGCTCAACACTTCTTCAAAAGGAAGCGGGACCAACGGATTCTGCTCCTAAATCACAAGCTGCGGTTATTCTTGAAATAGTAAATAAATATATGGAATTCCGCAATCATCCTTCTATGTTTTCCAAGCATTTTTCGGATACAAGAAATAATAATTTGTAAGTAAAGTATATAATATACATGTCAATGGAGCTAAAATGTATTTTTTATTATCCTTTTTTAAATTTACAGAACCATTTCCCACGTTTGGAAGTTCATTTTACTTGTTTATGAAATTTCAGTATTCTTATAAAAGTAATGCATTTATTTTGTTTCTGTTTATTTCACTATTATATATTTTTAAAAGCCAAATTTTTCTTTTTTAAAAAAAAATCACACTTTGCACGAAAATAGAATTATTTCCATTCCTAGGATTAGTACTATTGTTGCCTTTTTGTCTTTATCAATTGTTACAATAATAGAATACATCTAATCGTTGACATAATGTTTCACTTAAGTTTAATTTAGATCCACGGTCACAGAATGTATTTCGTCACCCTTCACACCAGATGAGCCAGACGATAACAGGGACTACATAAATGGGAACACTATCCGCCACAAAGAAAAGACAACTGAAGAAAAAATTGCCGCTGGACCCCATGATTCACGTAACCTGAATCTAGCTCTGCAGAAAATACTTAAAACTTTAACGTGAGTGCTTAGAAATTTCGAGAGAATGTTAGTAAATGCAGAACATTAGAGAAATATTATTGTAAATTATTGTATGCATAGCAATTTAGAGAGGCAAATGAGGTGGAAATTCGACAGAACGAAGAAATATTAAAGTTACTATCGCATTTGAACCTAGACAAGGAAGAACTATCGAATACTCTGTATGAACCACTAACAGGATTTCCTCTAAATAATGTTGCAGAGTTTCAAGAATTAGATAGTCACGAGAGCAAGGAAACACGTCAAAAAGTGGCAAATCTCGTATATCTATCAATTTCCAAGAAAAATCTTTCAAGAAATTAAATTTTTTATAAAGACGTATATAATTTATTGTGGACATGTAACACTGTCTTGAAAAAATGTTGTCATACTTTTTTTCGCTCAACTTACGCCACTCGAAATGAGATATAAAGTTGAACTTTTAGGAGCTAAAATAGGAAGCACTAAGAAACGTTTATCTGGTCCAAAATTTTTATAATCAAAACAAAAACGCGACAGAAAAAAATGTATGGAAATTTTTTTCGCGATTATAAACATTCAGGACCAGATAAACGTTCCTTAGTGCTTCCTATTAGGATTCAAAAGTTTCAACTTGATATCACACTTCTTGTGAACGTAAGTTGGGCGAAAAAAAGTAGGAAAACATTTTTGAGGTTAGGTTCACATGCCCTTCATTAAATTTCTTTATTTCTTTATTAAATGCTTCAGCATAATCGCCTACTGCGGTTAGGGGATGTAAGCTTAAAGAATTTATCAGTTGTGCTTTGAAAGAGGTCATGACGGATGAGTTAGTCTCGAAATTTACCTGGCACAAGACGAAGGAAAGTGCACAAAGTTTGGAGACACAAAAGTCTCCAATGTTTTGTATCGTGAGTATTTTTAATTACTTCAAACTGTAATTCACTCTTAAAAATGTTAATATCATCTTAGTAAACGGTCTTGTTTTATATTTTTCGAGGCAGCTGTCAAGTGTCCTTTATTCCCTGGTCCTGAGAATAGGCAGGTCTTTAAGCAAGCAATGCTTGAAGTGTTATAAAGCACTAAATAAAGGTTCAGAAACAAATTAAAGAATCGCCAATTACAGGCGAAGCTAGACCTGGAAGCCGAAGAAATTAATCACAGAATCAGGGAGTTGCAACAACAGCTAGCTTCCGCAGCTTCTTCTACTGATAGCGATCGCGATGGTGATGTCTCAAACAGCGAAGACAACGAGAAATTTTGAATTGAAACAGTTGTTGTTCTTTCTTAAGTAGAAGAAAAAAAGTTTAGGATAAAGGCACCAATTATATCCTTTACATTTTAATTACTTTGGTATGCACACTTACTTTTTATAACTTAAAAGTTCAATTGAAATTCATTCAACGACTCTTGTGAAAAAAAGCATAATAAAATTTTTGATGAAAAACAACAGCTTCCTCGACAAAATTTGTAATTGGCGCATTATTACTCTATATACTAGCTTAAGAATATGTGATTTCTTTTAATTTTAATAACTTTTAGTTATTGTTCTTGTTTAATTTAAAAAACCAAAGCTTATAATAGGGGTAATATATAAGGATACGTGCACTTCTTGTATTTATTCATATGGTGTCCTACCACCTATACAACGCTTTGTACCATAAGATAGAGCACAAAAAAATAAACAAAAAAGTCATCTAGCAAAAAGTTGTGCGAAGTTTAGTTTGGGCACAAAAAAGCTGCAAAGTTGGGCTTCATAAACCAATGACGAGTGAGGTTTAGCGACCACTTGTGCATGTCTCGTGTGTCATGTACAAGTTGCCGCTAAATCTCGCTTCTCATTGGTTGATTAGGCGTAACTTTGAAGCTTCTTTGTGCCCACATTATTAAGCTTCGCATAACTTTTTGCTATAGAGGACTTTTTTTTGTTTTTCTTGTTGTGCACTATCACATAGTACAGAAGGTAGTATGGGCAGTGGAATACCTTGTATACATGTTAATTTAAGGTTTCACTTTTTTTTTAAAAAAAAAGAAAGCTTGCGACTCATATTAGAAGAATAACAACATTTTAGATAAAAAGAACAACAGCTTCCTCGACGAATTGATAATTGCGGTGTCTTATTACTCTATACTAGTTTTGAAGTATGTGATCTCTTTTACTTTTTATAACTTTTAGTTATTGTTCTTATTTAGGTTGAAAATCAAAGCTTATTATATAATAGAGGTTTATAAGGATACCGTTCTTGTACAAATACATTCTTGTGCTTTGGAATGTTTAATTTTAATCCAGAATTTATCAAATGAAATACAATTTTCAAAATAAATTATTTCTTTAAAAATATTTTTTTCTTTAATTTATGCACCTCGAAGTTATATTTTTATAAATATAATTAACGGAATCCATTCATTAGCATTTCGAGCTTCCATATAGCCTGCACGTTGGGCGCCAGACAGTCGGGCGGGCAATATTGCCAGCAATGGCGGACACATTGGGCTACTCACGTGCTTGCACAGTGGTCCGGTCAATCGGACCGCGTGTCGTCACCATAGGATGGCATCGTGCCAACATTTTGTTATCTTGGTAACGACATTTTTTTAAACTTATAATAACATTCAATTCTTTTGTTTCCGTCGAGTATTAGTGCAATCGAATACTTACTACCGATTGGGTTTATAGATTGCACAACTGGGAGCGAGGGAGACGAACGGATCATCGTACAGTGCTTTGAGCTCCTTTTTGGTACCTTCCCCAAACGTTAGGAGCCGAAAGAGTCCGGTCGTTACCGATCATGCACGAAACTGAAAAGAGCCAATTGGCGCGCAATTAAGATGCCTACACTTGAAGTTTGATACTATTCGCATAGTTCATATATTAATTAAGAAAGAAAAGTATTGTTTTGCTTCAAAATGTTTATAATTATTGATTCATGCTAATTATATATATTCTTTACCATTTAAATAGTGCATAGGCGCATTTCAATTGATTAAAATGCTTATGAATGTGATTCATTGTATAATTAGAACTAATTTACGGACAGAAGGAACTATCAGAGGGCAATGCAATTAAGAACTAATTTATTTTTTTATTTTCATATTTTTACAGTTTGAAAATGTAGAATAGAATAGAATTTTATTTCTTCATGCACATCCTCATTAGACTTTTACATATACTACCTTTGTACCTTCTGAGTATAATACTTTTACTTTGGCACTTTTTGCCGTGCTTCGTAGTTACAAAAATCACATGTTTAGCTCAATCATGCCATTCTCCGCTTATTATTCTTATAATCATTTATTCTGAAATTTTTTAATATTTACACTTGATATTCTCCCTTTCATGAGCCTTATTCCGGATAATTAAATCCATAAAAATATTAGTATTTAAATTTCTACAATATTTAGCTTAACTAAAGTTGGTTAACAGTCTATTTCTTTTAATCGTCGCTTATAATGTCATCTTCTATTACTTCCTCGCTTGCTTCTTCTTTGGAAAATTGCAAGATTAACAATTTATTTCTATAATATAAAACTGGGCTCTCTAATAAACATAAACCTACAAAAAATGTGTAACACAACAAGGCGGCGATTTGACGTGGAAATCTTGAAAATGACCTGTAGTTGAATTAGAAATCCTTAATTTTTTTAGTAATCACTATTTAAAAGAAAATCATTTTGAATTTTGTAAACTTCGTAAAAATTTGGAAAGTGATTTAAAATATGAGAAGATTTCAAAACATTTAAATGGAAATGCAGATTTTTTAAGATTTTGAACTAAAATTCTTAAGCTTTTTCAAGATTTTGAAAGGTAATTTTAAAAGGTTAAAGATAATTAAAAAATTTTCTTAAGATTCCTGTGAAAATTTAATGTGATTTTTTATTTTAAAGAATAATAATTTTGTGGGAACATTTGAAAAGATTTCAAAACAAATTTTAATATATAAATGCTAATTGAACAATTATTATTACTACTTTAAAAAGTATTCAGTTTAAAAATCTGGTAATCTCCCAATTTTTAATGTTTCTAACTTAAAATTACTTAAAAGGATATAATTTTGAAACTATTGTGATAATTAAAAAAAATTGACATCATAATTAAATTAATTTAATTATGATTTTCATACTTTTCTAAATGTCACAATAGTTGCAAACCCCCGTAGAAATAAAGTACGGGTTTCGTACATACTTTTTTCGTCAGAACTTAACGCAATAAACAAAAAGGCTCTTTTATACTTTATGAAATATTTTAAGTTATAGTAATATGACAATATATATCATATATTTAAGATGTTACGAAAATCAAGTCACAACTGACAGTTGAAAGTTTAAAAAAATATAAAACCATGCTATCATTTCCAATGCTTTAAATGGATGAATAAATAAAAAAATGTGTAAAGTTTCAAATGTATATAATTTTAAACAATTTTAACTTAAAAACATTAAAAACGGAGAGATTACAATATTTTAACTAAACTTTTTTTAAAGTAGTATTAATAATTGTTCCATTGTCATTTATACATCAGAATTTGTTTTGAAATCTTTTTAAAATTATTATCTAAACAAATTTTTAAAATTCACATTAAATTTTCACAGGAATATTAAGAAAATTTTTTAATTATCTTAAACCTTTCAAAATCCTGAAAAAGATTAAAAATTTTATTTCCAAATCTTTAAAAATCTGCATTTTCTTTTAAATGTTTTGAAATCTTCTCATATTTTAAATCACTTTCCAAAATTTTGCGAAGTTTATAAAATTCAAAATGATTTTCTTTTAAAAAATGATTACTAAAAAAAATCAAGGTTTCGTAATTCAATTACAGGTAATTTCTAAGGTTTCCACGTCGATACTTTTCTTTCTAAATTAATATATGAACTATGCGAATGGTATCTAACTTTAAATGTAGGCATTTAAATTGCGCGCCAACTGGCTCTTTTCAGATTCGTGCATGATCGGTATCGATCGGACTCTTTCGGCTCCTAACGTTGGGGGAAGGTTCCAAAGAGGAGCTCAAAACATTGTACAATGATCCGCTCGTCGAGGGAGTGAGTGAGTGAGTAAACGAAAATCTTAGATCAAAATGGTGCTGGAGACAAGCAGAGACGAAGAGATGCTGTCAGAGCTTTTCCGGAAGTTCTTGATTGAAATCATCAAAAATTTAAGATATTCCTAATTTCCCATAGTGTTTTCCAGTGTTTTCAGTAAAATACGTAATTGTGCTCAGTCACTTTTTTAATAAACCTTGTTTTTTATTGTGAATGTGAAAATCGATATTTAGATGTGATAATGTGCAGCCCTATTTCTAGGTTTTTAGGAATTGTCTTTGCTGGATTCAACAGGAATCAATAGGATTACGGTTATTTAAAATGTTTTGAAAATAAAAAAAATTATTACTACGATAATATGTACTTTTTTAATTCGATTCGAAAAGAAATTGGACACATTCGGAACGAGCTAACTAGCGGGAAATTCGGAAATGATCGGAAAGAAGTCGAGGAGTAGAACATTCAGAAAGACTCGGAAAGGCTCGTGGGATAGCTCAACGTTCGAAAAGCAACGGAAGCAAAGTTCACATAGGATTCGGAAAGGATCGTGTTAAACCACAATAGTTGAAAACTGGTCTTGATAATCAAAATTAATCCACACACAAAACTATATGTCAAGTCGCGTTTATTTTCTTTGGCACAAAATCACTTACAATGTTTCAGGATAATTAGCGGTTCTAACACTTTTTGGGAAATAAAATTATATTTAGAAGAAACAAAGAATGAAACTCCCAACAGTTAAGTATATCCACAAGGTACCTTGTAAGCTAGCGGGTTTACTTGAGCTTCAAGGGCGTGATTTTCTCATGCCTTGTGGGCTTGAATGAATTTGAATTTTGAATTTGAATCCCTTTCTGAATCTTTCCGAACCTTTCTATTTCTACCGGTGCGGAGGTTATACAAGGTCACGGTACGACTAATACTGGTAACTTTGCAAGAAAATGCTTTCAATAGCTTCAAAAATTCGCGGAAAGCTTAGGACTCGATGTTCAATTTGTCCAAGATTTTGCAACCATATTATCTTAGTTTAAATCCCAGAGGGGTCAGATGGAACTTGATTTGGATTTGTTAGAGCACTTTCGCAGGCAAAATTATCGAAAATGTCAAATATCCCGACAATTTCCTTTACCAGTGGCCTATTATGCCGAAGATGCCAGCGAGTCATGGCACACATTTTATCGAAAAAATATGACGTCACAAGCACTTCAACTAAATAAAGAATCTCATCTTCTGGACGTTTTTAATCGAGAAACACATAAGAGATCCAAAAGTATATTTATTACTTATTCAAAAAAGATTAAAGAACGAGAATCAATAGAAGCAAATCACATCAGGCATGAGGAGATTTAGTATACAAAAGTGAGTACACTTCAAAAACATGTTTAATTCGTTAATTACTTGTATACGAATAAAATAGATGAGTTTCAAAAAATAAATTACACTCCAAATTTTTATTTCAAAATGAAAAATGTTTTCAAGTACCTTAATTATAATATTCTATAGAAATCATTTTAAAAATACTAAAGTAAACTATATGGAAATTTCATGCATACTAGTTTTGTGATAATTCCTCAAAAAATATGTTCTCAGTGTAAATATATAGAAGAAGAGAATGACGAAAGTGATGAGAGATCCATGACTATTGGAAATTTAATCGATGAAATAATTTTCAGTGATGAAGATTAATTACTGGAGAAAATTAGGAATTGAGAATAGGAGTCTTTATATAATGTTTTTGTAACTACAATTATATTGATGCAATAATTATTGAAACTTTAAAAAATATATTCATTTTCACGCTGTAATTGTTTTTCTCCAACAGGGAAAATGTGATAAAAAAATTCATAGTGAATTAGAATTTGTGTGTCATCCGATGGGATCAACCATTTTTAATTGTGACGTCAGATTTAGATTCAGCGACGTCGAAAACGTAAGAATTGCCAATTTCGTAGAGTTTACAGAATTCTTTAAAGGTTTGTTCGACCATTTTTTTTAAATTCTGATGTCAGGTTTGGATTCAGCCACCTCGAACATGTAATTGTGGACAATTTTGTAAAGTTGCCCAATTTTTTCCAATTTTTGTTCCGCCATGTTAGATCCACCATTTTTACATTCTCATTCATGAGAGTGTAATGTAATCGTCCAAATTTTCGATCTCTGGTTTTTAACGGATCTTTACGCTTGCAGTTCAACTATTCCGATCACCGTTGATCATAGTTAGGATCGAGTCCCAATACTCTTTTGGCTCGAAAAAAATGTATGGAAAACAAAAATTCCCGATTTTTTTTGTACTTTTCTCCAAATTCGGCGCCAGATTGGATTTTCTACTGGACCGAACTCCATTCTGACTACGGATTCTTGAAGAGCATACCCAAAACTAAAAGGAAACATGGTTTTCATTTAGAAATTTCTCTTTTTTTGTCATGAGCATGAGACTTGAACATAAGTTAAAAAATTGTAGTTCTTGGTCATTAGTGGGTTAAAAAAAATATAACTTTGCAAAATATGATGTTTCAACCTTATTTTTTAATTTAAACTCAAAATATATGCACAAAAAAATTGCTCCAAATTGCGATTTTCAAACGTATTTGGCACACCTGGGTCGTGAAGGACCCTAGGCGACTTCGAACGACTGCTGTATAGAGATGAACCGACCCCCTGTACCAAACAAGGGTTAGTTTATCAATCGAAAGCGTTTAGAATAATATAGAAAGCAGATATGTTTCTATATGTGACCTTCCGCGAAGAAAGGGACATAACGCGTGGTAGCTTCGAAAGAGCAAGTAAAAAGAAATCGATTGGTGTAAAAAAATAAAAATAGACTTTTTCCGCATTAGGTCCCTTTCTTTTCGGACGATCACATATGATCTTCAGTGGTTCTTAAGAACCTTTTTGTTTCAATTCAGTTTCTAATAGCTTTTATTCAGTACTTGAACGGCTATTGGGACTGAAATTGGCTTAGTAAATATGTTTTGGTAGGCTGTGTAAGACACTTATCGACCGTCCCGAGCCATTTTGACGTATCTGCAGAGAATGTGTTTAAACTGTCATATCTCGTTGTCAGGTTGGAAAAGTACCGCAACTCGCAGCACCAATTCTATAGTGTCGTATCTCTTGATAGTGTTTTAACATTTTCGTAACTCTGTTTCTTTGTTTTTGAAAACGGAGCAATTCAAATTTCAAAATGGATTTTCAAATAATAAATCAATTTATACCTCGATTTTTAAAGTACGAATAATGAAAACGCGTCAGTAGATGTAAGTTGAGTATTATACAAACTCCAAAATGCTGTAAAATTTTTTAAAAATGTTTATTATAAACAGAAAAAAACACAGTATTTTTTTGATAATCTTATTTATTTAATCTATAATATATTAAATTTGTATTATATTTATAGTTCGTAAACCATTTAATGTTTTTATTCTTATAACAAAGCAACGAAAAGTCTCCTTAAAGCAATAGAAACGGAACGAAATTTCTGACAGATTCAAACATGAAACATCGAAAGAAATACTTCAGTTAATGCGAAAATGTTTTAGGCGACAATTACGAGAGTGTAGAACGGAAAAAACTCGAAAAATCATAATTCACCAAACTTTCAATAACGTCGCATTTTTTCTATTAATTTTTGATAAACTGAGTAATAGTACCATTAAATTGACAAAATTTCAGTTCAATAGACTATATGAATATCAATATTTCCTTAAAAAGCTAGTTACGGCACTTTTAAAAGACTATCAAAAGATACGACACTATGGAATTGGTGCTGCGACTTACGATACTTTTCCAACATGGGAACGAGATACGACTGTTTTAACGCATTCGCTGGAGATACGTCAAAATAGCTCGCGACCGTCGATTTATAGTACGTTTCCTGATGGTAAATTTTGAAAAAGTTTGCGAATTTTGTGAAAGATGGCCCTGTATCGGTACAGTTCGATAATAACTCAATAAGTTTGAAAATTACTTTCAGACAGAATAAGAAAATCCAACTATTTTTGGTTAAAAGTTCATTCTTTTGGATGGAAAGTTTACTATGTAAAGTTTGAATCGGAATTCATCTCATTTGTTTAAGAATTCTACTTTTTGGAAGAAAATTTAATTATTTCGTTGAAAATAAAAAAATAAAATCTACTTGGTTGAAAGTTGAACTACTTTCATTTTAGATTGAAAATTGATCTTTTCTACATGAAAAATTCAATCACTTTATTGAAAATCCGTTTTTTTTTGGTTGAAATCAACTGTTTTTTATTTCAAATTAAAATCTTTTTTGGTTGAAGATTCATAATTTTACTTGAAAATTCAACTACTTGGTTGAATGTTGAACTACTATGTTGAAAATTCATTTTTTGTTGTTGAAAATTCATCTCTTTGGCTGAAAATTGATCTATTTTGTTGAACATTCGTTTCATTTTTAGTTGAAAATCGATCTTTCCTAGTTGGAAATTCAACTATTTTATTACAAATTGGTCTTTTTTGGTTGAATTCAACAGTTTTTTATTTCAAATAAAAACCTTTTTTAGTTGAAGATTGATCATTTTACTTGAAAATTCAACTACTTGGTTCAAAGTTGAACTATTTTGTTGAAAATACACTTTTTGTTTTTGAAGATTCATAATTTTAGTTGAAAATTCATTTCTGTGGTTAAGAATTCGTTTTTTGTTTGTTTGTTCATAATTCATTTTTTCATTGAAAATGTAACTATTCCATTTTTTGTTGAAAATTTATATTATTAATTGAAAACTTATCTTTTCTAGTTGAACATTCAATTATTTTGTTGAAAACTTTTCTTCTTGTGTTAAGAATTCATCTCTTTTGGTAGAAAATCAATCACTTTTGGTTGAAAATTCAACTATTTTGTTGAAATTTCGACTTGAAATCATTAGAAACGCAAAAAGAATAAACGTGAAATCCGTGTTAAGGTTACAAATAGCCCAAAATTGGTAATGAAGTTTATGGACGGTCCCTTATCTGCAGAAGAGTTAACTCAGAATTCCTTAAAGGAACCAAAAACAGAATTCTGCACTTCCTATCTTGTTATCCCGGCTTTACGGATCCCAGTAATAATTTCAGACCAGTGTCAGAAATGGTTTGTATTCTCCTATCTAGTCTAGCTCTGCTTTCAGCGAAATTGCGTTGAGTCCTCTTGTCTAGACTCTAGAAAAAAGAAGGTTGGACGATAAAGCAGGTGGGAAGCGCTCTTGGTCCACAAGGCGGATAATTATTGCGTAATAAATCATTATTATCGCATTGAAACGACTACGGTTAACGCTACAAATTCCAACCTAAAGTTTCCCACTTTATCTTGCTGCTACTTTTATTGTGCTCTGTCGTCCCGAAGTGTCTCACTCGGCATCGGCTGGCTTAATTACAAAATAAGGACGAATTGACCCATTATACAGAACGGAACAAAAAAAAATTCAGCGAGCTTAAGAAGAATTCTGAAAGATGATCAATTTAAAACGACGAATAACTACTGGAAAGTTTTAATTGAAAAATTCTTTTTCCTGCCACAACCTTACAAGACAATAGTGGAACAAATTTAATCCAGAAGTGCTCAGATCAGTCTGCATGATCGGATAAAGTCTAGATATAGAAGGAAAGAAAGCTGTCGCGTCATTTTCACTCTGCATTTCAATGATAATGTGTTATTGGTTGGAACGGTATGGAATTAAACTAGACGTCAGTCGAATCTGGAATAGAGACTGGATTTTCACATCAGGAATATCGCAAAAAGGGTTCAATATTGATAATGAAAACTTCATGCCCCTGCCATCAACTTCTCATTTCTCATTTCTCATTTCTCTTTTTTTATTTTTTTTGTTCTTTTTTATTTCCTTTTTCTACCCCTTTCTCAAGTTCGTTTCCCGACCTAACTTTTTATCCCCGGGACCGGTTAAGAGATTTCCTGGCACATTGGGAAACACGATCACAAAAAGTTCACTAGAAAGGACGAAATATCATGCTGCTTGCTCCACTGACAAATTGCGTCGGCGCCGCGATTATTGAAGATTTCTCGGGATGGAATTTCATTTCTGATCTGACTCTATATAGACGTTCGTTTCAGATAGTGGCAGCCTTTAATAATCATATCAATTTTTCAGATTGTTGTTATTGAAATGGAAATTTAATGGTTATTGTTTTAACTACAGTAAGTTAAGAAATGAAGAATTTAGAAGAGTGAAAAATGGAACTATTTCAAAATTAAAGAATTTAAAACCACTACAATATAAGAAAAAAATTCTCAGACCTTTCTCGATTTTTCCCAGTAAGTAAAATTGAAAAATTAAAACTTTCGAAATTAAGAAATTTTTTATTTAAAGTATTAAAAATTAATTGCAGTAACGCACAATTAAAAATTGGAAGCTTTATAATTTTAATAAGTTTAATATTCTAAAAAGACATCATAATTAGACACCTTTTAAAAAAAACATTCAAAATTGTAAGATTTTAAAGTAGTGTTTTTAATTTTAACTAAATTGGAAATCAAAGCCTTAAAAAGGAGAGACTATCTGCAAGTAAGAATCACTCTTAATTTTTAGCCTTTAAAACATAAAAAATTTTAGTTTTAATTATAGCTACAGTTTTAATAATAAAAATTAGAAACCTTAATGTCATAAAAATTTAACAATTCTAAAAATAAGCATTAAGAACTATATATTTATTACACGTTACATATTAAATGTTTAACCTCTCGATTTAAAAAAGAAACAATAACAAATTAAGAGACTTCAATGAACAATTAAAAATTAAGAGAACTGAAAAATTAATATTTTAAAATTAACGTTTACAAAATAAGGTAATTTTAAGTTTAAAGATTTTTAAAAATAAGCAATTTTTATGTGCAGGCGCAATAAAGTGAATTATTTTTATATGTAAAAAGTCTCAAATTTACTAAAAATTATAAACATTCTCGATTAAAAAATACATTGAAGGTTGTAATTTCATAACAGTTGAACTAAAAACATAAAGATTATTCAGGACATAAAAAACACACAGCTGGTCTGAACTGTTAAAAGACAAGTTCAACAAAATCAACTCAGTACTGTGATACACTAGATTAAAATAGAGTTTTGGTCAAAACTACCTATCTACAACGATTTATATTTTGAATTTTTGTAATGTTGGACTTTTGTAGCTCTGGACTAAGAATTTCTTCTTAATTAATAAAAAAGTTATTAATTAATTCATCACGGTACATTTCACAATAATTTTACGTCGTTTTCAAAACTTTCAGTTTTCAAGCTCTAGACTAATTAAATATTTTTTTTTTGATCCGTAATCTTTAATAATATCCAAGAAAGCATCTAGTGAAGTATAAAAATATCCATAAATGATTATTTTAACACATTATTAGAGTTTTTTCAAGAATTTGATGTTATTTTTTATTTGTATAGTTTGAGAAACCCTGGATTAATGAAATCATCCTTTTAGACAGTCATATTTATGAATATAAATGAACACAAGAGCGCGAAATTATAAAAGTAGTTTGATTGATTTATTTTTCTATTTCAATTATGTAATTTAACAAAAATTTAACAAAAAAGGGTAATTTTTAACCAAGTGAGCTGACTTTTTTAACCAAATAGTTGCATTATCAATCAAAAAAGATAAATTTTCTACCAAAACAGGAATTTTTAACAAAAAAATTGAGTTTTCCAAACAAGTCGAATGTTTTACAAACAATTTGACTAAAATAATAAATATATATATATATATATATATATATCTCGAAAAGACAAATTTTCAACAAAAAAGTGAATTTTAAACCAAAAAAGATGAATTTTCAACGAAAAACAGTTGCATTTAAAACCAAATAGACGAATTTTCAACCAAAGAAGTTGAATTTTTAACCGAATAGTTGAATTTTCAATTAAATGGTCGAAATTTCGAAGAAAAAAAGATTAAAATGCAATCAAAATCTATTTTCCAGCCAAAAATACGAATTTTCTAGAAGACAGTTGAATTTTCAACAAAAAAGTTCATTTTAAACCAAGAAAGATGACTTTTCTACGAAACAAGAGGAATATATATCCAGAAAGATAAATTTTCAACAAAACAGTTAAATTTTCGAAAAAAAACATGACTTCAAAAAAAAAAGTTGAATTTGCAATAAAATAATTAAATTCCCTACCAAAGAATAACATTTTTATCCCAAAAAGATTAACTCTGAACCAAAAATATAATAGTAGACTTTTCAGCCAAAAACATTTAACTTTCAACCAAAAATAGTTGAATTTTCTTACTGGGTTCTATTAAATGCAAAGAAAGGGGGAAGTTTCTTGGAAATGGGGGGGAATAGGGAATAAGGGGGAAATAGGGGAAAAGGGGAATTCTTTTAAAAAGGGGAAAAGAGGGGAATAGGTAAGAGTGTAAAGTCTGATACTGAATAGTTTTGAAGCTTTGGATTCATGAAAATCTCTTTTTAGACTGTCATATTTATGAATATAAATGAACACAACAACACGAGAAACATAAAACTGTTATTTGATTTCATTTATTTTTCTATTTTAATGATTTAATTTTAAAAATTAGTTTATTTGTTATAAATTATTTGAAAAACTAGACACCAATATTCTATAACAAACTGTTTTACTGGGTGTTATGTATCTGAAATTAAGATAATTATTGAGCCGATAAAAACGGTTTTGTAAAAGATGACGTTTGGGCTGTAATAATAATAATAATAATAATAATAACACCCTTCAATTTATTGTCATTTTTCGGGGTTTTTCGGTGGCAAAAAATTTGAAGTTTCTCGGCTTCGAATATCACTTAATGATCCCGTTTTACAGTTCAACAAAATATCTCGACCCAAGATGCTAGAGAAGAATACTTTGAGCTTATGTTAGAAGTTGGGACGAGGTTCTAACTGCTGCAGACGATCATAAAGTCACCTTCACTTATAAAACTTTGCTGGCCAACGCCTTCAACTCACTTCAGAAGGAAAGACCAGCAATAACGCGTTCAGGAAACGGATTCTTCTTGATGGGCGAATCTTATTTTACTCGAGAAAGAACGAAGTAAGCTTTTATATCACATGAACTTTGCCAGAGCGAGAGAGTTTCAAGTCTCTCGTAGCGTAGTCTTTCTGCGACAACCGCGACGTTTACGCGGATATACTCGTATTGTAAGTTCCTCTCAAATCATTTCGTCCTGCTCGAGTTTTCCAGATCGTAAATAAAGTCCGACGTTGACGTTTCAAGGAAAATTACCAAGCGTACTTCGAATCTTCGACAGAGTACCAGGAAGAAATTTAACTTGAACCTTTGTCCTTTATGTCAATCGAACGACCTATCTTTTAGGACAGGGGAAGAAAAAAGAAGGAGGAAGATTCCTCTTTCGTATCGTGAAGTTTATTTTTCAGGAACCGGGAGCACAATCGATTGACATGGGAATTCCTTGAGTAAAGGATGCGGTGGAGAAGAACGGGGGAAATCAATCAGCGACGGATGGCGACGAGAATTTTTAAAAGGCCATGGGTATTGCTGCTTCCAAATGATGGAAGCTTCGTTATATTAAAAGATCACACATTTCCGAGGGGTTAAATACTCGAAATTTGTGTGTAAATTAGATTGCGAGAGTGTATGGAATTGCAAAAGATTGCATTATCTGACTGAAAAATATTGCAAGAGATTGCATGAAATTATATGAGATTACACGCAATTGCATGAGATTGCAAGCAGTGCTCCTAATCTTGATGATAACGATTGTAATCCTACTTTGATGAGATTGCATAAGGATTATAAAGCATTACAAGGAATCGCATTGATAGTAAATGGGATTGCATCGAGATTGCATGGGATTAAAAGGGATTGCAAAGGATTACATGGGACTGCATTGAGATTTCACGGGATTGCAATGGATTACACGGGATTGCATCGAGATTTCATGGGATTAAAAGTAATTGTAAGGCATTACATGGGATTCCATCAAGATTGCATGGGATTACAAGGGCAGAGTGGCAACTCAAACTTTAGAAAAATGCAAGGCTACATCGCGGTTTTCCCGGTAAAATATTACATTTTTGCAGGTTGACATTTAAGCGTTTATAATAATTATTTACAACTAACTGATTATTTAAAAAAAAAGAATTTTTAATCAAAAAAGAGGACTTTCCTACGAAAGATGAATTTTCAACAAAACAATTAAATTTTCCACCAAAAAGCATGACTTTTCAAACAAAAGAGATTAATTCTGAACTAAAAATATAGTAGTAGACTTTTCAAAGAAAAATAATTTTCAACCAAAAAAGATAACTTTTCTATAAAAAGATGAATTTTCAATCAAAAACAACCAATTTTCTATCCAAAAAGACGAATTTTCAACCAAAGATTTGTATTTTCGACGAAAAGCGATAAATTATAAAATATGAATATAAATATAAATATAAAATAATTGTTTATAATTTTGGATATATAAATATAAATATAATAAACATCGGGAAAATTCCCGGCTATTTCCTGGTTTTGCCGGTCAGTGGACACCCGCAAGGAATTGTAAAGGACTGCAAAGGATTACAAGGGATTGCATCGGGTGGCAAAGGATTACATGGGATTGTAAAGGATTGCAAAAGATTACGTGGGATTGAATCGAGATTGTAGAAGATTACAAGTGATTGTAAAGGATTACATGGGATTGCAGAGAGAATTTGCACCAGAGTGTAGGATGAATTTCGCTCATTTCAAACTATGTTTGAAAAAAATTCAATTTTGAATTCCACAAAGAATTTCTTCAATTTTGAACGTAAAAATAATTTTTGAATTTGTGATAATGCGGATAACCGAGATGGATTTCAAAGCAGTTTTCAGAGAATGAGGTTCTCTCTTCATATTCTCTCAATTCCAAAAGTATCAGATAAAGAAGGTGAAGTGAATATCTTTGGTCTCTGGTAAAATCTTCACTCAGTAGAGATGCAGGAAAAAGTAACACGACTAAAAAGCCTCGGTTGCGAAGCAAACATCCATCCTCCGAAAACGAAAGAAAAGAAAAGAAAGTAAATACCTACGTCGCGTGTCTACGTATCTTTCTCTTCATCTCGGAACTTCCTTTGTCTCTTTTTATGTACGAAAGCAAGAGCTGTTATATCATCGGGCATTGTAGCTTGTTACGTGTGATGTACGTAGTTCGTAGCATATTGTTTCAAAAGGCAAAGTTCACGAAGGTTGGGTAAAGGGCGTGGACAAAGAACCAGAGGACCTTTTCTTTCGGAGGTCCAATAAATAAAATATCCAACGCTACGCACTTTCGCATACGTTATGTATTCCCATCACGAGGCCTAAGGAGCGAAAGGTGATCCTAATTCATACGACGCGACGTCTTTACCTTTGAACCAAATCGCTTTAAGAATTTTTATTTCATTCTGAGATGGTCATTATTCGGGAAAATTCAGTTGGTTCGTATAACTCTGTAAATTAAAGTAGCCAAAATTGAACTCTTCTGAATTTTCAGCTTTCCAAGTTGAAGCTTAACAAAATTTTCGTTAAAAATTTTTTAATTCAATCTTCAATAATGAACAAATTATAAGTTTAATTCTAAAGGCTTGAACAAACTTTATCTCACAATGAAATACTCAATATAATAGAGCATCAATTTCACAGACTTCAATATTATACAAACTTTTATCGTCGGAAAAAATTCTCGGTTTTTAACATTTTTTCTCGGTCATACGAATAAAAATAGTTTTTGGTAACTACAGACTTCACAGTCCAAAATGCTCTCAAAACAGGGAAAATAGGATCATTTTTCACAAAAATAGGGGAATATTATTATTATATCATTAAGCTGTTTCCCTTTCGGGGTAGGCGTGAATTGCTCGGTGGTAAAGTAGTGATGTGTGGATGGGTATATAGGTGAAGGGTAGATATGTATATAGGTTTAAGGTATAGATATTTTTGATTGATCTAGAATTCTCGTGTAAAGAATAAAGAATAAAGATGCAAAGTGATAAGATAATCGGATACCTATTTATATACATTTTCTAGTGAATTCTAATTTGTTTTGGTATCTAAATTTAAGAATAATACTCCTAAAAATAGTGAATTAGATACCAATAAACTTGACCTAATCGAAATTATCAAAGAAGGGAGCGTGGCTCAGATGGCAACGTGCTCGTTTGTATGTTCCAATACGGATGCTAAGTCATACTTTCACAGGTTCGAGCCCAGAGTGGAGAAAAGAAACAGAAACACTGGGGAAGTTTCAATTCTCTTTCATGGTTGTTTGTTTCTGAATAAAAAGTCCATTAATTGGTATATAAATTCATCTGGTGGATCATTTTCTGTAACTCAGTTACAAAACACTTTTATAATATACGTCGAAATTGAAGACAATTTTTTTAAGTTCCATAGTTTTTTATAGAATACCTTTTTCTACATAACATTCAACCTTTCATCATTTTCTGTGTAAACATTAAAGGTTTCTGAAAGAATATTGTATAAAGATTTTTGAAATATAGCAAGATCTGAAAAAATCTGAAAAGTTTCAGAATATTCGAGATTATTGAAAAAAGTCTTAGAGACGTTAGAAAAATGATAGGATATTTGAGAAAATTCTAGCATTGTCTCTGAAGGTTTTCAGATCATTCTAAATAATTTGGAAATATTTAAAAACATAAATTCCGATAAATGGCTGATGGATATTGGGAATTAGATCGAATAATGCATATTGTTTTTTTTTATTAATTGTAATATTCGTTTAAATGTGCAGAAATAAGTATCAATTTTGGTATTCGAGAGTTTGAAATAAAATTATAACAATTATGGAAAGTTGTTCATGGGTGCACTTTTAAATTATATTCATTTTTTTCAGGTGTTTCGTTTTTTTTCTCGAAATCTCTTGGGCTTTAGAGAAAAATGTTTAATACAAGAAAGATGTATTTTTTTTAACACTTACTATTTTTTTGCACATTTTTTTCTAAAAGTGAAATTTATGCGCATATTAAAAAAAAATTGAAGTTCAAAATAGTAATAAAGAATTTGCTATTGATTTAGCCAAAAAGTCTTTTCACATTTTTTCTTAGATTTTCTTCAGTATATAAAAGTAAGCTCGAGGGGAAAGCCAAAATTTTGACATGGCGTTTTTGGAAGTTAATCCCAATAAAATAATTACATATGTGTTTTCAAATTTCTAAACCCACATTGCAAAACTACAATTTGACTTCTTAAACCACAAAAACTTTCAACGGAATTCTTGAGAAATCTCAAAAGATCTTTTTAGAAGAATTAGCATTTTTGAAAGTATTCTCAAATGTTCTGGAAAATTCTATATTGTGGGCGAGATTGGTAAGTTCTTTATAAAATTGTGGAATTTTGTAAACCATTTTAGATTATTCGAAAGGCCAATCTTTCAGAAATGTCTCAGAAAATGTTAGATTCCTTTGGAAGATTATTATATAATAATGCATAATTTTTTTGTGGAAAGATTCCACAATCTTTACCAACACCTTATTATAGTACTAGTATTAAGATTTTTACCTGGAATAGGTGTACAATTAGGAATAACAATTTTTGAAATGGTTCCGGATAAGGTTTTATCAGACAATTTTCATTTTTGAATATTTAAGAAACAGTTTAGAATTCGCATCCTTTATCATTTACCCAAATTATGAATTGAAACATTTATTAGTTTAATAGAACTTTTAATTTTTTCAAATGTCTGCTAGAGGACCCTAATGCTAATTATATATGACGTCAAAAACTATAATTGATGCGCCCTCAAGAAAATGAAAGTCACGTTTGGTTTGAAGTAGCAGAAAAGGAGATATAAATATTTGTTTAAACTTAAAATCGAAAAATAGAATTGAAACTCACTGAATTTTCCCAAAAAATTAGATTTTCAACTAGGAAGTTTTTGTGCCTGAACGTGTTTTTGACTTCTACTATCATATCAAAGTCAGATTTTTTTATGAACAATGCCGCCATATAACCATCGAATCCACGCAAATTTGTTAAATCGGCTTTCATTCATAATTAATAATAATAATTATTTGATAATTATACATTAAAGCAATTCAGAGACATTTATACATTTAGATATATGTTCAGAAACCATTTTTATTTACAAGTATAACATTTTTATAACTAAGAAAATTGGAATTGTCCCGTAAAGAATTACGTCCTAAGATTGAGTCAATCGATGCTCTTGGTGATAAATGCCACGACCAGACTCAATATTTAACATTTATTTATAAACAAAAAATGTTTCTTATCCAGTCTAAAAAATTTTCTTCTTGGAATGTGTTTATACGTTCTTGAAGAGTAAAAATATATTTTCATCCCATTTCCTGTATCATCCCCATTCCCCATTCTGTTAAGAATTTTTATTTCAATTTTTGAGATAAGCAATGAACATCATCGAGTGCAAGTTTAGCTGTGGTTGAGGATTACGCCAATGACGGGGAGTAAATTTCATTGAGCACATAGCGACGCTTGGCGTCGGCGTCCATTGTGTCCCCTAACCTCTCAGTGTACTGCAAATAGCGCGAGAGCTATGCAATGCTGAGCATCGTGCAAGTCGGTCGCAATGAGACCAAATAGGATGTAATGCCTGCTATTCATTAAATCGTAGTGATGCAAATGCCACGCCGGGTCATGCAATTCTGATCGAATTTTTCCATTACTCTTAATATTCTCTCTATCCATAAAACAAAATACATACCCTATACCATATATCACAATCCATCACATTCAAAATACTAATTTGGGTGATATGATATCCGCCCCTTGAAAATAATAAGTAATTACGTTCAACTGAATTTGTATTACAGTTTATTCTTATGTTGATAAATTGTAATACTGTGAGAGGTAATCTATAGAGATTTAATTATGTTCGAAAAGTGTCTGAAGTTTTTAGCTCATTCGAAGTTCATGGGATGAGATTCGGACCGAAAAGCGATCTTGATGGAGAGCAACCATAATTTCTCAAGGAGGACACTCTTTGGCGATACGAAGGGTTCGCGCGAAGGAAGTTTCGTTCTTGTGTCTCTAAATCTTTTCGACGAGTGCAGCTTCTTTGCATCGCAGACTATTTTCAGAGCGGGGCTATTTTCGGAAAGGGGACTCTCGATGATAGCTGTTTTGGTAACAATGGAAATGCACAAGCCTAAATTAATTCTCGAGCAAAAATTTCCAGTATCGACAGAAAAATTCTATTTCTTTCTTGATTCAGTTTCAAAGATCCTAAAATAAGGGTTGGTCGGTATTTAATCTGCAAGTACTTCTCCAGGCGGTTTAAAATTCCTTTCAGTTGTAGCTCACAAGAGAATTAATACAATTGAAAAGAAATTTTAAAGAAAAATTTCTATGAAATATCTCAGATTTCGCAGATAGACGATATCGCCTTTTAACTTTAATATAAAATAGAACTGAGGAGTGTGGATGAAAGCCTATATTCCAAAATCGGCTGGCTGTCAACATTGCCGAATTTTGGTGAGATTTATAAATCCTACCGGAGTCGCTTTTGGCGCCACTGCAAATACCGTGTCGTTTAATCGCTTCTCGAGGTGCGAGGAGATTACAAATGAATCTGCGTGAGACGTTTCAAGATCCGCGGAGGCAACGACTCGCTTAGTTCTGGGCATTCCTTGAATAGCTGGATCATTTAGCCGCTTTGCATCATCGGCGACTGTCGCCACCGCAGTTGTGAGAGGCGAGAATAGCTAGAAAATTTAGCGATATGTCGTAAGCGATTTCTGTCCTGCTTAGCACTCGCAACGAAAATGTCTCGTTGTGAGCTGATGAGTTTAATCTTGACATAGTTCCTATGAAAGACAATTTTCCGTGCCAGGATCCGAAGAAATATACATTTTATGGTTTTCCTTATTGAATAAGGGTTCAGGGTGGCCACTGCACCGAGAAATGTCCGGAAATTTTTGAGACAGAAAAAAAAGGCAAATAAGAATAAATTAATTTTCCGATGGGAAATTTGTTAAATTCCTAATTTTAACAGAAAAACTTGATCGTAAAAAAATAATGTGACATTGAACGGGTTTAAATTGTTGAATTAAAGACTAATTGTAAAATGTTTTTATTGTTCAGAATTGAATTTGACGTCACATTTGTTCGTGACTTTTTTCGAACCCTCACTAATAATACTAGTTTTAGGGGTTGTGGCTTTTCTAAGTCTTCTTCGTTATTTACAGACCCCAAAGACACAAAACCAAAAACTAGTAGGGTGATATGTCACGCCTGCCAACGAATCAACCAAATTAAGGACCTAATAGTTAAACAATGTCTTTGATGTTGAATAGTTAGAATATATCCTTCGAAATAGAAAACCTTTTAATTAAAAAATGTTGAATTATTGTAAACTGAGACTCTCAAAATTGTTTTCTTTCCAATTCCAAGCTTTAATTTCTTAGTTCTAAAGTCTTAAAGCTTTTTAATATATACTTTAATTAATATATTCTTTTTGAACGATTCAAAATTGAATGCTTTCGAATTTTTCATAAATTCGAAAATTCTGAAATAGGAGCGCCTGAAATTGACCAACTGTGAATGTAAACGTTATTGCACAATTTCACATTTTAATCTACAGTATCGTGTGAAATTTTAATTTCATTTAAAATTAGAAGGAAAATTTTCAAATGAAGGCGTTGAAATTAGAACAATTTTTAGATTGGGAAATACCTGAACGATTATAAATTCATTACATTCGAAATTTAATAGACCAAGATTACAATTCCGAGAATAAGAAAATTACAAATTAAAATCGGTTCAAGATATGTACTGTTTAATTGAAGCATTAAAAACAGTTTGTTTTGAAAATTGAATTGTTAGAAATGATACAAATTACAATTAAAATTAAAATGAAATTTGAAAAAGCTTTCCAGCTTCGAGAAAATTAATTAAATAGGTGTCATTCTTGACAGCACGGGATATTGTATATTATTATTATTATATCATTAAGCCGTTTCCCTTTCGGGGTAGGCGTCAATTGCTCGGTGGTAAAGTAGTGATGTGTGGACTGAGTATTAATTTGCCTAGACAGTAATATGCACTGTTACGTCATTTTCGATAAAATCAACTTTAAAATATTCGACGTAGACCATACACGGTGGGATTGGATCAACTTTAAAACAAAAGTCCTTGCACCGATGGGCAAGCTTCGTGGTCATCAAAATAATAATTTAATATCAAATGAAGGAAAATAAATTTACAAAAACTATCCACTTCATTCATAACACCATTGGGTTAGAAAATTGTAAACAAAATTAAGATTCTTAGGACAGAAAATCTAAAAAAATGTATTCAAATATAAATCAAATTTGTACGAAAAATATAAAGAATTTTTGGAAAAATAATAAGTTAAACGTCCCAGTAATCGTGACGCCAATTTTCTTACTTCTTATTCAATTTAAATGCATTGAAATTTCATTCGCTACTATGAAGTGCTGAAGATAAATTGTTTTTATTAGTGAATATTACTTTTATCATATTTGTCCAACAATATATTCAAATTATAACTAAATTTCAAGGTTATTGGGATCGTCAAGATTACTGGGACATTTACCATACATTTTAATTTGCTTTATTGTGCTATAAATAATTTTGTTACTAAAATGAATTTAATTTGTCTAACAAAATTTTATATTTGTTTTCTTGTTTTAGTGGTTATGAGCAATTGGACAAGGCAATTCAAGTCGGGGAGGGATTTGATAAAACAATTGAAAATCAAAAGTTCACGAAAACAAAAATATCTCGAATACGGGCAATATCAGACGAGATCCGAGAAATTCTCGTCTCGGCGTGCATCTCCAGACTGAACTAATGATACGATTTGAGATTCTTTTTCTTCATTCAATGTTCGTTTCAGTAGGGATAAGACAAATTGTTGTGCAGTTTTTGAATCCGCGCATATAATAGATTCGGACGAGTTCTCTAGGCGCATGGTCAAGTTCCATTCATGAGAAAGCCCTTTTGCAACCAACGAGAAGCAATGAATGCAACGACTTTCGATCAAACGTAAATGCACTTTCTCTAAAAAAAAATGTCAGAATGATTATAAATTTTACAGAATGTGAAGAAAATATACTCAAAAGTTTATTCATAAGCCAGCTTAACGGAAAAAGAATAAAATAAATGTAAAAATATGTATGTAATGGGTAAAAATGAACCTTCGAAGGTTAATACAATTCAGTTAAATCGTTGAAAAAATGTTAAAGAAATTCGACATATTAACATGCCTTTAACTTACTCATTTGTCTTGTCGGCCAGGATACTAGTTCGTTTAGCTGAAACATTACCCTTTGTGAAATTCAAGTTTCCAAAGGCTGATTTTCGAGCAAAGTCACATATAAAACAGCTCGAAAAATTGTGTCAGTCTTACAGTTTTTTCTCTAATATGGTACACTTCTGGTTTGCAACTACTGCAAAAAGCAAGGGGTAATCTATAGTCTGCTTCATTATAATCAAACTGTCCCTGAACAAGTATTTTTAATCCTCCATTTATCGGGATAATTGTTTAGTTTTCCCGAAACAAAATAAGCAAATCTGCGAACGATTTTCCTCATGCGTCCTGGCTTTTGGCATTCTGACTAACGAACAATGTTATAGAATAATTGATATTCGTATCCATAGTAACAGAGTAAAGAAATTAATCTATTTAAAAAGATATTTAATCGATAAAAGTTGAAAACATTCGATGAAAAGGCGTTTATTGAAAATGATAATTTTTGTGGACATAACGATTTGCTTGCATTTTAATAACTATTTTTGTTGATTTATAAATAAATAAGACGCTTTCCACGTCAAAAAAATCAGTCTTGGCAGCTATCTCATCGATTTAAATGAAACTCAGTGCTGTTGTGGCACTTTATGCGTAATGTTTTTTGGTCGAAGGATTTTCAAACATTTTGAAAATTCTGGGCGTGACGCCATTTTGAAATTTGATGTCGACTTTTTTTTAATTGTAATATTTCCGACTTTTTTCGGATTTCAATGAAAATTATAGGCATTTGGTAAAACAAGATGCTGTTTTATATAAAATACGGGTCAAAATTTTTTTTTTTAATTTTCATTAAAAAAAACTAAAAAAAATTTTTTGATTCGATTTTTGACGAATTTTGCTATTTTTTATTTTTTCTTAGAATAATATTCCTTTTTCTTTTATATTTCATTAAAAAAAAAAACTTGATGGACACTCATCTGGTTCACGAGTTATGAATATTTAAAGAGAGGCATTCCAGTCGAATGCTTGTACAGCGCAGCAGCTAGGCGGGCAGTGCAGACATTGTCATTACACAATGCACCGTTGAAACGCTGCAGTCTCAAGCATTCTTGTTTACTCAATTATTTTTCTCTCTTGTTAAGAATATTTTCACTTAGGAGCAGATTTTTGTATCTGAAATATTTTTGATGTTGCGCCAGGAGCAGCAGAATATATTTTGCAACGGATTTGGTTATTGATCGGTATGAAGGAATTAAATCCTCTCGTACTATCAATTGTCTGAGCTTTCAAAAAACGATCGCTAAGGAATTTCGCATGATTTTCATATTCGCTTGTGGCACAAAAAAATGACTAAACATGCATGGTTTGAAGATCATCGGTTTGATTTTGGCGAAACCAAAATTTTGGAAAAAACTGAACACTATAAAAAAACGAATGTTTTTGGAAATGGCTCATATATTCAGCAATCCTTTTGCAGTAAACCAAAGGGCTGATACCGAAAAACTTTCCACATTCTACTTCCTCCTCTTAGAAAATAGCAAATTTTAAATTTTTTTAGTTAGAATCAAATCAGAATAGCGTAAAAAGTGTTTCATCTTACGTCACATGAATTGATTTAATACGGTTCAAAAATGACAAAAACAGATAACCGACAAACTTTCTCAATTACACAAAATTTAACAAAAAAGATACAAATCAATAATTAAATGAAATTATCAAATATAAATCAATTGTTCATTCCAATTTGGAATAGAAAGTAAAAATATTCAGAAATAAGACGGATCACTTACTAAAAGAATTAGGAAAATACTACACTTAAGGAAAATCGTTCCACAAGTGGTTTCTTTCAAATTTGATTGCTGTCCCTTCCTGTTATAAAAAAAAACCAATACCCCGCCCTCATCGAAAGGACTGACTTTTATAGCTGTAACACAAACTCTGGAAAAAAAATTTTCCTCCCACGATATCCTTGCATATGAGACCCTATAGTCTATACAACGATGACCAACCCGGCAGTTTTCACTCTGTTTTCATTGAACATTGACGTTAAAAATCTCACTTTTCTCCTCTAGAGAAAATAATCGCGTCATAATGCCAAATATCTGGTACAAATTCTTATAAGTTTAGTAATGATATTATTACACTACTTCCAATTAATAAAAACGAATTATTTTTCAACACACATCAAATTTGGATACATATATAAATATACATTTTTAAACAATTTCAAAATATAATTTTCCGTACAAAAATTGAAAAAATATATATATATACGTCGATGAAGCAATGGTTTCTTAAAATCATTCTTCAATAAAATTTTTTTTGTCATTTTATTAATTTTACAACAGTTTTCATTATTACTTGCTTGCGGTTTTTGATAATGTGAATCTTGATTTTTTACTAGAGTATGTCACAACACATTGTTGGAAAAATATTGTTAGTTTAAGTAATAGTTGAAAAATTATTATCAACTACAATAATTTTGATAATTTCTAATGCAATTTGATGCGAAATTAAACATTTTATTTCCACAGACACAAATTTTAAATAAAACAAGAAATTTAGTACATTTTGATCTAAAATTAAAGACGTAAAAACAAAACCAAAATCTTTTATTACATTTTAACATTTTTTTATCAAGTTGTTTTCGGTGAGAAAAAAATGATAACATTTTTATATAACATCAAGCTATTCTTGATAATCTCAGTTTGTTACATAATTTCACGAATGCTTTAACTACAATGCTTAAATTTGAAAGCATAATCAAATAATTATTCAACTACAATGTTTCTTTGGAAAATTTATTTGTCACAACATTGTAATTGTGGAAATGATTCTACTGGCACAGAAATAATTTTCAATGGCAACAGAAAACTCAGTAAGTTTCAAATTTAAAAAATTTAAAAATTTGTGTGAAAAATTAAAATTGAAAAATGATCAGAAACATACAGCTTTTTCAAACTAAAATTTGAATGCATTAAACCAAGGTAAAGAAATTGTTTAAATGCCATGTTTCTTGACAATTGCTATTTTTTCTACTTCTACTTCGTATTGATACTACACTGAGATTTATAAAGGAACCATTGTGTGCCGAAACATCTGAATCAACCTAATTCGTTTCAATTCACCTGACCCTAAAGCCAACAAATTACATCAACAATTTCTACACAAAATCTATAATCTTTCCCCGGTTTTTTGATCATCACTATAGGGTTCGACCAATCGGAACAAGAGGGTTCTATTATACGCTGTTCTAGTAATTTATCAACTGCTTGATAAATTATTTCTTTGATTTTAGGGCCCACTACTCCGGCCGATTTTTTCACTATTAATGTTATTTTTTAGGAATAAAACAGAAACTACACATCCTATCAAAAAGTGACCAATAACAAATTTATAGATCTTTTTGGAGTGCACAGTTTTTGTTCAATCATCATTTGTCGTATCTTGCATAGTTTGACCGTTGAATTAAATTTTTGATTTTTCATTATTTTTTGTGCAATAAAAATGAGAATTTTCGATTTTTCAAAAAAAATTAAAAAAGTCGTTATGATAATCCTGTAGGGCGTGCAAAAAGAAACACTTTTTTCGCCCTGACTTTTTTCCGTGTCGTGTATTGTTTGGCTGAAAATGTTAATTTTCGTTTCCTCTTTTGGATTTTGAAAATAAATTGTTTAAATTTTTGAGTTCTATGAACAGACGCACATATAGTTTTCAAATTGTGAAAAAAATGGCCTCAAAAATTTTCAAAATGCGCTCACTTTTTGAATTTTCATCCAAAATGGCTGGCTAACGAACTTGACCTGTCGTTTAAGAGACTCAAAGATTATACCAAAGGCCAATTCAATAGCTCAATTATTTCAAAAGTCATTGTGCTCACAGACAGAAATACATACATACATACAGACAGACGGACAAATTGGTAAAAATCTATTTTTTGGGTTCAGGGGGTCTCAAAACGTAAATATTTGACAAAAACGGGAGGGGGGGGGTCAAATTTTACAAAAATCTAATACCTTCTCTGGATGAGAATGTAAAAATAAAAATATTTACAGTTGACCAAGAACTGAACCTAAAAGAATATTAACTCCTCCATTCCATACCGCTCCACGTCGCGACGGAGAGCTGTACACCGACCAAACGCATCGTGGCTTGGTACACCGCCTGAATGATGTCCGTGAAGTTAGCACAACAACCATAATATATCCTACTTTTGTTTAATAGAATCGTTTGGTTATCGTTTGGTCATATTTGGAAACTAAATTTTGTCATTTGGACGAAATGACTCAAAAAGATATTGAGTTTTCAAAATTGGAGTGCTAGCTTCAGGCTGCACAACAAATTTTAATTTTTTTAAAAATTCTTTTACCAATCGTGTGGATGTCGTTTGATCGCGTTTCGGAACTCAGTTTCGATGTTTGGGCGTCGAAATTGTGTGAGTTATCGAGAAAAAAAAGTAATTAGCACCATACTCGCGAGCGACGCCTTCTCAAGTAGTAGTTACCTTCATACAGTTACCTTTATTCATGATTTCAGCCATTTTTCATTCTGTGTTATCCTATTCAAAAACAGGACACGAAAAAAATTATACCATCAAAAAAGTGATCTCTAGTTTTTACAGTGAAATATGACGTCATACGCAAATAATAAAACATTATACACATGTGAGCACATGTTTTGCCTTATTCTACCCTCTCACCGCAAAAATTGTGGTGCCGAAAATTTCCAAAAATTTTGAAAATTTGTAGATTACACAGCCACACAAAAAAAATATTTTTTCGGAAACTTCCAATATTTCTGAATTTTATCAAATGTTCAAACTTTCAAAAATAATTCAAATTTCTGAAATTATCAAAATTTCCAAAACGTTCAAAATGATCAAAAATTTCAAAATTTTTTAAATTATCAAAATTTCTATAATGTCAAAAATTTATAAAATTTATAAAATTATGAAAATTGCCAGTGTCCAAAATTTCTAAAATGATCACAATTTCTGAAATTATAAAGACGTCTCAAACTTTTGGAAATTTATAAAATTTTCAAAATGTATCAAATATCTAAATATTTCAAAGTTTCAAAAATTTCCAAAATTATCAAAATTTCTAAACTTTTATACATTTCTGAGATTATCAAAATTTCTAAAATTATAATAACGTCTCATTGCAAAATTTATACAATTACAAACATTTTTGAAATTTCCAAACCTTTTAAAATATCTAAAATTCTAAAATTATAAAAACTTCTAAAATGATGAAAATTTACAAAATTATAAAAATTCACAAAATTATAAAAACTTCTCAAATTTTCAAAATTTATAAAATGAAAAAAATCAAACGTTTTAGAATATCTAAAATTTGAAAAATGCTTAAAAGTTGTAAAATTATCAAAATTTCCGAAATTTCTAAACTGTTCTACATTTCTGAAAATATCAACATTTCTATAATTATCATAATGTCTTAAATTATAAAAACGTCTGAAATTTTAAAAATTTAGAAAATCAATTAAATTTCCAAAATGTATCAAGTATATAAAATTTTCTAAATCTCAAAAATTAATGAAATTTGCAAAATTATCAAAATTTCTAAACTTTTCAACATTTCTTAAATTACCAAAATTTCTAAAATTATAAAAACGTCTCAAATTTTCAAAATTTATAGGACTACCAACATTTCTGAAATTTATCAAATTTCCAAACTTTTAAAAATTTCGAAAATTCTAAAAATTTGTAAAATGATCAAAATTTCTAAACTGTTCAAAATTTCTAAAATTTCTAGAATGTGAAAATTTTTCTAAAATGTTAAAGAAATGTTTAAATTATCCGAATTTCTGAAATTTCTAAAATGTTCTACATTTGCGAAAATATCAAAATTTATAAAATTTCTCAATTTTTCAAAATTTTTAATGGTTTCAAACATTTTTAGATTTTCAAAGTTTCTAAATTTTTGTTTAATTCTAAAATTTGGTAATAATTTTTATTTTATTTTATAAGTCATTTTAACATTTCATACCACTCAGAAATTTTGATCATTTTCATAATTTTAGAAACTTTGAACATTTTTAAAAATTAAGAACATCTTTTAAATGTTGGAAATTTTAAAAATATACGGAAATTCAGATAATCCAAACATATTCCAAATTTTTGTAAATTTTCGGTAGTACAGTTTTTAATGTGAGGGGTCTATTAACGCAAAATGTGTGCTCACAGGTGTATAGTGTTTTATCATTTGCGTATGAAGTCACTTTTCACTGTAAAAAATAGATCTCACTTTTTTACGGTAAAATTTTTTTTATGTCCTGTTTTTGAATAGGATAACTTCATGTTGTTATTTTCAATGTAAAAAAACGATTCTGGAATCCCACCGGTGGTTTCATTTTAGTACCACTCGAGACTGTTTTTTCTTAGTCTTATTATAATACCTGAACCTAGCCTTGAAATAATACTTTGTTTTTACAGATTCTACTCCTGAAAAGTAGAATATTAGCCTCGCATCATATGAATAGAAAGGGGCTGAAATCATGCATGTCTTCTAAAGATATGATTTTTTGAAAAATTTTCTTGCCAGGATTTCTATTGAAGGACATGGCTGAACAAAGAAGGTCACTTCTACTTGAGAAGGCGCCGCTCGCGTGCTAATGCATCTTTTATTCGATACCTCACACAATTTCGGCGTCCAAACGTCAAAAGTGAGTTTCCAGACGTGGCCAAACGACATTCAAACGATAAGTAAAATAAATGTTGAAAAAAAAATTTAATTTGTTGTACAGAGTGAAGTTAGCACTCCAATTTTGAAAACTCAATATCTTTATGAGTTATTCCGTCCAAACGACAAAATTTGGTTTCCAAACATGATCACATGATGATCAAACAATTCCACTAAACAAAAGTAGAATATTTTATAATTGTTGTGCTAAATTCGCGCACATGCCTTAATGCGATGTGGAGCGGTATGGAATGAAGGCGTCGATATGTGATGTGCGTCGCATTACCCGCTTCTTCAATATCTCAATTCGGGCAAATTTAAATAGATTCAGGAAAAAAAATCATTTGAAATATAATGCGGCACAAATCGGACAAACTATAGTATTTTGATAAAGCTTAAATATGTACATAAAATTATACATATGTTATATTATTATACTCACCAATAGAATTAAAAATGACCACCAATGTGAAGACTAGTATATAAACGATCTTCATTTTTTTCAAGTGAAAACCCTGATTAAAGTATTGTTGAAGAACTTGGTTAACAGTAGATATAATAACAGGTCTGTTGCTTTATCAGAGTATATATACTATAGTCGTTGCCTCGAACGTTTCTATTAGGCAATCACGTACGTTTCAATTACGTAACCTCTGTTCATTATCTTTGGAATTGTTTGAACTTGAAGAAAGACAAATAATTTTGGAATTAATTATGTATGAATTGTGATCACGATTGATTAGTTGAGTGAAAATTCAACTAATCTTTCGAAAATTAATCTTTTTAGATTGACATTTTAAATATTTCATTTTTGGCTGAAAATTGATATTTTTGTTTAAAATTTAACTATTTGGTAGAGAATTAATGTATTTTGGTGAAAATTCTTCTTCTTTAGTAGAAAAAAATTCTCCCTTTTTCGAAAATTCATCATTTTGGTTTTGAAATCCAACAAATTGTTTAATAATTCATCTTGTTTTTATTGAGTTCAAGTCTTTTCGGGTAAAAATTAACATCTATTTTAGTTTGAAAATTCTACCACTTCGTTGAAAGTGGAACAGCATTTTAAAAGCTAATTTTTCGTGGTTAAAAATTCATTTTTTTTATTTGGAATTTATGTATTTGATTAAAACATTCTTTTTTTTAGAAATTTAATCTTTTTTTATGAAAAAAAATCTATTTTCTTGAAAATTCATGTTTTTTGTTTTGAAATTCAACTATTTGGTTAAAAATTAATCTTTTTTTTGTCAGAGTTCAACTGTTTTCTACTTAAAATGAACAACTTTTTGTTTAAAAATTCTACCACTTAGTTGAAAATTGGATTAATGTCTTAGAGCTTATTTTTTTGTGGTTCAAGATTCATAGTTTTGTTGGAAAATTTACCTTTTTTTAAATTAATTTTTAGAATCAACAGTTTAACTATTCCATTTTTGGTTGAAAATTGATCTTTTTTAGTTCAAAATTCAGTTTTTTAGTAAAAAATTCTTTTTTTTGCAGAAAATTAATCTTCTTGTTGAAAAATTCATCTATTTTATCGAAAATTTTCTTTTTTGGTTAAATTAAACTGTTTTTATTTCAAATTAACATCCTCTTGGTTAAAAATTAAATTGTTTCGTTAAAAATTTGAAATTTTTTGGTAGAATGTTAATTTTTTTAAACTTAAAATGTAAAAACTCAATTTTTCGTTGAAAATCCATGTATTTAGTTCAAAATTTGTATTTCGTGGTAGAAAATTTATCGTTGTTGAAAATTTGTCTTTCTTGGTGGAAATGAACTGCTGTATGAATTGTAGATATTAGCCACGAGTGTGATTACTATTTTTTGTCTTGCGAAATTTTCAAATTAAAATATAATATTTTGATATATCTTAGTATCTTTTATCTAAAATAATAGAAAATAAAAACAAGGATGATATTTTTGATAATTGATGAAAATTAATTTCTGAAATGATGAATCTTCAACCAAAGAAATTAATTCTTATAAAAGTAGTTCAATTCTCAACAAAGTATTTGAATTTTTAACCAAAATAGTTGAATATTCAACGGAGATAGATTTATTTTCATTTAAACAGTTGTACTTTCAAGCATAACAGATGAAATTTCGACAAAGAATATTAATTTTCTGCTTATAAAATCATTTTCAACAAAGCACATGAATTTCCAATAAAACTGCGAAATCATTAACTAATAAAGATCAATATTTAACTGGAAATAAAAAAGTTTAATGTTTTAGTTGAAAAAAAATAATTTTCAAATAAAAAATATTAATTTTTAACCAAACATTTCCATTTTTAACCAAATAGATGAATTTTCAATGAAAATGATAAATCTTTAATGAAAAAATGAATTTTTAACAAAACTAGTTCAACTTTCATCTAAAAAGTTTAATACTTAACCTAGTAATTGAATTTTCAACAAAAAAACATAACCTTTCCACCAAAAATGGAATAGTCAAGTTTTTAGCTCAACATATTAATTCTCAACCACACTCAGAAAAAGGTTTGTTTGAATTAAACAAATCCTTTCTTTGACATAGGGTCAAACAAATATTTGATTGAATCATATAAATTCAAAAGTTAAATTTTCAACAAGATAAATCTTCAACTAAAGCCCTGCATAGCTATTTTAGGATGAAACTGGGAAATAATTATTCAAACTTTTCATAATGTAGGCTACAATTGTTAATTTTATACTTACAAAGATTTTATTGTAGATAAAAATCGATTTATAAAAGTTTCTCCCAAATAATAGTTAATAATGATCACTATTTTTGTATAATATTTTTTTACAACATTTTCGGCGAAGCTCCATATTAATTTATCATACTATAAATTAAGAGGATTTCTTAGAACTCTGAAGTCAAAATTAAATAAATCGTGAAAATTTAATTTTTTTGTTGTTATTTTCAAATATTTGTATGTGTTCTGCATATTTTTCATAGGATTTTTGAAATTTTTTGTTTCATCGTAGTCGCATTTCCTGTCAAGGGACCTTTAGCGATGTTTAGAATTCATATCCATCACAAGTACATTCCTTGTTCTCTTAATTTTATATTTTTGTACTCTCCTGATTAACTCTTAATTAAGAAAAAAAATTGAATGTTTCCAATATTTTTTACTTTACAAAATATGATTGTCCAAAATGGTCAACTTTCTGGCAGTAAAATCTGTAAAAGTATCAGTCACAGTTTGTAAGATAGAGTGGAAAAATAAGTACAATAACATTATTTAAAAAAAAATCTTTGCTCCACGTATTATACCTACAATACTTCTCATTTTCATTGTAAAATATTCCAAAACTTATCAATCAATGTGTTTAAATTTAGATCCGCTATAAACGTGTGCAAAAATGTTTGCAATCCATAAAAAATAATACGTGTCTTGTGTAAAGCAATTTCTCCAAATATTGCGTAGTGATGATATTTTTTTCAATTACGCAACCTCTGATTATTCTCCTCGACTTGTTCTGAATGCGTAAGAGGACAAACAATTGCGTAACTTATTATATGTGAATTTTTAGGATACAAAAATTAAAATTTTCCACATTATCACGTTTCACTTATTTATGGAATTTCAAAATTATACCAAATGCCAGAAATACCATTTTCCTTGTGGTAATGTACTTTTATACTTAAAAACAATAATTTTACATGGTAAAAAAATCTTTGAAAATTGTAAAATAGTACAGAACTAATTCTAGAAAAAATCACATAGTTTACATTGCTTTTACATTCTCATCATAATGAGAAGGTATTAGTTTTATGTGTCTTATGTGTTATGTAACACAGTTTCAGGGACGAAAAAAAAAATCGATTTCTTTTTCGCCCAGCTATTTTGGATGAAAATTCAAAAAGTTAGAGCATTTTTGAAATTGTTGAGATAATTTTTTTATGATTTAAAAATTATACGGACGGCTATTCATAGTACTCGGAAATTCTAACAATTTGTCTTTAATTTTTCGATAAAAAAAATTATCAGAGTAATAGCATTTGCAAAATTCAAGAAAACAAACGAAAATGAAAATTTTAAGACAAACAACGCAGGATATTAAAAAAATTCAAGAGGATAAAAATATTGCTTCTTGAAAGCCCTAGAAGCTTAGCATAATGTTAAGAATTTTCTTGAAAAATCATAAATTCACAGAAAAAATAATGAAAAATCAAACATTCCATTTTCTGGTCAAACTAGGCAAGATACGCAAAAAAAATGAAGAGAAAAAAATTGTGTACCCAAAAAAGATCTACAAATTTGTTGAATTAGTTTTTGATAGGATGTGTAGTTTTTGTTTTATTTGTAAAAACGTCAAAAATAAAAATAAATTTTTTTGGACAAACGTCACAAGCTATGAAAAAAATAAATTGACAAACGCTGGAAGAAATTGAACAAAAAAATTGTTAGTTCAACTCTATCGGACCAGTTTATATGGTGTTAAAAATCACAATGTTTCAAAAACGAACTATTTTCATCTATAGCGGAATCATTTTACAAAAATAATCTTAAAAAAGTGTAATAATGATAATCTTACAAAATTTATATGGGGTGAAACAATTCAATAGGAGTAAAAACTACTTACGAATTAGTTACGAAATGTCGGAGTCATCTTTTGGAGTAAAAGTAAAAGTTAATAGAATTATGAATAGATTCCCTATTTAAAATTATAGGTATAAAATTTCTGTTAACATTAAAAATTGATTAGAAGTTAAAATGCCGTAAAAAAGGAAGAGGTTAAATCCAGAGATAATAAAGTATGAGAGGTACTTTATTTCAAATTTGATAAAGGAAAATTATAAGAATTATAAAAAACATTCCAGTTCTTTTTCGATAAAAACCATTTCAGCAAAGGCTCTTCAGTAGGACTGTTCTCTTGATGTAAAACATCAATATCATCCCAGGGAAAAATGAGCACTACTGTCATTAATATTATTATATAAATATTCGTTAAGAACATTACCTTAATTTCTTCTAATCAAGTGTAGAATTAATACTAAAAGTAGTGCTGATTTTATAAGTTTTGAAAAGTCTCTTGATATTCTCTGAAATTTTACCATAGTATGGGATATTAATAGTGCTAATAGGATCAAATTCTTTTTTGATAATGTTATTGGAATCATTATTTAGGTTTTTTTTTGTTTAGTTCTTTTACTTTATTATCAACTTATTTACCAATAACATTTTGTGGAAAGTTGTTTAGAACAAGGTAATGTTTACTATTTTTGAGTTATTATTGTCAAATTTTTTATTCGAACGTAAAATAGCTGAATCGACTGTAAGTTCTTTATAATAGCAATTTTTTGTTGGAGTGGATGTTTCGATAGAAAATTGAGTAAACTGCCTCAACAGGTTGATTGGCGAAACCAATTAGTATAAATGGAACAATAATCAATTTTGATAATGCTTATAATAATTTCATTAAAAATCTTGAATTCTAAGTCTTGCATTACAACGCCTGCTAAATTATTACTAAAATTGAAAGTGTTAGCCATTAGGAAATGTATTTCTTCTTCATATTCATCTAAAATTAAGGCAGGAAATTTCTCAATATATGTAAGACAATCATTTTTCAATAGTGTTAAGAACCAAATCTACAGGAACATTAGTGAAGAGAGAAGTTACATAAAGAGAGATCATAATGTGGTCAGAAGGAATAATGATTTTTTCTAGTTTTTTTTGGAGTCCATAGCATTTTCAATAAAACATTTAGATTTTGGAAGAGCAGAGTTCAAAATACTGGTAAAAACTCAGGATATAATATATGTAGGAGAATTAATAGTGGTAACCACAGATCTCAGAGGAAAATCATTTTTGTGAATTTTAGGAAGGCCATACATAAATTATAGCCACATTAGTATTTTCTGTAATGAGGTCTTGTCTATCTATGTTAGAGCCTAAAAAGCCTTTTAGTCTCCAATTGTTAATTTTGTTAAAAGTTTTTTTTTGGTATAGATTTTAAGGGGTTATTGTCCATTTTTTCATAAGTTGTGTTATCATTTAACATAAATTTCTTTTTGTTATAGTAATCCTATCTATTAAGAATAACAATAACATTAGCTTTATCTGCACATGTTATAAAGAGATCTTAATGTCCTATGAGAAAGGTTTTTGTTTCAGAAATATTTTTGGAAACGATTCTATATGAATCATAAATGAAGTTAGGTTTTTTAATGCATCGATAAGATAAAGAAAAAATTGTAACTGTTAATTCAGCTTGCATTTTATCTGGATTTTTGTCAATGCTAGTTTCTACATCTTTCATAATTTCAAAGATGAGTTGATTTCTAAAAGTTAAAAAATTGGAACTACATTCATCACCTCACCTAAGAATATCGTTAACTTGGTCAGAAATCTGAGTATTAGTATAATTCATAATCCACGGATCAGAAATCTCTGGACTGTTCGAGTACAATTGTTTATGTTCATTAATCTGTGTATCGAAGTGGTTCGAATTTTTGTTGTGTAAAATATTCTGTAGTTTTTTTTTCACGAGAGTGATATGTCAAATAAGGGTTAAGATTGAGAATTTTTTTATATTCAATAATATCATAATACTCACCATTTAGATGATTGTGAACATGAGAAATTTCTATTTTGCGAGTTACTCGTTGTAATTTTTCTATATTAAACTTAAGCTTTTTTTAACAGAATGATTATCAAAAGACAGATTGTGGGTATTTTTATTTGAGTTCGTAATATTTCAAGAAAGGATAAACTATTTATGAAAATTGATAAGAATTTCTTCCTAGCGTGTGTATCTTTGATGTCACAGTTAATGTTGATCCAATTTTTGATGTTGAGAAAGATGTCAAAATCATATTTTTGCTCAAGTCGGTTCCAAAGAGTCATGTTGCGGAACAATTCTAGTTTATGTGCAATTGATATAAAAGATCTTTAACCTCCGAGGAACCAATAGAGGAAGCAAACGAAGAACAGAATTGTTGTTTCAATTCTATTGGACCAGTTTATTTGGTATTAGAAAATCCCAACGTTTCGGACACACTGTTCTCATCTTCAGATCCACTAATTACTTCACGACACTACTGATATCTGATTTCAATTTAGATTTTAACTCAGAATCCCACGCGGAAAGATATCCCGGAAAGTACTCCACGGAAATTTCAGTTGGAAATTCCATTGACTTTTCGTGAAAAATCCACCTTACTTTCCGTATGCAAATTGCAGCCCGTAATGGACTCAGGAAGTTCCAAGCAAACAATTTTCTACCAGTACCTCTACTACTGGTCGATTCTGGAAGGACTCGACCGTCGTCCCAATATATTTCGTTTGCAATAGATCTACAAAATAAATCTTCCTCAAAGAAGTTAAGCTCAAAATGAAAATCGGCCGTACCTTACCTATTTTTTTCATGACCCGTCATCATGAAGCAACTCCCAGGTGCTTCAGGTGTAAAAAACACATCTTCGTCCAGGAAGTTGAGTTTTCAATGAACATTCACCGCAACCAACCCATTATTTTCATGATCCGTCAGTATAAAACAACTTCGAGGTGCCTCAGGTGTAAAAAATATATCTTCCTCGAGGAAGTTGAGTTCTAAATGAACATTGACCGCAACCAACCCATTTTTTTCATCATCCGTCATTATAAAACATCTTCCAGGTGCCCCAGGTGTGAAAAATACATCTTCCTTGAGGAAGTTAAGTTCTAAATGAACGTTGGCTGCAACTAACCCATTTTTTTATCACCCGTCATTATAAACAATTTCCAGGTGCCCCAGATGTGAGAAATGCATCTTCTTCGAGGAAGTTGATTTCTAAATGAACATTGGCCACAACCAACCCATTTTTTCCCTCATCCGTCATTATAAAACAACGTCCAAGTGCCCCAGGTGTTAAAATTACATATTCCTAGAGAAAGGTAAATTTTAAATAAACATTTACCGCAATCAATTCATTTTTACATAGCTCGTCATTATACAACTTCCAAGTGCACCAGGTGTAAAAAATACATCTTCTTCGAGAAAGTTGAGTTCTAAATGTACATTGGTCGCGCCCAACCCTTTTTTGCTCGACCCGTCATTATACAACAACTTCCATGTGCAGCAGGTGTACAAAATACATCTTTCTCAAGGAGGTTAGGTTCTAAATGCAGATTGACCGCACCGAGCCCATTTTTCTGATGACCGGTCATTATACAACACCTTCCAAGTGCACTATGTGAAAAAATGGGTTGAGTGTGGTCAATGTTCATTTAGAACTTAACTTCCTCGAGGAAGATGTATTTTTCACACCTGGTGCATTTGGGAGTTCTCTTATATTGACGGGTAATAAAAAAATGCGTTGGTTGAGGCCAATGTTCATTCAGAACTGAAGTTCCTCTAGAAAGACGTATTTTTAACACCTGAGGTACTTGGAAGTTGTTTTATATTGACGGGTCATGAAAAAAATATGTTGAGTGCCGCCAATGTTCTTTTAGAACTCAACTTCCTCGAGGAAGATGTGTTTTGTAGATCTATTGCAAACGGAATATGTTGGGACGACGGTCGAGTCCTCCTGTAATCGACCAGGGGTAGAGGTACTGGTAGTAAAGTGTTTGCTTGGAACTTCCTGAGTGCATTACTGGCTGCAATTTGCAGACGGAAAGTTAGTGGAATTTCTACCGAAAGTCAACGGAATTTCCAACTGGAATTTCCGTAGAATTTCCGTGGAGTCCTTTCCCGGGAATCTTTCTACGTGGGATTAACTTTGAACTTTTACTCCAAGAGATGATTCAGTCATTTCGTAACTAATTCGTAAGTAATTTTACTCGTATTATATTGGTCATCTCCATATAAATTTACTGAGATTATTATTATTATTGCACTTTTTTTAGGTTATTTTTGAAAAATGATTCTCCTGAACATGGAAGCAGTGTTTTTCCGAAACGTTGGGATCTTTAAAACCAAATAAACTGATCCGACAGAGTTGAAACAACAATTTCGTTGTTCACTTTCTTCCTATATTGGTTTCTCGGACGTTGAAGATCTTGTTTATTGACAAAGGTTGTTCATCCAAAAAAGAGCTACGAGCTACAAATGATTTTTTTATAGGATGCGTAGTTTTGGTTTTAATCGTGAAAAATAACACTGAAAATAAAAAGATTAATTTTTTGTAAAGACGACGCAAGGTACGAAAAAAAGCAATGGACAAACGTTGTTCATCCAAAAAGAATCCAGACATTTGTCATTAATTCTTTTTTGAAAAAACGCGCAGTTTTTTTTCAATGGTGACAAATAACATAAAAAATGAAAAATTATTTTTTTTCAAATGACACAAGGTACGAAAAAAAATTAATAGACGAAAGTTGTTCAACCAATAAAGATCTACATATTTTTTTATAAACGTTTGTTATAAAAATACAATGCAAATAAAAAAATCAGCCTTTTGGAAAAACGACACAAGCTACCATAACATTTTATTTAACAAAATTTTGCGCCTAAATTATAGCTACAAATTTTCATAGATCCACTTTACGCTAGGATGCCTAGTTTTGAAGAAACTTCAATTACAATTTAAAATTGCGCAGTTTAATCTTTTCAAATAAAAAAATAATTTGAGAGGCATGATTTCATTTTTCAAGCAAACTATTTCAAATCCTTTTAAATTTTCTCAACTTCTTTGAAATGTTCTGAATTCCTGCGAATACCCAGATATATCTTAATTCATCTAAATTCTATGAATTCCTTAAATTCATGGAATTTTATGAATTCTGAAAACTCCCTGAATTCCAAGGACTTCAAAACGATCCAAAGAATTCAGAAGAATTTGAAGAATTCAGAAGATTTTTAAGGAATTAAGAGGATTGAGAGCATTCAACAAAATTTAGAAATTTAAAATAATCAAGAAATTCAGGGAATTCAGAACATTTAAGGGTTTCACAGAATTCAGAGAATTTAAGGAATTAAGAGAATTTTGGATATTCAAGCAATTCCGAATATTCAGGGAATTCTGAATATTCAAGGAATTCTGTATATTCAAGGATTAGGGTAATTCGTATAATTTCAGAGCATTGACGGAATTACAGGAATGTAGGAAATTCAAAATATTCAATGGTTTCTAAAGAATAGAAAGAATTTAGGTTATTTAGAGTATTCAATGAAATTCAAGAATTCAGAATATTTAAGGCATTCGGGGTATTCTGAATATACAAAGTTTTAAGGGAGGTGAAGAAATCAAAGAATTTTAAAAATTTTTGGAAAGGAGTTAAGAGATTTTTAAGAGTTCAGAGAATGGAAAAAATTTAGAATGTTCAGTGAATCCCGAGAATTCCGAAAATTCAATTAAATCCGGATATTCACAGATTTCAGTGAATGCAGACAATTTCGTGGATTTCAGAGCGATTGGAGAATTTCTCTACTAAGTATTTAAAAATGAACATTAATCATTTTGCAAACTTATAAATGAACCATTTTCAGACTCAGAGCATTCAAGCTTTCCTGAATTTCTAAAAATCTCTGCATTTCTTGAATTCCCTAAAACACTTGAAGTCTCTGAATTTCCTGAAATCCTTCAGTATTCTGAATCTCCTGAATTATTGGAATATTTTGAATTTCCGAGTAATAAATTTCCCGAACTGGATAACTCCTGAATAATAAAATTCCCGAATTGGAAAATTCACGAATATTAAAGTTCCCGAACAGAAAAATTCCCGAACAGTGTATAATATCACCGAACTGGAAAATTCCTGATAGTTTATAATATTACCGAATTTTTAAATTCCTGAATAATAAAATTCCCGACAGAAAATTGCCGAATTATGAAGGGGCTGGATAATTCCAGAATAATAAAAGTGGCAAATAATAAAATTGCCGAATTGGAAAATTAACGAATAACAAAATTTCGGCACAGTAAAATTCTTGAACAGTTTATGATATTACCAAAGTGGAAAATTCCCGTATAATAAAATTCACGAATTGGAATATTACCGAATAATAAAATTTCCAAACTGGATAACTCCCGAATAATAAAATTGCCAAATAATTAAATTTCAGAACTGGTAAATTACCGAATAACCAAATTCCAGAGAAGTAAAGTTCCTGGACAGTTTATAATATTACCGAATAATAAAATTCCCGAATAGTAAAACTGCATAAGCCGTTTATAATATTATCGAATTAGAAGATTCCCGAATAATAAAATTCGCAAAACTTTATAATAATACCGAATTTAAAATTCCAAAATAATGAAATTCCCGAAAGAGAATTACCGCATTATAAAGGGAAGACTGAAAAATCCCGAAAAGAACATTCTTAATACAGTAACATTTCCTAATTAGAAAATTTCCGGATAATAAAATTCCCGAATATTACAATTTTCAAATAACAAAATTCCTGAATTGAAAAATTCTCGAATGATAACATTTCTGAATTTAAAAATTCCCAATTTGAAAAATACCCGAACAATTTCTAATATTACAGAATTGTTAAATTCCCGACAGTTTATAATATTATCGTAATTGAGAAATTCCCGACAGAAAATTGCCGAATTATAAAATATCTGAACTAGAAAATTCTCGAATTATAAAACTCCTGAATCTAAACAATTAAGTTTTTCTTTAGAAATATTATTTATTTGTTGAAAACACAATAATTAAATATCTGTATAAACAAAAATTTGTAATTTTGAATGTCTTTAAAATTATTCTTTGAATTTAAAATAACAATAATTGAAAAATACATATATTTCTGGATGGAAATTGATTGAAATTACACCGGCACACAAAAAAAACACTTTTCTCTTCTACAGATGTGACACATATATTCCCATCTATTTTGACCCGCTTAGCATGAATCCGTGGTCCGTTTGACCCCAGCACATCTGGGGCAAGGGCATTTGAAGGTCAAATGGACAGAAAAGTCATTTATGTGAAGACAACTACTATAATTTATGTTTTTTGGGTCGCTGAATCTGAATCCGGTGTCCATTTGAACTCAGCGAGTCAAAGTCAAGGACTTTTCAAGGTCAATTTCGTTCATTTCTCTAAAAACAAATTTCTGGGGGGGGGGGGGGTGCAGTGAAAATAACGTTACGAACTTTAATAAGATTTAGTACGTTTCCCTGTTTTCAAGAAACTTACCCCCCCCCCTTTCTCGGTTTTTCGCTCAAATGCAAACTGAATTAGTAGAACCCAATAAGAAAATTCAACTTTTTGATAAATGTTTACTATTATATTTTTGACTCGAAATTCATCACGTTTGGTTAAAATTCTAGTATTTGGTTGAAAATTTTACTATTCTGTTGAAAATGCTTTATTTTGTTTAAAAGTTATCTTTTTGGTAAAAAAGCTCAGTTTTCACTTGGTTAAAAAATCATCTTTTGAGTTGAATGTTGAACTCTTTGCTGAAAATTCATTTTTTTTTCAAGATTCGAGATATGAGTTGAACATTTATCTCTTTGGTTGAAAATTTAACTATTTAGATGAAAATTGTCTGGGGGGGGGGGGGTTTGCGGGTCAAAAATTCAACTAGTCTGTGAAAAGTTCTTCGTTTTGGCTTAAAAGTTCGACAATTTAGTAAATAATTGAACTATTGTGTTGACAATTTACTTTTTTGTTGAAAATTCATATTTTTCGTTAAAAATGAACTGTTTGGTTAAAAATTAAACTCTTTTAATGAAAAATTATCTATTTGGTACCAAATTAACTTTTTTGTTAAAAAATAATATTTTTGGATCGAAAATTCGACCTTGTTGTAAACAATTCGTTCTTTTGGCTTTATAATTCAACAGTTTTGTCCCAAATTCGTGTTGTTTTGTAGAACATTAATCTTCTTGGGAAAAAATTAATCTTGTTAGTTAAAAATTTAATTATTTGGATAAAAGTTAAACTATTTTTAAAAAATTCAACTATTTGTTTGAAAGTTCGTTTTTTTGGTTAGAAAATTAAAAATTCATCTTCCTGGCTAAGGATTCAACTACTTTGTAAAAAATTCGTCTTCTACAGTCAAATTCAACTGGTTCAAAATTAATTTTTTTTTGGTAGAAAATTGATTTTTTCAATGTTAAAATTTGACGATTGCAGTTTTGGTTCAAAAAGTACATTTTATAGTTGAAAATTGAACTATTTGGTTGAGGATTCATTTATTTTTATAGAAAAGAATTTTTTTTTAATTTGAATGATTGAAAATTCGTGGTTTGGTAGAAAATTTATCTTCTTACTTTTCATCTTTCATTTTTAATTGAAAATTCAACTGTCTTCTAGAAAACTTCTCTTTTTGGATTGAAAATTCAATTATTTTTGTTTAAATTTTCATCTTTTTTGATTGAAAATTTGACCGTTTGGTTGAAAATGCATCTTTGTTGGTCAAAAATCAACTGTTTTGTTAAACATTTGTCATTTTGGATTAAAAATTAATCTTTTATGACACGAAAGTCATCTTTCTTGATTGAAAATTTATCTTTTTTGGTTAAAAATCAACTTGTTTGTTAAATATTCAACTATCCTAGAAAAATGTCGTGTTTTGAGCTTGAAAAATCAACTATTTAGTTAAAATTTCAATTATTTTGTTAAATGTTGAACACTTTTGCTTCAAAGTTCAACTATTTGGTTATTAATACAACTTTTTGTGGCAAATTTATTTCAAAGTATTTATTCCCCTATTATTCCTCTATTTTCGTGAAAAATCACCCTCATTTCAAATATTTTGAGAAAATTTTGTTCTAAGTTACTTGGGGGGGGTAATACAAAAGCCGTTTCCGTGAACCTCTTTAAAAATGAGGGGGGGGTGGAAAGACGTATATTCAACAACAACAAAATGACAGGAATGCATTTGGACCGCCTTAATGCGGCTGCCTCGTAATTTTCGGTTTTCTGCAGTTTTCCACTCCCTGAACCAAATTTTCACGCGATTGCGAGCGCTTCTAATAAAAATACATTTTCAGACGGTAGAGAAATTTAGATATTGACAAACCCACAGGATTCAGTGCGTCAGGCATACCTTGGAGGCTTATGACGAGAGTTGGGGTAATTGGTAATTTAGGAAGGGATGTGACCATATTTATGGACTAAGAAGTCTGATATAATCTAATAATAAGGAGTGAATAATAATTTGCAGTAAATTATAAGGAACTTCAAACCTTGATGAAACTAATGAATTAATTGAGTAATTAATAATAATCACTGAGAGGCGAAACCTGTATATAACTCTTGGAAGAACCGGATTCATTATTATATAGAACACATGTTATTCGGCATCGTGTGGTGGGCGATCCATTCTGATGGTAAATGAAATCTTAATTGTAGCCTTGCCATCGGCCAATCTGCATAAATCAGCAACATTGCCAGCCTGCGGCTACGAAGCAAGGTCTGAGTCTGCCATGATTTCTGACCAGAGGCTGGCTAATGGTGACTGCAAAATAAAAAAATAAAAAATAAAACCAGACAGGAAAAAATAACTGCGAGAATCAGCTTTACACGTTCTTGATCTAAGTCAACATTAACAGTCTCATTACAATTACATATTCTATAAAAGGAGTGAACGTTCTATAAATAGGGTTGTTGCATAAATTTTAGATAATATATTTTTTAATCCTTGCGTGCATGGTGGGATATTTAATATCCCACCTATATTATCATCATATTTATAATATTTCAAGTTGTTTTTTCTCAATTTTGGTTATTCTTTTTGTGAATTTACCATAACAACATGTTAGAGAATCGAAAATTGCACTCCGTTATCTGAAATTTCTGATGAATTTGTTAATATTAATAAACAAATACCAAAAAGTCACTTTTTGCAAGAAACATTTAATATTTCCAAAAGTTTTTGTTGTATTCACATAAAACTTGGTATATTTAGGTTTTGAGGGTCGCTGTTTTCAAATCTGTTATCAGGACTATAAAATTCAATATGGCGGATCCAATATGGTGGATCAAATTTGTGAAATTAACTCTGATTGTAACTGTAGATTTAGCATTGTAATATAATTAGTATATAGAGTCTTTTGGGGTAGCTGATTACAAATGTGCTATCAGACTTCTGAAATTCAAGACGGTTGATTCAATATGGCGGAAAAGTTTCAAAAAAATAATGAATTTTCATGCAACATGTCATCCATAGGGTTTTGGAGTTTCTGATAACAAATCTGAAGTCGGTTTTCAGAAATTCATAATAGAGGATCCAATATGGCGAATGAAACTCGTGAATCATCAAAGATGCAACTTCTGTACTAAATTACATTTTTCACAGCCAAATTGAAATCGAAATTGTTTATTTTAACTAACTTTTGAAATTACCAACCCCGAAAACTCATATATGCCAAGTTTCATGAAAATCCAAATTTTTTTTGAAAACTCGTCCACCATATTGAATCCGCCATTTTGAATTTTTTTAATCTGACTTCAGATTCGTTATCAGAGGCCCCAAAAACCCCCAGATGCCAAGTTTCATGAAAATCCTTTAATTTTTTGAAAACTTGTCCGCCATATTGGATCCGCCATCTTGACAGTTTATTATTATTCATAACAATTTTCTCTTAGAATAGAGTTAGAAATTCGCGTTTTTTTTCTCGATTTTTTATACTCATTTAAAACTGTTCATTTACAGCGAGGCAATAATAAAGTAAATGGAATAAAAATAATTGTTTAAGACTTTTATTATTATTATTTACACAAATTCTCTTAGGATAATGCTAGAAATTTGCAGTTTTTTCTAAACTTTTCCACTTTTTGTCCACTTTTCAATTATAGTGTGGTTATAGTTAATTTACGTTAACAAAAGTACTTGTTTAAATAATTTTCTTTTAATAATAGTTTCTTTGAATAATGCTAAAAAGTTGCGTTTTTTTAATATTAAACTTTTTCCACTTTTTATTACTGCAAGGTAATAATTAATGAAATTTAACAAACTTAATTGTTTACACAATTTATTATTGTTTATAAACATCTGCTCCTATAGTAATGCTAGATACGTGCGGATTTTTCTGCAATTTTTACCTTTTTATTCACTTTTTTCTTAGCAAGACAATAATTAATGTAAACTAACAAACACAATAGTTTAAACAATTTATGATTGTTTATCAATATCTTCTCTTAGAGTAACGCTGGAAAGTTGCGAGTTTCTCAGAAATATTCAGCCTTTCCTTGACTCTTTAATCAGAAAAAAATACTAAATATTATTATTAATAATTATTTAAGCAAAAAGGCTTTCAGTAAATTCTTCAAGGAAAATTTATATTTAATATGATGCATACAGAAAATTTGAAGAATTTTTCAAATATCTGTTTTAGTTTAGGAAAATATATTCACAAAAAAAGAAAGAGATTGAAATTATCTCAGAGAAAATAGTTGTAAACAATAATGAATTGTTTAAACAACTATTTTTGCTAACTTGCATTGATTATTATCTCATTGAGCAAAAAGCGAATAAAAAGTTAAAAATTTCAGAAGAAACCGCAACTACTTAGCACTACTTTAGGTGAAGGTAGTTATAAATAATCATAATTTGTTCAAACAATTATATTTAATAAATTTCATAAATGTTTACCTAATTCTAAGTAAAGAGTGGACAAAAAGTTAAAAATGGCAGAAAAACCCACAAATTTCTAGCATTATTCAAAGAGAATATTATCAAGAATAATAATAAATTGTTGACACAATTATTTTTGTTAACGCAAATTAATTATTACCGCGCTCTAATTGAAAAGCTGAAAATAAGGTGAAAAATTCGGAAAACCCCGCGACTTCCTAACAATTATTTAAGAGAAGATAGTTATAAACAATAATAAATTTTATACACAATTATATTTGTTACTTTGAAATAATTATTACCTTACTAAGTGTAAAGTGGATATAAGTTTAAACATTTCAGAAAAAACCGCAACTATCTAGCATTAATATAGGAGAAGATAGTTATAAACAATAATAATTGTTTGAAAATTATTTTTACTAAATTGCATTAATTATTATCTCACTCTATGTGAAAAGTGGACAAAAATTTGAATATTTCAGAAGAAACTACAATTTTCTAGCATCATTCAAAGAGAATAATATTTAAAGTAATAATAAATTGTCAATAATTGTAATCAATAAATAAAAAAAAACTGTTGAATTTTGAAGCAAATAAATTATAGAATTATCTATAAAGTTGAATTTTCAACCCGGAAATATGATTTTTCAAACTAAGTTTATTTTCTACCAATAAACAGTTTAATTTTTAACCCAAAAGTTTAATTTTTAACCAAAAATATGAATTTTCCAAAAAAAAATTAATATTCGACCATATAGTTTAATGTTCTAGCAAATTGTTGAATTTTCAAACCAAAAAGACGAATTTTCTACAAAACAGTTCAATTTTCAACTCGAAAATATGAATTTCGAACTAAAAGAAAAAAATAGTTTTTTAAAACGTAGTTGAACTTTAAAAATACTAGTAGATTTTTTAAACAAAAAAGATTGATTTGCAATGAAATATGTAGTTGAGGTTTCAACCAAAAATTTGAATTCAACCAAAACAGACGAATTTTCAACAATTAAATTGAATCTTTAACTAAAACAGATTAATTTACAGCCAAAAAGTTGCATTTTCAACCAAAAAGGATGAATTTTTAACAAACACCAGCAGCGTAGTGGAAAGGCACAGTGCGCGGGTACATTTTTAGTTAAAATATATTAATTCGCAACTAAAATAATGTATCTTTAACAAAATAGTTAAATTTTCAACAAAAGAGATGAATTTTCGACGAGCACCAGCAGCGTAGCGGAAAGTGGCAGTGCGCGGGTACCTTTTTAGTTAAAATATATTAATTCCGAAATAAAATAACGTATCTTCAACAAAATAGTTAAATATTCAACAAAAGGGATGAATGTTCAACCAAAGAGATGAATTTCCAACTAAAATGATGAATATTAAAAAAAAATTAATTTTCAACAAGTGTTCAACATTCGACCTAAAAGATGATTTTCTAACCAAGAAGATTAACTTTCTAAAAATGGAATATTTTCTGTGTAGAAAATTATTGGAGAACTATTCGGGGCCATAATAGACCGTCCTGACCGCTAATGAGGCGCTGTCAAGATGGTCTATTATGGCGCTGAGTAGAAGTAAAACGTTTTTGTTTATAATGTACATTTTTAATTTTTTATGCTTTTAAACACCCTGGATATTTTTGGAAATGTGCAAAAAAATATTTGGATTGAAAACTTAGAAAAATTGTTGTTCCTGAGACGCTAGCCAGCACCCGATTAGGGCCCAAAAAGATTGACTAGATAACGAGAAAAAAATTCGTTCATTTTAGATTTTTTTAGATTTTTATTACTAAAGTTAAAATCCTAATTGCCTCATAAATTAAAGTTTTTTATCAAATTTCCAGTTGATCATTTAAGAAATTCCTGCAAAAAAAAAACAACGTTCGTGCAGAATAATTTGGAAAATGTAAAAATAAGGAAGGCTTCAATTTTTAAATTGAGACCAAAATTGTTTTCTTATTTCTCATATACATGCATATTGCATAAAATCTCATTACCACATGATCTCAGGCAAAAATGTTCAGGGTCCACGTGTGCGGAAGAACCGCTTCCGGTAAGCCAATTGGAATTCGCCAGTCACATTTGCGCGTGAAAGTCCGCAAACGGTCCGTGGAAAAATAATTGAATGGTAATTTACACTTTTTTCCCGCAGCTCCAGATAAAAATTCATATTTGGTATTTTTTTTAACTTTTTTTAACGTAGCACTAAATAAAAGCAATTTATAAGCACTCAACGTTTATATATTACGAGTCAAATTAAATCCGTTTTAAACTTTTTTCCATATAGACGTATCAGTGATGAAAAAAAAAATTTTACCAATTTAATTTATTAGGTTTCACTCCAAACTCTGATTCCCGAAAAAATATAAAATCAAATTAAAAGTCATAACGAGCGATATCAAAATAATTTGAAATTGAATCCGTATAATTTCGCAAACCTTTTCTGAATGCGTACAGAATTCGAAATTACTTTTTCGGACGAATGCTTTCACGTATCAAATAAATCGTTGCGTATAGTGTTGATCCCGTTAAGTGTACGTCAACCTGAGAATGTCCAATGAACTAAAAAAAAAAAAAAAATCCAGGTTTCTGAAGGTTTTTCCAGGTCAAGCTTGTTCAATTTTTAAAGTAAACTTGAATTAACTTAATTACGTTGCTCTTTTTATGCTTTCTTGAATATTTCAAGTCAGAATCATAGGTCAGTGTCATATATTTACATGGAAATGAACTTTGCAATAAAGAAAAAAACGAAAAAATTGTTTTTTCAAACTTCCCCAATTCATCTCCCAAAAACACGAAAAATTCACTAAAAATATACTACCTCAAAAGTCTGAATTTTTTGGTCAAATTCATTTCATCCGATGCCCAAACATCGCTCAAAAAGTTTCATCTCCCTAGCGAACGTGGAACATATCCTACATCATTCCCCAACACTTGAAGGTTCATCATGTGTTCGTTAAAGCCGAAAGAGCATTAACAAAAGAGAATTCACAATCGCTAAATTTCAGTTGTTGCAGGTTTTCTGGGAAGGATTTAGGGTGTGTTCCACATGCTTGAGGGGGATGAAACTTTTTTGGCGATCCTGGAACATCGAATGAAATAACTTTGTGCAAGAAAATTTTAGACTTTCGACTTAGTGTATTATTTGATTCGATCCTCGCGGATCGCAAAAACAGTTTCATCCCTCTGAAGCATGTGGAACACACCCTAAACAATCCCCGAAAAATCTGTCCACTGCGCGCGCACATTCTCATTGCGCGCTGCGCGTGACTGGCAGGTTTGAGCGCGTCTGGGGCGCCTGTTGCATCTCGCTCGTCTTTGTCTTTCCTCCACATTTGTTCACAGGACTATTAAAATTAAAGGTCAAACCATGGACAACTGAAATTTAGTGATTGTGAATTTTCTTTCGTTAAAGCTCCTTCGGCTTTAACGAGCAAATTCTCGTCACGCGTCTCGTGAGAAAAAACGGTCAAAAGCAAATTTTTTGATTTAACTTAGGCAAATAATTTTGTTACGATACATTTTATTGTACCTTGTGTCTTTTTCCAAAAATTTAATTTGTTTATTTGTAATGTCCTTTTCCACGATTAAAACAAAAACTACGTGTCTTATCAAAAAATAATTCATACAAAATTTGTCGATCTTTTTTTGGTGAACAACTTTTGTCTATTCATTTTTTTTGTATCTTGTGTTGGTTTTCCAAAAACTTAATTTCTTTTTATTTTGAATGTTATCTTTTACGATTAAAACAAAAATTAAGCGTCCCATAAAAAAATGTTTAACAAGAAATTTATAACATCATTTTTTTTATAACAACATTTTTTAACATCTATAAAATGTACATTTGAAGGTTTCAACAAAATATAAATCCAAGCTAGCATTTTCAATGCACAAAATGAAAGAATGAATAAATAAATTGATAAATTTTCAAAATTATATCATTTTAAGCAATTTTATGTTAGAAACATTACAAATTAAAAGATTACAATTTTTTTGAACTGCACACTTGTTAAAGTAGAAGTTAAATTGTTTGAATTTCAAGTCGTTGAAATTAATAATTCTACCATTGTTATTCATACATTGAAATTTGTCTCGAAATCTTTTAAATAATCTTTTTAAATTATTTTTTTAAATAAAAAAATCAGAAACAAATTTTCCGCGGAATCTTAAGAAACAAATTGCCTTAAATTGTTATAGATTATTTTTTTACAATTTTTTAAATCTTTTGAAATCTTTTTAAATAATGCCTTAAAATTAATTAAGAAAAAAATCATTTTCAATTTTCCTAGGGATCTTAATAAAGATTTTTATTATTTTAAACCCAATCAAACTGCTTAAATGCTGCTAAATTTTTTTGTCCGAGATATACAAGAATATCAATTTTGTTTTATATTTTTTGAAATTCTTCCAAGTTTTCAATTTTTTTTTATCTTTTTGAAAACTTCTAAATATCTCATAAGCTTACTTGAATTTTGGCTAAATTAATAATTGTTTAATTTTTATCTGATCGCCAAATTTTTTTTATCTCTTTTTTAAATCTTCTTAAATATTCTGTTAAAATTAATTTTGCGAAATAAAAAATATAGATTTTTGAAGATTTCGGAACAAAATTTTAAAGCTTTTTAAAGATTTTGGCAGATTTTAGGATAATAAATGTTTTTTACTATCATAAAACATTTCGAAATCTTTAAAAGGCTTTAAGATTTTATTTCGAAATCGTCAAAAATCTGTATTTTGTTTTACATTTTTTTTTTAAACTTTTCAAGTTTTTAATTAGGTTTGAATCTTTCCAAAACTTTTAAATATCCCCTAAACTTACTCGAAGTTTTACCAAATAAATAATTATTCAAATTTTATTTATGAATACAAATTCAACAATTTCGCATAAAAATACAACATTTTTAAAACAGTCAAACACTGTTAAATATTATAAAATTGTTCTTTTCTTTGATTGAAAATTTTTTGTTTGGATGGGTTAAAAATTGAATATTTTAGACTGAAACAGTATCTGAATATTATTTAAAGTTGAACAGAAGCATTTAATTATGTATCTACGAATTTGAAATTATTTTTAAATTGAAAATAGTTTATAAAGTTTTATTCGGACGTTTACTCTTGAAGATAAAAAAATGTTAATTTAAAGTTATTAAAACAGAACTGCACATTAAAATACTGAAAGTGATATACTTTTGAATTATAAATTTTTTAATGATAAATTTTTGAAATTAAAGCTTAAAATTTGTTTAATTCAAACGCTCAATAATTTAGGCGTACAAAATGGAAGCTTTTAAAATTTTTCAATTGAATTTTTTTCAATTAAAAGCCATTAAACTGCAAACTTTTACATTTTAACTTTTATACATTGTACGGCTAAAAGATTTCAAAAAACATAAATCCACGCTATCATTTTCATTGCTATAAATTGCAGAATTGATTAAAAAATTGATGAATTTTCAAAATTGTGTCATTTTAAGCAATTTTAAGCTAAAAAAATTAATTTATACATTAAAATTTGTTTTGAAATCTTTTTAAATATATTCTCTTAGAAATTTATTTTTAAAAAATCACTTGAAAATTTTCCAGGAATCTAACCCAGATTCTTTTTTGAAAATTTTGGAAGTCTTATTAAACATTATTTTAAAATTAATGTAAAAAAGTTGTTAGTTTTTCTAGGAATTTTGATCAAAAAACTTTATTCATTTAAAACCTTTCAAAGTGCTTAAAAAGCTTATAAATTTTGTGTTAAAAATCTTTAAAAATCTGCATTGTGTTTTCAATGTCATTTATTAACCAAAATTTTTTATATCTTTTTAAATATTCTCTTAAAATTAATTTTTTAAAATGAAAAATCCTTTTGAATTTTCCAAGCAAACTTAGGAAACTGCTTTTATTTTCTGAAATCTTTAAAGATCCTTGAAAAGCTTCAAAAATTTTGATATCTTCAAATATCTCAATTTATTTATTTTTATTTGTACTTAACTGTATTTTTTGTTAAATTTTGTACCTTTTTGTACAAAAAAGTAAATTTTTTAACAAAAAATTACAGTTATATGTTGTACTTTCTTGTAAAAAATTTTTTCACCAGGATTGCAGCACAAAGAAAGCCTTTATATTTTTACAAACTCTCGAAGATGAAAAGAAAAAAAGAAAAAGAGAGTTAACGTGATGAATTAAAACAGAAACAATAAAAAAATTCTCTCTTTGTCCGGAAACCCATTTACTTAAATTTCCAATTTTTTAATTTAACTGCCATCTCATTTCAGGAATGAAACTACTTTTGTGTTTAATCTCTTTTTCAATTCGGTGAGTGATTTTTTCTAACGCAAACAGAAAAGACGAATAATGCATTTCCCAAATTAAAAGAGAAGAAAAACAGGAAAAAACAATTTTCAGAAAGTATGCAGAGCCGAAAGAATGCGGATTTTAATTTTGTAATGCAAACTTGGAAGCGTTATTTACAAACAGGGGTAAACAACTGAAAAATATCAGGAAAAGACGTGCATCTGAAAATAATCGATAAAGAAATTTGACCGGATGGTCACAAAACTTCATCTTCAAAATTCTCTGACTTTTCCCTGACCAATTTCTTATTATCCGTACAATTAATATTCAAAAATCAGAATTCTAATCTTGTAACATTTTTAACATAGAGTCTTTTATAAATGGAATAAAACAATTTCAAATTGTAAATTTAAAACGTCATGTTTATTTATTGATTTCAACCAAAAAATAATGTCGAATTTTTGAAACAAAAAAATTAAACTTGAACCAAAAAAAGTTCACTTTGCACCGACATAATTGTATTTCTTACAAAACAGTTGAATTTTCAAAAAAAAAAAAGATTAACTTTCATTCCAAAATGAAAAATTTTCTGCTCCAACTGAGGAATGATCAACAAAGCAGTTGAATTTTGGACCAAAAAATAAGAATTTGCAAACAAATAGCTGAATTTTTATTTAAGAATGATGAATTTTCAACCAAAAATATGTAAGTTGAATTTTTATTCAAAAAAATTAATTTTCAACAAAAAGAATTTTCATCAAAATAGTTCAATTTTCAACCAAAGTAATGAATTTTCAAACAAAATTATGAATTTTTAAACAAGAAGATTAAATTTAAAATAAAAAGATTAATTTTCTACCAAAAAATACAATTTTTCAACAAAATACATGACTTTTTAACGAAATATGTGACTTTTTGATTAAAGAAGAAAAATTTTCAATCCAATAGTTAGATTTTGAAATAAAAAAATAATATATTTCAACCGAAAATGAAATAGTAACATTTTTAGTTGAAAAATTAATTTTAAACCAAACATAAGAGTTTTCAACTAAAACAATGAATCTTCAACTGAAATGGTTGAATTTTCAAAAAAAAAAAAATTATTTTTAAAAAGATAAATTATCAACCAAAACTTAAATAATTGAATTTCAAGTTAAAAAAATTAATTTTTAACCAAAGAGATGAATTTTCAGCTACAGCTATGGAATTTTTCATTCGAATCAGTTGAATTTTTATTTAAAAAATGACTTTCAACCAAAAAAATAACTTTTTGAAAAATAGTTACATTTTCAAACCACGTAATGAATTTTCAAACAAAATTATGAATTTTTAAACAAGAAGATTAATTTTCAAATAATAAGATTAATTTTCTACCAAAAAATACCATTTTTCAACAAAATATATGACTTTTTAACAAAATAGTTGAATTTTTGATTGAAGAAGACAATTTTTCAATCCAATAGTTAAATTTTGAAATAAAAAAATAACATCTTTCAACGGAAAATTGAATAGTAACATTTTCAGTTAAAAAAATTAATTTTAAACCAAGCATCAGAGTTTTCAACTAAAGCAATGAATCTTCAACTGAAATGGTTGAATTTTCAAACAAAGAATTTAATTTTTACTTAAAAAGATAAATTGTCAACCAAAACTTGAATAATTAAATTTCAAGTTAAAAAAAATGAATGTTTAACCAAACAGATCAATTTTCAGCTACATCTATGGAATTTTCAATTCGAATAAGTTGAATTTGTATTTAAAAAATGACTTTCAACCAAAAAAATAACCTTTTGAAAAAAAGTTACATTTTCACACAGCGTGATGAATTTTCAAATAAAATTGTAAATATTTAACTGGAATATTTGAAATTTAAACCAGAAAGATGAATTTTTAACTAGAATTATGAATTTTCAACTAGAATAATTGAATTATTGAACAAAAAGATGAATATTCAACCAATAAAATTAATTTCTACCAAGAAAAGTGGATTTTCAACTAAAAACGATCATTTTTCAACTAAAAATTGAATAATTAAATTTTTAGTAAAAAAATTAATATTCGACGAGAGATGAATTTTTGACTAAAATTATGGAATATCCTACTAGAATAATAGTTAAATTTTCAGTTAAAAAAAATTGTTTTCAACCAAAAAATATCCAAATAAAAAACAAGTTTTCAGTCAAAAGACTCATTTTGCATCCTAAGAAATTAATTTTTAATTGAAACGCTGAATCTTAAAAAAAAAAAAAAATTTCAGCGAAGGAGTTCAACTTTCAATCGAATAATTTTATTTACAACCTAAAAAAAGGAATTTTCAACTAAAATAATCAATATTTAACTGGAATACTTGACTTTTAAATAAAAAAAAAATGTTTAAACAAAAAGATTAACTTAAAAAAAAAAGATTATTTTCTACCATAAAAAATGAATTTTTCTAATTCTTGAATTTTCAACGAAATAGTTGAATTTTCAATTAGAAAAGATATATTTTCGTCTAAATTGAAAAATTTTAAACTAGAAAAGATCAACTTTCAACTAAAAATGGAACAGTTAAATTTTCAGTTACAGAAATTAATTTTCAACCAAACTGATGAATTTTCAACTAAAATGACGAATCTTCAACTGGAATAGTTGAATTTTATGACAAAAAGATTAATATTAGCCATAAAGATTAATTTTCTACAAAAAAGACGAATTTTCCACAAAGTATATAAATTTTCAAACAAATAGTTTAATTTTTGAATGCAAAATATCAATTTTCAACCAAATAGTAGATTTTTCAATTAATAAAGATAAATTCGGAACCAAAAATGAAATAGTTCAATTTTCAACCAAAAAGATAAGTTTTCAAACTAGTTTCTACTAGAAAGATAATTTTCAACAAAATACATAAGTTTCCAACTGAATTTTTGAAGTTTTAACTGAAAAAGGCAAAATTTCTACTAAAAGAAAACCATTTTTTTTAAACAAAATTGTTAGATTTTCAACTGAAAAAAAAAATAATTTTAACCCTCCGAGTTCTAAGAAAATTCAAATAGCTGAAAAATATCTTTTTATACAAATTATTAATAAAAGTTTATAATTTATTCGAAAAATAAAGTAAAAGAGTCAGTAATTCCGTTTGAAAAGAAAAAATTTAATATTTCAAGTACGATCAATTTTTCTTGCATAGTTCTGAATTTCACAAATATAATATTATTGTTTACTGACAGAACATTTCAAAGTATATGTTTTCAACAGTTTTTTTAAAGCGAATACTAAAAACAACATGTATTTTATTCAAAAATTCGTCTCTTTTAGCTGAAAAGTAATCTTGATGCTTAACAATTAATCTTTTTGGTTGAACATTTAACTAAATCATAAAAATGTGTTTTTCTTTTCGTGAAAGTTTAACCTTTTAGTTGAAAATTGATTTTCTTAGTTGAAAATTCAATTATGTGTTTGAAAACTGACTTTTTTAAAGAAAATTATTCTTCTTGTTTGCAAATTCATTTATTTTGTTTGAAAATTCGTCTCTTTGGTTAAAAATGTAACTCCTTTGTTAAAAATGTAACTCCTCTGTTAAAAATTAGATTTTTTTTTTGTTAAAAATTAATTTTTTAATTGAAAATTCATTAGTTTTGGTTAAAAACTTAAGTATTTTGTTCCAAACTCCTTTTTTAAGTCCAAAATTATTTTTTAAACTGAAAATTGAACTATTTCATTTTTGGTTACAAATTTTTTTCTAGTTTCAAATTCATTTCTCTCGATGAAAATTTAACTGTTTTATTGGAAATTGTTTTTTTTTTTGTTTAATATTAATTTTCGAAATTTAAACTTAAGTATTTTATTTAAAATTCGTCTTTTTTGTTTGAATTCACTCTTTTTTATTTAATATTAAAATCTTTTTTTTGGTTTAAAGTTATACTACTTTGTTGGAAAGTAATTTTTTTTTGGTTGAAGATTCATATTTTTAGTTGAAATTCATCTCTATGTCTGAAAATTCAACTATTCTATGGAAACATACGCTTTTTTTTTGTTTGAAAATTAATTTTTTTGACAGAAAATTTAAATATTTCATTTTTGGTTGAAAATATTTTCTTTGTCAGATCAAAATACACTCATTTTGTTGCAAATTTAACTATACTGTAGGAAATTCAATTTTTTTTATCTGAAGATTTTACTATTCGATTTTTGGTTGAAAATTAATTTTTTTAGTTGAAAATCTAACAATTTTGTTGAAAACTCTTTTTCTTTTAGTAGAAAATTTGCCTTTTTTAGTTAAAACTAAAATATTTCGTTGAAAATTTATGTATTTCGTTGAAAATTGGTCTTCCTATTAAAAAGTTGATTTTCTTGTTTGAAAACAAATTTTTTTTATTGAAAATTAAATTATTTCATTTCTGGTCCAAAATTCATGTTTATTAGTTGAGAAATCTTCTATTTCGTGAAAAAAATAGAGAATGATATCAAAATACATACTTTGAATTTTTTCAGTAGGCAATAATGTTATGTTTGTAAAATTCAGAACAACGTAAGAAAAACTGACCAGTAATAATAAAATAAAATTTTTTCTTTTTAAATTGAATGATTTACTCTTTTACTTTATCTTACAGATGAAATATAAACTTTGATTAAATTAATTCTCAGATTACAAAATAGTCTTTTAGAGTGAAAGATAATATTATTTTGACTTGATAATAATTATATATTGTAAAATATTGATTTGCATATTTAATCATTTCAAATAAGCGCGCGATTAACATCCAATGAGGCTGCTGGTGCGACGCATGCGCAGTGCGGTTGGGAGCCAAATACTCGGAACCGAACAGATCGCGCTTTTATAAGCAATATAAAGTGTGTATTTTTCATTTAAATAAAATTTATAAATTCACCACATAAAAAAATGCCTAATCAATATAATATTAATGAAAAATTCTCTTTTTATGTTAATTAGGCATAATTAATATTGCCCAACTGAGGCCCAACTGGATCGCCTAATTGGGCATATAAAACTCACCGTTACAAGCCAGACCTGAGCCCAATCTGGGAGTAATTCAGTCGCCAAATTGGTGCATAATTGGTAGTTGGGCAACCTGACTAGGGCCCAGTTCAGCCCCGATCGACTTTTCCAGATGGGATATACAATAAGATACAATAAAAGTACAAAATTCGTCACAATAATAGAAAAAAGTTGCACACTGGAACCTCGATTTAAGTGAACTGTTTTTGTGAGTTCATAGAACTGACATACTCCACAGTTTCGCGATGAGGGCAGCCGCAGGACCGAGAGAGAGGCAGTGCTCAGTCAAGCGTGATAACCAGCACGAGGGCCGCACTCTCAGCGCATGAGTTGCATAAATCGAGGTTCCAGTGTACTTTCCTGTAATTTTAACTGTGATTTATTGTATGTATTTGTAGATTCATGTAAAAATGGTTTTAGTTTTGTGTACTTTTTTGTAAAAAATTTTCCATTAGGGTGTATGCATCAAATTGATGCTTTTATAAGTTTTAATACGGATTAAGTAGAATAAGACTAATTCCTATTTACTGTTCTGTATCGAGATTTATAATAGTGCTCTTTCGTGCCAAGAGTGTTTCACGACTTGTACTGAACGTTTAACGTGCTCATTTTATGTAGTGAATAGAGAGTACATTTGTAAAGATAATTAGACACGTTGGCACTGAATACTAAGAAGGAAGTTTAAAAGAGCTCTTGATAAAAAAAGTTTTACAACATTCTACTTGATGGTACGGTACTTTGAAGTAGGTTTAAAACAAACTTTTCAAAGCATAGCTCTAGGGTAAACCGATTTTTTCACTACTTTTTGCGATAACAATAATGTTTTTCGCGTGTTCTGCAATATTGAATTTGAAAAATATGTATTAACAATTATTAATTATTTACCAGAGCTTTTAAGATGATGGATTTGAGCCACAACAGAAACATACCTGAAACAAAAAAGAATTTAATTAAAAAGAGGTACTAATTACAAAAATGATTAGTTTCTATTTTTATTAGAAGATATCAAAATTATTTATCGCAGCCTTGCCAATGTAGAATATAGAAATATTAATAATCTTGAAACTAATTCACAGATATTTTTAAAGCCCGAGCATTTTCATGTTCAGGCCTCGGATACAATTTATAGATAAAAAATTGTATAAATAGTATCCAAAATTTGAAAAATAGTGTAACAACAGTGTCATAAAATTTGTCAAGTATTAAACTATTTTTTTGAAAATTTGTCTTCTCAATTTAAAAATTCATCTATTTTGGTAGAAATTGCATCTTTCTTGGATAAAAATGCAACTGGTTGAAAATTAATAAATTTGGTTAAAAAATCATCCTTTTCGGTTGAAAATTCAACTGTTTAGTTGAAAATTCATCTTTTTGGGTTAAAAACTCAACTATTACGTAAAAATGTACTTTTTGATTAAAAATCATATTTTGGTGTTGAAAAGACAAATAAAATATTTTTTGGATGAAAATTCAACTATTTTTTTTTAATTTGTCTTTTTAATTTAAAAATTCATCTATTTTAGTAGAAATTTCATCTTTTTTTTAATGCAACTTTTTGGTTGAAAATTCAAAAACTTGGTTAAAAAGTGTTCCAATCTATAGAAAGTGTCCCAATATATAGAACGTGTCCCAGTCTATATAGAGTCTCCCAATCTATAGAGTGTCCTAACCTATACAGAGTGTCCCAACCTATACAGAGTTAACTAACCTATACAGAGTGTCCCAACTTATACAGTGTCCCAACCTATTGAGAGTGCTCTAACCTATACAGAGTGTTCCAACGTAGAAAGAGTGTTCTAACCCAAAGAAAGTGTCCCAACCTATAGAGAGTGTCCCAACCTATAGTGAGTGCTCTAAGCTATACAGAGTGTCCCAACTTATAGAGAGTGTCCCAACCTATAGAGAGTGTCCCAACCTATATAGAGTGTCCCAACCTATAGGTAGTGCTCTAACCCATACAGAGTGCCCTAACCTATGAAGAGTGTCCCAACCTATAGAAAGTATCCCAACCTATGCAGAGTGTCCGAACCTATACAGAGTGTCCCAACCTATAGAGAGTGTCCCAACCTATACAGTGTACCAACCTATACAGAGTTACCCAACCTATACAGAGTGTCCCAACCTATGCAGAGTGTCCCAACCTATAGAGAGTGTCCCAACCTATACAGTGTACCAACCTATACAGAGTTACCCAACCCATACAGAGTGTCACAATATATTCATAGTGTCCCAATCTATAGAGAGTGTCTTAATCTATAGAGAGTGTCCCAACCTATCTGGTGTCCCAACCTATCCAGAGTTAGCCAACCTATACAGAGTGTCGCAATATATTCAGAGTGTCCCAATCTATAGAGAGTGTCTTAATCTATAGAGAGTGTCCCAACCTATGCAGTGTCTCAACCTATACAGAGAAAAAATGTTTTTTTTTTTATCAAAATAGTTAAATTTGCAGTCAAAGAGAAGAACTTTCAAGTTATATTATGAATCTTAAACTGGAATAGTTAAATTTTTATTTAAACTCATAATTTCAACCAAAAAAACATCGATTTTTCAACAATATAGTTCAATATTCAATAATTAATTTTTTATGAAAACAGACGAATTTTTAACAAAGTAGTTCAACTTTTAACCAAGTAGTTGAATTTCCAAACAAAAAAGATCTAAATTCAAATCTTCCCAAACTATACAAAGTGTCCCAAACTATACACAGTGTCCCAATCTATATAGAGTGTCTCAACCTATACAGAGTGTCCCAACCTATAGAGAGTGTCCCAACCTATACAGAGTGACCCACACTATAGAGAGTGCTCTAACCTATACAGAGTGGCCCAACCTATAAAGAGTGTCCCAATCAATAGAAAGTGTCCCAGTATATATAGATTGTCCCAATATATAGAGTGTCCCAACCTATACAGAGTGTCCAAACCTATACATTGTCCCAATCTAAACAGTATCCCAACCTATACAGTGTCCCAACCTGTACAGAGTTACCCAACCTATACAGAATGTCACAATCTATTCAGAGTGTCCCAACCTATACAGAGTGCCCCAAACTATACAGAGTGTCCCAACCTATACAGAGTGTCCCAACCTATAGAGAGTGTACCAACCTATATAGAGTTAACTAACCTATACAGAGTGTCCCAAACTATAGAGAGTTCTCTAACCTATACAGAGTGTCCCAACCTATATAGAGTGTCCCAACCTATAGAGAGTGTCCAAACCTATACACAGTGTCCCAACCTATAGAGAGTGCTCTAACCTATACAAATTGTCGCAACCTATAAAGAGTGTCCCAATTCATAGAAAGTGTTGCAATCTATACAGAGTGTCCCAACCTATATAGAGTGTCCCAACCTATAGAGAGTGTCCCAACCTATACAGAGTGTCCCAACCTATAGAGAGTGCTCTAACCTATCCAAATTGTCCCAACCTATAAAGAGTGTCCCAACTCATAGAAAGTGTTGCAATCTATAGAGAGTGTCCCAACCTATAGAGTGTCCGAACCTATACAATATCCCCACCTATACAGAGTGACCCAACCTATACAGAGTGTCACAATATATTCAGAGTGTCCCAACCTATAGAGAGTGTCCCAAACTATATAACTTATACAGAGTGTTCCAACCTATAAAGAGTGTTCCAACCTATACAGTGTCGCAACCTATACAGAGTTACCCAACCTATACAGAGTGTCACAATATGTTCAGAGTGTCCCAACCTATAGAGAGTGTCCCAAACTATATAACCTATACAGAGTGTTCCAACCTGTAAACAGTGTTCCAACCTATACAGAGTGCCCCAACCTATAAAGAGTGTTCCAACCTATACAGTGTCGCAACCTATACAGAGTTACCCAACCTATACAGGGTCCCAACGTGTACCACACGAAATTAAAAAAAAATAGTAAAATTTTCAGTTGAAGAAAAGAATTTTCAAGTTATATTATGAATCTTAAACTGGAATAGTTAAATTTTTAGTTAAACCCACAATTTCAATAAAAAAAAAACATCGATTTTTCAACAATATAGTTCAATATTCAATAATTAATTTTTCATGAAAACAGACGAATTTTTAACAAATTAGTTCAACTTTTAACCAAGTAGTTGAATTTCCAAACAAAAAAGATCTAAATTTAAATCTTCCCAAAGAATACAAAGTGTCCCAATCTATATAGAGTGTCCCAACTTATACAGAGTGTCCCAACTTGTACGACACGCCCCTACTTTATATACCGGGTATGCAAATTTAAAAATTTTCAAGTTAGTGTCTTAGATATCGGGGAAAGGGGGGGGGGGGGTCGGCCCCCTGGATCCGTCCTTGACTTTGGGCAAAGTTGTCAAGATTCCGCGCAACTGTGAGCCGCTCTGATCCCTGAGAACTCGTGTGGGGATTTTAAAATGGAAATTAGTCAGCAGTGAAAATGATCTAATTAAAGTTAATGAAAGTGGAATTTCTTCTCGCAGCGGATCCGAAATTCAGTGTGACCTCGAAAGAAGTTGTCGAGACATATTCGTACCAACTAACACTCAAGTACGGGGAACAGAGCTCTGCATTATTCTCATTTATTACGCACTCAGCGCTATTTGCGGTTACGATTTCGTGCTTTGGTTCCTTTGAATCGCTGAAACGCTTTTCGTCGTAAGTAAACTCCCAAGTTTTCGGCCATAAATATGCTGGACGCATTGCTGAGGGGAGTCCCTCTTTGTTTGTCCGGGCGCTTAAGTCAAGTTTCGGGAGGGTGGGGACCGAGATTCTTTTCTAACGTAACTTTTAGTCGAAATAGGCGGTCTTTCGAATCTAATTATCAAAAGGGCTTCCTCAAACTTTCATTATTTATGCCTCTTCTTTGTTCGATGAATATACACATTTTCAACTAAATATTAGGGTGGCCGTCATTTTTCAAAATCGTATTTTTTCACCTTTTCACCCCTCTAGTTTTGTTCTAATGTCCCAAAAATGATCTCTAAATTTGAGCGAAATCTGTTAACTCTAAGCCAGGAAGCTTCCCATTGATTTAACATGGAGAAAAGGCAACTTCTTCTTATGGTGTGATTTAAACGCGAAAATATGTCTCATTGTGCATTAAGACACATTATTACGCATTATATGCCTCATTACGACCTATTACATATTAATTTCTCTTATTGCGCCTTAATACGCAATAGCACACCTTATTAATCATTATATGCCTTATTATGCCTTATTACATATTAATTTATCTTATTGCGCCTTAATACGCAATAATACACCTTATTACTCATCATATGCCTTATTATGCCTTGTTACATATTAATTTATCTTATTTCACCTTAATACGCAATAATACACCTTTTTACGCTTCAACATGAATTATTGCACTTCAATTCGCCGTATTACGCTATATAATGCATTATTACGTACTATTTCGCCTTATTGCGCCTCATTGCAATTTAATACACTTTATTACGCATAAATATACCTTATTACGCATTATTACGTATTAATTCGCCTTATTACGCCTTATTACGCCTTATTATGCAATGATACGCAATAATACACTGTATTACGCCTTATTACGATAAATTACATATTCAAAAGCCTTATTGCGCCTTATTACGCATTAATACACTTTGTTACGCATAAATATGCCTTATTACGCATCAATATGCCGTATTACGCATTATTACGTATTAATTCGCCTTATCACGCCTTATTACGCCTTATTACGCATTAATACACTTTATTACCCATAAATATGCCTTATTACGCATGAATACGCCTTATTATGTATTATTGCGGATTATTTTGCCTTATTGCACCTTATTACGCAATATTACGCCTCATTACGTCTTATTACGCCTAACGACTTATTGTGCGTAGGATAGTAGTAGTTAACTTTAAGAAATACGTCAGCGTTAGTTAGGAGTAAGTCCCTAGGGATAACCAGTAAGAAAGGGAATGACCAAAGGAAGCGACCCTAAGTCCTCTCAACAGAAGGTGAGTTCGATCATGTGTTTTCATCAAATTTAGTTGATAGATTGAAAAATCACTGTTGGGTATTAACCCTCATTCTCACATTACGTATTAATTCGCCTCAGTACGTCTTATTACGTATTAAAACACCTTATAATGCAAGAATACGCCTTATTACGCCTTATGACGCAATACTACGCCTTATCACGCCTTATTACGCCTAATAACATAATCAAAAGCCTTATAACGCCTTATTACGCATTAATACGCCTTATTGCGTATTGATTCGCCTAAGTACGCTTCATTATGCATTGGGACACATTATAACGCATAAACACGTTTTACTACGCCTTATTACGCAATATTTATCCTTATTACGCAATATTGAGCCTTATCACACAATATTGAGCCTTATTACGCAACATTGAACCTAATTAAGCCTTATCACGTATGAATTTGCCTTATAACGCATTATGGTGCAATAACATGTCTCATTACAATTTGATACGCCTGATTGTATTTAAATTTGCCTTATTACGCAATATTACGCCTTATTACGCACTATTACGCTGTATTGCATATTGATTCGCCTTATTGCATCTTATTACGTATTATTATTAGTTATTACGCGTTAAAACGCTTTATTACGTAATATTACGCCTTATTGAGATTTATTACGCTTTATTATATATTAATTAGCCCTATTACGCCTTATTACGTATTAATACGCTTCAATACGTATTAATGCACCTTATTACGTAATATTACATTCTGATAAACCTTATTGTAATAGGTGGATTTCGTGGTGTTTGTCCAAATTTGATTGTTAGACTCTTGTTTTATTTACAGGAATTCTATACATAAACCTTATAACGCCTAATTATATATTATTAGCCTTATTACGCATTTTCACGCTATATTACGCATTAATACACCTTAGTACGCAGAATTACGCATTATTATCTATTAAAACGCCTTATTACGCCTTATTACGTACTAATTCGCCTTACTGCGCCTCATTATGCATTAATAGACTTTAATACGAATTAATATGCCCCATGACGCCTTATTGCATAATAATTTGTCTTATTGCGCCTTATTACGCAATGATATACCTTGTTACGGATCAACATGACTTATTGTACTTCAATACGTCTTATTACACAATATAACGCAATATCACCCCTTATTACGCCTAATTACGTAATCATGAGCCTTATTACGCATTAATACGTCTCATTACGCCTTCATACCCAATGTTACACCTTATGATGCAATAATACGCTTTATTACGATGAATTTAACCTATTAACCCCTATTACGTATTGATATTACTTATTACGCAATAATACGCCTTATTAGATTACTATTTTACAACCGAGCAATTCACGCCTACCCCGAAAGGGAAACGGCTTAATGGTATAATAATAATAATAATGAAAATCCACATTACGCTTTATTATCTCTTATTACGCCTTTTTACGCATAATTATACCTTATTACGCATTAATATACCTTACTACGCTTTATCACATATTAATCAACCTTATCACGCATTAATACGTCTTATTACGCATTTATATGCTCCGTTACACCTTATTACGCTTTATCACATAATAGTTAGTTTTATTCCGACTTATTACGCATTAATACGGCTTATTACGCATTATTTTGTTTGAATTCGCCTTATTACGCCTCAATACGTCTTATTACGCATTATTACGTATTAATTCGACTTATAACACTTTATTACGCAATAATACATTTTATAACGTATTAATATGTCTTCATACGCCTTATTTCGTATTAATACGCCTTATTACGCAGTAATATGTTCCATTACGCCTTATTACGCTTTATTACGTTTCAATTAGTCTTATTGCGACTTATTACGTATTATTACGACTTATTTCGTTTTAATTTGACAAATTGTGCCTTATTACGCATTATTATATCGTATTACGTTTTAATTAGCCTCATTGCGCTTTATTAAGCATTAATACATTTCATAACGTAATAATACGCCTTATTACGCATTAATTCGCTTTATTACGCATTACTACGCCATTATCAAGCGGATATTATGGCGCTATTGGATGAGTATCGCAGCAATGGAATTCATTAAAACAGTAAGTGAATATCAGGGGAAGAAACTGGTGAAATTTTACTATTTATAATTATAATTGAAAAATAAATTATAATTTAAGCATGACTTGAAATAAACTTCAAACCAAAGCTGAACTTAAATAACTACTCATAAAGTTAACTTCAAAAGTGTTTTATTTTTTTATTTGCTCACAAACAATAAGTAGTTAATAATTTACAAATTTTCGGTTGACAAATTGAATTTCAGAAGAAAATTATGATCCGATTTAATCGTATCCTTTTAAAAAAATGTAATTATTCTTTTATTAAATAAGAAAAATGAAAAAAATGTCAGGTTTGAATACCTATAGAACATATGAAGCAACTATACAAAAAAATGTTGATTCATTATATTCCACAACAAATGCAATTTTTAGTTTACAAATACATTGGACGAGAAGAATTTGTTTATAAGATTGCTAATAACAATAATAATAGTGAATCGTTATGAAAGTATTTTAAAAAATTGAACATTTAAAACAAAATTAAAAAAAAAGTTTAAATGCTGAAAAATAGTCCAGTAATTCATTTAAGTTTGTTTAAACAATTATCAAATGTTATCGATTCATAGCAAAAAGTCATTGCTAAATAACTGGCTGTTAATCATTTCTCGCACTAAAAACTTTTTTCCTATGACGAAATTGATTACTTTGCCCATAACATTAAAATTTGTCTGGGGGTTTGAAAAATGGTACTAAGCATTGTCTTTACTTATATTCCGAACAAAAAATAAAGGCGTATTTTTAATGTTAAAGTAGCACTTTAATTTAATTATTCGTTAAGGCGCGCTCAAACTTGAAAGCCGCGCGCGCAAGTTTTTAAATGTACTGAAATTTTAAATAGCTCAAATTTTAAATTACTCAAATTCAAATGGGGTTGTGGATCGATCTGAAACGCGGACCCCTGAGGAAGCGACCCTCGGGAAAGAAGAGGATACTAGAGTGGGCTTACGAAAATATCGAGGTAGCGAATTTTTGAAGAAGGAAATAAAAAGAGTGTGCAAATACGTACTTTGAGACTCGAAAATGTCCCTCGATGGACCTTGACGTAAACGTAGGTAACATTCAGGTCCTAAACGACACTTGAGAAAGACTTCTGACGCCTTTATGAAAGAGCTTAGAAAAAATATCCCGAGTAGGGTAATTCCGGAAGAATGAACTCGCAACTGGGGAAAGAAGCACAAAGGCTTTTTAAACGACTATTTCCAGGCAGGAGTGTAACATATTGTATATAAAATTTACAGTTACTGTGACACTCGATTTACTTCCCTTTTTCACTTTCTTCCCGCGCCTTTATCTTTCCGGACTACACACCTTTTGTATTTCATACTAAAGTTCATACACAAAGTTGTGTTTCAAATAGATGAACTTTTACCCAAATAGTTGAGTATTCAATCATATCATATCAAAAAATAAAAAAGAGTTGAATTGGTTGGGGATGGTTAGCGGATTAAAGAAGACATACTTATGCACATTAATAACTATCCTTATTAAGGGTCGATTTCACCAACTCTGATTAAATACATGATTAGCTAATCATGATTATTCTTTAATCGTGGCTTTAATCATGATTAAATTGTAATGCGTTCCACCATGGACATTTTAACTCTGATTAGCTGATCAAATACCCTTTTCGTGATAACTCTGATATTCTCTTGTAACGGTGATTCTGATTGGGCACTATAAGAAGAACGTTTAAGTTTCTTGCGCGCGCATGGTACAAGCTGATGACTTTCACCAAGTCATGTGATATCCAGCAGAAGTCTTTTTTGTCAAGAAGTGAAATAATTTTGCATGGATGGAATATATTAAAATAATGTTACATTTTTTCCAACAGTATTTCAGTTCAAAAACTAATAATGTAAATTATAAAGGCACTAATAGTGATTAATTAAAGACGCTGAGAAATATTCGATGCATACATGAAAAACATACAAGAAGAAAGCTTCATGATGCACACTGTGAGGTTACATTGGTTAAATATTTATTTTCAGCACTGCAAAATAAATTTATGCGACTGAATTCTTATTTCATTACCTTATATATTTTACATACGCATTATTTTTCAAAACGAATTATCTCTTCCAATGATGTGAAAGAAACCGTAGGTAAGAAAAGTGAGGTTATTGTAACATCATTATAAAAATGATCCACATTTGCTCTGAATCTCCTCCAAATGCTCGAGTGCAAACTTCGATTTTGAGGTTCTGTTCTGCCAACCAGCGTTAATCGCCGATTAACGCTGTTAATCGGCCAAAATCGACCGATTAAGTTAAACAATGATAAACTCTCTTCAATCATATTTTAGAAGTTGGTGGAATGCAAGGTACTGATTAAATTAGAATAATCGAGGATTAACATCTTAATCAAAGTTGGTGAAATCGGCCCTGAAGAAGGTTGTCTCAGACAATGATTATAAAACCCTCAGAAAAATCGTTAACTTTTAATTCCAGGACGCATCCACGAACATCGAAACTTTTACTGGTCACAGATATAGTAAAACAGCAGGTCTGCCTACGAAAACACTGGAAAAGCGAACATCAACATGGTTATAATGTTTCTGACCGAAATGCATGAACGAGGTGCAGCTGGCTTTATTATTTGACTTATATTTTTATAAAATAGAAAAGAGTTTTCGCTTTTCAAAAAAAGACTTATTGAATTTATTTATTTGTTATAGGATTTGAAAAATCCATACAATGAAGTTCTAGCATTTTCGCTTTAGTCTAATTTAGTTTTTACAATTTTTCAGTACGTTTTAACACCAATGACAAATTGAACTATTTCTTTAATAGCCATTAAATCTGTACTATTCAATAATTTTAACCAATTTTGTCTCACAGTAGTTACCTCATCCTCAGCCTTCATTGAAATCCTAATTTGGTATATATTTAACAGTTGCACCTGTGCTACTACTCTTAAAATGGTTAAGGAAATTCTTTGTTTTAAATACTGCTGGAGACCCGTGCATAATCTGAGGTGTGGACGAATTCGGAGTGATTAAGACGTCTGGATTCTCTGTACATCTTTTACATAAAGCATATGTTCGTATGCAGCAATCAAAGAAGCTTTTTTCTGTTCTCAAAAATCTGCCGAGAGGCTATCCCAGACATCCTCAGCTCCGATTTTGCCGAAGAGATTTTTTACTTGCAGGAGCCGATTATATTTTTCCTAGGTCTCTTTTTTTGTGCTAGTCCGTTGAGTCTTTTAAGACATATTTTGGGATAGCGTACATCAGTCATGTTATAGATCTTTTCTAACCAGTTGAGAGTGTGTTAAAATTTTTTTAATTCAATGTGCAATACAATAAAAAATACAAAGCAAATACTCTCTATATATCGAAGCTTCTAGATTGTTTGAATAAAAAAAATGTATCGATGTTTGATAATAGATCACTCCCAATTTGTTCGTTACACAGGAAAAAAATTCCCAGTTTTGAGCAATTTAATCAATTTAATCGCTAGCTATACGCACCTAATATCGAGCGCAAAGCGCGAGGTCGGAAAGACCCGCACCGCAGACGCGCCCGAATTTGCGAGCGAGGCGAGAAAAGCGAAATTTTTATTTTTAATATAATTTTTTACGATTAAAACCAAAACTACGCGTCCTATCAGAAAATAATTAATAACCAAATGTGTAGCTCTTTTTGGTTAAACAACTTCTATCTATTTATATTTTTTGTAGCTTGTTTCGTCTGTCCAAAAATTGAATTTAAAAATTTTTATTATTGTTTTTGTACGAATAGAACAAAAACTACGTGTCCTGTCAAGAAGTGATTATCAACAAATTTGTAGATCTTTTTTGATATCACAATTTTTGTCACTTGATCTTTTTTCGTACCTTGCATAGTTTGGCTTGCGAAAGACAACGTGGAGGTCCGCTAAAAAACTCTGATGCGAAATTTCGGACAAAGTCTAATACTTTCTCAATCATAAATGATAAGAATGTAAAAAGGAAATTTCTTTAAGTATCTAAAAAAGAGCTGTTCGTATACATTTCTGAAGGGGAATTAAAATAAAAGAATAATAGAAAATGAAATTTGTACTTTACTCTGCAATATCTGAATAAGCAGTCCTAGACAGAAGAATATAAATTAGTAACAAACAAATTTTCACGCAAATATAGAATAGTTGAATTTTCAGAGAAGAAAATATGTTTTTCATTAGAAAAAGATGAATTTTAAACAAAATAGTTAATATTTGCAAGCAAAGAGGTGCATTTTCAACTAAAATTATGAGTGTTCTACCAAAAAAATGAATTTACAGAAAATGCGATCAAATTTCGACCAACTAGTTGCATTTTGAACCAAAAAACATAAAACTTCGACAAAAGGAGATGAATTTTTAAACTAAAGACAAATTTCCATCGATAGTGTTTCATCTTTAACCAAGAAGGATTTTTCGGTCAAGAGAGAAAAAGCATCTCAACAAAATTGCCGAATTTTAAACCCAAAAAGGCGAATTTTCTACAAAATAGTTGAATTTTCAACCAAAAGTAATAAATTTCTACCAAAATTGTTGATGTTTTTTAAAAAGTATTAAATTTTTAATTAAAAATTAACATTTTAAACCAAAACAATGAATACTTAGCAAAAAATATAATGCCAGACTTGTCAACCGAATAGAATAAACTTTAATCCAAAAATAAATAAATAAAATTATTTTAATTAATCAAAGTTTTAGTTCGAAAATTTTATTTTTCACCAAAAAAATAAAGACTTTTAACAGAATACATAAATTTTCAACTAAATAGTTGAATTTTCAACCAAAAAAGATCAATTTTAATCCAAAAATTTATAGTTCAATCAATTAACCTATAAGTAAATTCTAAAAGAGCAGCAGCTTTGTAACAAACTAATTCAATTTTAAACCAAAAAAAGCAAATTTTCAACTAAAATCGTAGAACTTCAACTATTATTTTCAATTTTCGACGAAAGAGTTAAATTTGTAATCATAAGGATCAATTTCGAAAAAACAAGATTACATTTCCTACACAAAAAGATGAAGATTAATTTTCTAAAAAAGTCGAATTTCTAATATACTAGATTCACATTCAACCAAGTAGTTAAATTTAAAAAAAAGTGAATTCTCTACAAAAAATATAATAATTAATGTTCAAATCAAAACATATTTAATTTTATATGGAAAGTAGTTGAATTCAACGGAAAAAGATGATTTTTCTACAAAATATGTGAATTTTCGACAGGCAAATATGAATTTACAACAGAAAAAAGATGATTTTCAACGAAACATAAAATTATAATTATTCTGTTAAAAAAATATATAATTTACAATTAAACATAGGAATTTCCAACGAAAGAGCTGAATTTTCAACGAAATGTTGAATTTTCAACTGAAAAAGAGGAATTTTCATCAAGACTGTTGAAATTTCGACTGAAATAATTACCTTCTAAAAAATAGTTCAAGTTTTAACAAAATGATACAATTTTTAACTGAATCAGGAAATTTTAAACCAATGTTTTAAAATAATTGTCAATTAATAAGAAGCAAATATTCAGATCTGGAAATTAATTCTTCTCTTCTAAATGTGTTTGTGTAGATTTACGTCGTTGAGGTATTGGTTGAAACTTACTGATTTTTCGTTAAAGAAGATGTAGAAAATTTATTTAGAAAGCTCAGTTTTGAAATGCGAATATCCATCTAGTCGCTCATCACTTGAATGTTGCATAAATACAGACAAACTCCAGGATTTACTCATAAAAATTCATGACAAACAATTGTTGTTCAGAATCACATCATTCTAATGAGCAATTTTCGCGTCAAATAAAAAATCCGTGATTTTCATAAAAGCGTTGCATGTAATTGGATTCAATTTCCGGATCACGTGATCAACCAGAATTTCTTGTGGGTAAATATCTATATAGCGCCCCAAGACTCAGTTTCAAAAATGTGTTTGAATTGTCTTGAACATGGAGTGTCAAGTTCTTCGTCTCGCCACATTGCCCTAACAAAGCCGTCCTTATGTATTAGTGCTCGAGCTCCGTCTGGACCAGGAGGTATAAATAGTCCACTCAAAACTACATGATTATACTTGTCTTTTGTCACTATGGCCATGCCGTTACCATTAATAATTTCTGACATCACAAGCAGTGGTCCGATCGGCTCGTCCTGCATAATACCCTGGTCATTTCTCAAATAAACTCCGGAACCGGGATGAAAATCATGTAATCTTATTTCAAGTTTCCGGCGCAGATTGCGCCTAGGAGCAAATTGATAATTGTGAAGTTCTTCAATTTTAATTGAAAGTATTTTAGAATAAGGGGCCCTGCCAGGAGAAATGGGCCTGATATGTAGAGACAACTGGTCACGAAGAGTAGATGCGAGCACTTGTTTAAAAAATGTTTGGATTGCGAATCTTTTTCCTAATGGTACGTCACCTTCTTCAATTGATGTCAGTGCCCTAAAATCGTGGTCGCATGTGTTTACTAGTGCTCGATCACCGTTTGTATCAGAAGGTACATATAGTCCACGTAAATACGTATGACCACTTTTTTTTAACACTATTGCTAAGGCGTTACCAGTACTAACTTCTGACAACACAATATATTTTCCGATTATCGGGTCTTTTTCGAGCTTAGATCTTGCAATTTTGAAATAAACTCCTGAATTGGGAAGAAATGTATATTCTTTCATTTCAAGTACCCGGTCCTCATTGAGTATGGGCAAAAATCGCCATTTGTGAAGATCCTCAATTTTGATTTTAAGTACGCTAGAATAAGGGGCACTTCCAGAAGAAGATGTGGGTGCAACATGAAGAGATGGCTCAACAGCAGCAGAATATGTGGCATGAACAGGAGACCCGCTAGTACCAAAAGACGTGGCATGATTAGGAGACTCGCCAGTACCAAAAGACATGTCATGATCAGAAAACATTTCAGGAGCTAAATACATGTCAGGATCATGCTCTGTGTCTTGAATAGGATACAGTACAGGATGATGTCCCGTGCCATAAGGTGGAAGATGCTCCATGCCTTGAGCAGGATACATTGCATGAAGATGACCATGACCATAAACAGGAAGATGCCCAATGTCATGAGCAGGAGGATAATCCATGCCATAAGCAGGAGCATTTGCCATGCCGTGAGAAGAATACATGGCCTGAGAATGCTCGCTGTCAGGAGAATGCAGCCAGCCAGAGGAAGAAGCAGGAGTGAAACCAGGAAACGAGTCGCCATGAGGATATCCCTCGAATTGTGAATTCAATTCTGAAACAAGGAACAAAAGATGATATTTTTTAAAGTACACAATCGTACCGTAAATTGGGGTTGAGCGACGCACTATGGACGGTTTTGTTTAACTTTGCCTCACATTCGCTTAATTTTGATAGGAATGACCTGGAGGCTCAATTTTTTTTAATTAAAAATAATTTCTCAACGAATATAAGAAAGATATAGAAAGAGTATATAAGCGATTTCTTGACTTTAAAAAGCTATGTTAAAGTTAGCAATTTTTGTAAGAAAATTTCCTTCATAGAATACCATGGGTATATAGATATTATATTTTATTTTCTAAATACGCTTTTAAACACATGTTTGCATTCTGATTTCAAATCAGGCCTGTAAATTAACGTAGAACTTAAGAATTCTGAGAAACAGGCAATTGAATCTACTATTTCTCTCTATGCAGGAATGCATTTTTTCTATCAAAGCGAATTTCATTATTAGGAGTATTCAAAGGCTTCTGGAGTCGCTGATTTCAAATCCGACATACAAATTTCAAATTTGGAAATGGCGAGTCCAGTATGGCGGATCATAATTGTAAAAAGAAAACAAATTTGACTAGCAATTTCTACACAAGAGTTTTTCGGGTATTACGGGTATTTATTTTTTCTGAAAATCGTCGGGTCGACAAATCATTTAACTTTAAAAAAAAATGATAAATCGACAACCGAAAACCCCCTGCGCAGCAATTCTTTGTTAAAATAGTTTTATTTTGACAATTATGATCCGTAATACTAGATTCATTGTTCTGAACTTTGACATTTTTACTTCGGATATGAAATCAGCGACCCGAAAACCTCCGAGTAACCGAGTAATTCGCTATTTCGAAATTTAACATCTTTACTTTGAATTTAAAATCAGCTGCCCCCGAAACCTTCGAATACTCCTAATTATGAAATTTGCTTTGATACAAATAATGCATTTATTCAAGGAATAAAATATTTAAATCACGATTAAAATTCATTTCTAACAATATGTAGAACATACAATATAATATTTATACGCCCGTGGTATTCGAAAAACGATTTTTTTCGAGGAATTGCTAGCCTCAACCTAGATTGTCAAGGTTAAAACATTTTTTTTAAACACTTTCTCTATATTTTCCCTATATTCGCTATGGATCTATCTTCGATTCAAGAAAATTTTATCCTCTATATCATTACAATCAAAATTTCTACGATTTTGAAACAAAATTCAACAAAAGCGCCCATAGTGCGGTGCTCAGATGAGAAAAATAGTTTCTATGGACAAATCAATGTTTTTTTATAAGAAATGGATGTATTTTTATTCAGCAACAAAGATTACATCTTTTTTCAACTTTTCAGAAGAATAAGTTGATGAGTAAAAAAGTTATTTTTCGATATTGACAATGATTACGTTTTATCAAGAATTATTCAAGTATACATGCTCCTTGGCAATCGTTTAAGCAATTTATTATAAAAAATCGCAGTTTAGGTGCTTTTTAACGAATGGGCTTAATTTTGTGTGTGTAATCAACTCAACATGTCTATCCGATGCCTCTTTAATAATATAGTTTGTTTTTCATAAGAAATGGTTAAAAAATCATTAATTATTAACATTTGTTAAATTATCATAGCAAGGAGTCATGGAAAACACATTATTAATCGATTCCGTAAACGAAAATTGACGTTATCCGTTCGGTTTGGAAAGTATCACAACGAAAAGTCATCGGAAAGACATTGTAAGTTGATTTTGTACAAACATTGAGAATAATGGTTGACAAAAGTCCCACCCAGAATTTGAGTATGAAAATTAATATTGTCTCAATAATAATTAATCATTCCTGTGAAATATTACATCGAAAAGTCATGAGAAAAAAATTTTCAGTTAATTTTATTTAAATAAATTATCGTCTTACTTTTTATTCATAGACCAAGAGGTGCATAGATGTTCATTACCTTCTATTTTAAATAAAATCTATTTTACGTGAATCTACAATCAGCGTTTTGAACAGTTTCAAGAACATACAAATATTTTATTACGATTTCTGTGAAAATTTAAAATGTAGGAATTTTAGAAATTAAAAATATTTTTGAACTTGAAAACAGTTCCCAAAAAATATAAAATATTTCCTTCTAATAGTCCGGAAGTTTGAAATGCCAAACTGACTCCACTTGTTCCTTAGATTTTGTAAAATACCATAAAATAAAGAAATCTTTAAAAATAATTTTCTGGGTTCACTTTCGACATAACTGAAATCTTCAAATATCATTCTAAATTTTCTGTAAAATCGTAGGAAAATTATATTAAAACTTTAAAATCAGAATGATAATACTGATTCTCCTAGTTGTCATATTTCAGAATTTCTTTCTAGCTATAATGTGAGTAATCGAAAATTTTTAACAAATAAATAGTCATTGGAAGTGTGTATTATGTATACAAAATTTATTTTCTCCCGCAAATCGACAAACTTTTCTTTCTCTGAAAACGATAATTTCTTTCTTTAATAAAAACGTTTTTCGCAATACAATGTACATTGTACTATTTTATTTTAATATGTATAACATATGTTTTATTGTTGATCTTATACAATTTACTTTCCTTTGAGTGTTTTCAATTTACTTATATTAATAATAACTCTAACATTATTTTTAAATATGTAGACAAATCTAATCAGAAAATTGTGAAATTTCTAATTATCAAAATAAAAATAAGAAATGTATATTTCAAGGAAAAAATCAATAAAAGCTTTCTATCTACACTTATTCATAATTCATTTATTTAACAAAGCATAACTTGAAAGTAGCAGCAAAAAACTAGAAAACCGCAATTTTAAATAAAAATGGATTTACTGCAGAAAAAATCAATTACCTACTGCCGTAACAGGATTGATTTAAAACATAATTTCATCATTACTCACAATATTCAGTAAGGAGGTGTATTTTGACCCGATTACGTAACATTTTTAATTTATTAATTTTCTGCACCATCAACTTTGTATATCAAAATTTCTAGATAAATAATTTCACCTCATCATAAATTTTTTTCGGAATGTTTCTAAACATTATTTATAGAAGAGAAAATTTAAATTGTAAATGATTGTTTAACTATGGGAAAAAATTCTGTTCTTGAGATTTAGCTACCACACTATAATTTGTAAACTTTCTTACATTTTTAAAGAGACAAGAAAAATTAAATTATGGGCAAAAACTTATTTTGCAGAATTCCAAACAAAATTAGAAGTTTTTTATTTATGAAAGATTTGAGGAGATAAAATTTTTCAAGATTTCTGGGAAAATTTCAAATGGTTTAGGTTTTATTTTAAAAGAATAATTTTAAGTTTTGAAGATTCCAAAATTTGCGGAAAAAGAATATGGAAGACTTTTTGAGACAAGTTTCTTAATTTTTCAGGATTTAAAGCATTTTAAGGTAACCTGGATTTTGCAGGGTGACAAGAGAATGAAAAAATGTTCCTAAGATTCATGTGAAAATTTCAAATGATTTTTTTGTAATGAATTCTGAGAGAAAATTTAAAAAGAATACAACATTTTTGTAATCATTTCCTAAAATGTTTAAAAAGTGTGTAAAAGATTTTAAAGGCAAATTTTGCCATATTACATAAACATTACCGATCACTTATCATAACCTAAGCACTTTTAAACTATTATTTTCGTCGGCCTTGTCCCCCTGGTGAGGCCTTAATTATTTACGATATTTAATATATTTTGGACTTGAATTACGTTCAGTTATTATAATGACATAATGTGATATTGTTTTATCTGTCAAATAACAAATTTTCTTACTGTAAGTATTGCCATTAATTGTGAAAACTTTATACTTCTGCCAGCGAATCTTCCATTCTTTCGTTGTCAAAACTGTTTTCTGCGTCATTTTTCTTTTACAACGTCAATTTTCCAGCTTTTAGTAAGTAAAACTATCTCTTTAATAAAATAGATTTATTTAATGAAAAGTAGAATTAAAATTGTTAAATAATAGCGATGTTATAAGCCTTTGCCCCACCGGTCGGCGCTGCCCCTCCTTTCCCTATATAGATTTTGATTCCTTATTCTTATCAATTTTTTTTGTAAATGTGTAATGATTTAATAGCACCCAATAAGAAAATCCAACTATTTTTTGGTTGAAAGTTCATTCTTTTTTGGTTTGCGAATTCATTTTCTTTGGTTAACAATTATATTATTTAACAATTATATTATTTGATTAAAAATTCAATTATTTCGTTGAGTGTTTGATTATTTGGCTCAAAATTCAACAACTGAAACATCGGTTCAAAGAACGTTGTATGGACAGAGATTTTGATGATTATAATTTTTTTTTTTATTCGGAAATTCGACCGGGGCAGAACTAAAATCAACCAAGTTTAATTCTGGCGTTTAAATTTAAATACTGGGTTATGAATTACCCAAGACCGTCTTGAAAAATTATTATCTTACTATTTCTTAAAATTAAAAAATATTTATTCAAACTACAAATTATAATTAGTAGATATTCATAATAGTTTCAGGAAAAAGTACAATACATTTAAAAAAGTTAAATAATTCCTATTCCCGAAACAATCAGCTATAAAGCTATTTTAAATTATTAAATTAAAATGCCAGAAATTTGAACATAAAACTTTTTTGTCTTAAGATAAAATTGTTTTTAGAGGTAGCAAATATTTTTTTAAATTTAAAATCATCGAATGAAATGTTTTCAAGTGTCTCAGTTAACGATAAAACCTTATAAAAGTATATATAAATATTAAAGTATATTTATTTTAGATAATGAATTTATTTTTCTTACCGAGAACATTTGATAGAATAAATTATAAAGTATTATTTACTTAATAGAATGTTAATATTAAATACTATTTTAAAGAAAATTAAAAAGAATGGAGTCATCATTTTTTTGGTAAAAAAAAACTTTTTTGTTGAAAATTTATATAGTCGGGTTGAAAATTCAACTGTTTCGTAGAAAAGTAGTCTTCTTGGCTTGAAAGTTCAACAATAAGGTTGATATTTTTTTCTTTCTTGACTGAAAAATCTTTCTTTTTTTTAAACAACAATTTTGTTGATAATTCGTCTTTTTGGCTTGAAAATTTAACAATTTGGTTTACGGTTTTTTTTCTTCTTGACGGAAAAAACTTTTTTGATTGAAAAATTGACTATTTTGTTAAAACCAAAAATATATTTTGGTTAAAATATCAACTATTACATTTTTGTTTAAAATTCAATAGTATTGTAGAAAATTCATCTTTTGGGTTAAAATTTTGTTGTTGTTGTTAAAGGTTCATCATTTTACTTGATAAATTATCTCTTTTGTTGTAAATGTAACTATTTTGTTCAAAATTCGTCTTTTTGGGTTGAAAATTCAACTCTTTTGCTAGAAAATTCAACGATTGAGTTGAAAATTACCTTCTTTGTTGATAATTTATATCTTAGGGTTGAAAAGTTAACTGCTTATTAGAAAATTCGTCTTCTTAGCTTGTTATATTAAGTTATATTAAGTTAAAATCTTTTTCATGGATTTATAACTTAATTATTTTTGTTGTAAAATCAACAGTTTTGTTAAAAAGTCATTTTAAAAATTTAACTACGTTTTTTGGAGAAATTTTCGGAAAATTTGTATTTTTCACTTGAAAATTCAACTATGCGATTGAAAATTAACATCGAAATTAACTTTTTTGTAGACAATCCATTGTCAACAATTTGTTAAGATTCGACTGTTTATTTTTTAGAGAAATCGTATATCTAGCATTAAAAGTCAATAAGTTGGTTTAAAAATCAAGTATTTTGTTAAAAATTTGTATTTTTTAAACCTTTTGTGGTTAAAATATCAAATATTACATTTTTTATTGAGAATTCATTTTTTTGGTTGAAAATTCAATTACTTGGTTAAAAGTTGAAATACTCTTTTAAAAATTTCTTTGTTGAACATTCGTCTTTTTGATAGAAAATTAATATTCGTGGTAGAAAATTCATCTTTTTGGTTGGCAATTTAACTAGAAGTCTTTAAAATTTAATTTAATACAGTTTACACATTAATTTTATTTCAAAAGAATTTATTGACTTAGTTTCATGAAAAAACTCCTTATTTCCCTTGTTTTTAAAGTATTATGGCCTGTGATGCCACCTATTACATATAAAAAGATGTTTTTGATTTATAACTACAGAATTGATTTATCTTTCAGTTTTAGTTTCGCGATTAAATCGTTATCGATTTCTTCGCTGTCAGCAGTGACCTTCAAATCTAAAAAATTGGCAAATAAATTATTTCTGAAATATTTAAAATTGCTTATCATTAAAAATAATCTTTTTCAAAGCGTTATGTTCTTTAATTTCTTGAATTTCTGTTTATGATTCTTAAAAAATGAATCGAAATCTTGTACCTTTCACCATGAATCCCTTGTTCAGGGAATTCTTCAAATTTAAGGTCAAAAAAGGGGAATAGGGGAAAAAAGGGGATTAGGTAAAAACTGGGACGGACTGTGATCCCTGGAGATTATACTTAGGATTTAAATGATAAAGTTTAATTTAAGGTGTAACAAAATTAAGCTACAGTAAAAGCAAGAATATAGTCTGCTAAGTTTAGAAATGAAATAAAAAAAAAATAAAAAAAATTTGAAAGGGTGTTAAATGCTAGCAAGCATGATAATCGAAAAATTAATCGAGAAAAAGGAGAAATCGGCTCCCCAGGAAGGGACATGTATGCTTCATAATCGACTTTTCCTGTGGTCTTTCTTTAGATTTTACAGTCTTTAGACTTAGTGGACCCCTGATTATGGGTTGTTATGGGACCAACTACCGAGTGGCAGGTACAGCATAATCCGGCTTAAAGAATTTTGAAACACCAAAAGCGTTTTAACACGATTCCCTCGCACGAATGAGTCTTTTGCTTCGAAATGTATTTTGTATTATAAGGACCTACCTACTTATGTACAAAACCTGCATTTACCTTTACCTTGATTAGCTAGTTTAACCCATATTATTCAATAAATTTATTTACATTAACGACTTTACCCCGATGAAAAAGTGGAATTTTTGGTTTAAAAATTTCCAAAATTGAAGCTGTTTAAATTTCGGTAAAGGTCAAAGTCAAGGTTAAGTCAATGTTAAGTCAAGGCTGATTTTCAAAACGAAATTTATTTAATTTGTTACTCAAATTGAAAAATAGCAAAAAACAATCATTCTTTATATTTTTGCACTATACCAACTTTGCTGCGTTTATTGATATTTACTCAAAAATAGATCAAATAAGTAAATTTACTCTCAATTAATGAAAATTTGTTACTATAAATTAAATTTTGTTGTTTCTTCAATTGTTATAAGCAAATTAATAGATAAGACTGACATTTGCTATATTTTCGATGTTTGAATGCATTATTTATATTGATTTATTCATTTAATTGAGTAAAACTAATAAATAATCATGACCAAAAACTAAACGAGAACAATTTCCATTGCTATAAATAATTGCTATAAACAAATTCACTTATATCGCATTTTTAAACGTGATCACTTCTTTTCATCTCAAGCATATCCGGACAAAGGGGAATACCTTTCCACAATAATTGTTTTTCTCTCAAGAATAATATCTTCACAGAGGAAATTGTCGTTTAACAACGATGTTTATATTAATAAACAATATCACTTGTTTCGCATATTCGAACGTAGAACATTTTTATGTCCATCGGGAGAAATTCTTTTAATTTAAAGAATAATACCCTGACACAAGAGAATGCCATTCGACAATAATTTTTTTATCATAAACTATTTTTATAAACAAAATCACTTACTTTTGAGAATATAAAATTTTGGTTTTCTATGGAATCATTTTGCTGTATCTCAAGAATATTATCTTGATAAAGGAGATTGTCATTGAACAACATTGTTCAACTTAAGAATAATATTATCAAACAAAAGATTGCTATTTGACCAGATATAGTAATAATTATCATTATTTTTGTTAATTCTCATAATTACGCTAAATTCGTTCATAGGAATTGTTAAAAATAGTGATGCTTATGTTGCTTAATGACAATCTATTGTGTAACGATATTATTTTTGTGTTGAAACGAAGTAACTACGCCACAAAAAATTTTACCTTTAAAATTGCAAAATAGGAAATTTAAAAACAAAATGTTTTATAACAATGACAGCTTTTATTAAATGACAGTCTTTTCTGTGATAATATTATTCTTGAGATGAAAAGAAGTAAGGTCACAGGGAAGAGCAATTTTCTATGTTCAAAAAAGCGAAATAAGTGAATTTGTTTATAACAATTATTTGCGACAATTACCATTGTTTTCGTTTATTTCTTGGTCATGGCTAGTTATTACTTCAACGTAATTCATTGCCAAATTCAGTATAAATACTGCATTATAACAACGAAAATGCAGCAGATGCCGCAGTTTCATTCATTAACTTGTTTATAAAAATTAAAGAAATGAAGGAACTTTATAATAAAAATTCATGTTCATTGAGAGTGAATTGACTAATTATATTTGTTTTTGAGGAAATATCTGTTACAAATTAACATAGTAAATAAATGTAAATATAACCTACACAAATTTAATAAATTACTAGTTTTGTTGTTGTTGTTTTTCAACTTAAATAACAAATTAAGAGTATTTTTTCAAAATAGCCAAGATAGAATTCTTAAAAATATAATCAGCTTAAATTTAAAAAAAGTTAAAAATGGGTTTAAAAAAAGCCCTCTGGTACTTTTTGAAACAAAAATTCCACGTTTTACCCACTGTGGCGATTGGACAATTTTGCCCCGGCCTCTCCTAAACTTGTATGTTAAAAACCTCGTTGTTTGCAACGTTTACAAAAAACGAATCAAGAAAAAAAAATTCAACAGAGACCAAAAATTTAAAAATTCAAAATGGCTCCATTTAATTTCCGAAGATGCCCAAAAAGTTTCACCCCCCAAGCACTTTCAGAACACACCCGAATTCAACCCCTAATAATGGAAAAATCATAAAAAATCACCTAGCTTCCAAACCTGAAATTTTACTATTAATAATAGGATTATTTGGTGCTAAAATATATATTTTTTAAAGTATTACCCCCCCCCCCTATATCTTCTGAAACACAGCCCTATGCAAAATAATGTCAAAAAGGTGTGAACCCCCTGCGTCTTCCAGAACACACCGTAATTTAACTCATTAGATAGGAAAAATCAGAAAATTCCCTAATTTACAAAATTAAAATTTGATGGATTATAATGGCTCCATTTGATGTCCAAAAATATCCAAACACGTTTTATCTGCCTAATTCTTCTGGAATATCCTCGTTTCCTACCCCTATGATAATAAAAAATCGAAAAAATAGAGCTATAATTTTATGGTTTAAAATGGTTCCATTTGAAGTTCAAAAATACCCAAAAGGTGTCACCCCCTACCTCTTCCAGAATACACCCCTATGCGACCCCTAAGAATGGAAAGAATCATGAAAAATGACCTATCTACCAGACCTGAAATTTCACTGTTGACAATAGGATTATTTGGTGTCAAAAGTATGCCAAAAATATATTAACCCTATAGTCTTCCGGAACACACCTCAATTCAATCCCTAATAACAGAAAAAAAAATCATAAAAAGGCTTTAACTTATAAAACTAAAATTCTATGGCTTAAAATGGCTCCATATGATGTCCAAAGATACCAAAAAAGTTTCATCCTCAAAATTCTGAACTCTTACACTCCAGAGGTGCTGTTAGAACGTAACAATAAATCGATTAGGCAGGGGAAAATGGCGATAGACATTCATACGAGTGTTAAATCAGTTAATAAATACAACCCCTGAAACTTCTTAAACCAATAATTTCACTTTACCCTCACTGGGCTGATTAGTCAACTTTGCCCTAGCCTTTCCTAAACTTGAATCTTAAAATGAGTTACATTCGAATAGCTGAATTCTTAAGAGCCCAGATGTAGGAACTTAGACGTTAGAAATTTAGGATTGGACCTGGAAAAAGGTCCAGATCGCGATCTAGTGAAGTGTGTCCGTAAAATGCAACGGAATGTTACCCATACAAATGTTACATGGGTGAATAAATACAACCACTGGAACTTTTTGAACCAATAATTCCACTTTCTCCTCACTGCGGCGATTGGTCAACTTTGCCCCTGTCTCTCCCAAACTTGAATTTTATAATGCCTTAAATTCGAATAGCTGAACTCTTAAGACACCAGATGATAGAAGTTAGATGTTAGGCGTTAGAAACTTAGGATTGGACCTGGATAAAGATCCGGATCGCGATCGAGTGGAGTGGGTCCGTAAAATGCCATGAAGTACAAGGTAACTATAAATCTGTTCGGCAGGGGAAAACGGCCATGGGCACCCATACAAGTGTTGCAGCGAAGAAGAACGAACCCAGTGACGTTTACACGAGCACATGGACGTTGGACGTAGTTTCTTCTCCCGTTATAAGTAGAGGCGTCCAGAGAAGAGTTATTTCCCTGAGACGGCGAACGCGATCCCACCCTCGATCCCAAGAAGGATCGACCAGGTTCCGGGGAATGAGAATGGAAACGCGCCGTTTTTGGTACCACCCGTTGCATTCAGGGTCTATACCATACACATATCCCGAAAGAGGTGACCCCCAGGTATGCCTTATCTCTCCAGGATCTCACACTAAATTTATCCAAGCTTCGAGTCATGACGGCTCTAGCACCGCTCGCGTCAGAGGTCTCGAACGAGCCTCCCCCAGGACATTATTTTCATTATGATTCCTGACTAATTGACGGATATGTGTCCATAAACATCTTTTCGAATTTCTCATATCCTATCTGATCCTATCTGCTTCTTTTATCTCACTCCAAGTGTCTCTTATTTACATAGGGAGTCTTTTTTACGAGACGATTAGTTCGTGATGGCTTTGAGTAATAAAAGAAGATTCAGTTGATTTAGGAAGGCTCTGGAAGAAAAAATGAATGGGAATTATGTCTAGTTTTTTGAAGGAGTACTACTGAGAAGCAACTACATTGAAATGAATAAAACGAAATCCCGAATTGGATTTTACTAATTCGAATGCTTCCAGTTTTCCATATTATTGGATGTGTAAACATCTATTGATTTTCTGATTAGGAACAGAGAATTTTGGAAAAGAATTATAAATCAGAGTTGGAACATCAGGTAATGTTTGATCATAAGAAATAAAGGAAGCATATAATTCCGAATTTAAATAGTGATTGTTTTTGTCAATTCCCTTTTCATAAGACAGAATTTAAATTGTTTCTAAAATTTCTCGTTCAATGTCGAAAATTGCCCCTTCCAAGTCAAATAATAATTCATTACGGAAATTCCCTGTTCCAAGCCAGAATTTATATTTATTGACAAACGAAGTGCCTCGTCAACCCGAAATTCGGAATAAGTAGTCAAATATTTTTCTAAAATTGGACTAGTCCTCTCAAAATTTCGGAACAAACTGAAACAGGTGGCCCTACTACTTTATTAGTTGTCGAAATCAGCTATTTTTTTAGTGTATAGTGGCAACTGGATTATACCTAGAAAACCTAATAAATAATCAAGCAACAAAATGAAGAGTCTGAAAAATGGGAATGCGCTAACAAGATGAGCCAGCAGACGTCTTAATAGCTTCCTAGACTAGACCCTTCGTAGGCTCATGTCTTGCTGACATTACGTAATAGACCTAGTAATACTGAGGCAATTAAGTTCGCTCGAGGCTGTCTGGCTCGATTAAGCGGTCTAGAGTCTCGATTCAGGAAAACTGACGAGGCCATGGAATTTCAGAACGTGAATGTAACTATAAACTGCCACTCTGACAGATGCTCTTTTGCATCCGCCTCTCGACACGTTTCGCGAATTTCTGTTCTCTCATCACCTAACCTTGATAAAAAAAATAAATAAATAAAAATATAGAAAAAAGAAAAGAATCTTTAAAAACATAAACTCAAAGAAAGTCAAACAGTGTAACAGAATTACACAAAACACCTTAAGAAGAAGTATGTTTCCAAACATCGATTTAAAAAAACATAAACTCATAGAAGTCAATTTGTGTCGCCAAATTGCACAAAAAACTTAAAATGGGAGAAGTATGTTTATAAAAAACAGTTTAATCGGCTCATTAGAGACAGTTATATAATAATTTTTAAAAAAACAGGAAGAAAAAGGAAATAGAATTCCTCATTCTTTCTCCGCCTTTTTTAGACTACAGGAACCAACATGTTTCGAGGTCCATTTAGAGATGTAGGCTTCCTTCTATTTAAGATTTTTTTTTTAATTTCTTATTTGACGGAAATATTAAAAAATAATTTTTACTTCATGAAAATTTCTTTCTGAAATATTAAAGTTGATTTCTTACAATCCGAAAAATCATTCAAAATCTTAGACTTTAGTTGCATCACACACATAAATATTGATAATATTCAAACAAATTTTTATATATTAATATAATTGTAGTTGTATTCTAATTTTTGTATCAAATGTATACATATTCTGAAAATCTTCCTAAGAATACCATTTTTATATGTATCGAGGGAAATGCTTCCATTAGTAGAAATTCTTTTATAAATGTGTATAAGTCATACATGTAAAATATACATATCCTTTTAGAAAACCTATTCTTGGTAGGTCTATTTTGAGCAAAATAACAATGCATCACAGAATTCAATTTTCAGAAAACATTATCTTCAAAACCATATGTGAAAGGAGAGAAAGAACTATATTTTTAGTTTAAAAAATTAACTTTCAACCAAAAAAGAGAATTCTTAGCGAAAAATGTAATAGTATCCAAAAAATATATTTATTAGCCAAAAAGTAGAACTTTTAGCTAAAAAATATCAATTTTTGATCAAAAATGGAATATTTAAATTTTGAGTGAAAAAATTTGTGATTAACAAAAAAAATACGAATTTCAACAAAATAGATCAATTTTCAATCAAATACAAGGATTTTCTACTAAAATAATGACCAAAAAGATGAATTTTTAACCATGAAGATTAATTTTCTGCCAGAAAATACGAATTTTCAACAAAATATATTAATATTGAACCAAATAGCTAAATTTTCAATCAAAAAGAGACGAACTTTCAATAAAATAGTTACATTCTAAACCAAAACAATACATTTTTAACAAAGGAGTTCAACTTTAGACCAATTAGCTGAATTTTCAACCAAATACACGAATTTTCAACTAAAAAATATAAGTTTTGAACCAAATAGTTACATTTTCAATCAAAGAGGTAAATTTTCAACTAAACAGATGGATTTTTAAACCTAAAAGACGAATTTTCAAACCAAAAGGAATGACTTTCGAACAGAATTGTTGAATTTTCAAACAAATAATTACATTTTCAACCAAGATGGATGAATTCTCGACTAAAAATATAATAGTAAATTTTTCAACCAATTATCTAAAGTTTCAACCAAAAAAATTAAATTTCACCCAAATAGTGGAATTTTTATCTAACAAAGATAAATGGTACAAAAATGTCTATGGCTTGATGTCTATGTTTATTAAATTTAGAAAAGAACAATTTTTCAATAAAAATATTTGATCGCCGATAATCAAATTGAATGCTATTTGATAGTTGGGTTTAGACTCTTATGAAAAAAGGATGATTTTCTCATATTTTACTAGATTCAAGGACAAAAGCAACCATCTTATCTTTTTCATCGCAAATAAAAATATGAAGTGTCCTTTAATTGATTTTCATCATGAAAAGAATTTGATAGTTCTATTAAATTTTTATATAAAAAGTAATAACTCGGAATATTTCTGAGTAGTGTTATTTAAAAAATTAAAAACATGTAAATACAGAAGAAACTGGAGTTTCTATTAAAACCAAATTTTGGTTCCTAAGGAGTTGCAACAGAACGGAACCCCTCTTGTTGAAAAGGAACCTAAAACGATGAGTTTGTTCCAAAGGAGACTCCAGTTGGACCCGATTTCCCTAGAATAAAATTGTAATAGAACTCTGACTGACATAATTAAATTTGCATATTATCTAGCAAAATTGTAAATATATACCTTAACGTTTGCACAAATTCTATATATCCTTAACTCACCAACCCCACTTTGCAAGCGGTTGGGTTGTGAATGCGCCTTTATGTTCTCCAAAGGAACCCTATTGGGTCTCCACAGGTTTTTTATTGGAATTCAAGTTCTAAAAGATACCAACTTTTATTCAAGTCGCAACATTAGTGAACCCCCATTTTTTTCTGTGTAAAAGTTTCCAAAAAATATTAAAAATCAAAACAAATACCAACAAATGTAAATAGCGTCTCAATAATTAATTTCAATTTTATATCTACAGTTTTTGAGTTTATGTTTTTTTTCTGATTCATAAAAACATACTTCTTCATTATTATTACTATCCTGTGAACAAAATAGTAATAATCAGAATTTTTTCACAAGTTTACATACGACAAGAAACATTGACTATTAGCTTCATGAAGTGAACAATAGATGTCGACAGCATTTTCCACGAAATGGACTATAGACTTCATCACACAGAGAAAAATGGATAGTCAGTTTGATCTTCTAGATAGTACCAAGCACCATCCACAATTTTTTCTTTGTAGTCAGACAGACCCTAAATTTATAGTATGTTTGAACATCCACAGGTGATTCAGACTCACTATCAGTATAGTCAAATCGACACTCCAGAATGTCAAACAGAAGTGGCTGCGTCACGACCTCTACCGAACACCGAGCGAACACACCCGACACCCGAAACGCATTTTTGGAGCGACTGACGTTAGGTGTCACGTTTGACCTGTTACACAACATTTTTAATTAATTTAAACAACTTGTTGGTACTTCAAACATGCGTCGAGAGGGAATAAAATGTGGAGAACATGTTGGAGAGTGGCTTGAGTGATTTTCGTTCCGATTTTGACCGTCAAATTCGATACCTCCGAAGGATTAAGGACACAGGCGTAACTTATGAATCAGTGCTATTCTCAAAATTTTCGACAGAAAACGTGCTCAAAATTTCCTAGTTCGTTAATAAAGAAACAAGACTTGCAAGATTTGTGATACGCATTTATATTGTTTCCTAAATTTTCCAGTGTTAAAAATGTTTTAATTCAGTGCAGTGACTCTGTTTCCTTAGCCTCTCATGCTCAAACTGATCTGTTGTCAAAGTTTTTATGCATATGCAATCATGTCTGAGGCATCCTATGTTCAAAAATAATAAAGATGCTTTAAGAATTGATAGATTTTATATAAATTTTCATGCTTTTCAGGTTTCATTTATTAATTTAAATTTCCTTCTCTCGTCTCTCTTACTCTTATTAACATATATGTAGGTAGGAGAAGGACAACACACAATAAAGTTGACCCTCTGATATGATTAAGTTAATAATCCGAGTTAATCAAGCTAAAATACTTGAGATAATCAAGTTTAAACTCCAGGATGGTCAGCTTTACACTCTGGGATAGTGAAGCTAACCATCAAAATTTGAGGCTCCGCGGATGGTACACTACACCATCTAGGGGGCTGTCCCATAATTAAAACTCAAATACAGTCAGTCTGACACTCTAGATGTTCAGGCTGACTAGTCATTTTTCTCCGTGCAAGTGGCCGATAGAGGTATAGCGTTTTTCTGCACTCGGACAACGACATTGTCATCTTGGAGATGTTTCATTCTAACATCTCGGTAGTTTCGGTTAAAGATACAAATATTTTTGCACCTAATATCTCAAAAATATAGCAGACATTATGCGTTAACATATGTATGTTTCGTGCCACTTTCTTATACTTTAAAGTTTAAACATCTACGTTTCAAGATCCATTTTTCCTCATGTTCTTGGTCAACTCTACACAAATTAAAATAAAAAATAAAATACCAAGAGTTATAATTTTTAAAAAGAGAAAATTGTCTTTGCTCGTATTACAAAAAACGAAATCCTCCTTATATACGTTACAGATCCTGCAGAAATATATTTTTGTGACGAGTGTAGCATAAGTGCATCCGTGCTTTCTATACGTATATACGTGCATGTATTCTTGGGTAGCTGTGCGATATCGAGTTACTCGCTAGCTCGAACATAAGGCTTATGTAAATACGGAAAGACAAGGGCGTGTATTCGTCTTCTCTCTTTCTTTCTGTGTTTTCCGAGTTTAACTAGAGGACGTTACACATGTGTGATTTTTGTAATTTTTTATTATTTTATTTTTGCATCGCATTTTATGTGCGTAATTATAAAGCTCTTAGGATGTAAGTTTGTAAGTGTATGAATGAAAGACAGAAATGTGGGTGCAAAAATATATCCTGTTTCGAATTAGTAAAATTATATGGGTTACACATATTTCCGAGGATATTACGCATCTATTATGTAAAGAGCATGTTACTTTTTTTATTAAACTATTATTTTCAATATAATTCAATATTATTTCGAGCTCGTAGCTGAATATGTTTCGAATTAATTTAAGTATATACTTTATAATGTTACATGTTACATGTCTGTTATCAGAAGAGAATGTTACTTTTGTTTTAATACTATTATAAAAATATATGAGTTTTGATGTTTAAACATCTTAGGACACTGCATAAGTGTTGAGTTGTAAACATCTTAGAATTAGTGAAACATACGTTACAATTTTAAATGTCTCTTACATAATAAGAGAATGTTACTTTCATTTGAATACAATTATGAATAAATATAATTTTTGATGTGTAAATATCTTACGAAAATGTATACGTTTTGATGTTCAAACATCTTACGAAAATTAGGGTGTCGATACGATGGATGATTTTTAATTCCCACTAATTTAAAATAGTTCAAAAGATATGAATGATTTCAAACGATTTTTAAAGATTTCTTACTATTTTAAAAGATTTAAAAGATGTGTGATATCTGGAACAGGGAATTTCGGAAAAGAATTACAATTCTGAGTTGGAACATCAAATAATTTTTTGCCACAGGAAATACACTTCTGACTTAGAACAGAAAATTTTGTAAAAGAATTATAATTCTGAATTTAAACAGGGAATTTAAACATCTTCTTCTAAATGCAAATTGAAATTATTTTACAAAAACTCACGTTCCATGTCGAAAATTCTATGTTCCATGTCAAATTATAATTCTTTAGGAAAATTTCCTATCTCAAACATCAAAGTCTAAATTATAAATCGTTACGGAAATTCCCTGTTCCAAGTCAGAACTATATTTACTTACAACATTTTCTACCATAATTCAGAATTATAGTAACTCTCTTTTTCTAAAATTTGAAAGAAGAAATTTTCAAATTCAAGCAAATTTTTATTTACAACAAAAAAAGAATGTTAAAATTCTAACAAATTTTGATTTGGAAGAAGAAATTTTTCAAATCTGATGAATTCTGACTTGGAACAGGGAAAGTTTTGGTACATTCCTTTTTTTATAAATCAGAATTAAAATTATTTTCAAAAATTTCCCTTTCTCTGTAATAAATTATCTGTTCCAAGACAAAATTATAATTCTGTACGGAAACTGTATCTATGCAAAAGTAAAAATTATAATTCCTAACGAAATTTCCTGTGCTAGAGAGAACCTAAAGTGAAAAATGTAATTCTTTATGGAAATTCCTAGTTTTATTTTAGAATTATAATTCTCTTAGAAAATTCCCTGCCCTAACTGTCAAAATTATATTTTTTTACTAAAATTTCCTAAAACGAAAATTGTATTTCTTTACGAAAATTGTATTTCTGTACGTAAATTTCTCGGTATATTTTAGAATTATAGTTCTGTTGGAAAATTCCCTTTTTCAAAGACAGAATTACTATTCGTTGCAGAAATTGCATGTCCCAAAATCATAATTAAATTCAGTCCCAAAATTCCCGGTTCCAAATTAAAATTATATTCATTTAAAAAAATGTGTATTATAATTCAGAAATAAACCCCTTTTCCCAAAATTTGAAAGAGGGAAGTTTAAAATTCTGGTTCGGAAGAGGAACTTTTTAAAATTCCCTTTTACTAAATGAGAATAAAAATTATTTTCGAAAATTTCCATTCCATGCCAAAAATAGCCTGTTCCAAGTCAAATTATAATTCTTTACAGAAACTCCCTGTCTTAAAGTAAAAATTATATTTTTTAATCAAATTTCCTGTTCTACACAGTGAACCTAAAATGAACATTATAATTCTTAATAGAAATTCACAAATCTATTTTATAATTATAATTCTTTCCGAAAATTCCCTGGTTCGAAGGCAAAATTCTAATTCTTTGGGAAAATTGCCTGTCCCAAAGTTAAAATTTTAATTTTTTAAGAAATTCCCACTTCAAATGTCAAAATCATAATTCTTTACGGGATTTCCCTTTCTCAATTGTCAAAATTACATTTATTTACTAAAATTCCCGGTTCTAAACTGAAAATTATATTTCTTTACTGGAATTCTATGTCACATCTCAGAATATGAAGGGTAGCAGATGGCAGTACAGAACTAGATAAAATAAAAATTGTGGTAAAAGTTTTTTCACCATTTTTTTTGTACAATAATTTAAAAAAAAATAATAAAATTTAGTTAAAATTTGAACGTAGCAATAATTTTTGTCAACCTTTTAGCATTGATATTTCTTGAAATTATTATCATTCAATGAAAAACATGTATACATATATGTTTTCGGATTTTTTTTTATTTTTAGCAAAAAAATGTCTCACATTCTGTGATATATCGCGATCTTCAATTTTGATTTTCTGGGAAAAGGGTAATTTGTTTGGATCAAACATTTCTTATTCTCATTCAGCATTCCCATATCTAGGAAGCAAATTTTTATTTTTGCAACAAATTGAAAATTGAATTTTAAATCGCTATCCAAAGCAGATTTTGAAAACCCATGAAATTTGAATGCTAAAATTCCCGAAGCTGTCCCGGTACATATTATCAGTCACGGGCGAATTGTTGTAATGTAATCAAGTGCTCTGATAAGAGCAGTATACCTAATTTGACAGATTAGGCAAAGCCTGTTCTTTTACCCTACCATCCACGCGCTGGGTTACAGCCAAGAGGGGGACCTACCGCTTAAGGTGCGATCCGAACCACCAGAACCTCGGTAAAAGTACTTAGAAAAATATCCAGAGGTACCGGCTCAAGGATCGAAACCTGAACCTTTAACGTAAGTCTGAGCGTCTAACCACCTGCGCCACCCAGACTCTTTGAGCCACCGAGGCTCTTTGAACCACCAAGGATCAAAAGCCTCAATCATTATTATTAGTTATTAATTATTATATATATTTTTTATATAAATCTTATTTTGGGTTTTTAGTTCCTTCCTAAGCTGAAAAAACGGATGTTTCTCTTCAAGCTTGTAAAAAAACATGTTGGCTTGCCAATTTAGGTACACTCATCCTGTATGTTGAGAATGCAGATGTACAGAGCCGATACGAATTAAGCCGTAGGAACGCGCGAGCGCACACACGTGCGGGCACGTACGTTGCATTCTGGGAATGCGTGCATGAATGAATGCCCCCTCTGTCCCCTTTTCTGATGGTACCAACTACCAGCTACCGTGGCCCAAGAAGAGAGGAAAGGATTGTTCTTTTTCAACGCCACCGACCAAAAGAGATGCTGGATTGCTGGTCCAAGCCCGGCCCCGCTTTTACTTTTGCTTTTGCGCCTTTTGCGAGCGCGCGCGCCTTTCTACAAAATGTGCTGCTTGGCCCCCTTTGGCCCCTGACATGGCTGTCAAGATTTGACGTAGGCCTCCTCGTCAAGGGGGTTAGCTTCTTTTTTGCGTCAACGAAAATGGCTGAAACGAACCAGCCCGCGATGGCCGATCCCTCCAAGAACTGCTCAAAGGTCCCTTATGTACTTCCAAAGGGTTTTTATTTTGTTTTTTCACTTTTTGGAATATACTTCAGATAAAATTTGGGATTTCAAATAGTCTAAGACTGTTTTGGAAGAAATAATATATATCGAAAATATTCAGGAATTTCATTCAATTAGTAATTTGGGTTGGGGGGGGGGGGGAAAATCTGGCTGTTTCTTATAAATTGACAAAGTAGTTAAAGTTTTACAATTGAATTTTCTACCAAAAAGATAAATTTTCACGAAATAGGTTAATTTTTCTACTAAAAAAGACCAAATCTGAACAAAATACATTTTTAACCAAATAGTTGCATTTTCAACAACAAAAAATAATTTTGTTCTAAAAACATGATTTTCTACAAATTACTTACATTTTAAACCAAGAAGTTGAATTTTGAAATTAAAAAAGATCCATTTTCAACCCAAAATCTAATAGTTCAATTTTCATCTTAAAAAATTAATTTTCAATGAAAAAAATAAATGTCTACAAAATAGCTTGGCAAAAAATTTTGTTAAATGAAAAGTGATTGTATCTTGTGTCGTTTTTCCAAAAAGTAAATTTTTTTATTTTTAATGTATTTCTATAACAAGAGTTTATAACAAATTTTTAGGTATTTTTTGGTTGAACAACTTTTGCCTTCTAATTTTTTTTTCGTCTCTTATGTTGTTTATCTAAAAATTTAATTTTCATTCTTATTTTTTCACGATTGAAAAAACTTCTACTAGCCTTTTGTAAAAATTATAAATCACGAATTTGTAGATACTGTTTGAGTGAACAACTTTTGCCTATTAAATTTTTTTTTCCTTGTGTCGTTTTCCAAAAAAAATTTATTTTTTTATTTTTAATGTTATTTTTTACGATGAAAACAAAAACTAAGCATCCTATCGAAAAATTGTTAAAGGAAAATTTGTAGCTGTTTTTTGGATGAGGAACTTATGTCTATTATTTTTTTTCAAAGCTTGTGTCGTTTGTCCAAAAATTAAATTTTTTTATTTTTAATGTAGTTTTTCACGAATAAAACAAAAAGTACTCATCCTATCAAAAAGTGATAAATAACACATTTGTAGATCTTTTTTGGGTGCACGATTTTTGTCTCTTTATCTTTTTTTTGTATCTTGCACAGTTTGACCGCAAAATGGAATTTTTCATTATTTTTTGTGCGATCAAAATTTGAATTTTCGATTTTTCGAAAAAATTCATATATATATATATATATATATATATATATAGAGAGAGAGAGAGAGAGAGAGAGTAGAATTATTCGAGAATGAAGAAATTACTGTCATGAGATAATTTTTGAAACCTGCTTCAGTTTTCCCTATAAATGTCTAAAATAATAATGAAGATTAATAATTTTTAACTTTCAGCGACCCCAATGAGTCACCAGTCTCCATGCAATCCATACGAATTTTGTCCAGCAGGCTGATGGATCATTGCTACACAAGACTCCTTTCTGACGTTGCTCGAATTTAAGTTTAAAACATATTTTTCTTCGAATAGACGGTTTCAATATTTCTTCGAACGTGAATTCCTTCTGCCCTCCTGGCGGAACATCAGGATAGTAATTCTGTCATTAAATTTGTATCTTTCTTGATTAATACTAATAGGTATTCTATTCATTATTTCAATTTTGTTACCATTACGCATAAGATGTTATTGTACGCCACTTTTGACGCAACTAACTGGTAATATGTGATAAAACACTACTTGATAACTTAAACCTTTGAATAATGTTCCTTGCCCACAATTTTTGGTTATAATTATTGCTGACTCATTTAAGGATTTATCTTAATATTTTTTGCAAGTATAGGATTTTTATGATTTCTAATTTTTAGAATCGTATTTAAGCCATACGGATGCTCAAACCAATAACCTTGAAGGATAAAATACGTCCACAATGTAATTTTCCTAATTCGTTTTGAATTTGCTTTATTATTTAAAGTAATAATATTTCCTTCTCTCCTTACCAAATAATGCTGTGTAAGCGATTTGAAACAAACAAAAATTTTCAAAATTTGTTGTTGAATTTGTGTGTGTGATAAAACTCAAGTTCTATCTCAGTTTTTTTACCACATAATAGTCACCCAAACGGCTATCATTGTAAATTTTTTCAGATTTTGATATTTGGGGGATCTTAGTGTGAAAAATTAAAAACAGTACTTTTCACATATTCCCTCGCATATTCCAACTCCTGAGTCCCATTGACACTTGAATATATCCATGTAATACATTTATATAAGTGTATTTATACACTATCAGATACATTATATATACATATTGCATATATACATTGTAACAGAAAAGATAAAATGATTATTCCTGGTACTATCACTTTTCAAAATTGTTGCAAGTTTTATCTGTATATCTGATTTAGGTTCATATTGATTGGAAATCTAATCCTCGTCACTCTCCTCATTTTCGCAGTTACGCATTTTGTTTTTGTGAATAAGCTACTCAAACTTTCTGTATCGACAATAGAATTTGCGGGTCCTATATGAGCCACCACTGTGACTGCCGCGTACATGAGAAGTGTTGGTAACCAGATGGTTAAATAACATTTTTAAAAGAATTCATTTTGGAAGTCTTTGAAGAGTACGGAGTCCATGGATGGCTCCTACAAGCAATACAAACAATATATGCAGGCAGTTAAGCGAGTGTAAGGGTTAATGGGAAACTGACCGACTGGTTTGATATAATGCAAGACGTGAAACAAGGATGCGTTATGTCCTCATCGCTATTTATCATATTTATGGATAAGTGACTAAGAATGGTCCTCTTCAACGAAGAGGGTGTAGATCTCGAAACAGTGAAGGTGCGTGGTTTGGCTTTTGCAGATGAGAAGATTGTTATGACAGAATCAATCGAGGACTTGCAAAGAATACTAATTAAACTTAATACAAGCATGAGAAGAACATGGGCCTCAAAATGGACGTAAATAAAATAAAGGTAATGGTGTTTGAAGGAAAAAGTGAGAAAATAATGTGCAACATTGTCCTAAATGATGAGAGATTAGAACAAGTTGACAAGTACGTATATCTGGGTAGCCTATTCACTAGCGATGGAAAAATAGATGGGGGTTTAGATAGGCGCATCTATGAGGATAAGAAAGTTATCGGTAGAGCAAGGTCCATTCTCAGAAATAAAAACATACTTAAAAAATCTAAAATGATCATACATAATTCTATAATTGTGCTAATTGTACTATACGGTAGCGAGACATGGACATGTCAAGAAAAGGGCAAGAGTATGCTTTCAAATGACTGGCTTTGAAGAAATCTATGCATGAAAGAAGTATACAACTTTTTTTTTATTTAAAAAATCAAAAATAACATTGCTACTTTTTATTATTTTTAGAATTTTCAATAGATTTTGAAAGAGTGCAAAGAACTGGATAAACTGAAATAAGAACAACCTGCATGTTTCATGAATTGCAAAAATTGCACGGTATTTAATGTAAGATTTTCAAAAAACTCATTGTACGTTAAAAAAACCGCGATCCTCAAAAGTTCGCCGATTCTAATTTTGAGAAACAAATCTTATCTTGAGAACATAACAAATACGCTGCAAAAAAAAATGATACGTTTCTCCATATTTTCCACGTAAAAAACAAAATTTTATAGGCAAGCTGATCCCCGTGTAGAAAAATGTTCTGCCGCTGGCCTGGCCCAGACCAGACTGTCTGGTTTTCAGTCTTGGCGACGACCTGACGGTCTGGCCTGAGCCTGGCCAAAAGTGTAACGTTTTTTCTGGCTAGCCCCAGGCCAGATCGTGTCGTCAGCCGCTAGGTATGGGCTGGTCAGCCACTAGTTATCGGACAAGAAGAAAAGTCTTGATTTGAGAGACCAGACTGTCAAGGTGATAGGAAAAAAATTCTTATTTTGATAGTGTGAACTTCCTATTTTCTATAATTCTAGACACCCTGTAACTTTTTCGAAATATGTCAAAAAAATGTATTGATCGAACTTAGATTTGTTTCTTGGCTTGCTGACCTGCGCCAAACCTGGGCCAGACCAGTCTGTCAAGGTGATAAGGAAAAGTCTTCTTTTGATTGTGTGACTTTTTTTATTCTCTATAATTTTAAACACCCTGTAACTTTTTTGAAATATACCAAAAAAATTGGCTGATCAAACTTAGAACCTTTTTTGCTCTTGGCTCGCTGATCAGCGACAGTCCTGGGAAAGACCAAACCTTCCAGACTAGACGGTCTAAATGAGGTCAGTTCTGGGACAGACTTGCGTCAGATCTGGGCCAGATCAGATCTTCCAGACTAGACAGTCTAGATAAATCCAGACCTGGGCCACATCTCTAACCAGACTGCCAACACATTTTTTCACACGGGTCCTAAACATGTCACCAACCGGCCTGCATGATTTGAAATGGATTCGGTCTTGAATAATATAATAGGAATATTGGAGCAGTTCATTAATCGAATAATATGAAAATCACAAGTTTATTTCACTGAAGACAATTTGTGAAAATATTGATTTACTATTGAGTAATTGGAAATCGATTAGGGAACTTTTGTTTTTGATTGTATGTTATTGAATTTTTCTTCTGTGAGTACAAATAGATTGAATAGATTCTTTCTAATGGAAATAAAGTACCGTCGGACAGATTAGCTGTGTGAATAATTCTTATTTTTCAATTTTGAAGCAAATCAGCTTGTTAATACACTACTATAGTAGACGTGACGCATCTTATTTACAAATTTTAAAATATTGCCCTATTTTTGTTTCTTATGTTTTATATTGACCTATTGAATTATTGGAAATTTTATGATTTTGATCTAGAAAGTAAAGTAAAGATGAAGACTTTTTTATGATGAAATAAGATAATTTTCGCTATTATTTAAAATTAAACGAATTTCGGCTTTTTTGAAAGCTACTTTCACTTTGAATTCAAAAAATAGTGTTGAGCAACAAATTTCTTAATTTTAAACATAAATTTTCTCTGTAGACCAAATGAAGTTCTGAAAACTTCAGATGTCCCAGAAATTTGATAATTCTGAATTTTCTAACTCTGCAAAAAATAAAAGGCGAAAGTGGTATTCAGCTCTCTGTTAAACTTCTTAAGAGTACATTGTCTCGAAATATTTTTTAGAATTTATAAAGCATAGGCCCTAAACTGTCAAATGCTATAATGAAACATGTTTTCGTGGGGTTAACAACTTTAATTTTTTTGTGCACGCAATTACATTACCGGAGTGAATTTATCTAATTTCAATAAACTCTAAATATATCCAGTAATTCCAATAATTTCAATAAATAATAGAAGTGCTTTCTTGAATTCCGAATTATTACCCATACCTTTCTAGCCGGAATTCTAAAAAAACTAATGCAATCAAAAATGCAATGCGGAATCGATTTCTAAAATAATAAGTTAATAAAATTGAATATTTATTTAAAAATAAATATAATAGTATTTGTTCTAGTGGCAGCACTACTTATTTAGGATCTCATTAAGTAGGGAAAGCGCGTGTTTTTTTTTGGTACTAAAACGGTTAATTGATAGGTCCTGATGGAAATTCCAAAATTTCTAGAAATGACTTCGACGCGTCCCGGAAATATTTTGGAAAAAAGTTCAAAAAATCATTTTCGCATATACTGACTCTCCCCATTGCATTCTAGACCAAAATTTTCATCAGAAAATTAAACTAGAGTAAATTCTAAATGAGCAAAAAAAATAGAACCTTCAATACTCTTCAATGGAATCCTTTTTTTTGTCAAAATTAGCTGGAACCGCGAATTCTGGCTTTCCTGTCTGTACTTGGGAACTTGTTAATTTTACGGAAAAATGTTTAGGATTTTATTTAAAGTAGATGCAATTTCGAGTAATTCTGAAAAAATTACCTAGCTCCAGTAGGTAATTAGTTATGGGCTCCCAATAATGACCTTTGGGAATTGATTTTTTTAAATTGTTCGAAATATTCTCTTAAAATTAATTTTTAAAATAAAAAATCATTTAAAATTTTGCTAGGAATCTGAAGCATTTTTTTTATTTTCTTTGAACCTCTCATTATCAAACTCAGAAACTTAATAAAGGGTTCAAAAATTTTCAGTAATAAGAACGTAATTTTTTTAAATTGAATTGTTAACGTTTCGAGAAGGACGGAAAATTTTCCTAGTGCCATTTTTAATTTCGATAAAAATTTAAAAAGTTATATGCTTTACAACATTTTCAAACTTCTCAAAAAATGTAACAAAGAATGTATTTTTTCGAAAGATGAAGAAATATTATTCCAATTTTCTACCATATATAAAATATATTTCGAAAATATTCTTGTGAAATTTTTCAATTAGACCAACATTCAAAAAGTTAGATCATTTTCAAGAATATGCAATTTTTGTTTTTAAGAGATCTGTGAGTTCAAAGTGTTACTTTTTAATAGACGTTAACAAGATTTACAAATTATCTCGATGAAATTTTTCAATCCAGCACAAATTGAAAATATTCTAGATTATTTAATCATAGTAGTGTTCTCTTAGAACAGAAGTTTGAACAAAAACGGGATCAAAGCCTACGGCTTAATGTCTCTATTTTGTAAAAAAATTGCGTTTTTATATTCAAATTATATTGGAAAACCTACCTACTTCTTATATGCTGTTCAATTTGGTCTAAATCGTTGTATGTTTCAAAGAGAACTGACTTTATAAACTGATTATCAAGTGCGAAGCGCGAGTGTCGCAATGAGAATGTGATCGTCAAAGCCGAAGGTGCTTTGAGAACCTGTCTTTAAGAGTAATTTCAGTTCAAATTTATGACTGTAGCACAAATTTGGTCTTCTCATTTTTTTTCGTACCTTGCGTTATTTTTCCAAAAAATGCACTTTTTTCATGTTATTTTTTACAATATAGACAAAAACTACGAGTCCCATCAAAAAATGATTTACAAAGAATTGATAACTCTTTTTTGGCCAAACAACTTTCTGTGCATCCATTCTTTTTCATACTTTATGTCTTGTTAACAAAAATCTATTCATGTTTTTAACTTTTAATGTTATTTTTTAGGATTGAAACAAAAACTGCGCTTTATATAAAAAAATGATTGACAAATGTGTAGATATTTTCCAGGGGAATAATTTATGTGCACTCATTGTTTTTCATACTCTGCATAGTTTGACCAAAAATAGAGTATTTGATTTTTAATAACATTTTTCACGCTTAAAACAAAATGTATATGTCTTATACGAAGAATGGTCTCAAGAAAATATGTTCTTCTTTTTGAGATCAAGAATCCTGCTTCTTAACATTTTTTCATATCTCGTATAGTTTTTCTGGAGAATGAAATTTTTTTATTTTTTAAAGAGTGTTTCAGATGGATAAAACTAGAACCGTTGAATAAAAACGACTGACAAGAAAATTTCTTCATTTATTTTAGTCCTGAAAAAAGTGTGCCGAAGCTCAATCCAATCTGATCATTTTTTCGAAAGTCATCGTGCCTAAAAGCCACTACTAATACAACTACAGACATTTGGAATTTTCAAAGTATTCGTTTGAAATTAATTTTGCAACATAAAAATTTATTAAACATTTTTCCGGAAATCCTTTTTAGGTAATGTTTCAAAATTGGACAATTTTGATTTAAAATGTTTTTATATTATTTGTAGAAATTGTAGTAAATGATTTTAAATGTATAAAATCTTTTTCAATTTTCACTTAGAATGAATGAAAATGTTAAGTAACACATTAAGAAGATAAGAAATAAAATAAAATGTATTCATTTACTGACAAAAATCATTATGGGATTAAACAGGATTGAAGTGAGACGAAATAAGTTAAGGTTCGAAAGAATAAAAATGTTAACGGAAGGAAACGACATGCATTTGAATTCAGAGCGTTGTCAATTTGACCACATTTAAAATCATTGCAATCTATTTCAATGCACTCCTTAACAGTAGGAAAAAATCGTTTTTATAACTCAGGGAGTCTCAAAACGTGGAGATTCGATGTGTAAAGGAGTTGACCAATCATTTTATGGTAGCAAAATATTAAGGAAGATATGTTTGCCTATTATTAAAAAATCATTTACAATTATAATTATCTGCTTGATTCATAGTTTTGAAAAAAATTTGGAAATAGAGGTATATAGTTTTGTTTTGACTCAAATATCAATTATTTTTTAACTTTTCAATAACGCCAAAAGGTATTAACAAATATTTTTCAGTAAGCGTACATTTTTTAATGGTATATGTTTCGTTGTTTACTGAATTATAATCCTGATAAATTCGGTGAAGGCTCGGAATTTTTCAAAAACAATTTTACAACTTTCTTATTTTTTCTTACTTTAACTTTTCATTAACTACAGAAAATATGAAGAAATATTTTTTATTTGATGTACATTTTTTAGTGGTATATAGTTTTATTGTTCATTGAATCATTGAACTCATGAGTTTGGTAGAGGCGCTGAAATGTTCAAAAACATGTTTACGAAGTTTTTCTTTCTTTTCTATTTTATGAATCTTTCTGTAACGCCGAAAGATATCAGGAAATATTTTTTATTGCGAATGCATTTTTTGAGGGTTTTAGCATCATTAGCCGCACGCCAAGTTTGGAGGGAATTTAAAAACATTTGATAAATTTTCGGAAATATTTTCAAGCCTTAAAACATTTTTAATCACTCAGAACTTTCAAAACTTGTTTAAACTGCCTCAAATATTTTCTAATAGTTTGAAAAAACTTTCAAAATCAATTGAATGACCCTACAATATTTCAGATTTTTTGTCGACACTTTTTGTAAGCTTTTGAAATGTTTTGAAATCTTTTTAGGTTTTTTTTCTAAATCAATTTTTTGAAATGAAAAACAATTGCAAATTTTGTCAAGAATCTTTGTAATATATTTTCTTTTTGACAAGTTTGAAAATTCTTAAAAAGCACGTACATTTTGTTCCGTAAATCTGCAGAAATCTACTTTTCTTTTGAAAATTTAAATTATTTTTTAATTTTTATTTCCAAAATTTCTATTAACTTCTGAATATCTATAAAATATAATGCTAAATGTTTGTAAGATTCTGCAAAATTAGAAAACTTGTCCTAAAATCTTTTAGATTATTTTTTGAAAATTTTTGACATCTTTATAAATGTTTAAAATATTTTTCAAACGTTCTCTTAATTTTTTCTTTTTTTTTAATCTTTTGTCATTTTTTCGGGATTCTCAAGACATTTTTTTTATTATCTTAAGATCTTGAGCAGCTTCCAAATTTTTGGTTCGAAATCTTCAAAAATGCACACTTTATGTTGAATTTTTTGAAAAAGGTCTAACATTTTAATTATTGTTTAACTTTGTACAAATTTCAAAATATATTCACAATGACTTGAATTTATCCTAAAATTAAACAAAAGTTCCGCAGAATGACAAAATTGTATTACAATCTTTCAGATTCTTTTTCGGCTATTTTTGAAATCTCTTAATATTTTTTAAATATTTGTTTGAAATTAATTTTTCAAAATAAATAGTCATTACAGTTTTTTTCCAACAACTTTCTCCAAGTAATATTCCAAAAATGAATAATCACGATTTACAATCTTTGATATTATTTCTTCAAATTTTATTAACTGATTTGAAATGTTCAAAATATTTTTTCAGTTTTCTCTTAGAATGAATAGAAATCGTAAATAAGTAAAGATCGTTTATCTAACTCAGGGGGTCTCAAAACATGGAGATTTCATGAAAACCGGCAAAGTGAAATTTTACATAAAACTAATACCATCTCATTAGGATGAGAATATAAAAAAATTTTAATCAGGTTTGAACGGTTTTGAATTTCGAATTGATTAACTATTAAGGTATTTAATCTAGAGAAATATTGAAGAAACTTGAAATTGTTAACATTAGATATTTCATGGAAGTAATCTGCTGTAACATCCATAGACCATTAGTTTTCTTTAGCGTAATAAATTTTAAAAATATATATTTTTTTTAAACTCGTTTCGTGCTCACATCATAAACATATTAGGAATAAAACGTTAAAAAAATGCTCTACACAATTCTATTTTTGAGGTTATTTATACGCGACAATTTGCATGCGCCTTCATATTGTCTAAAAAAGCAGATTCGAAATCACCGTGCCCAAATTTCTCAATATTTAAAAATGAGAGGAAACGTATTCTTCGCGTTTTTACTAGGTAAGTGATCTTCGTGATATTTAAATAAAAATGTCTTTACACAAATATATCTAACATATGTGAAAAACTTCAAACCTGAAAATAATTTTCGTATATTTTATTTTTACAGCAATGACAATTCTAATGTCGATTTTCTTTGGGATGGTCACACCGTATGATGTGAGTTTATATCATTTCATTTTTCATAATCAGTCTTAACAATCCAAGAAACTGATGAGACTATAAAATGACTTAAAGCTCAATTATAAATACTAAATTTTTTACTAACAAGGGGATGGCGAGACATATAGTTCCCTGGTTCCGATTCATATTTTTTCAGTGAAAGGTTATTACAAGAAGACTTATATACCCAAACAGTAAATGCATTTTTTAGCTTATTTCGAAAAATGGCATTGAAATTGTCAAGTGTTTCATATTGATTGTAAGAAAACATATTTTTTAACGGTCGTTGTAAAATATTTTTGAACGGCCGTTGTAAGATTTTTTCGTATCCTTTATATGATGTGCTTTATAATTTTGATTACATTTTTCGGCTTGGAAAAAAAGTCTTCTTTCATGAAAAAAATATGAATAAAAAAACACGTGTGTCTCTTCTCTTGTAAATCAGCATAATTTGTATATATATATTAAAATTATGAAATAATTGACATCTACAGTATTGATGTTAACATATATCTTATTTCTTACATGATACTCATATCCTTCTTGACTACAATCACGGTGGTAAGGCTGCGAAATGCAAAAACCAATGTGTTGTGAGTAAAACAAAGTTTTCTATTTCTTACATCAAAAACTCTATTCTTACAGCAAAAATGTGTATCAATTGACAAAATGACATGTTTCAGGCCAATGGAAATCCTAATTATTGTACTCTTAGCAAATGCCCTATTCCATGCTTAGAAACCTGTGATAACCGTAAGTTGTACAGAGAAAAATATTTGTATTCATTTAGAATTATTTTGAAGGATATAATTAACTATTTTCAATTAAAAATTACCTTTATGTATAAGCAAGGGATAAGATAAAAATTTTGGTCGATACAAAAAAGCATTTAGCCCATAACTTTTGTTGTCCTTATGTGTATGTTCAGCATATATATATAGAGAGAGAGAGTAGAATTATTCAAGAAGTAAGAAATTACTGTCATGAGATAATTTTTGAAACCTGCTTCAGTTTTCCCTATAATTGTTCAAAGAAATAATAATAAATATTAATAATTTTTAACTTCCAGTGATCCCATTGGGCCACCGTACTCCATGCATTTTAACCGAGAAATGTAAAACAGGCTGATGGATCAATGCTACACAAGACTCCTTTCTGACGTTTCTCGAACTTAAGTTAGAAAATTTTTTTATCAGGTGTATGGGATATATTTGAGTTAAAAGTCAAGTTTCCTTTCAAGCGCATAATATTCATACTTACTGTCCTGAAATTTTATTTTATAGTTTTATTTATGATTGGTCAACTTTGTATGTAATTTTTTCACAAATAGGCGGATTCTATATTTCTTCGAACGTGAATTACTTCTGCCCTTCTGGCTGAACATCGGGATAGGAATTCTGTCATTAAATTTCTATCTTTCACAATAAATACTCATAGGTATTCTTTTCATTATTTCAATAATGTTATCATTAGGCATCTGATGTTATTGTACGCCACTTTTGACGTAACTAACTGGTAATATGTAATAAAACACTACTTGATAACTTAAACCTTAGAGTAAAGTTCTTTGCCCACATTTTCGGTTATAATTATTGCTGACTCACTCAAGCATTTATCCTAATATTTTTTGCAAGTACAGGATTTGGATGATTTTTAATTTTTTGAATCGTATTTAAGCCATACGGATGCTCAAACAACTAACCTTGAAGGATAAAATACGTCCACAATGCAATTGTCCTAATTCGTTTTGAATTTGCTTTATTTCTTAAAATAATAATATTTCATTCCCTTCTGACCAAATAACGTTGTGTAAGCGAGTTGAAACAAAAAGAAATTTTCAAAATTTGTTGTTGAATTTGTGTGTGCGATAAAACTCAAGTTCTATCGCAGTTTTTTACCACATAATAGTCACCCAAACAGCTATTCTTGTAAATTTTTTCAGATTTTCATATTTGGGGGATCTTAGTGTAAAAAATTAAAAACAGTTCTTTTCACATATTCCCTCGCATATTCCAACTCAAAACTTTAGGTATCGACAACAGAATTTGCGGGACCTACATGACCCACGACGGCGACTGCTGGGTACATGAAAAATGTTTGTGACCAGAGAGTTAAATAACATTTTTTAAACAATTTAATCTATTGTTCCTGAAAGAAAATATTCTGCTCTAAAAATACCCCGAAATACATTTTTGCCGAAAAACTACCCGTTTATAAGTTATGAGTCGAAAACGCATGAACCATGGTTTCAGTGAAAAAAGATCTTAAGAGCACCCTTTTCCGCAATCTGAAGACCTGTGGTTCGATTCTCAGCGGAGCGAAGGACAAACCTTTTTCACATATAATTTAATATTAATTTGAAAAATTCATAATTCCATCTATTATCAAAGGACGTTTAAGAACTTCTGTCATTTAAGGAGTTAACTTAGATCAATAGTGTTGATTCCTGTTTCACGATATGTGAAAAATTTCTTCATTTAATCGGTCGTTATCAACTTCAGATGATAATTCAGATTCCTTGTAACTTATAAACGGGTAGTTTGTCGGCAAAAATGCATATAAGAATATTTGTAGAGCAGAAAATTTTCTTACAGAAACGATATATGAAATTTTTTTAAACATCTTATTTAACATTTCATATTTAAGTTTTTTTCTAAAATCCATTATTTATGTTAGTTAGTAGCGCTGGCTTTCAGGCTCTTATTTACGAAAGGGTGCATCAGAGGATAAAAGTGAATGGAAATTAAAATAGGTAAAATAAAATTTGCATCAGAGAAGGTTTCACACATTTCGGAGGTGCAGACCATAGTTTATGCGTAGTCGGTTCTAAAAGTGAACCGATTGCAAATATTATAGTACCACAGATAATCATTGTATCTTTTCTGGTACCATTCTGTAAAAAGCTGAGATACTACTTGAGTTTCATGGCACACAAAAATTCTATGCCTCATGCACGTATAGTATGATGGAGAGAAGTTTTCTACATTTTTGTACATTTTCGCTGTCAATAGAAACGAAGAAAGAGATTCTGTGTTCTTTTAAGTTTCAACAAAAATGAGTTGACAGAAAATAAGAATGCAGCTAAGTTTATCTTATAGTTTGACATTCGAAGTATTCTCATTTTGAGAAACAAATCTTACCTTGAGAACATAACAAATAAGCTGCAACAAAAATGATACGTTTCTTCATATTTTCCACGTACAAAAACATATTTTATAGGCAAGCTAATCCCCATGTGGAAAAATGTTCTGTCCCTGGCCTGGCCCAGACCAGACCGTCTGGTGTCCAGTCTTGCCGCTTACCAGGCGGTCTGGCCTGAGCCTGACCGCTCCCCGAAAAAAATGAATTCATCTCTGACATATTTATTTTCCTTTCGCCTTTTTCCTCACCACCCTTTTACTTTCTTTCCGACACTTCCTCCACCAACCCACCATCTTCGCTTTCCTCCACGGAACCGTCATCTTGGTTTTCCTTCACCAACCCGCCATCTTGCTTTTCCTCCACGAACCCGCTACCAGTGTCCCACCATCCACCCTTCTTGAACGATCCTTCTACCCACAAGAGGCCCGCATCAATTGGCGCCCGAAAGTGGGGCTCTGAAGTTCTAGTTGTTGCTAGAATTGAATCCCTCAAGTGTTGTCTCTAGTTTTCGCTGTCAGATCTAGCCAGCAAAAAATCACACTTCAGTCATCCGCTGCATCTAGCGTACCCATAAACTTGACATGACGATGTAACGTAGCCACATCCCTGTACGAGTCTCCGCGGTTGCATCTGCAGGTCTCACACGCAAACGAGGTAGACCTACAACTTTCGTAGCAGCACCAACAAAGAAGAAGCAAACCAAGAGGGATGAGCCCAAGTCCCAAACGGAATCTCAGTGGAGAAGCTTCGTTCAAACGGCTCCAGACTGCCACAGTCGGAACGCTGGCGGAACCGGAGGGCCTAGCACAACCTTGTGACCGCTTCGGCTCAACATCCAAATCAATCCTAGGCTCGACACCCTCACAGAAAAGGAAAAAAGGATCCAGCAAGCTGGGCCCGACTACGCACTTCTCGCCGCCCAAGGAATAACGATGCGTCTCCGAGGACGCCTTCCCTTGTTAGTACTCCTGGGCGAGCAGGAGTACCCAAGAATGTTTTTTTTCCACCGACGAAATGCGGGTGGACCTCACCCTCTGTAGCACCTTGCTGAAGGACCACGACGTACACCACGAACACCGTACAGATATTTTGTACCTCGCCACCAAGGATAGACAGCGCATTTACCAGGTGCCTTTACTCAGCCCTCCAGAGTTCCTGCCTGCTGCCTCAGGGCTCACCCGCTCACCCTTAATGCCAACAGGACACACGGAACGACTGCAGGCAACACTTAAACTCTACAGTTCCATTTTCCATCAAGAAGGATAGCTTCGCCAGACGTTGTATGCTGAAGGAAAATTTTATAGACGAAAAACTCCGGGAGATGTTAGCAGATGGAATCATGGAGCCTACCACTTCGCCATGGAGCTCAGAAATTATGGTGGCCACTAAGCAGCAGGATGTCTATCGTTTTTGTATAGACTTCCGCTGCCTCGATGCACAGACGGTTGAAGCCCCACAGTGCCTTCCCAAGATACATGAGATCCTTAAAGATCTCGGGCAAACAAGGATATTCGCCACCCTGGACCTGGAAAGCAGCTACTGGCAGATCCTGATGACCCCTAAAGCCAGAACGTACACCGCCTTTTCAACCCCGAATGGAAGGCTGAATCAGTTCTGGGTCATGCTTTTTGGCTCAAAAACCGCCCCCGAGACTTTCCAAAACTTAATGCCCATATTAATCTTAATACGCCGCACAAGAACCTGAAGGAAGCCTTCCGTCATCGAGCCCCGAACCAGCCAACCCGATCCAGTTTTATCCTCCAGACGAACGCCAGCACCATCGGCATGGGTGCTACCCTAATGCAAGAGGATGCCGACCAGAAGCGCCACATACTATCGTATACCAGCGCCAAATTTTCACCTACGGAGTCTCGTTATCACTGTGGTGAGCAGGAGTGTTTGGCAGTCGTCTGGGCAATCAAAAGGTATCACCCCTTCTCAGAGGACAGGTCCTTCCTCCTGAGGACGGACAGCAAGACCCTGACCTGGCTTGACCGAATTAAAGACAGCAGAGACAATCTCAGATGATGGGACACCTACCTCAAGAAACTCTCATTCCAAGTGGAATATTGCGACAGAAAGGAGAACTAACTATCCGACGCACTATCTTGTCATTCGGATCCAGACGTTCCCTCCTCTGGTCAAGCAGACCTCGATCGCATGGTCCCGCAAACCACACTCATCGACGAGATCATCAACGCCCAACAGGAAGTCATACATCGGCGACATGATGTCTCAATTGCTTCATTTATACGAGAATGGGCTCAGAAACCTGCTAGAAGAAGATTTCCTACGAAACAACCTGTGATAAGAACGGAGTTTCTGGAAATGCTGTCCACACGGGCAACCTCGTGTCCCCGGCCCCCTCCGGCAGACGGTCATACGGGTTTGTCACGATGCACCACTCTCAGTCTCCCTGGAGCCGTAGAAACTACTCGCTCTATTCATCGGTACTTCTTTTGGCCAGGAATGAACTTCAACATCCGATTTGCCATTGCGATTGCCATCCGATTTCACGTCACTAGATGCCACATTTTCCTCTGTACAAAGCCTGTACACGGGAGCTACGCAAAGGGGCAACGCCCCCGCACCCTATATACCGCCTGGGATAACGTCACCATGGACCTCATGGGACTTTCCCCTCTAACTACCCGGAGAAGCCGTTTTATCCTCGTCGTCACGGACTTATTCACAAGTTCGGTTGAAGCTTTTCCACTGCGCAATTCCGAAGCTCCAACCCTCATCAGGATTCTCGAGGATGAGATTTTTTTTCGTTAGGGCTACCCGCGCTGTATTCTTAGCGACAATGGAAAGCAGTTCACCAGCTGCGCATGGACCAATGCCCGCCATAAATGGAATTGCGAGCTCTGGACGACTCCAGAGTACAATCCACAAGCCAACCCTACGGAACGCCATTACGAGAAGGTTGAAAAGGGGCTCAGACTGCAACTTCACACCGGGAATCAGATTACATGTGACCAACGCTTACCCCTGTTGCTCTTTGGGTTACGAAAGAGGAATAATGCCGCCACCGGTTACATCCCCGGTTATCTCATGATGGGTGAGATATTCCTAGTTCTGATGGATGGGACCTACACCCCATAGATGAGCCAAGCCATCAAGAAAGCTGGAGCTCCTCCAACACCAGTTTTCTTCATTGGGGACTAGGTTTATGCCATAAACCATCAGCAGACCAACAAGGCCATTAGATTCAACGTGGTCCACGCACCCCTTCTAACGGGAACTTATCCAATCCTCAACATCGCCGCAGTCGATGTTTATTGGATATTAAAGGACGGCAAAGTCCAAAAATTGCACAAATCTCAACTAGTGGTGCACCGGCACCACGAGAAGAACCAACGCCCTATTATCCACACCATGGTGACCCTCCAGGAGAAGATGATCCGAAGATGACCTGAACAAGATGACGCCTCGATAGTCGCCGAATAAGCGCCCGTGGTCGCCCCAACTGACGAAGACAAGGAAGTTAGTAGCCGTCCAGCAGGAGTCCCGCCCGAAGAAGGTGACGACCTGAAAGCCGCTTAACTGACGTTCGCGGTCCCCCGAACCGGAAATTACAGAGCCGCCACACGAGCTCTTGCCACTACACCAGCTCCCAAAGAAGAAACACGAGCAGCCTTACTGCTCATTGGATTAGAAGCCTGGCTGCTCAACCAAGTTTGCTTATTCAGCTCTCCCAGCTTAGGAAGAAATCTCAATAAATCAAAAGAAGACGAGAAGTGAACTCGTATTATTTGTTTGAAGCTCGCAAAGTCCAATCTGCTCTTTACAGAGCTGATTTAATTACAACTGCTTTAGTCCTTTTCAGGACCAAACAGTTATAAACCGCACGAAAGTATACACTGCACGATCCACCTCTCGTCCTTTCCTCTTATGTCTGTCTCTCTCTTCCCGAGCACTAACCGACTCCGGCAGACCGTTGACGATCAGCTGGATGGGTTTGAACAGAAGGTAGAGAGGCACGATGCCGACGTTGACGGTCGGCCCTCGTCAACAGCCGACCGCGGCACCAGTGTCAGTGCCTGCAGTTTTATCATCACCACTCAACCATTTCCCTCCCCCTTTGCTACAGGGAGAGGTTTCACCAAAGAAGGTTCTTAAGTTTCGGCGCCTGGAGGCGGCTAGTTCGAAAATTCTCGTCAACGAACTCGATCATTACTTTCGGTCCTTAAAAAAGGGTGCTAAAGCACAATCCAATCAGACAGACAGACTCTATCGTACAACAGTTTTTTTTTTCATTCGATGATACAAAGAAAAACTAATAGACAAAAGTTGTTCACCAAAAAAATATTCACAAATTTGTCATACATTATTTTTTGTTACGACGCGTAGTTTTTGCTTTAATCGTGAAAAATAAAATTAGGAATAAAGAAATTGAGTATTTGTAAAAAACACACAAAATAAAATTTAATTTAACAAAATTGTTCGCTGAAATCATATCCACAAATTTTCCTCCAACGTAATTTTGATGAAAATTCTAGTATCTGTTCTCTTAGGTTTTGGAAGGAGGCTCCTAAAATAGAGTTTGGAAAGTTAAAAAACCTAGGAAGTATTCAAAATTAAAAATTTTGATCCTTTCTTTTAACTTTCATCATTTTAGTGATTGTAATTATATGAATATGTATTTTTCCAGTTATTCATAATAAAATGCAGTTTAAAAAAAATATTTTCAATCAAATTTTTTAACATTTTGGATTTTTTAAAAACAAATTCTTAAAATGAATTTTTTCAATCCATCTTTGATTTTCTTTACTTTTTATAAATAGCTTACAATATCCTCTGAAAGCATTTTTGAAAAATTCCGAATCTTTACCCAGTTCATGAGTATGATAATTCAGTAAACAATAAAACTATATACCTCTAAAGAATGTATGCATACTAATTTTTTCAAAAACAGTGTAACCTGAAAATCGTAAAGAAAATAGAAAATGTTGGAGTCTACATAACTAGATAAGTAGATTATACCAATTTATACTTGTGAATTGATTTTAGTACTTTTAATGGAACTAATTATTTAATTAATTACGAAAGGGATTAATTTAATGGTTTTCACGGAATTTTATAATAATGTTCGAATATTTTTCTAATTGATAAAAATAAATGTTTAATCTTTCCCCTATTTTCCCCTTTTTCGTGAGAAAATTACCCTATTTCCCCTTTTTTGAGCTGCATTTGCGCTGTGATCCCTGCAATATCCTTTGCGAAAGCGTGCCGTTTTAATAAATTTAATAAATTAAAAAAGAATAATTTAAAAAAATTCATCAAATATAAACAACTCGTGAAATACAATCCAAGAACCGAGCGGTTAGAGAAACAATAGGATTTTTTTATTTCAACAACTTTTTTAATTTAATAACTTTTCAAAAATGACAGTCTTCCGATAGGGATAGTGGGATGAAACTTTTTTTGTTGATTTCCGACAACAAATGATGGGTGGCAGTACAGCGGATGCGGAAGTTGACTATCTGAAAGTGACACTAACCAAAAACTGAAGCAGACTTGGCTGCGGATTGCGATACAAAATTCAATTTTCAGTTATAAAAATAAATAAAAACATGCTCCCGAGATATTAAATTTTTAAATACGGATAAACAAAGTTTGATGTAAAAACATTGGCCAATTCCGAGAAAATTCACTGAGAATTTACCGATTAAAATTTCATGCGTGTTCAAAATCGGCTAAGATAGTATTAAGAATAGGTTTTTTAATTTTTTTACAAAAATAAAAACTTTCTCTTGAGATAAGGGAGTGTTGAATGAGAATAAAAAAAGGTTTAATCCAAAAAATTAGTCTGTTTCGAAAAAATAAATATTAAAGGTCGGGATATGACAGGATGACAGACATTTTTTTGCTAAGAATCCTAAAAAACTAACAAAATATATTTATTTTTCCATTAAATGATAATAACTTCAAGAAATAATAATGCTAAAAAGTTGAAAAAAACTATTAATATGTTAAAAATTTAACTATATTTCAAATAAAATGTTTTTAAAACAAAATAATTGTATTAAAAATTATAGTTTGAAAAAATCCTTTTACCACAATGTGTATTTGATTTGTAAAGAGTTTTTTCATGCAACAAACCCATTTTAGATCATAATGTTGGATATCCAGTTTTGTAATACCGACCCATCAAATGCAAGTAATTTGTGAAATATAATCCAAAATTACAGCGTTTAGTAGAAAGTGCGAATTTGTCAATTTTAATAAGTTTTTCAAATGGCATTTTTCCGGTAGGAATATTGGGATGTAACTTTTTTTACTGTTCGGCATCAAATACAAGTATATAATTATAACAAAAAAGGTACAATAGAGTGCGTGGAGGATAGGGGGGGGGGGGGCAAAGCGTAGTTGTAATAGCGGGATTGCCGTCTAAAATAATGTATTACTTTATTTTATTGCTCAAAAATCATTACAGTTATTAAAAAAAATTAATTTATATTTTTGTTCATAAACGTTGCGAACTTCAGTTACATGAAAATGAATAAATATTAAAAAGCATTTTTCTTTTCATTATTCTGTGGAATGTTATTTATCTCGTTGATAAAAAAGTAGATACGTTTTTATTTATACAGCCATTTCCCTTCTCTTAGATAATAAACTCGAGAGTAATGAAATGGATACGGAATAATTTTTTTCTAAATAATTGATGATATTGCTAAGAGGCAATTTTTTTGAAACGAAATTATGTTGACTTGTGCGGCCGCCTTTAAAAGAAACGAGTTTGCCTCGTTTATGGCACTTGGTCCGCAGATAAAAAGTGCTTGCTGAAGTATCTACAGTGACATTTTATTGCTTTTGGAACTGTCTAAAGCACCCTTGATAATTCGATAAGTAAGTTGAGGCCATTACTTCCTAACAGCTATTAATCCACAATGGTGAATTTCTTCCAGGCCAGAGATCGAGGTGCTTCCTCTATTGAGGGAAAGCAAACGTTTATAATTGTTGAATCCATTTAACACTAGAGTCAACGCTTTGAAGGTTTATGGCGCCTGTACAATTAACACGCGACGCGAGAAATGTATTCTCCGCGAGAATAGGCAGATTACATCTATTCAGACAATACTGACTTGTCAATTTGCATTTTAATTTACAATCAAACGTGTCTAACTTTTAATGAATTTTCCACGACTCGTTACAAAGTTTTTACGTTTACATCTTGTGTTGTAGTCGAATTTTTATTGCACGAGAAGCTTGGTTTAGAGGGAAAACCCTGTAAATTAGGGAAAAGTCTGGAAATTTGAAGAAAAGAAAATTTCAAAAGTTAGGGAATTTCTGTAAGAAGCACTTTAAGTAACAGTCAAAAATAATCATGGCTACCAGACAGTCACTTTTAGTGACTTTTTTTTCTCAAATCACTTTTCGGTCATTTTTGAGAGTATACAGTTTCGATCGGCTGTCTGTCCGTGCGTCGTACTTTTTTCCAAGGAAGGGAAGTGATGGGAAATGATGGGAGGGGAAGTGATGGTGGTGGAGTAAAATGAAATGAGGGTTGGTGGCGTGTTGACGGAAGTGTGGGGAAATGAAGTGAGGTGTTGTAGGGGAAATGAGGAGAAGGAAGTAGACGAAGTGATGGTTGGGAAAGTAGGGAAAATGAGGGTGGGGAAGTGAGGAGTAAAATAAGCAGGAGTAGAGTAAATGAGGGTCGGGGAAGTAGAAGCAGGGGAAAATGTGGGGAGGGGAACTAGGACAAGTTAGTGGTGTAGAAGTGAGAGGAAATGTGGGATGAACTATTTGGTTACGGGGTGTGTTGACTGGGGTAGTTATGAGGAAGAAGTTGTAGAAGGGAGGGGAAATGTTGGTTGAAGTGTGGGGCGGGTAGTAGGGTGAAGAGGGGAATGGTATTTCGGAATTCCAAAGGATTTCAAAGATTTGAGGGTATTTTTAAAAATTCCAACGAATTTTGAATAGATTTCAAGAACTTTTAAAAGTTTCAAGGAATTTCAAAGGATTTCAAGGGATTTTAAGAGAGTTCAGAGGATTTGAAATATTGTAGGGTATTTAAAAAGATATCAAGGCATTTTTTGAGATTTTCGAGGGTTTCAGTGATTTTAAGGGATTTTAAAAGGTCTCAAGGTATTTTAATAAATTTTCCTCAGGATATCAGGAAATATCAGATTTCACGTAATTTCACGGGATGTTATAATATTTTAATGAATTTCAAAGAATCTATTTGCACGAGTTGAGGGATTCTGTACACTCAGAAAAATATTTGAATTAAAAATTTTTTTGGCCCTATATCAAAGCTAGAATTTGTTTGATTTAAATAAAATTGTTTTCAATTAAACAATGGTGTGTTTGAATAAAATAAGCCTTGTTTGAATTAAACAAATATTTCTTTCAATCATTCAAATATTTGTTTAACTCTATATTTAAGAAAGAATTTGTTTGATTCAAACAAAAATTTTTCTGCGTGTAGGATTTTTAAAATTTTCAAATATTGTAAGGTTTTTCAAAAGATTTTAAAGATTTTAGGATATTTTAAAAGTTTCCAAGGTATTATCAATTGATTTCAATTATTTGAAGGAATTTCAAAGAATTTCATGTTATTTTTTAGAATTCTAAGGAATTTTCAAGAGGTTTCGAGGTATTTTGTAAGATTTCAAAGGATTTCAAAGGTTTTAGGGTATTTTATAAGATTTCCGCTGATTTCAAAGATTTTAAGGAATTTTAAAATCTCTCAATGTATTTTAATCAATTTTCAGGATATCAGGAAATATCATCAGATTTCATGTAAAATGACGAAATTTTATAATCTTTCAATGGATTTCGAAGATTTTTATAATTTGAAGGAATTTTGAAGAATATCAAAGATTTTAGAGTATTTTTCCAAATTCCAAAGAATTTTCAAGAGCTTTGAAAAATGTCAAGGATTATTAAGAATATTTTAAATGATTTGAAATTTATTAAATTAAATTACTTATTTAAATTTATTAAATGATTTATAATAGATTTCAATCTTTGCAATGATTCCAAATTTAAAAAAATAATTTCTGTTTTTTTTTTAAATTCCAATTAATTTTCAAGAGATTAAAGAAAATTAAGAGATTTAAATGATTTTAAGGGATTTAAAATTTCTTGAATGCGGTTGTAAAAAATTTCCTAAAATTTCGGAAGATATCGAACGTTTTCACGGGACCCCCCGCATTGCGTCTTATAGAACTTTTAGTTTTTTTTGTAAATCCGGCCGAAAATTCTAAATGAAAACTTCATAATGAACAAAATGGTGCATAATTATCTAAAACTCTTGAAAGACAATTTATTTTAAAAAACTAGTAGTTTTTTTGTTCTCGATTTGTTCTTTAGGGTTCAAAGAACAAGTATCTTGATACATTTTGTTCTACCGCGTTATATGTGCCAAATTTTTACTAAAATATAAACAAAACCGGGTAAATAGTATTTTTCAAAATAATAAATTCCAGGCTGTCGTAAAAAAGACTTTTACTGAAATTGTTTCCCTGAAATTTTATTTTTGATGCTAATCAACAACACATTTTTAAATTATACTTAATTTGTCTTAATTTTTTTTTATTCTTTCTCAAAAATATCTAATCAAGTAAGTTTTCTACGAAATAGTTGAATTTTCAGCCAAACAATTGAATTTTAAACCAAACAGTTGCATTTTTGTCCAAGAAAGATGCAATCTCTACTAAAATAGACAAATTTTTTAATTAAGAAGACAAATTTTCCAAAAAATAGTTGAATTTTCATACGGAAAAGATTTCAGTTAACTTTTCAACACCAAAATATGAACATTAATCAAAAAGTAAATTTTCAACCAAAAAGGATGACTTGTTAATAAAATTGTTGAATTTTCAAGGAAATAATAAAATTTATAACTAAAAAGATAATCTTCAGGAGGAATCAGCTGCAAAAAAAGAAATAAAAATATAAATACAAGGCAAATAAATTATTCACAAGAATATTATATCAGACTTACCGCAAAACTTCACTTTACAAATTCTCTAGTTTTTCCCTGATCAATTTTTCATTTTCCTTGGCCATTAATATTCAAAACCCAGAATCTTAAACTTGTGAAATTTTAATCCTAGAATCTTTCATAAACAAAATTAAACAATTTCAGATTAAAAATGAAAATTTTCAAATTTATTCTGCTTGACAGCTATTTAATGTTATAGAAATTCTCTGACTTGCAGGATTTTCTTTCTAAATCTCTGACTTTTCCCGGACCAATAGCATTCCCTGACTTGAAAAAAAAAATGTGGTTCGTAAAGTTAAATTCATGTTCTGTACAGTTACTGCGAGTTATATGTTTCATTTGCGAATTTCCCAAAATTACTTACACGAATTAAGGACCGCCCCCCCCCCCCAACCAACCGTAAGTAAT